>CM060316.1:1769271-1809271 GCA_030674155.1 Stramonita haemastoma | reverse complement strand
CGGGTGCAGGACATGTGATGTGGAAAAGCAGGAGCCGGTGAGACAGCAGCATTTGGTTTGGGTCCAGGAATGCATCTGCAAGAAGGTGACTAGCGATGCTGCTGAGCCACTGGTCTATGTGCTAATGACACAAAACGAACAAACGAACGAACGATGAACAAACAAGTAACAAAAAACAAGGCATCTTTTATTAACCACTGTCCATCATCTTTTCCAAGAATTCTAAGCAGGGTTCATTGAATGTAATATCTCCATTTTGTGCAAACCACGTGCAGAAGTCGCCTCTTTTCTATCGCTCTTTGAGGTTTTGGCTTATCCCTCTTATCACCGCTTTTCGGCTTTTTGCTTCACCGTGTGTTGTGTGTGTGTGTGTGTGTGTGTGTGTGTGTGTGTGTGTGTGTGTGTGTGTGTGTGTGTGTGTGTGTGTGTGTGTGTGTGTGTGTGTGTGTGTTATGAGTTCATACCTACAATCTACTCGGGAAGTAAAAAGAAAGTAAAAAAGCAGCCAAAAACAAAGACGGAAAAAGAACTATCAACACCAGGTCTTAAGGAAGACATAAAAGCTATTTTCTCTGCCTATCCATACATTGTCCTTGACTAAACGCATGAACAAATAAACAAACAAATAGATAAACAAAAAAGTAAGTCATGTAGTAAAATTATATATCAATAATAAGATAATACAGGGAGTCAAACACACACACATAATATAGATAGATAACTAGACACTTATTTTCTGAATTATTTTGAAATCGATAAAAGAGCATGGCGATTTCACAGCGCCTTCTTTTGAAAGTCATTTTATATTTGCCTTTTTTTCGCGTGCATTATCTCCCCTGCTCTGTATCATTATGGAAACTTTCGCTATTTGATGGCCAACAGCTTCAAGTCATCTTCTTTGTCTGTGACCCCGCTACTCACCGCCCCGCTACCTCCCCCCCCCATTACACCCACCACATGCATGCTTCTTCCCTGTCCTACACACACTGCACATAACGACAGACATACAATAAGTAATACTAAAAAAGGCAAAGCCAGTTTAATTGACATACATTCTCACGTGCATCAATTTTTCTAACAACAAAACTCAATCAAAATGAATTCTTCTGACAAACTTTGAATAACAGAATTGTTTTGACTTTCTTCACAGGAGGAGAAATAAATCACTCGTCTCAAACAGGCAGACGTAACGACGACAGATAGACAGACAACAAACAGCGCGAGAGAGGCAGAGTGGTCAGCGAGGCTTTGTGCAATGTACACATGTCAGTGTTTGGCTCCATTCTATCTAGACCTAACAGTGTAGACTTCTTCGCAATATGACATCGAGTCTGGTTGAATAACTGTCTGCCTCACCTGCAGTAACGGTTGTGTTGATGTTCTTTATGCTTTCTTATCTCCTTGAACATTTTCAATATTCTGTTGTTCAAAGAAGGCTTCAATGTCATTGGATAGCCCTCCCCAAGTCATGTAAGCATTAATTCAACATCACAAACAAACGCCTCTATTGTTCTTATCAGCAACTCCCATTTCATTCAAACAAGCAGGCTTCTTTCTCTGTACAATTCTCAAACAAAGTCTGGAGTGAGTCAGCTCTCACGTGCCCAGGAAAATCACCATGAGCCCCACAAAGTTGATGACGACGTACATGATGAAGAAGAGGCGGTCGGTGACGCAGGCGATGACGCGCCACTCCCGCACCCTCCGCTCCCGCTCCTCTGCCGACAGCCGCTTGTCCTGGTGGCGCTGCAGCACTTCCCTGATGGTCCGCACTTCATCCAGCAGAGAGGTCTGCAGCGGGCACCCTCTGGACCCCGCCCCCTTCTCCGGGAACCCCGCACACCCCGGTCCCTTGTCCGGGAACCCCCCAGAGCCCGAAGACTTCTCGGAGAAGCCTCCAGGACCTGGCACTTTGTCCGGGAAACCTCCGGCCCCCTGCCCTTTCTCCGAGAAGGTGTCGAAGTTGATGCAGGAGTCGAAGGACTCGTGTCTGGCCAGCATGCCCACCCCGGGGGAGGAGTCCACGCCGTTGTCCAGCAGGCGGACCTTGGCCAGCTTGGTGTCACAGTCCGCCGCCCGCTTGCCGTTCTTGTCGTGCGTGCCGTTGATGCTGCTCCACGTCATGATGTTGCTGCTGCAGCCCGCTGCCTCCTTGCCGTTCCAGCTGTTGCGGCGAGGTCGGTTCTGCACGCACAGCAGTCTGGCCACCAGTCGTCATCACCTGGAAGTAGCATCATGCAAAATATACGTCATTTTTGTACATGATAAAATTATCATAAATGTGACGCTCCGCCACGAAATGAGTCGCTTAGCACATTACCCAATTTTGCTCTAAGAGCCATTAAAGGCAGGTAGGGTCAAGTGTCAATTTTGAGATTTTGATTAATATTAAACTATATCCGTTTATCTACCTATAATGAAATATCAAGGCATAATTTTTATCCCTTTTGCTTTTAAATAGTTTTGAAAATACCCAAGCCCTCATTCTGACAACGTGTTACGAAAATAAACTTGTCCGTTTCTCATTTTGCCACTTCCTGTAGTCTATCATTTCAAATTGTAATAACTTTGCCCAGAATTGTCCGATTTTCAATCTGTTTTGTATTTGATAGCCTCTTATTGCACATTAATAACATGTCAATAACTAAAATTGACCTCATGTGCACTCCGTCTCATTATGTGGTGGAGCGTCACAAATATGGCAATTTGAGGAGTTGTTAATGTTCCAAGTTCGCCGGGGTATCAGATTACACAGCTACGCTATTGTTGATTGTTGCAGACAGAGCTTGCACTGCTGATCCAGTGTTGGTGTAGAGTACTGAGTGCCCTCTCTGCACGGTAATGGAAGTCAGACACCAGCAGTATTGGCTAGGGTCTGGCAGCGCTACTGTCTGCTTTCATGGACATATCGCTTTCACCCTTCCTGAACTCCGTTCAGTATGAATATGCATGCTGCTGTCTACCTTTCTCGGTGCAGAGACTGTCATCCTTTTTATTGAGTCCATTGCGAGCTAAGTTTGTAGCGCCAAATAAGCATATCAAGTCATGAACTATGTAGGTGTTTTTTTTTAAAGTACTAGATATGAATTTTGTCATAATTTTCTTTTTATTCGCAATCATGTTTAGTTTACTTTGCTTGTTCGCATACATCTACCTATATCTAGCGGTAGTGCACTCAAAAAATGTATATGAAGACCACTACCCCCCCCCCCTTTCTCGTCCTTCTTGCAGTGTAGTTACTGCCCGGCTCTACTAACTGCGCAATATTGAATCTATATCTTGGCCAAGTCACAAACATTTCAAATTGTATCCCCAGAAAATGAGCTCGGCGTTTCTTGCCCAAATGCATTGGCCCCTCACTATTCCTTCTCCCTTCCCCCTTCCAAAAAAAAGTCTCACTAATTTCATTCACCTGCCATCTACATATTTATTATTTATTCATGTATTTATGTATTTATGTATTTATGTATTATGTATTTATGTATTTATGTATTTATGTATGTATTTATTTATTTATTTATTTACTCATTCATTTTTTACATTCATCATTTCAAAGATAATTTAAGAAGCACTGATCACCATTTTACGTCTAGTCCCGATGTGCATGCTGTTTTGTAAATTCTGTCATCTATTCCAACTAAGTACACAATGGCCTACGTTTTCAAATAGTGGAGCAGGCTTTATCGTGTGCACAAGCTACTCTGAGAGCGATCAGATACGGGACCTCAGTTTATATAAACACGTCCAAAGAACTTCCAGGGGACTGGAGCTGATGCTCATACTATTTTAGCACACCAATTGATTAATCATCCCAGTTTGCTCTGGCGCACATAACAAAATCTCTGCGTGTCAAAAAACTATGACTGTAGAGAAGTGATCCGGCTTTTCGCCATGCTGTTCTCAGTCTGTCTTGTACAGAAGGTCTGGCACCCATTTCCTCAACATGAGTTCAACATGAAATGTAGATCGCTTTTTTGCCATGCTGTTCTCAATCTATCTTGAACAGAATGGCCAGCACCCACTTTCTCAACCCTGAGCTCAGTATCACATGCAGGCCTTGCCTTTAACTACCTGCCCCCTTGTTTACCCTTGAAGACCAGAGCAGTGCTATGATTTCAGCATCAATGCAGTCTTGCCTCTAGCTACCAGTCCCCTCACTCACCACTTTGAGCCAGAGCGGCGCCTCGTTGATGCGGACTCCCCGGAAATACATGTTGGCCACCACACAGGCCAGCACTGTGGACAGCGTGATCATCACCATGCTCAGGCAGAAGTAGGCCCCTGCAACATCAGCATGTTTCTCTTTAGTATACAGAAATAGGCCCCTGCAACATCAGCATGCTTCTCTTTAGTATACAGAAGTAGGCCCCTGCAACATCAGCATGTTCCTCATTAGTACACTATGCACTGCCCCTGCAACATCAGCATGTTTCTCTTTAGTATACAGAAATAGGCCCCTGCAACATCAGCATGTTTCTCTTTAGTACACTATGCACTGCCCCTGCAACATCAGCATGTTCCTCATTAGTATACAGAAATAGGCCCCTGCAACATCAGCATGTTCCTCATTAGTACACTATGCACTGCCCCTGCAACATCAGCATGTTCCTCATTAGTATACAGAAATAGGCCCCTGCAACATCAGCATGTTCCTCATTAGTATACTATGCACTGCCCCTGCAACATCAGCATGTTCTCATTAGTACACTATGCACTGCCCCTGCAACATCAGCATGTTCCTCATTAGTATACAGAAATAGGCCCCTGCAACATCAGCATGTTCCTCATTAGTATACTATGCACTGCCCCTGCAACATCAGCATGTTCCTCATTAGTATACAGAAATAGGCCCCTGCAACATCAGCATGTTCCTCATTAGTACACTACGTTCTGCCCTTTGCAACATCAGATGTTTCTGTTTAGTTTACAGAAGTAAGCCCCTGCAACATCACCCCACCATCACAGCAAGCTTTTCAGTGTGTGTATCTCTCTGCCTCTATGGCTTGATGTTATGTTTGATCGTTACATCATGGTATTCCTCATTAGTATATTACCAACCAACCAACCAACCAGCCAGCCAGCCCACCAGACAGTAAAGGAGAGGGAGGGGCCCTCACCGATGAGGGGGATGGAGGCAGCGGCTCTGGGGGTGAAGTCTGCCAGCACCAGCAGCAGAAGAGAAGCACGAACCGCAGCCTGCACACAGACACACGACACGCTCATGCCTGCACAGCAAGCACCGCACAACCTCAGCTGCACAAGCACAGCACTAACGCTCATGCCTGCACACAGCACAGCACCGTCACACCTCATGCTGCACCAGCACGCCACCACAGCCCGTCACAGGGGACACACAACATGGCTTTCAAAAGGCGAAAACACCGTATTACAAAGATTGTTTTTTATTTCTTGTACAGAGGGTAAACTAACTGACACGTATTTCTATCCAGACCTGTGGGTTAGAGGCTAGATACTGGACGCCGTGTCTAGTAAACAACAGCAACAACAACAAAGAAACAGTACACATGACTCCAAACTGACATAATTTCTGTTTTTACTGATTTGCTTTATGCAGTCAGTGATGTCTGTCTATCTGTCTGTCTGTCTGTCAGTGTAACTCAGGAAACAGTTTTTTCTCTGGTAAAATTTGCTAAAAGCTATCCTCAGCCTCAAGCTTACTTCCCCTGGTATGCCCACTTCACGTCATACACAAATGGCTCAGCTTTCCAAACAAACAACAAGGAGATTTCATGATAAGTCATAGAGTCCACGTGTAATTTATGCATTGGGATCGCTTTACATGTCTGAATTGCATAAGCTCACAAAACCAAGAGTAAGATTGTGACAAGTATGGGAAGAAAATACGTTGTGTGCAAATATACCACATGCCTTCCAACCCATTTTGCATTATTTCATATGTTCACGTATTTAAGACTGTATTGCAACAGTTTGTATACATCTTTGTCAGTGTTATGTGCATCATTGAGTGGTAATCAAGTTTCATGTTGTTGTTTACTGTGGGACTATTGTGTCAAATAAATATTGGAGAGGAACAAATTGTTTATCTTCTGTACAATGTCCTCCATTCTTTACATCGCGCACACGTAAAAGCGACATACTGCTCTTTGCAAATCTCTGTAACAGAAAAGCCGTTACGTGTGTCTCCAGTGCTACCTGCTTTTTTCTGTCTGTCTGTCTCTTTGTCTGTCTCCTGTCTGTCTGCTCTGTCTGTCGTGTCTGTTTTTTGACTCTAGTTCTTGTCTGTCTGTCTCTCTCTCTCTTCTCTCTCTCTCTCTCTCTCTCCTCTCTCTCTCTCTCTCTCTTCTCTCTCTCTCTCTCTCTCTCTCTCTTCTCTCTTTCTCTCTCTCTATCTGTCTGTCTTCGAACAGTGATGCCTGTTCTAATCCGCTCTGCACACTACACGACCTACTAATCCCTCCACACCACCAGACTAACAGCCAGGCTACAGATGCAGACAGTATAAGTAGAGCTGTAAGAGCTCTGAAGCCTGTCTGACGATAGCTCTTAATGTACAGGCAGGCTTTAAAGACCTCTTTTACCGCTCAGAAAAGCTTTACAAGGGAGGGTCTAAGAGCAAACCATGGGCTACAACGAGAATATGAAACAAATTCAAATTTTCTAGGGTCTATTATGTATGTATGAATATGTGTATGTATGTCTGTATGTATATATGTATGTAAGTAAGTAGGTAGGCACCACACACACAAACACACACACACACACACACACACACACACACACACACACACACACACACACACACACACACACACACATAGGATAAGAAAAATACATAATATATGTTGCACATATTATAATCAAAAAAAAGATTCCCGAACATAAGGCACAAGGATTTATTACTTTTTTTCCTATGTAAGTTTTTTCAACATTTATTTCAAATAAAATTTCTTTCTCTTTCTATGTTATATTTTGCTGGCAGCAGTGGTAGGCCACAAGTATGTCTACCTATTCTTAGGGTTGTAATAGACATTTTTGAAATATGAAAATGTCCTGCTATTATCTGCCATAGAAGGGTAGAGTGCAGGTTTGCAATCACTTGCACTCGTCTCTTCTGAATGAGAGTGCTCAATCAGGAAAGTTATGCATGAGGTGAGTGAGTGTCATGCGTCTAAGAGTGCTCAGTGGTTCATGCCAAGCATGCTCATATTCTCAAATGCCCGCCTTTCTTGTAGTGATTTTTGACTGTAATCTTTGATTAAAATCAATTTTATAATGAGAACAAAGATGTAGCTGGTTACCTGCACTTGTTTTTTCGTTTATATATATATATTTATATATACATATTATATATATATATATATATATTTATATATATATATATATATATATATATATATATATATATATATATATATATATATATAATATAATATATTGTGCGGGGTATGTGTCCCATGATGACAAACGAGAATGTGAAATACAATATGGGGCATTTAGCGGTACATTTATGTTTAAGCTTTTATGACCAGGATTTATTATCATATTTTTTGCTGCTTACATCATTCCTCACCCCGTAGCGCTGAGAGCGAGCCACAGGAAGCCCATCATCACCAGCCCGCTGTGAAACCAGCACCGGAGGGGCCCTGCACTTCTGCTGGGTCACTTTGGTGGTTTCAGTGGTGCCTGTTCTGAGCTAACATACGCAGGACACCACCTACTAAGCCCCCTACTAACGACAGAATTAGCTCAGTCATGGAGCCAGACGGAGTGAGTCACCCACCTGAGGTGGCGACCACTACAACGTCCCTCCAACGACCGCCCCCCACCCCCCACCCCCGGAACCTCCAACCCCAAAATCTTTGACACCATCTCACCAAGCGCACAGAAGTGTCTGGAAAAACTGAAACTGAGGTACCATGAGGCCAGAGTAGGGGGGTACACCGAATCAGAGACAGGTTGTTTTTAAGTATCGATGCTGTTGTGAAAGTAGCATATTATGCTTTGAGACTACTTGACTGGGTTGTACTCTACACCTATTATCATGATATATCTCGGCGCCAACCGCCCGAGAGATGCAGACACCCGCAGCGTTGGTCAGGTATTTGATCTATACTTTCAAACTCCATCTGTAAAGTGGATGAAGTTTGACTGTGAGGTCCAAGTTTTCCCACTGAGCCCACAACACACTTATCTTGGCTAAGGAGTCAGCCGGAATCCGAAAAATCCGTATGTCTCTTATGGGATTCGAACCCCTCGACCTTCCAGTCGAAAATCCAGAGCGTTAATCACTGCGCCATGATAGTTGGTGGCTTCATTATGTCCTGGCATCAATCGGGCTTCAATGAGATAAAAATGGTTGTGTAAAGTAGTTGAGTAAGACAGCAACATTTTGGGTTAAATAAAACTAATTAAAGTATCTGTTCCTTTACTCGCACTGTGCTCTGGAATACCAATCAAAGACACTGCAAAAAGTATTTGGTCGGTGGGTCTTTTTGGCGAAAGCACATATCAGAGAATCAAATCCGAAATTTACAGGAATAACTCTTTGCGCAGTAAACTTACCACAGCTTATACATCTACCATGACTTTGACTTTGCTCAAAACAGGGGAGGAAGCAAGGACAAAAGAAATCAAGACTGATAATGTTTTATAGCTAGCATATTGGTGTATCAAGCTGAGCTACTAATGAAATTTTTGTCATGCTCACGTTGTTTAAAAAAAACAAACTCTGAAAATGAGCAGCTGATATTTTCTTGCTCTTTCCACTTCTTACTTTTCATTGTTTCTATTCTATTTGAGACTTTAAAGATAACGATACACAACCAGATCCAGCCTGACCCCCACCCCCACCCCCTTTATTACCCAGCCTGACCCCCACCCCCTACCACCGACCCTTTACCCAGCCTGACCCCCACCCCCTTTACCCAGCCTGACCACCCTCAGCCCTGTACCCAGCTGCAGCTTGGCGGGGACTCGGGCGGCACCCAGAAGATGACCAGCGTCAGCAGCGAGAGCAGCGCGCAGGGCAGCACCAGGATGAACGTGTAGAAGGCCACCTTCCGCCGCAAGGTCAAGGTGAAGGTCACATCGGGGTAGGGCTCATCCGGGCAGCAGGTGTAGATCTTGACGTTGCGCCGGGCGTAGTTCTCCAGCACGTCCCACTCGTTGCTGACCACGAAGTTGCTGAGGTCAAAGGACGTCTGCAGCACGAAGTCGATGTTCAGCTTGTTGCCGTTGTAGGTCCAGGAGCCGAACTTGAGGTTGCAGGTCTGCACATCAAAGGGGAAGTACTTGGTGTCGAAGGAGCAGGAGGAGCGCAGGATGGCCTGGGGCATCCACAGTGTCTTCCCCTTGTAGTCCACCACCACCAGCGCGTCTCTCTGCTCCCGCAACCGGTCATCGGCACTGAGAGAGAGAGAGAGAGAAGAGGGAGGAGGAAGAGAGAGAGAGAGAAACAGGCAACAGGGGATGTGTTGAGTCAGCCTCTCCCATAGCAGCACATGGAATGGTGAAAATTAGACATGTGCAAAGACGGCAAACAGATCTAGCTGAAACAAAATAAAGGATGATTTTATTTTTTTTTTTTTTATTCTCTATTATCGAGGATAATGGAATAAACACACATGTGCTTTTTTACATCCAGTCCCCGTGTGCATGAAGTTTTGTAAATGGCATCTGTTCCCACCGGCAAACGATGGCCTACTCTTACGAAAAGCGGAACAGTGCCACAAGGACGGCAGGCTAAGAGGGGAAGGAGGAGATGGTGTAGCAGCGGCAGTTCTAGAAGTAGAGGTGGCAGCAGCAGCAGCAGCAGCCACAGCAGTAGTGGTTTTGATTGTTTTTGTGTCTGTTTTTGGCTGTGTCTATATTCCCACGCACTCTGAAGCCAAGTATTAAAATGACAATGACAATGACGACAACAAAGGTGTATGGTGATAAGCCAGAAACCCTTTCACAGAGAAACAGTGGGAGGGGGGCTAGCTGGGCACCAAAACACATAAACACTAAAAACAGAATCAATTAATGATTATCATACATTTCCCTGATAATTATACCACTACCCACAATCACCCCTCAAACACGTCATACACACATTTTCCTCAAAGAAGAGATGACTGTGTTAATGATGTGTAAACGACAGCATAATCCTGTTAGCAGTTATTGTCCTTTCCGAATCACTGTCCTGGGAGGAATCAGCTCTCTCCGGTCGCTAATCAGCAATAAACGTGTTAGCTCTGCCATGGAGGCAGAACACGGAGAAACAAGGGAATCACCAGAGTGAGGATGCCTGATTGATTCTGCTGGGCGTTGAGCGAAGGGATTGATGCCGGCAACTCATTTTTCGAGTTCATTGTGTGGACAGCAGCATTGCGGTGCCGTAATGCACATCATCACAGCAACATTGCGGTGCCGTAATGTGCATTGTCCATTTTACATTGTAGTGCCGTAATGTACATCATCTATTTTACATTGTAGTGATGTAATGTACATCATCTATTTTACATTGTAGTGATGTAATGTCCATCACCTGTTTTACATTGTGGTGCCATAATGTGCATCATCTATTTTCTTAGCATTTAAATGCAAATTCAACGAAGTTAGTAATCGTGGTGGGAGATGATGAGCGTATATCGACGAAAAGTGTTCCCGCTGATGAAAACGGCTACATGATAATGACTAATGTCTGTACAGATCATTATGAGGAAAGGAGGTGAGGATGTGTAATGGGATGTAGAAGAAGAGAAGAAAGATGGTGTCTTGTGAATGTTTGCGAAGAACATTTAGAAATATTCAAAGAATATTAAGCTACCAAAAACACAAAACAGTTTTGTTTGCAATGTTCAAGACAAATCATCTCTCTCTCTCTCTCTCTCTCTCTCTCTCTCTCTCTCTCTCTCTCTCTCTCTCTCTCTCTCTCTCTCTCTCTGATAGATGGTGGTGGATTGATGTTTTCAGTCATTTAACCTCATCATATTCTCATGTTTGCTCTTTAATTATTGCGCCTTTTTTTGTGCTTTATTTTGTTTTTGATTTATTTGTTTTTTGTTTTTTGTTTTTGTTTTATTATTCAAATAAAATCGTCATTGATTCTTACTTCATATTTTGTTTCTGAATGAGTGCCTTTTTATAACATTACCTTAATATTGTATCTCTGTCGTATTCCTTACCTGTTGTTGCTGTTCTTTCTCCCCTTTTATCAAAATCTTATGTTTTATGGGACTTATTTTGATGATAATTGTGGTGGATTGATGTTTTCAGTTATTTAACCTCATCATATTCTCATGTTTACTCTTTAATTATTGCGCCTTTTCTTTGTTTTGTTTTGTTTTTGTTTGTTCTTTGTTTTTCTTGCTTTCTTTATTCATACTCAAAATCATCATTGATTCTTACTTCTCATTTTCGTTTCTGAATCAGTGACTTTTTATAACATTACCCTAATATTGTATCTCTGTGTTAATTCTTGCCTGTTGTTTGATGCTTGGTATGGTTCCTTACTTTTGGTATCTGGATCATTATAATTATTGATTTTATTATTTTTATTGGCAGTATCTCTCCCCTCCCCCCCTCCAATAAGGATATTAGTTTTTAAAAAATTTCCCCCTTTTTATCCAAATGTATGATTTATATCACATTTTAGCTTTTGACAGATGGTGGTGGATTGATGTTTTCAGTTGTTTATTTCATCTTATTCTCTTGTTTGCTCTTTACCTATTAACACTTTTCTATTCTTCCATAATCAAAATCTTTTTATTGTGACTTCTGATTTTTGTCTTCTACTAAACAATAAAACTTTACGCAGTTACCAAACAACCACAGAATAGACACTATATATGATAATGTAGTATAAAAATGCACTCATCAGTATCTTTTCATCTTGATGTATCCCTGAAAAGGGCGGGGACTGGATGTAAAAAAGCACACGAGTGCTTATCTATTATCCTCGAATAAAATACTTTGCCTTGCCTTGCCTTGCCTTGCCTTGCCTTGCCTTGCTCGCCTTTGCCTTGCCTTGCCTTCTCTCTCTCTCTCTCTCTCTCTCTCTCTCTCTCTCTCTCTCTCTCTCTCTCTCTCTCTCTCTCTCTCTCTCTCTCCCATCCTTTTGTTTTCTTCCTGGTATCTTTCATACACCTATCAAGCTCTATCTTTCAGAACAGAGATGCATTTCGGAACTAACGCATCAATCATTCTGCAGGCAGCAAGAAAAAAGAATGAAGTGTAATCATGGATATGATCTCGAGGGGAATTGCTTTAAAAGTTTAATGCAGTTTGCACAAAGACAAGTAAGCCACGCGTAGAACAGTATCATTTCTCAATTTTACATCTAGATATTACTTGCATATAAAATAATGAAAAGATTATCAAACCTCAAAACAGCAATAGGGTTGGTTGAGAGCAGCAACGCAGATACAAGCCCTAAGAAATAAAAACACACGCGCAGTGACGCATACCTCAATGCGTGCAGTAATTAGGCGTGAATACACGCACACAGAGTCAATCCTGGGTGTGCAGTAAGAATGTGTGCTTCCGGCACAGCACTTTCATCCAGGGCTTTGCTGAATTAATCACAATAAACTAAACACCAGAACAGTATTAGTGATGTCTTTATTAGGTGTCTTTTCAATTTTAGCTGCTGTACCTGACTTTGGAAGATTCACAGCCTTGATAACTTATTCAAGCATAGAAGCATTGAATGCAGATAAATCTTTACCTAAATCAGCAAATGCCCACTAATGATAGGCACAGTACTGTTTACTTCTGGCTGCTCTGACCCAGCACTGTCAACTAGACTGATCAAAAAAGTCTTTCATGCTAACTGGAGTAATTGGTGTGGTTTTTGTTTTTGTTTTTTGTTTTCGTTTTCCACACTGTTCTAGAATCAAATTGATTTAATCTACGTAATTCGACAGGCAATTTCTTCCACACAATTCTTTCTGCTCTATGTATTGTATGTTTATATATGCTTTCCTGACGATTAATTGCCGAGTCATTTGTTGTAAGTTAGTGTTTAGATCTAATCTACTCTGTACGTTTCTTTTTGTATGTATCACTAAACGATGGCTAATTTTATCTTTCCTTCGTTAAGTTTGTGATTGGTACACACATTTCTTAAGCAGAGGAAAGTAGCGTGTCTGTGACGTACGTTTTAATGACGTCAACATATTCAACACCTTGTGAGCCAGTCAACTGTGATACAATTTTAGCAGACACTTTTTCTTTAAACAGTTCTAATCTACCATTGTCCCATTCTTTTTAAAAGCCTACAAACACACACACACACACACATACACACACAACACACACACAACACACACACACACACTGTTTCACGTCATCTGGGCAGTCACTAATCTATTTTCCCATCAACTTTTGCTTCAGAACACAAAACGTAGTCCAATTTTTTGTCATGGCAATTAGGTTCCATTAACAGATAACCCATTAGCTCTGGGCGGAGAGGACAACGTATAGAAACAAGGGACTGTGAGATAAGCCCACTTCATCCCCCTCTCTACAGGCCCAACTGATTGCAGAAGACAAAGTAAACAGATTTTAGGAGGATCGCCATTTGTTGGAGTGCTTCGTCAACAAAATGACGGCAATATCGTGAAGAATTGTCCCAAATAATTAGATGCTGAGTTTGGGAATTTAGAGATAGGGAGGACGAGGGGAGAGGGGGGGGGGGGGTGTCAGTTGGGTGATGATGGTGACAGAAGGAAGGAGGGAATAGGGTGAAGGGTGGGGGTGGGGTGGTGGAAGAAACTCTTAGTGTTCAAAAGATGCTGTATCAGTTATACATATATACTAGTATACTTTGTTTTGAAATTTACTATAAGAGCGGATATGTATCTTTGAGTGTGTGTGGGAGGGGGAAGGGGGGAGGGAGGAGTTTGTGTGGGTAAGGGGGTAGTGTAAGTTAGGGTGCTACCTTTGACTTAAAGGGCTAATATAGCTGTCAGTTTCAGCTCCTCTCAACTGCTAATTAACCTATTCTATCCCTGCCCAGATGGGGCCAGTTGGTGCTGATTATTGCAGGAACTGACCACACTTGGACTAGGTAAAATGAAGGGGCGCGCTAAATATAGTAGTCTTGACTGAGTGATGTTGTATTTGTGCATTGTGGACACAAAGAAGTACAGACAGACATATGCACACACACACACACACACACACACACACACACACACACACACACCACACACACACACACACACACACACACACACACACACACACACACACACACACACACACACACACACACCAATAGGCCATCGTGTGCTGGTAGGGACAGATGACATTTACAAAACTGCATACACACAGGGACTGGATGTGGAAAAAGCACAAGAGCGCTTATCCCATTATCCTCGATATAAAAGAATGAAATAAAATTTAAAAAATACATAAAATACACACACACATAGCCTCCCCCCCCCCACACACACACACAACTCCCCCCCCCCCCCCTCACACACACACACACACACACACAGACACACGTGCGTGCTCGCGCGCGCCCAACGTCCGCCCTACTCACACACACACACACACACACACACACACACACACACACACACACACACACCGCACACACACACCACACACACACACACACACACACACACACACACACACACACACACACACACACACACACACAAAGCGGCACACCTCCTATGAGACTGATGTAAGGTGGCAAAACATATCAGACACAGATACTCTCATCGGGAGCCAGACCCCAGAACACAACGCTGCAGACACTGGCAGCAATCAGAGATCTCCACCTACTTCAGTTTTCAGCTTATCTCCTGGGTGAAGCAGTGTGGCGACACACTTTCCTGATGGTGCACCAAAGTACAAGATGAAGACATGGAAAGAAAGCTGGAGAACAGGAAAGTATGAGAGAGAGACAGAGACAGAGACAGACAGAGAGAGAGAGAGACAGAGAGAGAGAGACAGACAGACAGACAGACAGACAGAGGAATAAAAGAAGAGAGAAGGGAGATAATAATGAAGAACGACAGATAGACTGAATAAAAAGAAAGGAAGAAGAAAGGAAACAATTCAGAGAAGAAAATTAAAAGAAAAACAAAGACAATCCATACACTAACAAAAACAGAAAGAAAGAATATAAACAGAAACACAGAGAAAAATAAAATAAAAGAAAAACCGACAAGCAGACTGGTGGAAACAAATATTGCAAAATCCCGCAAATGACGAGAATGAAAGCAGACAGAAGGACGAGCAAACAAACTGAAGAACAGAAAGACTGACAGCAAAACGGCATAAAGAAAGAAAGATAGACAAAGGAATATACAAAAAACAGTTTAACAGAAAAAGAAGGCAAAAGCCCTTAGGGATGCACGTTTCACTACTTCCGAGTCCGACTTGTCTTCTGGCAAAAAACTGACATTCATAAATTATTCGTTTGTGTCAATGTCCTTACTAGACATGTTATGTTTTAATGTATTCACGTGTTCTCGTTTTTATCAGCTCTTTCGAAATCAAAGCAAGGGTCTTCATTCTCCGTCTGTTTCTTTCTTTTTAAACAAACTGAGAGAAATATTACAGTCTCTGTCTCTGCCACTGTCTGTCTGTCGGTCTGTCGGTCTGTCTGTTTGTCTCTCTGTCTCTCTCTCCTTGTCTCTCTCCCCTTCCCTCTCACTCTGTCTCTATCTCTCCCTCTATCTTTCTGTCTGTTTGCCTGTCTGTCTGTCTCTCTGTCTCTCATGCACACATACATATCTCTCTGTGTCTGTCTGTCTCTGTCTGTCTGTCTGTCTGTCTTCTCTCCTCTTCTCTCTCTCTCTCTCTCTCTCTCTCCTCTCTCTCTCTTCTCTCTTCTCTCTCTTCTCTCCTCTCTCTCCTTTCCTCTTCTCTCTCTTCTCTCTTTTTTTTCTTTATTCTTATTATTAATCGCTCTTTGTCTTAGTCAAATAATGATCATAACAGGCACCACCTCTCTGACATTGCCAATCATGAAAGGAGAAAGAGGACCTACATGCAAGGAGGGCACACACCCACCGGATGGACCAACAACAGAAGGAGGGGCCAGACTCCCGGGGTGACCAGCCGCTATGTCGTTTTTTGTTGCTGTGCTTCTGGGGCTCTTGGGGGAATCTGGTACTGATTGGCGTGGCCACCTCTCTCTCTACCTTTCTTGGTCAGTGTGTGTGTGTGTGTGTGTGGTGTGTGTGTGGTGTGTGTGTGTGTGTGTGTGTGTGTGTGTGTGATGTGATGTGGTCGGGGGTATTTGTGTGTGGGGTGTGTTTGTGTGTGTTGGGTGTGTGTGTGTGTGTGTGTGTGGGGGGGGGGGTGTTTGTGCGAGTGTGTGTGTTGGGTGTGTGTATGTGCGTGTGTGTAGGGGAATGTTTGTGTGATGTGTGTGTTGTGTGTGTGTGTGTGTGTGTGTGTGTGTGTGTGTGTGTGTGTTGTCTGTCTGTCTGTCTGTCTGTCTGTGTCTGTGTCTGTGTGTATGAACATACATATTCTTTCTTTTGTTTAAAAGCATACCAGCCATGACCAGTGATATTGTTGACCTCACTATAGCCAGCATGGAGCAAGTGACCTGGACATGTAGGAGGCATGTCAGGTTTAACTTGCCCAAACACACCGTCTACCTGTTTCACAGTGTCTTGTGTTTGCTCTAATGACACATTAGGGGTTAACAGAGGAGGAAAAAGTCAAGTCATTTGAAATGAAGGAAAATCAACCAAGCAGCGGACATGGTGGCAGTGCTTTGGTGTCACTCTCGGAACACAAGCTAGTATACTTATTTTGGTCTTCATTTTCCTCTTCAAAAGTTCTTCTTCTTCTTCTTCTTCTGCTTCTTCGTCTTCTGCTTTCTTCTTCTTCTTCTTCTGCTTCTTCTTCATTATCATCATCATCATCTTCGTCTTCTTCTTCGTTGCAGTTTTGTATCTGCATTTATCTTCTTCTTTGTATATGTCTTCTCTTTTTTTGCAATTTTCTTCTTTTCTTTTTTTTGTCTTCTTTGCATTCATCTTAGCTTTCTGCTTCTTTGCATTCTTCTTCTTTGAATTCTTTTTCTTTGCATTCTTCTTTTCATTTTATTTTCCGCATTCTTCGTTTTTATCGCTTTCTTCTCCTTCTTTAGATCTACGTATTCATCACATTCTTCTTCTTTGCATTCTTCAGTTTTGCAATTTTCTTTTTAATATTGTTCTTCGCAGTTTTTTCTTTGCATCCTTCTTCTCTTTTGCAGTCTTCTCTTCGCCTTTTACTTCTTTCTCGCATACTTTGCACTCTTTGCATTTTTATTTTTCTTTCCATAAGTGTAAAGGCAGCTATTATGACAAGTGTACTGAAAACAGATTCTGACCCAATTTAAAAAATGTAAATCTAGCAAATCTGTCTTTCCTTCCTCATTATACCTACCCCCAAACTAAAGACTAGGCCACTAGAATATGCATGTGGCTATACCAACATACCCTACAATTACCTAGATTTGATCATCTCCCTTGTTTACACTCTACTCGACTCCTGGGTTATATAATTATGTTACGTTATTGTCTCTTCACCATACCCAATCACAGTCCACTCTCTCACCCCCTCCCCCTCCCTTCCCCCTCCTGGCCTCTCTTCTCTGTTTCCGTTCATCTCCATAATGTTATCAATGATGTATTGAATTACGAGCAAATCCTTTTGGCTGCATTACCGGAATGTTATTGACAAAGCAATGAACCAGCTGGTCACACTCCGCTGTTGTGTTTAGTTTTGGGGAGTAATCGTTTTAGCCATTAGGGGAACGAGTCAAGCGTCCGCCATAATGATTCCACTGTCTGTCTCTTGTGTTTTGTTTCCCACACACAGCCAGCACAGCCAGCATAACACGTTTACTGTTGACTCAAACCAAACTGTTGCAAAAACTGGGGCAAGTTGTTGTTTATCCATAGCTATACTTGTAACAAATCGATAGCTTGATGTATAATGAATATGATAATTATGATAATTATAGTCTTTCTGCAGTTTAACAAAGATTCGTATCTTTTTCAGTGAGCTTGGTTTTGGGCTTTCTTCTCCATGTCTGTTTCTTTGTTTTCTTTTAAACCATTTTTGTTTGGTGTTATCGCATGATTTTTGTACTTTTGAGTAGTTTTGTGATTATTTTTTTCTACTTTACAGAAACAATATATATATATATATATATAATATATATATATATATATATATATCAATGTACAGGTCATGTTTTGTTACATTGTATTTATCTAATATGATTTTTATTTCATTAATTATATCTCTTCACCTTCAGTAGAACAGGGTGGCCATACCAATTCAGCTACATTAGTTTACTAGTACTTGACCATGACTCCTAATTCTGACAGCACTGACAGGGTATCTGAGACTGTATCCTACAGCCACTGTAGGTCATTGACCCAGCTTTATACCATCCCCATCCCTTTCTTTATCATCTTTACATTATTTTCCCATGGCTTGTCTAATACCTGCATGGTGTGGACATGGTCCTATTTCTTTCTATTTTTGCATTGTCTTCTTTTTCTTCTTTGCATTTTTCTTCCTTGCCTTCTTCTTTGCATTCTTCTTCTTCCCATTTCTCGTTGCATCCTTCATCGCAATTCTTCTTAGCAGGTCATCGTTTTTGCAGTTCTTCGCCTTTCTTTTCATTTTTTTGCAGTTCTTCTTTCTCCTACTATTTTCAGCGCGTGTTTCCAGATTATGGCATTACAGATGGGCCAGCAGCTGAGGTAGGTGAGAAACCCTCATCAGCATCAGTAGCTGTAGCATCCTTTACCTTCGTTTTTTCTTGAGAGTGCAGAGTCCCATAGAGGCTATCGGGGTCTGACACATTTTGTCACATCAGAGGATGTCTTAGGGTGTTGAATGTGGGTGTTTGTTTATTTATTTTGTTTAGCTATTCTTGTATACATACATATATGTATATTCATATATATATATATATATATATATATATATATATATATATATATATATATATATTTATCTATATATCTATATACCTGTGGGTGTGGGTGTGGGGGTGTTTTTGTGTTCTTGCTGAAATGGTTCATGGTCTTGTTATGTTTGTTATACCTATTTTGTTTGTTGCTTGTTGTTTTGCTTTTTGCTGCCCCATCTTCTGTAAAAATCCCTGTCCTGCTGTTCCCACGCCACTCATTTCAATCTCTCTGCTACAGCCATACCAAAGTTCGTTATGTCTCATCCTCAGGGCAGGGAGTCCACAAGGATCCCATCAGTCTCAGGCTGCCGTGGGGCCACTGGCCAGAGGGGCCCTACAGTGCTGCTCGGTCCCTTTAGCGATGTTTGTTGGTGCCTGCTCTAAGCTGGCATACACAGGACATCGGGATGTAACGCAGTGTGTACTTGTTTGGTATACTACTTCACTGTATTTAGATGGAACGTTCAGAACGTTGTTCAAAACTACCTGCTGGAAAAACAACCACACTGTATATTATTATTATGAAACAATGAAAACAATCAAACATGGAGGCATTGAGTATTTTGCTTAATAGAAATATTTATCCAGAAGTATGTTGGTATCACGGGTGTTGGGTATTCTGAATGACGAAATTCACTTTCTTTTGTCCCTTTTACACATTCACTCCCACTCACAGCCCCCCCCCCCCCCCCCCCCCCCCCCTCATCTTTTTCCTTTCTTGCAATTTTCTCCCTTGTTTATTGAATTATTGGAGACATAATCATCTTTGTGGAACCGATTTCAGTGTGTTGACAACGCAATAAAACGAATGGGAAACTTTCTGAAATGTACTCAGCCTCTGGCAATCAGTTCAACCTCTAATAGACCAGAGTGGAACCCCCTAAAATGTCTACAGTCTCTGCAATCACCAGAGTGGAACCCCCTAACATGTCTACAGTCTCTGCAATCACCAGAGTGGAACCCCCTAAAATGTCTACAGTCTCTGCAATCACCAGAGTGGAACCCCCTACCATGTCTACAGTCTCTGCAATCAGTTCAACCTCTAATACACCAGAGTGGAACCCCCTAAAATGTCTACAGTCTCTGCAATCACCAGAGTGGAACCCCCTACCATGTCTACAGTCTCTGCAATCACCAGAGTGGAACCCCCTACCATGTCTACAGTCTCTGCAATCACCAGAGTGGAACCCCCTAAAATGTCTACAGTCTCTGCAATCAGCTCAACCTCTCGCAAACCCAGTCCAGTGCTCCTGGAAGTGTTTGTCTTTTATGTTTCTGCCTGTCTTCCCAGCCACGTAGCGCTAATGAATGATCCGTTGATGAGGTTGAATTATCGCGAAAGTGGGGCAACATTTTTTTTCGTTTCATTTTTTCTAGTTCCTTGACCAGAGCTCTAAGGATCACCGATGGTAGTATTTTTGCGTAGGCGACCGGTGTATCCACTATCGCGATAGCCGCATTTCGACTTCGGGAAAGGCAATGACTAGCTTTATTATATAGCTATGGAACATCGAAGTCAAACTAGTGGCGTGAGTTTTCTTCACACAGGTTGTGTGTGTGTGTGTGTGTGTGTGTGTGTGTGTGTGTGTGTGTGTGTGTGTGTGTGTGTGTGTGTGTGTGTGTGTGTGTGTGTGTGTACACAAACACAAACGCACACACAGAAAGGAAGGTGGCAGGATGGTTAAGACGTTCGCCTGCCAATATGAAAACCGTGAATTTCTGGGTTCGTACCCAGCCTCGGCCTTTCTTCCCAGTTTGACGAAAACATTGAACTGAATGTCAAAGTCATTCAGATGAGACTGTAAACCGAGGTCCCGTGTGCGAAAGCACGCAGAACATCTTGCCCACACGTTAAAACCCCGTTCCGCCTTTCGGAAGAGCAGGCCATCGTGTGCCAGTAGGAGCGGATGACAAAATTATAAAAAGCAGCATGCACACAGTAGTCGTGTTTAGACACCATCCCTGAGGAAAAATCGGGGAATTGGATTCCCCAGGGTGGCTCGGGGCTGTATATGGCAACGTTCTGGTGGCTCCTGCGACGGCACTGGAGCCATTCGTATTGGTCATTGCCTTTCCAATGGATCATTCCAGTGGCGTGGAGAGGTGGGGTCTACTGCATGGGTAACAGCTTGCCCTCCATAATTACTTTGCCAGGCTTTGCGCTCTAAAGACTAGAGCGCAACTCCATAGTCTTCCGAGAATGATGGGTGCCTACACTACTACATACACGTATGTACGTGTGTGTGTGTGTGTGTGTGTGTGTGTGTGTGTGTGTGTGTGTGTGTGTGTGTGTGTGTGTGTGTGTGTGAGTGAGAGAGAGAGAGAGAGAGAGAGAGAGAGAGAGAGAGAGAGACAGACAGACAGACAGACAGACAGACAGAGAGAGACAGACAGACAGACAGACAGACAGACAGACAGACAGACAGACAGACAGACAGACAGAGTTAATCAACTTACAAATTGTAGAGCTGTATGTCGGGCAGCCATATTTTCTGGGAAGGCACACGGACATCCTCAATGTTGTTGTGCTGTGCTGGATCCCACTGCAGGAGAACGTCTGTCCACTCCTGTGGGCACACAGCACAGCACAGCGCTTCATGCAGCACTGCCCTTCCCATAGCACTACACGTGTTGTATCATGGTCATATTCGTAGTCATTGTTGTCCTTGTTGTAAATGTTATCCTGTCATCAACGCTGTTATTAGCAGCGTTGTCGTCAACGTCATCATCATTTACATCATCACCACCGTCGTTGTCGTCCTCGTCGTCGTCGTCGTCATCATCATCATCATCATCATCATCATCATCATCATCATCATCATCATCATCATCATCATCATTTAAACAATATAATGGTAATGGTATGGATTGCAGGAGAAAACGAATATTTCTACAACAACCACTACCATTACAACAACAGAACTAGTGGTTTCACCAGCAATAGCAGTTGTAGCAGTAGCAACAGAAGCAGTGGCAGAAGCAACAGCAGCAGCAATAGCAGCATGAGAAACAACAGCAACAATAGTAGCAGCAACAACAACAACAACAACAATAACAGTAACAACTACAACTTTAGCCACTGCAGCAGTAGCAACAGTAGCAGCAGCAGCAGAAGCAGCAGCAGCAGAAGCAGCAGCAGCAGAAGCATCAAGAAGAATAACAACACCGTAACATGTTTAATATAAAAACAAAAAGCTTCACTGGCTTCGCACCCACTGTTTTTGTTGGCATGTTGTGTATTGTGTGTCTATTTGGTGGGTTTTTTGTTGCTCAGTATGTTTGCTCTTTTTATGATAATTATGTTCATTTTGCTTTGCCTATCGTTTGTTCATTCTTTGTGTTTATGTCACTTTACTTCAGTTGGGGACGGGCTAGCCTGGTGGTTAGAGTGATGCTCTAGTGATTTGCTGACCCAGGTACATGTCTCGTTCAAGAGGACTTTTCCACTGGAGTTAACATTATTCGCTTACCTCGAAATAAAAGAATGAAAAAAGAATAAATAAATTGATTGCTTGTTTTGGTCATTAGTTTGAATGGCCTATGCTATCATTTATACTTTAGTTTTTTTTGGTTTTTTACTTTAAACCCCCTTTAAGTCACGAAAGATTTCTTTGAGTGAAGTTCGGGCTGCTCTTGCCGGGGAGAGCACATCGCTACAACAGCAGCGCCACCCACTATTTTTTTTTCTTTTCCTGTCTGCAATTGAATTTCCCTATAAGATTGAATTTTTGTCTACAGAATGTTTCCAGGGACAACCCTCTTGTTCCGGTGGGTTTTTTTACGTGTGCAATATAATTTTGTGAAACAGACGGGACCTTGGTTTGTCTTCTCGTCCGGACGACTAGCATCCAGACCACCACTCATGATCTAATGGATGGGGGACAGTTTGGGGCCCAAACGGGGTTTAAACCATCGCACACTCCGACCCGGACGTTTTGCATTCTAGCCAGGTGCGTTACCTCTAGACCACCGATCCATGAATTTCTTCTTCTTTTCCTGGAAAGCTCAGACACCAACCACTGTTGTTTGTCATATGCGTGAAAGATTTAATGTTTTGCTGCCTCTTCCTTTTTGGTCAGTTGAATGGATGTTAATTAAAACAAAAATGTTGTTTGTTTGTTTGTTCGACCGTTAGTCATTTTGTTTGACACAGGCATACAACCGTAACCATCAAAGCTG
Source organism: Stramonita haemastoma (assembly GCA_030674155.1). Classification (NCBI taxonomy): domain Eukaryota; kingdom Metazoa; phylum Mollusca; class Gastropoda; order Neogastropoda; family Muricidae; genus Stramonita; species Stramonita haemastoma. The sequence goes on along the minus strand of CM060316.1, from coordinate 1,786,173 downwards.
AACACTCTTGTAATTGCCCTTCATGGGGTGATTAAAGTATTTTCGACTTGACTTGACTTGACTTGACTTGACTTGACTCAACGGTTCAGAACAATACACACATAACAGAGACAAACGCCAAGCACCCCCCACAGCCCAGCGCCACTCACGTAGTGATACCAGACGTTGCACTTCAGCACCTGGTTGGACTCGTCCACGTCCAGGATCTGGATGAGGGACAGGCCGAAGTACACCGTCAGGTTGTCCATGCTCTCCGTCACCGGCCGCCCGTGCCGACCCTGCTCCTCGTAGCGAGCCAGCAGCTCCGTGATCAGCAGCTTCTCCGCTGAGATCACCGCCCCTGCTGCCCGCTCCGGCCACACCTCCTCCCCCTTCTGGCCTGAGGGACAGCAGACAGGGGGAGTCAGGTGTGGTGTGGTTTGATGGGGTTTGGCAGTAGAGGGTGGATTGTTGGATTATTTATGATCATTATGATTATGATTATGATTAAGATAATGATGATGATGATGATGATGATGATGATGATGATGATGATGATGATGATGATGACGATGACGATGACGACGATGATGATGACGATGACGATGACGATGGTGATGACGATGATGATGATGATGATGATGACGATGACGATGACGATGATGATGACGATGATGATGATGATGATGATGATTGATGTTGTTGTTGTTGTTGTTGTTGTTGTTGTTGTTGTTGTTGTTCTTCTTCTTCTTCTTCTTCTTCTTCTTCTTCTTCTTCTTCTTCTTCTTCTTCTTCTTCTTCTTCTTCGTCCAAGAACCGATCTTTTTATGTCATCTCTTGTTTTTTTCTGTTAGCAAACTATGGAATGAAATACCAGTCCTTATCAAAGAAAAAAGTAGCATATCATCATTCAAAAAAGCGTACCACACACATCTGTTCAATTTCTTGTAATAGACATTCTGTGAGCATGCTTGTCAAACTTGATTGTGTGTGTGTGTGTGTGTGTGTGTGTGTGTGTGTGTGTGTGTGTGTGTGTGTGTGTGTGTGTGTGTGTGTGTGTGTGCTGTGTGTGTTGAGTGTGCACGTGCGCGCACGTTCGGGCTGGTTTGCTTGCTTTGAATTTTTCTTGTCAGTGAACTTGCATATATTTGTTATTTTGATTAGGTATTCATTTTCAGTGTTTAAATGGGCATGTGAGTGCATGCCTAAGGACACTCCGGTGTGTGTCAATCAATCAATCAATCAATCAAATTTTTATTTCCAGATGGTACATTGAGTAAGCAGCGATCTGCTTTTTTCCATCAAGCCATCTATCTAAAGAAAAGAAAAGAAAAAAATCAAAACAATAGCAAAATCAAATCCTAAACAAAACAAAAAACCAACAAAAGACAAAGTAGAAAATCCCTAGCAAACAAAAAAAAACCAACGAAAGAAAGAAAAGGGGAAAAAGCAAACAAACAATTAAAACAACAACAACAAACATTTCACCAACATTAACTTGCTAACATGATTTCAACAACTTTAAAATAAACTATGCCTATAAATAATACAAGCAACTACTATAACAACAACCAAAAGAGAAAATAAAATAAATAAAATAAATAAATAAAATAAATAAATAAAAATAAAAAAATATTTTAAAAATCTACTCGAAAGCCATACACACATATGCACATACACCCACTCACCCATACACACACACACACACACACACACACACACACACACACACACACACACACACACACACACACACACACACACACACACGTGCATCTACACACAACACACACACACACACACACACACACACACAACACACACACACACACACACACACACACACACACCGGTTTGCGCTCTTCCACTCAGCTCGTATACTCGTAGGTACATGCACACATTTAAAGTCTTTTTTAAAAAAATCATATAGTGTCAAAAAAAACCCAACACACACACACACACACACACACACACACACCACACACACACACACACACACACACACACACCACACACACACACAACAGCTTATATCAATTACAATGTAACCAAAAAAAACATTAAGACTTAATAATAATAATAATAATAATAATAATAATAATAATAATAATAATAATAATTATAATTATAATAATAATAAAACAAATTTTTAAAAAAATGAATAAATACAACAACAACAACAACAAATTTTCAAAATAAATAAGTAAAATAATAAAAAATCTATAAGCAATTTATGTCAAATTACAATATCTCTTTACTTCAATTCATACTTTATATTTTTAAAAGAAGATAAGGAAAAAACAACAAACACAACGATACCTTATGATAATACCCATCATCACTGAGAGGAAATAACATATACGCTAACAAACATACAATCAAACAAAAGAAAAACAAAAACAAACAAACAAACAAAAGACACATAAAAAACACCAAAAAACAAACAATCAAACCAAAACATCAAAAAACCAATCCACACGGATTATATATTAGAAGGAAGAAAAGAAAAAACAACTAAAGCAACAATACCATATGATAATACCCATCACCACTGAATGGAATAACATAACAAACATATGGGCATGCACACATTTAAAAAAAAAAAAAAAAAAAAAAAAAATCATATGGTGTCAAACAGCTTATATCAATACAATGTCACCAACCATTATTTAAGACTTAAAAAAAAAAAAAAAAAAAAAAAAAAAAAAAACCACACACAAAAAAAAAAAACAATCAGACCAAAACATCAAAAAACCAATCCACACGGATTATATATTAGAAGGAAAGAAAAGAAAAAACAACTAAAATAACAATACCATATGATAATACCCATCACCACTGAGTGGAATAACATAACAAACATATGGGCATGCACACATTTAAAAAAATTTTTTTTTTTCAAAATCATATGGTGTCAACAGCTTATATCAATACAATGTCACCAACCATTATTTAAGACTTTAAAAAAAAAAAAAAAAAAAAAAAATAATAATAATATAATAATAAAAAAAATCCATGAAATGTCAATAAGCAACTTATGTCAGATTACATTATCTCCACACTTCAATTCATACTTATGTTATGAGGAAGAAAAGAAAAAAACAAAACAAAACAAAACAAACAAACAAAAAAACAAAAATAAAACCCCGAGAAACAAACGCAACAATACATATGATAATACCAATCTCCACTGAGAGGAAATAACATATACACTAACAAACATTCAAACTAACCAAAAAACTAATAAACAAACCAAAGCAACAGAGAACCAAACAAACATAATGAACGAAAAAAAACACCAAGCAAAACAAAACTAAAGCAAAAAACAAACAAAAAACAAGCAAACAAACAAACACAACCCCCCCAAAAAAAAAACACACACAAAAAAACCCCACACACTCAAAAAAGAAAAAAATTTGGAGGGGGGGTGGGAACGGGTGGGGAGGGGGGTATCAAGAGGAAGGGGGAAAACACAAACAACAACCAGAAGAATTATAATAATAATTTATGATTATATTTCATAAATAAAAAACCCTACACATATGAACAAAAACAAACAAACAAACATTCAAACAAACAAACAAAAAACAAACAAAACACAACAAAAAACATACACAACAACAACCAGAACAAAAAAGTAAGGCCTTTCCACTTATCAAAATAATATAAATATAATAGTGCTAATAGTCTCATTAGTATAATTAATAAAATAAAATAAAAATTAAATATTTATCCTGAAACTATTAAACTGGGTAAGTGAAAAAAAAAAAAAAAAAAAAAAAAATCCAATCTAGTAGTCAAATCAGTGGTTTGGTTTTCTCCTTGTGAATTTGCAGAATATACACGTGTTTAATACATCACTTATTCCCTATCCTGTTCAAAATTAAATTATATATTAAAAAAAAATACAAAAAAACAACAACCCTTTCTCCACCTTTTCCCCCTTCCACATACATATATAGCAAGCAAAGTGTAGCTTTTTCAGTCACAGTGAGCCACACGTGAAAGATTTTTCGGGGTTAGCAGAGAGTATCAATATCTTTAGTCTGTTCTAAGTATGGTTGATTGGATTGATGTGTAGTTCTTAAACATTTTTGCATAAGCGCATTAAGTGATTTTTCAGCTGATTTTTGAACTGATTTTTATTTTTGATACATTTTAAATGTTTTGGGAGCTTGTTCCATAAATCACTACCTGAATATAGGAAGCTTGTTTTGTAAAGATTGTTTCTGGGTCTGGGAAATGTTAGTAGATGGTTATGCCTGTGCTCATTAATTTTGAATCTATTGGTGATCTTGGGAGGGGCATTTCCATTGACAACTTTTTGTACAAATAGAGCTTTATTGAGATAAAGCCTGTTTTGAAATGTAAGAATATTTGTTAGCTTATAATCACTGATGGTTAGGGAGCTTGATTTTAATAGGACAGTTTTAGCGCTCTTTTATATAATCGATGGATGAATTTCAAATTAGTTTCACTGCAGTTGTCCCAAAGAGATGAGGCATAGTCAACTATAGGCAAGATGTGTCCACAAAAAAAGAGTTTGCGTGAATGACTATCTAGAAAGTGTTTTATTTTTGATAGCTGACGTACCTTGTTTGTAAGACGTTTTCCTTGTGCCATCACATGGTCAGTCCAAGTAAGATTATTGTCGATAATTACACCCAGAATTTTGTGTGAGTCAACTTCTTCAATGATTTTTTGATCTATCAACAGAGGTTGAAATTTACTTTTCATTTTCTGCCTCTTTTGTCGTGCTAGTACGTACATACTTTTAGTTTTTTGAGCATTTAAGGACATATGGTTTAATTGAGTCCAAGTAATCAATTTGTTGATATTGTTTTGAAGTTTGAGTGTTAGTCTGTGGGGGTCAGTATCACTACAATAGAGGGATGTGTCATCAGCAAACATTTCACAGCTACAATCTAGAAATAAGGGTAAGTCATTTACATATATTGAGAACAAAAGAGGACCCAATATTGATCCTTGTGGTACTCCATATCTAATAGATACTAATTCTGATGTTTGATTATTTGCAGTTACCAACTGCTGTCTATCTAACAAAAAACTTTTTAAAAGATTGATTATTTCAGGTGTTAGTTTGTATAGGTGAAGTTTACGCACTAGCAGGGAGTGATTAATTACATCAAATGCTTTTTCAAAGTCAACAAAAATTAGGCCTGTATAGTTATTTTCATTTATGTTGTGTAAGAGACTGTCTGTTAGTTGAGTTAGAGCTGTGTGACAAGAATAGTTTTTGCGAAAGCCTGACTGATCTTCATTTATTAGGTTGTTGTTAACAAAGTAGGAATATAAAGATTTTTGGATATGTTTTTCAATGGGTTTGGATAAGACCGATAGGATTGAAATTGGTCTGTAATTTGAAGGACAAGAAGAATCTCCAGATTTGTGGACTGGTATGACTTTTGCCTTTTTAAATATGAGAGGAATGTTGCTTTTATCTATACACAAGTTATATAGATATGTCAGTGTTTCAGCTATAATAGGACCAGAAAGGTTCAATATTTTTCCATCCAGATTGTCAAGGTCACGTGTTCTGGAATTTTTTTTGAGAGATAGACTTTCCAACACGTCTTTAATTGTCATTGGCAATAATTCAACTGGGAATTTAATTTCTTTTGATTCAATATATTGTTCTAAGTATTGGAGATCATTTTCATTTGACTTATCACATGATATGATTTTAGTAGCGATGTTTGAGAAATGGGTGTTCAGTTCATCAGCTGTTATGTCTTTAACTGTCTTTTGGCTTTTTGATATAGGTCTATTACATAAAATATTGATGGCTTTCCATACCTGGCGAGAGTCGGTAGTTGTAATTAACAGTTTTTGAAAGTAATCACGTTTTGATCTCCGTTTTAGTGAAGTTACTTTGTTTCTTTGCATTTTAAATTCTTCTTTTGTACCATGGGTTTTCAAATAGTCTCTTAAGCGCATTTCTGACTCTATGTCTTTTGTTATCCAAGGAGGTTTTATTTTTTCTTTAACTCTTTTTTTGATGAAGGGGGCATGCCTATCATACACTGAAATAAATGTGGTAATCCAGAATTCTGCAGCTTCGTTGGGGTCTCTGATTTGATATATGTCTTGGAATGGCGAATTTATCAAGTCTGAAAGAAAGTCTTGTTCGTTGAAGTTATTAAATTTTCTGTAAAAGATGGTTTTATGTCCTACTTTGGGAATTTTGACACGATGTTTAAACCAAGTTAAACACACAGCATTGTGATCACTGCATCCACAGGAGGGGGCACATACTTCTGCTATGTTTTGTTTTGTAGTAGTATAGATATGATCTATCAAAGTTCTAGAGTTATCTGTTATCCGAGTTGGTTTGTCTATTAGTTGTTCCAGGCCATGCATAGTAATGTTGTGACTCCATTTAGGCTTGGGTTTTAATAAGTCGATGTTAAAATCCCCAAGAATAATTGTTTCATAGTTTAAAAATGTCACTTCATCCATAAGAGAGTTGAATTTCTCAAACCAGTCTGTGGTTTCCGAAGGATTTCTGTATATGAATCCTATTAATATTGGATTATTGTGTTTTAATTTTATTTCAACCCAAATTGATTCAATGTCATAAACATCAAAGTTGTATAATCTTTTGCAACTCAGTGAAGAAGCGAAATATGTTAATAACCCAGTGGACTTGGGCTTGTGTGGATCCTGTCGAAAAATCTGATATCCTGGAATATTCATGCATGTGTCAGTTACGTGTGGTGAGAGTCGAGATTCAGCAAGGCAAAACAAATGAAATTGATTCTCATCATTGTGCAGTATGGTCGAAATATCATCTTTTTTGTTTGTTGCATTGTTGATATTCAGGTAGCCTACACGGAGGCCTTGCTTTGTGGGCCACTTGTCTAAAGTTAGAGACATGTTAAGATTGATTATATATATATATGTATGTATGTAAGATCTATCAAAATAAGAGACTTGATTATGAAATTTTTTGACAAAATAAGCTATAGTTCAATTTCGAAAACTAAAATATAAACACAAATCAAAATCTGTAAGGAATGAATGTGTTATAATAAACAACTTTTTAAATCCAGTCCTGTTTTTACATAAATCATATACTACAGTCATAAAAAAAAATAAAAACATATAAATTGGGAAAAATATTTTAAGAAAAACTAAATTACAACAAATTTTTGCTAAATCAGTATAACCAATCACACACTAAATATTAATATGATACTAAACACAAAGAGATACAGTGACGAATAATAATAGATGAAAAAGCAAACAAAAATATAGTATGGCAGAGTTGGTTCAAAAACTCCAATCCACACTAGCCCTAGGCAACAACTGCCCTGTTGCAAGAGTCTCTGGATCCGATATACCTGCTAGATGTAGAAGGCAATTTATCTACTCAAATGAGATATACACTGCAGCATGACATTGATCAACATTTGATGTTGGGGAGAAAAAAAAAAAAAAAAAAAAAAGAGAAAAAAAAAGAAAAAAAAGAAAAAGAAAAAAAAGAAAGGGGGCTGGGGGCTGGGTGAAAGTATGGAGAGAGAGAGAGAGAGAGAGAGAGAGAGAGAGAGAGAGAGAGAGAGAGAGAGAGAGAGAGATTTCCATTCAAGCAATCATTTATCATCATGGGAACACTGCATTTAACATTTGGACACCTGCACAAACACATTTGTAATTATATAGAACATTATACATGGGCTGTATGTTTGATGCGGGCTTGCAGGCAGACATTTATCGCACGCATGCACACACACGCATGCACACACACACACGTTCACATAATTATCATACACGTACACACGCAGTGCATACGCACAAGCAAGCACGCATGCTTACATACCAGGCAAGCACCCACAAGCTCACCGGCATATCCACAGACACACAAACACGCACACATACGCACGCACACACACACACACGCACGCACGCACTCACGCGCGCACGCACGCACATACATACACACACACTCACGCATGCTTACATACACACAAACACACACACACACACGTGGTGAAACATGCATATACATGTTCACTTACACATACACTCAAACACCACATACACACACTCCCCCCCTCCCCTTCCCTCCACACATACTCACTGGTACACACACACACACACACACACACACACACACACACACACACACACACACACACACACACACCACACTATTGGGTCAAGCAATGGAGTAGATTGGAAAGTATTTTCACAAGTGGCTGTGTAGCTGTTACGGAGTGTTGTCTCCCTAACACACTTGTGACATCTGAACACTGGGGGTTCCTTGGCTCGGGGATGGGGAAGTCTCTGTCCAGTAATAGACCTAGTGTGGTAGGCCTATTGTCACTAGTCGCACTGTGGGGTGGGGCTGAAGTCGTCGTTTTGTTGAAGGCAGCCGATCGTGAATGTACACCTTTGGCTGCTTCAGCATAGCTTTTCATGTCTCTGGTCGTTATGTTGGGTCGGTAGTTTGTCACAGGCCTCACCGCTGGCGGCTGACTATGGTTTCCGGGGAAACGGATATTTAGGGCAAGAGTTTTGTTACCCTGAGGACTGGGATGGATGGGATCATCGTATAGCGCCTTTTTAGGCGCTCCAGTCCTGGTGAGAAAGGAGGGGGTGTTGTCGATAAGTACAACCCTCTCTTGACGGCAGGTTTCCCCAAGAGAAGCCGTCGACCGTGAAGCCTTGTCTCTCAGTGGATGTCGTCCGAAGGGGGGGAGGATGGAGGAGGCCTGTAGAGCAGCATGGGGGAAGATTTCTTTTAGCAGGTGGATCAGTTTTGTCCAATCTGCTTTTGTGACTGATCCTGCTTTACAGTCATTTATCCCCACGTGGAAGGTGACGTGCTGTATGTGTGGAGAGGGGCGGCGTGTGTGTGTGTGTGTGTATGTGTGTGTGCGTGTGTGTGTGTGTGTGTGTGTGTGTGGTGTGTGTGTGTGTGTGTGTGTGTGTGTGTGTAAGTATGCATATATGTGTGTGTTTGAATGTGTGTGTATGTGTGCGCGCGCGCGCGTTTACTTTGACTTTTGAATCATTGCTGCTACGTGTCAGCTTTTTTGTTTTCTTTTAATATTAATTAAGAAAGGATTAGATTTGTTGATTTGAATGTCGAGTTGGATTGTTGATTTTTTTATGGGCATTCGTATCAATGTGTGTGTGTGTGTGTGTGTGTGTGTGTGTGTGTGTGTGTGTGTGTGTGGTGTGTGTGTGTGTGTGTGTGTGGATGCAAAGTGTTTAAAATTGATTGGGTACCTTGAGTGGTTATGTAAAATAACTACGTGATTGATTTTGTTATGATGTCCTTGATTTGTTTACTAGCTTGCTGATTTAAATACGTTTGTTTGACTTGTTTATTTCTTTTCTTATTATTTGGTTGCTTTGTGGGTTTTTTTTTTCTGAGGGCCTGGTGTAAAGAAGCCTATGGCTTATCCAATTACCCTCATTGAAACATTCGAGTTTCCAGTTTCTTCTTCTTCTTCTTCTTCTTCTTCTTCTTCTTCTTCTTCTTCTTCTTCCTTCTTCTTCTTCTTCTTCTTCTTCTTCTTCTTCTTCTTCTTCTTCCTTCTTCTTCTTCTTCTTCTTCTTCTTCTTCTTCTTCTTCTTCTTCTTTCTTCCTCCTCTTCTTCTTCTTCTTCTTCTTCTTCTTCTTCTTCCTTCTTCTTCTTCTTCTTCTTCTTTCTTCTTCTTCTTGTTCTTCTTCTTCTTCTTCTTCTTCTTCTTCTTCTTCTTCTTCTTCTTCTTCTTCTTCTTAAATCTTTTATTTCGAGGTTAATGGAATTAGCAATCATGTGCTTTTTGTATCCAGTCCCCGTGTGTAGGTAGTTTTGTAAAGTTTGTCATCAGTTCCCACCGGCACACAATGGCCTACTCTTCCGAGAAGAGGTTGGGTGAGTGAGTTGGTTGGTTGTTAGTGGATTGATGCAGCATAATTCTATCGAATAGGTGCATAGTTGGACAGTTGAAGGGTTTAGATTGGTGGATGGGCGAGTGTATAATTCTGTTGGCTTGCTGGTTGGTTGACTGGTTGATTGGTGGGTTGTTTGGTTGGTTGCTTGGCTGGTTGGTTGGTTGATTGACTGGTTGATTGGCTGTCTGGTCGGCTGGTTGGCTGGTTGATTGGTTGGCTAGTTAGTTGGTTATCTGGCTGGTTGGCTGGTTGACTGGTTGACTGGCTGGCTGGTTTGTTGGCTGATTATGTGATTTAATGCCAGCATGACTGGTTGGATGATCGATTGGTCGTAAGTGAGAAGGGGTGGGTACATTTTTTTCTCGATTGTAACCTGTATTGTGTTCAATACGATATTGCTACCAGCGTCAGGTTTTACTCAGTCTATTTTACGTGAAAGGGAAATTCCAGCATCACTTTTAATTCCCTCATTCCATTATTTGTATCTATACTGGTATTCACACGACAAGGTAAACATTTAAACCAGAACCAAGTGATGAATTTAAGACATCAGTCATTTATTCATAAGACTACTCTGCTTGAGCATAATGTATTCAGCCAAATTCGATTCCATTGTTCCTACAAAGAGAGGGACAGACACCCACACCCACCAACACACAGAGACTGAGTGTGAAGGGGGATAAAAGAAAGAGAGGAGAGAGAGAGAGAGAGAGAGAGAGAGAGAGAGAGAGAGAGAGAGAGAGAGAGAGAGAGAGAGAGAGAGAGAGAGAGAGAGAAGGACAGACAGAGAGAGAGAGGAGAGAGAGAGAGAGAGAGAGAGAGAGAGAGAGAGAGAGAGAGAGAGAGAGAGAGAGAGAGAGAGAGAGATGAGAGAGAGAGAGAGAGAGAGAGAGAGAGATATGAGGATGGCTGATGGAGAGGAGAAAGAGGTTAAAATATTGTCAAACAAATGGTTAAAGCAGCACGCAAAGCTATCGTTTGCAAAAGAAAACGTTTTGTTTGAAAATGTAACCAACACGCAAACTGAATCAAGCAGAAAAGCAAAAGAAAAACAGAACAAACAAAACAGCCAAAAACAAGCCCACAAACAAACAAACAAACCAGCCAACCAATACACAAACAAGGAAGCAGGCAAACTAAGACGAAATAAGCGTACAGAGCAAAAAAGAAAACGTAGACAAACATCACTTTGCTGGTAAGCGCAGTGTTATTTGGGAACAGAAAACTCAGAACAAACATCTATAATATTCCTGTTTGTGCCTTGTTTTGTTTATTCCCGAGTCGTGTTGGCAATACGTGAGCGTAGAGAGGGGAAATTGTAGAAAGTAGAGCGATAGAAGGAGAGGAAATGAGAATGCCAGCAATCATTGTTGGCTGTTTATAGGCCGTTTCTTATTGAACTGTGAGGCTGTGCTCGCTTTTTTACCTTGATGTTTTGTCTTTGTTGTTGCTGTAGTAGTTGTCAGGGATGTGGTTGTTATTGTTCTTGTTTTTGTTGTTGTTGTCTTTAATGTTGCTTGTGGTAACAATAGTAAACTATGTAGTTTGTTCATTTCAGGCTTTTTTTTAAACTAGTTTCTTGGTTGGGTGGTAGATTGTCTGTTATTGATATATATTCAGTTCGCTATCTGATTTGCTGGGTTTTTTTTATTTCCCTCCGACACTTAATCTGGTTTGTTTGTTTTGTTTGCTTTACTTTGTTTGGGTGTCTGGTTTTCTGTTTCATATCTCAGGGCCTAACATTGCTCTCCACTTCTGGCACTCAGGCAACACATGTACACCCAAACAGCAGTCTATTTTGTTTGTTTTCGCTTTTTCTTTAACCAAAATAGGACATGTCTATTCATTTGTGATTTTTTGTTTATTTTGTTTGAGGGGTGGGGGTGGGGGGTGGGAGGGGGGGTCTTTTTGTGGTTGTGAGGTTTTGTTTTGTTCATGTTTTATTCACTTTGTTGATCACTTTGAGTTGTTCAGCCTCTTGTTTTCATTTTTGCTGCCTTGGTTTGTTATTTGTTAGCACTGATGCTGCAATGCTGCTTATCGCTATCTCTCCTCACGCTGCCCACAGTTAGGCTTAGTTTGCAGTGTGTGTGTTGAACTCACCATTAACGGAACTTCCAAAGCTTGAAAATAAATGCCAATGTGGCTAAGAGATAAAATAAAGACAAAGCATGAGAGAGAAAAAAGGATGTGTGAGATATGTATATATGTAAATATATATATATATATATATACATATATATATATATATATATATATATATATATATATATATGCATACATACATACCTATAAATATAGTCACACACACATATATATATAAATATATATATAAAGAGAGAGAGAGAGAGAAGAGAGAGGAGAGAGAGAGAGAGAGAGAGAGTGAGAGAGAGAGAGAGAGAGAGAACAAAAACCCACGACGACAACACGAACAACATTAACAAAAAAACAACAGTGCTAAAGGCAGACCCAAACAGCAGACAGAGACCCGCGCCACAGACAGCCAGCCCCGCTAGCTGCTGACCAGTCCCCCATCAGCACCTCAGAGGTGATGGCGGCCCGGCTTCAGTCACTACTGCCCTGACCCTCTGCCCTGTCTTCTGCCCTGTCTTCTGCTCAGAAAGCTTTCCGCCAGTCAGTCAGTCTCCTTGCAGTTACCGATCTTCCATTTGCAGTGTCTTTTTATCTGCTGTTTTCTCTTTTCCGATTTTTGTCTTCCATTCATGTTGGTTTCTGTGTCATTTTTTTCCTATGAACTTTCTAAATACAAAAACAAACTCTCCTTCTTTTGCTCTGCGGTAAAACTCAACAGGCAGGCAGAGAAAAGGACGAGAAGGCCACATCCAAAAATGGACTGCCTTGAACAGAACGACTTGTTACGAAAAGCTGAAAACTGCGAGGAGGGAGGAAGCTGGCTGAAAACAACCTTCCATAGTTCCCTAACAGTGCGATCTATCACACTACACAATAGGTTGATGATTGAAAGGCAATCATTGTGTCCAATGTCTTGTAGATGTTATCGATGCTATCAGAACTATAGAACATTGTATTGGTTAGTTGTTGTTGATGTTGTTGTTGTTTTTGTTGTTGCGCGTTCCCTAACGCCTTGCAATGTCAGCGATAACATGCACTACAACCCATCGCCCCGGGGAATACAAAAAAATGACCGTTATTAAAAAAAAAATAAAGGAGAAGTTTGCATGTATGGCTGTATTGAAGTGCACTGCCAAACCGACAGTCCTATTTCAGCTGAAGAGAATGGTTCTCCTTTATGACTACAGAACCAGCACAAGGTATCGTGCTACCATGTTGTCGTGGAGGACAAGTCTCAATACATTATTTCAATGTATAAAAGGTTGAAAGGTAAAGGTGTCCCATAACCTTTTTGGTTGTAGAGGAGCGAGGCATCAGAGACCTCAGCTTCTCTAGGGGCCAGCATATTGAGAGTGGCGCCCATCTCCTCTCCCTCGCTGCTTTACCTCCTCTGACCCTAAAGAGGGCAGGAAACCATTGACAGCTGGGTGAACTGGAGGACTGTACTGACGCCAAGGCGCACAAAGTGTCACCCATCCAACTGGTAATCACACTCGATGCTGCTTAACCTTAGCTTGGGGAATCCTCTAACCCAGCTATCCCGTCCCCTAAAGTATTACACATGATAACAACATTGAAGTTACTACTTGACCATAATTATGCTTACGATAATAGCTGACAAAGCTGCTGACTATGGCAACATTATTTTGGTTTTTGATGTTGTTGTTGTTGTTGTTTTTATATAATTGAAATAAGGCTGCACAGTACAAGTTCATCCAGTATAAAACTGACATCAGATCTGCATTTTTGAAGAAAAGCTGAAAGTTGCCATTATTAATTTCTTTCAAAAGCATCGATAAGTTCCCCACTCACACTATTATGTTCTTTGCCAAACTACAGTTACTTTCTTTAGAAAGACATTGGTCTAAATCGAACGTACTTTTGACAACTACGCCATAAACAATGTTCGATTTTGTCTTCAATACGATAACAGAGACATAAACTGAAATCATAATCTGACCAAACATTTACAAAGTTAATATCTTTCTCTTGAGAGAGAGAGAGAGAGAGAGAGGAGGAGAGAGAGAGAGGAGAGAGAGAGAGAGAGAGAGAGAGAGGAGAGAGAGGAGAGAGAGAGAGAGAGAGAGAGAGAGATTGATTTTATTTTATTTATTTATTTATTTATTTATTCTTTTATATCGAGGATAACAGAATAAGCAATCATGTGTTTTTTTTTCATCCGGTCCCCGTGTGTATGCAGTTTTGTAAATATTGTCATCTGTTCCCACCGGCACACGATGGCCTACTCTTACGAAAAGCGGAACATGATTTAAACGTGTGCGCAAGATGTTCTGCGTGCGTTCGCACAGGGGCCTCGGTTTTAAAGTTCATCCGAAGGTTTTGGGGAGACTGGAGTCAGCTGGAGAGGAGAGAGAGAGGAGAGAGATTAGAGAGGAGGAGTGAAGGGGAGATGGGGAGTGGAGAGAGAGAGGAGAGGAGAGAGAGAGGGAGAGAGAGGAGAGAGGAGGAGAGAGAGAGAGTGTGTTTTTTTTTACTGCCGCTGAAGCAGTGTAGCTAACTATATACAAAAAACACCAAGAAACAAACATGTAACACAACATTGACACCATTTGCAGCAAAAAAACTCAAACCAAACAAAAACAACAGAAACAGCAAACTGCAAAACAAAACACACCAAAAAAAATAGTAATCCAATTTTGTGATGACATAACAAAGTTAACAACAAGGCGTTGTTCCAATATCATTAATGCTGTAATAATGTTGTTGCGAATAGCATGGAGGGGAGCGAGAGAGGAGAGAGAGAGGAGAGATTGGGAGTGAGTAGAGAGGAAGGAGTAGAAGAGAGAGGGAAGAGAGGAAAAGAGATGAGGATGAGAGAGAGAGGGAGGAAGATTGGAGAGAAGGAGAGAGAGAGATGAGGAGAGAGAGAGAAAGGGAGAGAGAGAGAGAGAGGAGGAGAGGAGAGAGAGAGACAGAAGACAGGACAGACAGACAGACAGGACAGCAGACAGACTGACAGACAGGGACAGACAGACAGACAAACATGGAGACAGGCAGACAGACAGACGGAGACCAGAGAGATTTGATTTGATTTATTCTTTTATATCGATGATAATGGAATAAGCACTCTTGTACTTTTTTTTATCCAGTCCCTGTGTGTATACAGTTTTTGAAAATGTCATCCGTTCCCACCGGCACGCGATGGGCCTACTCTTACGAAAAAGCGGAACAGGATTTTAAACGTGTGCACAAGATGTTTTGGTGCATTCGCACACGAGGCTCGGTTTAAAGTCTCACCCGAAGGACTTTTGGGGAGAGTGGAGTCAGCACTGATGTTAATCCAGGAGAAAAATCTCCTCGACCGGACTCAAAACCGGGTTCGTCAAACTGCCAGCGCAATGTTCTGACCTCTAGGCTATCCGTGCCGCAGAGAGAGAGATGAGAGAGAGAGAGGAGATGAGAGATGAGAGGAGAGAGGAGAGGAGAGAGAGATTGGAGAGAGAGAGAGGGAGAGAGAGAGAGAGAGAGAGAGGATGAGAGAACTGAGACAGAGGAAGGAGACAGACGGGACAGACAAAACTTCATAGACAGAAATCAGAGAGAGTAAGTGGAAAGAAAATAGAAACAGACCAAAAAAAAAAGAGAAATTCACAAGGACTGAACCAGGAAAACAGACAGAGCAGCAAACAGGCTGACGGGACATACAAACAGACACATAGAGAAATAAAACAGAACGCATATAGAGAAGGCAGGCAGTTAGGCAGAACACAGGGGTTGACAGACAGACAAACAGACAGACGGGAGGACTACACACAGACCAGCAAGCAAACAAACAGTCAGACACACAGACAGCTGGTTCCTGGTGATTGGAGTTTTCCTGGGGTGAAAGCTGGTCACTATGCTGGTAGAGGTCTGGGATGTAGGAGGATGTTATGAAGTCTGATGCTACCTGTCCTTCCCTCTCTGATGAGAGCATGTTGCTCTCTTATCCTTCCATTTTCCTGTGAAGCCATATCATGTTGACTGGGGCTTGGTTCTGCTGTTTCCCTTCTGTTTTGTATTTTTGTGGATCTTTGGATATTTGAAGGTGTTTTTGGGCTACCTTTTGTGATTTTTCAAGGTGTGTGGATGTTTGCTTGAAAGCAAGCACACCCATCATACAGACACATCGACAGACTGGATACGCGTACGCACACACACCCCACACACACACACACACACCCCCCACACACACACACAACACACACACACACACACCACACACCACACACACCACACACACACACACCACGGCGCGCGCCCCGCGCGCGCACGCGCGCGGCGCGCAAACACGAAATTTATTTTTTTTTATATCTTTTTATAGTAATTAGCAATGATATAGACCTGATGAGAAAGTAAACAGTTGTGATGGTAGAAATGGTAGTGGTTGGTGGGTAGTTGTAGATTGTAGATGTAGTAGTAGTAGTAGTAGTAGTAGTAGTAGTAGAGTAGTTAAGTAGTAGTAGTAGTAGTAAGTAGTAGTAGTCATAGTAGTAGTAGTAGGTAGTAGTAGTTGTTAGTAGTAGTAGTAGTGTAGTAGTTATAGTTGTTGTTGCTGTTGCTGTGTTTACTTGTAGTACTTGATGATGATTCCACTGGAAGAGAGAAAGTGGGAGGAGCAGCAGAAAAAACAGCAGTAGTGGTGGTGGAGTAGTGATGATGTTGGTTGAGGGTTGAGGTGAAGGTGGTGGTGGTGATGGTTCTGAGTTTTATATAAAATCATGTAAAAGAAAACTGTAATCTCGAAATAGAATCCAGAAACGAAACTGAAAAGAAAGAAGTTTTAAAAAGTATGCCTTGCAAAAAAGACGAAAATACCACTCAGAAAACCTTTCTTGATTTTACAGCTATTGATGTGAACAATGGTTTTGCACT
The DNA here is from genome assembly GCA_030674155.1 of Stramonita haemastoma. Lineage (NCBI taxonomy): Eukaryota > Metazoa > Mollusca > Gastropoda > Neogastropoda > Muricidae > Stramonita > Stramonita haemastoma. The sequence continues at coordinate 1,769,315 of CM060316.1, read as the reverse complement.
TTTCAAAAGAGGAGCAAACTTTGCTTCAAAACTAACGTACCTGA
>CM060316.1:1736771-1764271 GCA_030674155.1 Stramonita haemastoma | reverse complement strand
ATAGCAGCAGCGAGAAGATGGACCCGTGACCAAAGCGTGCCCCCAAGCCAATCACAGGGAGGCCGTTAACAGCGAGGTCTTGGAGGCGGTGACATGCAGCAGCAGTAGCATCTAACTCACCACCACTCCATTCGGAATCAGCAGCCTGTCGCCTCGGCCCGGCGCCACTAATTGAATTAACCCTGCTTTGCCTGTTTCCGAGTTTCCCTACGGGGCTCAGGAGTGTGCGGGTGCAAAGCTGCGGCTGCATTTTTCATGATGCCGGGTCGCTGCTGACGCTTTTTTCAGTTGTGTTTCTTTCTGTCTCGTTTTTGTTTGTTTGTCTTTGTATTGTTATAATCTCGCTTTGTTTCCTTGCTGGTATGTTGTGTTTGTTTTTGTAGTAATTTTGTATGAAGGTGACAACACAAAAGAAGAACAACTGAGGAAAAACCAAAATCGTGGTGAAGTATTTTTGTTTATTGAATAGAAAAGAACACTGAACAATTTGATAAACGGGATCTCCGAAGTTTGGGGCATGGGGTGTTTGAAAAAATGTTAGCCCCAAACTCGTCATCAGTTTGTTTTGGTTTTGGTTTTCTTTCTTCCTTATGTATGCGTTGTTCTTTTGTTTCTATTTATTTGGTTTGTTTTTCCCGATTTTCGAGAATTTATTTTGACTTCTTTCTTTTTTCATATAGAAGATTTTAAAGCTGAACCAAAAGTAGGCGAGACTAATTGAACAGGAAAACTCTAAAGAAGAAAAAATATAGAATGTAAGAATAGAGAATAATAAGAAAAAAAGGAAATAGACAGATATGTAAAATGCAAAATGGTGAGAAAAAGAAGAGAAAATGCTTAGAGAGCTAACGAAGGAAGTAAACAATAAACAAAAAAAGAAATCAATTAAAAAAAAATTTACTGGAAAAAAAGAAATGAAAAAACAGGAAAAAAAAAAGACGAAAGGGATCGCTCTTAAAACTACTCCATCTCTCATCACCTCTCCCAGCATTCTCTTCTCCCCTCTCTCTCCTCTCTCTCTCTCTCTCTCTTCTCTCTCTCTCTCTCTCTCTCTCCTCTCTCTCCTCTCTCTCTCTCTCCTCTCTCTCTCTCTCTCTCTCTCTCTCTCTCTCTCTCTCTCTCTCTCTCTCTCTCTCGTTTCATTTCATTCTCTGTTCTCTTATTGTTCATTGTTCTCTTTACCTTTACATTAACACTTTTCTATTCTTCCATAATCAAAATCTTTTTATTGTGACTTCTGATTTTTGTCTTCTGATCGAGTGGATTTTTATTACCTTATCATATATAGTGTCCTTATTCTGTGTGTTGCTTGTACTGCGTAAAATTTTATTGTTTAGTATCTTTTCATCTTGATGTATCCCTGAAAAGGGCGGGGACTGGATGTAAAAAAGCACACGAGTGCTTATCTATTATCCTCGAATACAATACTTTGCCTTGCCTTGCCTTGCCTTGCCTTGCCTTGCCTTCTCTCTCTCTCTCTCTTCTCTCTCTCTCTCTCTCTCTCTCTCTCTCTCTCTCTCTCTCTCTCTCTCTCTCTCTCTCTCTCTCTCTCTCTCTCTCTCTCTCTCTCTCTCTCTCTCTCTCTCTCTCAAAAATATACAAGTTGGAAACGCTATCACTGATGTACACAGATGCAAATTCTGCGCGCGCACACACACACACACACACACACACACACACACACACAACACACACATACACACAACACACACACACACACACACACACACACACACACACACACACACACACACACAACACACACAACACACACACACACATCGCAGTACTTACCGCTTGCAGTGCCAGAGAAGACAGCCAAACTCAGCACGAAAGCAGCGAAGACAAAGCTGAAGGGTCTGCTATCCTCCATGCCAGCAAGGGAATGCTCGCTGATTTCACGGCCAAGAAAATCCAGGTAATCAGAATGACATTTCGTAAACAGTCACCGTCCTAGGTGTTTTCTTTGTCTCTTGATCCCCACACATCAGGACACGTTTATAGTTGCACTGAAAATGGCGAATACCATTCTTCGATTTTTTTTTTTTATTGCTCTTTGTTCCTGGTTGTGCATGTCATTATATTCAGTCACACTCGTTCATAAAACTATATTTCCAAAATATAGCCGATCAGTCTTAAATCTTTCTTTTAGTACAAAATCCCGTACTTGTAACGCTTTTTACCTGAACATCAGCTCCCTTCAGAATCGATTGTTCGTCTTTTTTTCTTTCTACATTACACACCTAACGGGAAAAAACGTCGCACAGCGTTTAAGCTCTGGACAAGCTTATTAAAAAAATGAGATAAAAATTCCTGCCGCCCAGGTAGGGTCATGCACTACTACAGAAATGACAAATTTGTCAGTTATTTAGTTACTTCAGCATGGACACGAAAAGACCCCTAAATATCTCAACAAACCCACGATAATTATAGCCAGGTTCGCTACGAGTCAGGTCACACTGCTTGTCCTGTTGTCTCCAAAACAGATCACAGATCATTAAAAGTCTTTCAGAACCACAGCCGTTTTAAATTCTTCATGCAGGAAGGGTAGGAGGGGGGTGGGGGTGGAAGGAGTCAAAGAGTGCCCGAGGTCCAGTGGCATTGATTATGGAGGGCGGGTTTGCACAGGAACCTAAGGCCAGAACGGAATCGATTCACTCCTCTCTTCAAAAGCAGCAGAATCCCCGTACAGTTTGCAGGCAGGAAAAGTGCCGTGTATGTATGCTGGACTGAAGGCTGGAACAAGCAGGAGAGAGCTGCCGGGTGGGGGAGGGGGAGGGGGGAGAGGGGAGGAGGAGGAGAGACAGGCGGTGTGTTATGGCCTCTCAAGCTTCCACTGTCATTGTACGTGCATACAGAGTTGTCGTTGCTGCTAGTCACTGTCCAAGCCATCGTCTCCTATTCTGAAACAGAAGAAACAAAGCTGTTTTTACATTTTTTTTAACGAGCAAACTTTTTGTTTAGGGGGTGGGGAGGGGGGCGGTTCTTTGTTCGGTAACTGACCACCCTCTGTTTTTGCCTGTCTCTTTTGTATTTGTCTGTCTCTCTTTCTGTTTCTGTATGTGGCTCTTTCTATCTCTATGTCTCCGTTCTTAGATCTAGTCTGTCTGCCGGCCTGTCTGTCTTTCTGTCTGTCTGTCTGTCTTGTGTATCCAACGGCAAATTCTTGATAATGGTGTAGAATTCCGGTAAATTGAAAATCCATGTTTTGGAAAATTAGTGTTTGAACAGATTATGACTGCAAACAGAAGATCCACAGATGGCACTTTCAACAATTATAAAGCAAACAACACTTGATTGTTTTTAATATGTGGACTGTTTGTGATTGGTCTTCAGCCATAGCCACTCTCTCTCTCTTTCTCCCTGTCTTGGCTAACAAAGGCACACCTTCATTCTTTCTGGCGTCATCTTAAAACCATCAGCCCATAATTAACAACCAGATCCAGTGCATGCTATGAGGCCAGGAGGCAGAAGTGGCCCTGCACTGTCGCTGGTCACACTGACACTGCTGAGTGGCACATGCTGTGGTACAACACTCCTTGACCAGTAACTTCAAAGCAAGAGCATATGCCAAAAATCCCAAGATCAAGTGAAAACTTTTTTCTATAACCCCCAACCCAAATTCTCATCGAATCTGCAACAAGCCAAAGGATCTGACTTGTGTTTTACAGAGACATAAGCATTGAGGAAAAAGTAAAACTGAAGGCCCTGAAAGAAAAGCATAAGAAGTTGTGTCACCTGAGGGGTTTTCACAGGGATTGGCTGCAGATTGGGATGTTGAGCACGGAACTAAAACTGGACTCCGGGCTTCAATTACATGCAGGCCTCCACACAACTTTGTTTTCCTATATACAGTTTTTATACCGAGTTATGTGAAAGCAGATTTCCCTGCGTGAAATTCGGGCTTCTCTCCCCGGGGAGAGAACGTCGCCACAAGTACAGCGTCACTCATGATTGTTTTTCCTGTCAGCAGTTGTTTTTGTTTTTCTATCAGAGTGACCTTTTTCTACAGAATGTTATACTCGAGCTGCAGTTTTTTGACAGAGCTGCAGTTTTTATGATAGAGCTGCAGTTTTTATGATAGAGATGAGTTTTTATGATAGAGATGCAGTTTTTATGATAGAGCTGCAGTTTTTATGATAGAGCTGCAGTTTTTATGATAGAGCTGCAGTTTTTATGATAGAGCTGCAGTTTTTTGATAGAGCAGCAGTTTTTATGATAGAGCTGCAGTTTTATGATAGAGCTGCAGTTTTTTCGACAGAGCAGCAGTTTCCTTTGTATTTTCCAGGAGGGTACTGGAGGTTAAGACTTCACTGCCAGCAATAAACCTTAAGTTTCTATTCGATTCCCAGCGTTACCTTACTTCCAGTTTGACAAAAAACCTAATTAATGTCAAAGTTCTTCGGATGCACGCACGCACGTACACACAGACACACAACACACACACATACACATCGTGCGCGCGCGCACGTATGCAACACACACACACACACCACACACACACAACACACACAACATACAGACATACAGACATCACCCTATCACCTCTACGACAGCCACTACAACCCCCAATCCCATAGTTATAAACAACTACTGCCTCTACCATCTTTAAAAATATTGATTCGACTTGAAAAATAATTCCAATAACAGGGGCGCTTCTGACGATGACAACAATGACACCGATGATGATGATGATGATGATGATGATGATGATGATGATGATGATGATGATGATGATGATGATGATGATGATGATGATGAAATGCCGAAGAACGACGCCAATGATTACAGTGATAAACTTCTGTCAATGATGGCACAAAGCAATCATCTTCTATAGAGAAGAGAATCATCTGCTTTGTTTCAACTGACAAAATGCAGGAATTTTGACAATTATAAGACGGACAATTTGAATTCGCTGATGCTGCTGTAAACAAGGCTGCGAGAGAAAAAGTATTGTCTTACATTTGGTTTTATCCATAGTTTTAAAGACCCAACTGTCATTGTGCTATGGGGAAAAATTGTGCCAACATTTTTCTTGCAAATCCCAAAACTGTATATCTTAGTCTGTGATATGGTATAAATATTCATAGGACATTTCAATGAAGGGATAGAGAAAATGGGCACACAGAAATAGGGGTTATTTACATGTGTTCAATGAAATTTACCATTCATAATTACTTGTGTCGTGTTTATGATTATCCATTTTTCGCTGAATGATTGAAGTTTTGAAATGAGCAACGTTTTGCATTACTTGTTTCAAAGAAACATTTCACAAGACAAAATGATGGTGATGGTGGTGGTGATGATGATGATGATGATGATGATGATGATGATGATGATGATGATGGTGGTGGTGGTGGTGGTGGTGGTGGTGGTGGTGGTGGTGGTGGTGGTGGTGGTGATGATGATGATGATGATGACGACGACGACGATGACGATAACGACGACGAGGACGAGGACGAGGACGACAACGACGACGACGACGATGATGATGATGATAAGGAGGAGGAGGAAGGAGGAAGGAGGAGGAGGAGGAGGAGGAGGGAGGAGGAGGAGGAGGAGGAAAGTATCAAATGACAATTGAAAATATTGATACAAATATCCAGTCTCACGTACGTTGCAAATTAATATATGAATGGAAAGGTCAGACGTACAGTTTGTGTCTGTATAAAAATGTGAATGCAAGAAAAAAACAATCAAAATACACCCACTTCAAATCTGAGGCCATAAAAGACGGCTTTGCGCAGTCCCTCTCTATTGTCTGCAGTGTTTAGCTGACTGACTGATGAATGTGGACAGTCTTGGCGCTCCCTTGTCAGGGCACATTGGAAAAGCGCTCGTTCCCAGTGTAGCGGATAGTGTGTCACTGTCGGAAACGATTTCCTGTATTACACAGCAGCCACGGTCATGATAACCTTCTGTCTTTATTCTTAAGTGCGTGTGTGTTTGTGTTTGTGTTATGTAATGATATGGTTGTCTTTTAATTGTCTTTTAATTTCTCCATCCCTCTGTTTTATGTCTGTCTGTCTGTCGTGTCTGTCTGTCTGTCTGTCTGTCTGTCTGTCTGTCTGTCTCTCTCTCTCCTCTCTCTCTCTCTCTCTCTCTCTCTCTCTCTCTCTCTCTCTCTCTCTCTCTCTCTCTCTCTCTCTCTCTAGCTCTCTCTCTCTTTTCCGTGTGTATAACAAGAAGTAAATGTAAAAACAAGTACATGACTGGGTATTCATTTTCCATGAAAAAAAGCATTTGACTTGATTGAATTTGACACTTTCTCTCTCGCTTTATGTATGCCTATCTGTCTATCTGTCTGTCTGTCTATCTATTTTAATCTCTACATCCTTCTCTCTATGTCTATCTCTCTCTCTCTACCTCTCTCATTTCCCTACCTCTTCGCTCGCTCTCGTATTATCATTATCTCTCTCTCTTATTATTACCTTATCATATATGGTGTCCCTATTAAACTTCTTGTATGTTGATATAGTTTCTTGTTCTTGGTATTTCATTACTGTTATTGTTTAGTTTAAGGAGTTTTTTAAATCTCTATTTCATCACTGATAAGGGCGGGGACTGGATATTAAAAAGCACACGAGTGCTTATTCATTATCCTCGAATAAAAGAATTTGCCTAGCCTTGCCTTGCCTTGCCTTGCCTTGCCTTGCCTTGCCTTGCCTCTCTCTCTCTCTCTCTCTCTCTCCTCTCTCTTCCTCTCTCTCTTCTCTCTCTCTCTCTCTCTCTCTCTCTCTTCCTCTCTCTCTCTCTCACGCTTATCTTTTTTTTCTCAGATTCTCTCTACCTGTGCCACATTTTGCCCTCTCTTCCCTCATCCCCCCCCCCCTCCAATTTCCCCTCCCCCCTCTCCTTGCCGCTTTCTCCAGCCTTTCCTGCTGATGCAGTATCGAACTCGACATCGACAAAAAAGTCCATCATTTTGAAGTCTTCACTTTTTCCATTGGAATCTACAGGCAAAAATCGATAGATCTGCCTGCCTTCAGAAGCTGCCACCTTTCTGAACTTGCCTCCTGCTTTTTTGATGCAGTAACAAAACAAGAAAAAGAGAAAGAAAAGGAAATCTGCTAAGTTTAGTTCTGACTCATCTACCTTGTTCGTTTGTTTTTTAAATTATAAGGCTGGCGATGTAGTTGTGTGCAAATGCAGTAGAATAGTTTGTACACACGTCATTTGCTTTACTTCTGTTCTTGTTTTCGTTTGTTTGGTTTATTGTCTTTCTCTTTTAGTTTGATAGTGGAGTAAGCAGTTATGTGTGTTTTACATCCACTCCCCGTGTGTGCGCAGTAATGTAAATTTTGTCATCTAATCCCACTGGCACACAATGGCCTACTCTTCCAAAAGTGGAATAGGGTTTTAACGTGTGCGCAAGATGTTCAGCGAACACGTGACCTCGGTTCTTAGTCTTATCTGAAGGACTTCCGTGGGCAGTGGAGTCAACACCCTCTCTTCTTCTCCCTCTCTCTCTCTCTCTCTCTGTCTCTCTCTGTCTCTCTGTCTCTCTCTCGTCTCTCTGTTCCTCTCTCTCTTCTCTCTCTTTCACACACTTGCTCTATTTTCTAGCATTCCTTCATGCCTCACTCTTCTCTAGCTGCCTCGCGGCAATATCGACTTCAACGTCGGCAAACGGTCCATCACTTGCAGATTAGAGTCTCTGGGTCCCGCTGCTGTAACTCAAGGGATTTGGTCATCAACTTTTTGTGACATTTGGTTTGAAAGTGTGTGTGTGTGTGTGTGTGTGTGTGTGTGTGTGTGTGTGTGTGTGTGTGTGTGTGTGTGTGTGTGTGTGTGTGTGTGTGTTTGTGTGTGTGTTTGTGTGTGTGTGTGTGTGCACGCGTGTGTGTGTGTGTGTGTCAGTGTGTGTGTGTGTGTGTGCGCGCGTATGTGTGTGTCAGTGTGTGTGTGTGTGTGTGAGAGAGAGAGAGAGAGAGAGAGAGAGAGAGAGAGAAGAGAGAGAGAGAGAGAGAGAGAGAGAGAGACAGAGAGACAGAGAGACAGAGAGACAGAGAGACAGAGAGACAGAGAGACAGAGAGAGACAGAGACAGAGAGACAGAGAGACAGAGAGACAGAGACAGAGAGAGCTTGTAAAATTTCAGAGCCGTTTTGTTGGAAGTTTGAGTTAAGATGTCTGTGTTTGCTGGCATGTTCGATATTCCTGACAGTAAACCAACTGTGCTGATAAAGCTTGGAGTTGTGTTTTTGCAGTGGTGACACAGCCTCTACAACACTGACATCAAAGCTTGTGTTGTGTTTTTGCAGTGGCGACACAGCCTCTACAACACTGACATCAAAGCTTGAGTTGTGTTTTTGCAGTGGCGACACAGCCTCTACAACACTGACATCAAAGCTTGTGTTGTGTTTTTGCAGTGGCGACACAGCCTCTACAACAACTGACATCAAAGCTTGAGTTGTGTTTTGCAGTGGCGACATAGCCTCTACAACACTGACATCAAAGCTTGTGTGTTTTTGCAGTGGCGACACAGCCTCTATAACACTGACATCAAAGCGCGAACTGATTAAAGAGTTTCCATCAAGACAACTGGGTGAAGGAGGGGTTCTATCGGGCAGGTGACAGAACTTCGTCTTCGTGAAGCTGCTCTGGCTATTGCCGCTATGGACAGCACATCCTAGCATCTCAAAACTGGGGCTGAATGCAATCATGTGCGATGCCTGAATAACAAACAAATAAGGAAACAAAGATAAAAGTGCTCGTCCAAGAAAATAGCACCCACCACAAATACTATCATCCACACCACCAACTCTGTCTGTTTGTCTGTTTGTATATCTGTATCTGTGTTTGTGTCTTTGCCCTTCTATGTCTCTGTCTTACAGCCCGACCACAGCCTGATTGATGAGGACTCAAAACCACAGAGGGAACCTTCACCACTACCAGTGCTGAAGGAAGAAGTGGAGGAAGCTATCCGTAGTTTACCAACTGGAAAGTCTCCTGGAGCAGACAACATACCAGCAGAGCTGCTCAAGAATGGAGGGGAACACCTGGTCACTGTCATTACATCTCTTTGTCAGAAGATCTGGACGACGAAACAGTGGCCAGCAGAATGGACACAGTCTCTTATCATCCCCCTGCCCAAGAAAGGAAACCTCCGTCAGTGCCAGAATTACAGAACGATCAGCCTCATTAGCCACACCAGCAAGATCATGTTAAGAGTGATACTGAACAGACTCAAAAAGGAGGCGGAAGAGCACCTGGCAGAAGAACAAGCTGGGTTCAGGGCAGGAAGGAGCACGGTAGAACAAATTTTCAGTTGCCGAATACTGATGGAGAAGCATCTGCAACATCAGAGGGACTTGCTACACAACTTCATTGACTTCAAGAAGGCCTCTGACAGAGTGTGGCATGCAGGCCTTTGGCAAGTCCTCAGGAAGTTTGGCATTGAGGAGGGTCTCATCCAGATCATAGAAGCGCTGTACAACACCTCCAGCAGTGCAGTCCTCCTCAACGGCCAAGCAGGAGACTACTTTAAGACCACAGTCGGCGTCTGTCAGGGCTGCTTTCTCTCTCCAACTCTCTTCAATCTATTCCTGAAGAACATCATGAGGGAAACACTTTACGACTTCCACTCTACCATCTCAATAGGAGGGCGACCCATTAACAACCTGCGCTTCGCTGACGATATTGATCTCATGGGAGGCAGCAACAAGGAACTCCAAGACCTTACCAACAGACTGGTAGACAGAGCAGGCGCATATGGGATGGAAGTCAGCACAGAAAAGAGTAAAGTATTGGTCAACAGTACAAACGACACCACAGCACAGATCTACATGAACGGCCAGCAGCTGGAAGAAGTAGACGCTTTCAAATATCTTGGCGCTACCCTCACAAAGATGGACGCTCCACCACAGAGATCAAGACCAGGCTAGCCATGGCAACATCAGCTATGGCAAAACTGAACAAGATATGGAGAAGCGACAACATCAGCTTCAAAACAAAAGACAAATTGTTCAGATCCCTGGTCATCTCCATCTTGCTCTACGGCTGCGAAAGTTGGACAATGACCGCTGAAACCACCAAGCGGATCCAGAAGTTCGAGACAAAATGATTCAGGCGACTGCTTGGAATTTCCTGGAAGGATAGGAAAACAAACACCTTTGTGCGAAGTCAAGTCGCACTGACGGCTGGCCCTCAGGAACCCCTACTAGCCACTGTCAAGAAAAGGAAGCTGGCATGGTTCGGCCATGTCACACGCCACAACACCCTCCCCAAGACAGTCCTAAAAGGAACGCTAGAAGGTGGCAGACGCCGAGGCAGACAAACCAAAAGCTGGATGGATAACATCAAGAAGTGGACCCCCCTGGACAGTCCAACACTCATTCGGAAGGCGGAGGACAGGGCTGGATGGTGACGGCTGGCTGCAGAATCGTCTCTCATGTCTCCTCCACGACCATCCCGGTCATGAGAAAAGAAGAAGAAGAAGAAGAAGAAGAAGAAGAAGAAGAAGAAGAAGAAGAAGAAGAAGAAGTCTCTGTCTGTCTGTCTCTGTCTGTCTGTCTGCCTGTCTGTCTGTCTGTCTGTCTGTCTGTCTGTCTGTCTGTCTGTCTGTCTGTCTGTCTGTCTGTCTCTCTCTCTCTCTCTCTCTCTCTCTCTCTCTCTCTCTCTCTCTCTCTCTCTCTCTCTCTCTCTCTCTCTCTCTCTCTCTCTCTCTCTCTCTCTCTCAACAAAATCATTTTATTGTGACTTCTGATTTTTGTCTTCTGAATGAGTGCATTTGTATTACCTTATTATATATAATGTTCTTATTCCTTTATGTTGTTTGGTACTGCATATAGTTTTACTGTTTAGTATCTTTTTATTTTGATGTTATCCCTGAAAAGGGCGGGGACTGGATGTAAAAAAGCACATGAGTGCTTATCTATTATTCTCGAATAAAAGAATTTGTCTTGTCTTGTCTTGTCTTGTCTTGTCTCTCTCTCTCTCTCTTGTTGGTTTGGAATGTCTAGTTCTCAGAGACTTATGAAAAAAATTAATCCTGCCAAAATATTGGAATTACCCATCAATGGTCAGGCTAGCTCAGCTTATGGCATCTAAAAATGAACAAAGTGTTTAATATTTTGCAATTTTTCTGTACAAATCTTTAAAGAAAATATAACACATGATAAGCCAATGTAATTTTTTGGTGGCGAATGTTAAACGAAAGTGTCATTTTTTTTTGTTTGAATAACTTATGTTTTTATCAAACAATTGACAGTGAATGGCTGTTTACTAGCACTTTTGTATGTTTTTCACCCCTTCAGAAGGGGCTGTGACCTATCTGAATAAATCATCTGAAGTCTTCTCTCTCTCTCTCTCTCTCTCTCTCTCTCTCTCTCTCTCTCTCTCTCTCTCTCTCTCTCTCTCTCTCTCTCTCTCTCTCTCTCTCTCTCTCTCTCTCTCTCTCTCTCTTCTCTCTCTCTCTCATTAGAACATTATATATAATAAGGTAATAGATGGTGGTGGATTGATGTTTCCAATTTATTTCATCTTGTTCTCTTGTTTGCTCTTTACCTATTAACACTTTTCTATTCTTCCATAATCAAAATCTTTTTATTGTGACTTCTGATTTGTTTTCTGATCGAGTGCATTTTTATTACCTTATCATATATAGTGTCCTTATTCTTGTGTGTTGCTTGGTACTGCGTAAAATTTTATTGTTTAGTATCTTTTCATCTTGATGTATCCCTGAAAAGGGCGGGGACTGGATGTAAAAAAGCACATGAGTGCTTATCTATTATCCTCGAATAAAATACTTTGCCTTGCCTTGCCTTGCCTTGCCTTGCCTTGCCTTTCCTTCTCTCTCTCTCTCTCTCTCTCTCTCTCTCTCTCTCTCTCTCTCTCTCTCTCTCTCTCTCTCTCTCTCTCTCTCTCTCTCTCTCTCTCTCTTCCTTTCTATGGATTTCTGTAATTATGCATGTTTTTCCCATGATTTTTTTTTCTTCTTGTTATTAAGCTTTTTATGCTCTTTTTCTATTTCTTTATTCGTTTGTTTTTTCCCGAGGGCTGGATGTTAAACAAAAGCATGTTGTGCTTAATCTATTACCCTCTGAAAAATAAAATTTGTTCAAAATCTCTCTCTCTCTCTCTCTCTCTCTCTCTCTCTCTCTCTCTCTCTCTCTCTCTCTCTCTCTCTCTCTCTCTCTCTCTCTCTCTCTCTCTCTCTCTCTCCTTATCTCCTTATGTATTGCTCTGTCTCTCTCCCTGATCTGTGTGTGTGTGTGTGTGTGTGTGTGTGTGTGTGTGTGTGTGTGTGTGTGTGTGTGTGTGTGTGTGTGTGTGTGTGTGTGTGTATGTGTGTGTATATATGTGTGTGTGTGCATGCGTGTGGGCGTACATGTATGTATATGTGTGCGTTTCTTTGTTTCCTTCCCTCCGCCCTTCTGCCTGTCTGTCTATCTGTCTGTTCACACTAGACAGTGTTCTTTGCAAAAGCAAATACAGGTGCACAAATGCTGTTTGCAGGGCTGATCAATATCGTAAAGGACACTTTCCCCCTAACCTACCTTCGATCTGTTCCTAAAGAGCATACTGTGATTCTTAGCATGCCCCATGTTTTTCCAAACTGATGACCCATGCCGTAATCTATATGGTGAGCTGAGAGTATATGGATTTGACCAGACTTATCCTTTTTCTTTCTCTCCTATCTCTGGTCAGAGCCACAATATTTTAGTTTCTGCATGGTTAGTAAAAGAATGTATATGAAGGTGGAAGTACACGTAATTCACGAAGTTCCTTTGAACTATACTGCAATGATCTGTTTTGTCTCAGTCGATGTGTTGTCTCTGACGTTGTCTTTCTGTCTCTGTCTATTTCTATGCTGACCTGTTTGTGTACAGAGAGACAGAGAGATTGAAGGAGCAAGAGGTGGTGGATTGTCCAACAGATTATAAACCAAAACAAAAAGACGGAGACATACAGACATACACACAGACAGAAAGACGGAGAAACATACAGACAGACAGACAGACAGTCAGACAGACAGACAGACAGTCAAACAGACAGACAGATAGAAACTGATACAAAGAAATTTTGCAGAATGTTTCAAGTGAATATTTATCTAATGCATATGTTTTCTGCAATATAATCATGACGTCCATTCTACCCAAATTCTGGAGAAAATCATGGAAGGTATAGATGACGTATTGTTGTTTGAAGAAGAGAGGAGAAAGAGAAAGCGTAGATTGGATCAATTCCAGTTTCTGTATTATACCCTGCATTATACATCAGCACTGGGGCAGCCGGTGTGGACACGCAAAGGGCACGCAGAAAATCATGTGTTTTGGAGAATAGATCGAAAGATGATTCAAATGAAGACAAAAAAGGAAGAGCAGCATGTTGTTTAATTTAGATTGGGGTTTGTTGTGTTGATCGTCTTGGGAAGTGTTTTATTTGCACCCGGGTGCATGTTTTTGTGTGCACACGCACACACGTACAACGCACGCATGCACGCGCGCGCGCGCGCGCACGCACGCACCACACACACACACACACACACACACACACACACACACACACACACACACACACACACGAACATGGGACACTCGCACGCACATAAACACGCATGTAGGTGTGGCCTTTACGTTTATGATCCTTATCATTGTTATTGCCATCATTTTGTCTATATACACTTTATCTGCAGGTGGGTTGATGAAGAAAAGCGTACTGCGGATTCTTTGTACAATCGATAATAACAACTTGATTTTGGCTTTGAATTTGACCTGCCTACCCCCCCACACACACACACACATGCACGCATATCTATCTATCTATCTATCTATCTATCTATCTATCTATCTATCTATCTATCTATCTATCATATCTAATCTATCTATCTATCTATCTATCTATACTATCTATCTATCTATCTATCTATCTATCTATCTATCTATACTTGTGTGTGTGTGTGTGTGTGTGTGTGTGTGTGTGTGTGTGTGTGTGTGTGAGTGTGTGTGTTTTCTCTTGACACAGAAGACAAACCAAATGGAGGACACTAGCGGTGCTCTAGGATGACACACTCTCCTGACGGCAATGTCCACGCAGCGACCTGTGCCGTGACTGCCAGTGGTACATAACCCAAAACAACAAGTACACCCTTATCTTAGCCTTCCCCAGTTTCATATTTCATTCCCCCTCCCCAAGAAGTATTGATCTAGAACAGTATTCTCATCACAACACCAGATAGGGTTTTATTGTGAACAAACAGAATTCCTGATTTTTGTAATATTTCAACACAGGTCACATCTTGGGGGAGCAATTATGGAGTATCTTCTATAGTTGTGTCTGCTTTCAGTGTATACTTAAAGTCAAGGATTAAAATCCATCTTGAATTCTTGATATTCATGATAGCTTCATCTGCTTGGAACTACTATTGTGTGTGGATTATTCTTTTCTCTCTCTAGCTTATGAACTTTATGGAGAGAGATCAAATCAAATCAAATTCTTTTATTCGAGGATAATGAAAAAGCACTCATGTGTTTTTTTTTACATCTAGTCCCGCCCTAATCAGGGATGACATCAATTTAAGAAACACCTTCAACTAACAACAATAGTAACAAAACAACAAGGCCAAAAGAACTAGACAGTAGTAAACAGAAGACAAGTGTAAGGACACAAGATATAATAGAATAACAAAGGTGCAATACAATGAACTAAAATTAATAACAAACAATCAAATGATCATCATAATAGAAAACAAAACAAGGTGAAACCGATAAATTGGTAATAAGTAAATTAAAAGAGAGAGAGAGAGAGAGAGAGAGAGAGAGAGAGAGAGAGAGGAGAGAGAGGAGAGAGAGAGGAGAGAGACAGAGACAGAGACAGAGACAGAGACAGAGACAGAGACAGAGAGACAGGGGGGGGGGGAGCAGACAGCGAGAGACCTAGACAGAGACAGAAGATAGTTGACATTATCCTGACGATACACTTGATATTCAGTTTCCCTGACTCCACTTTCGCCTCTCGGATAACAATCAGGCTGGAGAGCACTCCGCGACACACAAGTACAGCTTCCCCCCAAATCAGAGTTTATCTGACCCCTCCTGCATTCTGATTAAGATCATTAGTTAGGTATACCGGCAGGAGCATCTTTTGGAGAACTAGGAACGAAAAGTATATGGCAGACAGATGATAGAATACATGATCATTTTCGACACATGTTTTGAAATCAGCAGCAGACAGACACAGATAAAAGACAGGCACTAGACGAAATTATTTGTCCAGTCCTGTCTGTTTTAAAACCAGATCACCCACAGATATGAAAGCAGACAATTGTTAAAAGCAAATTTACTACTGCTGACATTTGAATCAAACTTAGAAGACAGGCAGACGGATAGGTTGCCAAATAATGATAAAGTGCATCACCACTGACCATCTGTTTGAAAAGACCCAGAACACAGACAGTGCACAGACAGACAGAAAAAAGTAAGACATCAATGTTCGTGTCTGTTTCAATACAAGAATACACAGACAGGCAGACAGAATCAAAACAAGGCATCATCATTGAGGACTGTTAGGAAACCAGAAGAAAGGGACAGGACACAGACAGAGGAGAAGGACAGGGACACTAATGGCGGAGATCATCGCCGCCCTGTTCTGTGATGGCCACACTTGATGCCGTGTCACCCTTCCCTTCACTGCGTGATTATTCTGGGGAGGTTCCTAGATCCGGATAATAGGTGTACAGGAGAGAGAGAGAGAGAGAGAGAGAGAGAGAGAGAGAGAGAGAGAGAGAGAGAGAGAGAGAAGAGAGGAGAGGAGAGAGAGAGAGGAGAGAGAGAGAGAGAGAGAGGAGGGGGGGGGGGGGGGGGGGGGTGGAGGCGCGAGAGAGAAAGAGAGAGAGAATGAAAGAGAGAGACAGAGACAGAGAGACACAGACAGACAGACAGTCAGAGACAGAGACAGTAAGACAGAGAGAAGGATGGACCTTTTCCTGATGGCTTATTACTCCTGACAAACACGATCATCTTTAGCCAGGAAAGGGCACATCAGGAACGGACAGGGTCTTTACGCAAAATGTGATCGGGGAATGCACAAGTGTAATCTTTGGATGAAAGCTACCTTTTGCTTCATTTCGGGGTGTTTCTAAAAACGAAAGACATTTTGATCCATTTCGGGTTTTCTAAAACGAAAAGGTACATTTTGCTCCATTTCGGGGTGTTTTCTAAAACCAAAAGGTACATTTTGCTCCATTTCGGGGTGTTTTCTAAAACCAAAAGGTACATTTTGCTCCATTTCGGGGTGTTTTCTAAAACCAAAAGGTACATTTTGCTCCATTTCGGGGTGTTTTCTAAAACCAAAAGGTACACTTTGTCTCCATTTCGGGGTGTTTTCTAAAACCAAAAGGTACACTTTTGTCTCCATTTCGGGGTGTTTTCTAAAACCAAAAGGTACACTTTGTCTCCATTTCGGGGTGTTTTCTAAAACCAAAAGGTACACTTTGTCTCCATTTCGGGGTGTTTTCTAAACAAAAGGTACACTTTGTCTCCATTTCGGGGTGTTTTCTAAAACCAAAAGGTACACTTTGTCTCCATTTCGGGGTGTTTTCTAAAACCAAAAGGTACACTTTGTCTCGCAAACCAGTCGCTATGACGCAGTGGTTGGCGTCTTTGATTTTGGACTTGAAGATCGTGGGTTCAATTCCCACAAGATTCACTGGAACTTTTTGGAACCCGAGCGGGTCCTCCCCAGAGTGAGTGTGCTGTGGGCTCAGTGGGAAGACTGCAATCACACAGTCCAGCTTCATCCACTTTATGATTGCGAATTTGAGAGTGTTGCTCACACGCAGACACATTACATTACATTACATTACATGGTATACATTATGAAAATAAGCGTAGAGTTCAACCCTGTCAAATAGTCTCAAAGCAGATGCACTTCCACAGCAGTATTATTACATCAATTTTGCTACCATTGATCATCATGCAATAAAAATAACTGCCTCTGATTCAGTGGCCTCCGTTAATCAGTCACTTATGTTCCTATGGAGAGTTGTGTCACAGCCTTTGGGGTTGGTCATCACGGGGGACGGTCGTTACACGGACGTTGTGGAGGTCGCCACCTCGGTACCGGGTGGGTGACTCACTCAGTCTGACTTCTCCACGGGGCTAATGCTGTCGTTTAAAAGGGGGCTTAGTAGTTGGTGTCCTGCGTATGATAGCGCAGATCAGGCACCACTGAACACCACCAAAGTGACCCAACAGTAGTGCAGGGCCACTCTGGCTGGTGGCACCACAGGGGACTAGTATTAATGGACTCTATGTGGACTACCGACCCTGGGGATGAGACATAGCGAATCTGGGTATGGCTGTACCGACAGAGTGAAATAAGCGGCGTGAGAACAGCAGAACGGGGGCCTTACAGAAGATGAGGCAGCCCAAAAGAATGATCACACTGTTTTTGTTTAGTTTTTGCACAACATGCATGAAAGAAGACTAGGCGGGGGGGGGGGGGGGGGGGGGGGGGAGAGAGAGAGAGAGTGTGTGTGTGTGTGTGTGCGTGTGTGTGTGTGTGTGTGTGTGGTGTGTGTGTGTGTGTGTGTGTGTGTGTGTGTGTGTGTGTGTGTGTGTGTGTGTGTGAGGCAGAGACAGAGACAGAGACAGAGACAGATAGACAGCAGACAGACAGACAGACAGACAGACAGACAGACAGACAGACAGACATAAAAAGAAAGAGACAGAGAATGGATGACATGTTTTGACCACACATCTTCACTGACGCCGTATTTGCCCTTCAGATAATAATCACAATAGAGCGCGCTTCACAAAACAGGGCTAGAATTTGGCCTAAATCAATAGTTTCCCACTCCTCATATATTTATTTTAACAGGGACCATGGTCTAGGCGTCCTGACAACGCTATGTTTCTTGGGAACTATACCACCTAGATTTTCAAACAAAATCCATTTATATGATATTTAGTATGTAGCGCCTGCCAAAAAGTTGATCAGTTTAGCATGGCTGTATTACGTCATTGTTTTTAATGGAGAGAGAGAGAGAGAGAGAGAGAGAGAGAGAGAGAGAGAGAGAGAGAGAGAGAGAGAGAGAGAGAGAGAGAGAGAGAGAGAGAGAGAGAGAGAGAGAGAGAGGAGAGAGAGAGAGAGATGTGTAAGAGGGATGGAGAGACACACAAAGAGAAGTGGAGTGGGAGTGTAAGAGAGGAAGGGGGAGGAGGAAGGCAGATAGATAGACAGAATTAGTTTTTCTCAGGAAAAAAACAGAGAATAAGACAGGGGCAAACATTAAAGTCAATGGATAGATAAACAGAAAAACAGAAGTGTCAAAGAGACATTCAAAGAAGCAAAAGTATAGAAACAATGAGAAACACTGCAAGTGACCAGTGCTGACTCCACTCTCCCCAAAAGTCTTTCGGATGAGACTATAAACCGAGGCCCCGTGTGCAAACGCTGGCAGAACATCTTGTGCAGAAACCGAAGAAAGAACATTATTGGATAGCCGAGAGAAAAGCCAACCAAGATCGACAGAGGATTAAAAGTTTCATTGTTGACATATTTTCTGATCGCCACATTAACGATAAACAGGTAACGGGTGTATCATTATTGACAAATTTATGTTCTGATTGCTGCATTGCACTGTCTGTCATCCTCTTACTCTTTGGATTATGACACAAGATAGCGCTCCGTATACCAGGGGTAGAGTTTCGACATGGTCGATATTTCCCCATTTTGTGCATAGTTGTAGCAGAGACATTCATGTGTGGTAAGCAGAGGAGGCACTGTAAAATGATACAGTCCTGTGAAAGTTCCGTTCACAGTGCAGACAACAAGGTTGCATGGTGCCAGTTGTTGTTGCTGTTTAGAAACAGATTGTTCCGGATATTTGCCTTATGCTTTGTAAAAATGCATGGGAAAGGGGTAAGAAAGGACATGAGAGAGATAGAGAGACAGAGACAGACAGACAGACAAACAGACATAGACAGAGACAGACATACAAAGACAGGGACAGGTACACAAAGAGAGAAAGCAATCATTTATTTATTTACTTATTGATTTATATATATTCTGTTACACCGAGGATAATGGAATAAGCACTTATGATTACTAGCACAAATACGCAGATAATTGAGATAAGTTAAAATATAATTGCCCATACACAAAGATATGTAGAGTAAAGAAAAGATGTGTGCTGAGACCAAAAACACAAACCCCACAAAAATTAAAATCACGAAAATATGCAAAACCTCTACACAAAGTAAAAGGTTCATCACAACACAGATTGCACATCGTGATGCACTATCGCTGCTGGTCACTGCTGCTCCTCTTGACACGTTAGGCGTTCCCAAGAATGTTTGCACTCTGTCCCGCTCATGATACATAAGAATCGTATGAAATCCTAGTCACACACTGGATGAGACGTTTGCCTGTATGCCTGCCTCCATGTGCCTTCGCATAATTATGTGCAGCTATACTCCCAAAAGATTTGTTCTCTCATGTAACGGAGAGCAGAGTATGTTATAGCTAAGACCTTACCCAGGCTGAAGTTAATACCACTACAACATTGCCACGAATAACAACCACGTAACGTAGGCATTGACATTTTGCTTATGAAAATAATGGACACAGTTTTGGGGGGTTCTCTAAACCTCAGGCAGTGTTTTTGGTATTACTGTATCAGTTATCGATATAGCAGGGAACGCTGACAGTCTCTAGGTATGGCTGCTGCACACATTTAAATCTGTGCAGTCCCCGCTGTGATAATGGCTTCGGTCAGGATGCAGCTCTGCCCAGATTTCCTTTTTCAACAGCCCTCTGGGTACTGCAGTGGATTGGGTCATGTTCTCTCAATGGCACAGGGACAAAATGGAGAGTGGAAGAAAAATAGAGAGAGGGAAAGACAGAGAGAATGAATCTTTATTTTTCAAGGGTTACAGAATAAGCATCACATTTTTTTCATCCGGCCCTTGAGAGAGAGAGGAGAGAGGAGAGAGAGAGAGAGAGAGGAGAGAGAGAGAAGAGAGATGAGAGAGAGAGAGAGAGAGAGAGAGAGAGAGAGAGAGAGAGAGAGAGAGAGAGAGAACTCGAACTCGAACTCGAACTCGAAAACTTTATTCACAAAAAGGCCATTGGCCCATACATGAAGGGGGTTGCCAAACTGCTTTGGTATTTTGTTGTTGGATTAAGACAACAGTAATAACAACAAAAGGACTTATTATACAGCAGCAACATCAGTTACAAAGATATGACTTACGATAATAAAGTATCTCTTATTTTGAAAGCTTTACACAAATATAAAGTGAGGCTGCGCACAACTTCAGGCTGACTTGATGCCATGAGTAAACAGAGTCTAAAAGAATTAGCCTGCCTACTATATTTTACAGGGATGTAACTCTGCCTAACAGCCTCTAACACTGGACAGCATAACACAAAATGTACTTCATCTTCAGGTGCTTGCTTACATAATGGGCATAGTAACCTAGTGTCATCAACATTATATCCTCTGTATCTGAATTTATGAACATTTATATCTGATACACCAAGTCTAAATTTAGACATAATTCTTTTCAAATGAATGTCTATATCAAGCTTGAGATAAGGTTTAATATCATGAGTACTTATAAATTGTCTATACATTTGATATCTTTCACTGGTTTGTATATGGTCATTCCATTGCTGCCATCGGCAGTCAATCAGTCTTTGCCTGAAAGCGTTTATAAATTCTCTACAATTTCCAACACCTTGATTAAGCCAAGCAAATCCAAAACCGAGTTCACATAAACAGGTACGTATTTGTGTAGCCCAGTTGTTTTTCCCTTTGAGGTCTAGATCATAAAGCATCTTGTACGACTTAAAAGGTAGCCTATTCTCATCCATATATAGAATCTTAATCCAGTATCTAATACATCTTACAGCAGCATTAACGGAGAGAGGATATCTATTAGTTTCACTATACACAAGGTCATTGGGCGTACGTCTATCTAAGCCTAGAAACTGTTTTAAAGCAAAGAGGTGCACCGATTCACAATGTGTTGCAGCTGCATCCAAACCCCAAATTTCTGCACCATATAACACAGTGGGTTGTATTTGGGCATCAAATATCTTAATGAACAAATCAAAGGAGTTATTATTCAATATTCGTAATTTTCTCAAAACCAATAACAAACTTCGTTTACCTCGACTTGCCAGATCTTTACATGCAGTTGTGAAACTAAGCTTTGTAGAAAAACAGATTCCTAAGTATTTATATACATTAATCACTGGCATGACTTTTCCATTATACATCCATTTTTCATGAGCAGCTAAATGACCACCTTTTCTGAATACAACGATATTGCTCTTATTCAGATTAACCTTAAGATCAAGTGCCACTGCAGCACTGCTCAAGCTATTTAACTGCTTTTGTAAGCCAACAACTGTTTCAGATAGCAGGATAACATCATCAGCAAGTAGAAGAATAGCTAATTCTGTGAAATCTTGGGGGAAAGTGGCACCATGTTTACCATTATTGATGACTTCTCTGGCTAACTCGTTAATAAAAACCGAAAACAGTAAAGGGCTACATACATCACCCTGTTTAACACCAGTGGTACAGTATATTATATCAGTCAGTTTAGTACCACATCTTATTCTGCTTCTGACATTCTGATACATGGCTCTCAAACATCGTAATAATTTACCCTTCACACCATTTTTCAGGAGAATAGGCCACAACAAGTTTCTATTAACAGAATCAAATGCCTTTTCAAAATCAATAAATGCCACATAGAGCTTACGGTTAAGAGCAAACTGTTTCTGTACAAACGCAAGCAGAGTAAACATATGATCTATAGTGGAATATCCTCTCTTAAAACCAGCTTGGTGTTCACCTGTAATATCATTTTTCCTAACCCATTCCTGTAATCTATTATTAATGATAGTACTATACAACTTACTACTTATATCACTAAGAGAAATACCCCTATAGTTATTAGGGTTATCAACATCGCCCTTTTTGTGTAATGTTAGGATTATAGATTCAGTCCAGTTATCTGGGAAAAGGCCATCCTCAAAGATTTTGTTGAATAATTTTAGAAGGAAAAGCAACAACTTCTTCACTTCCATTTTTCAGCAATTCTCCGATGATTTGATCAGGACCTGCTGCTTTATTATTTTTTAGTTTTCTAAGTGCCCAATATATTTCACCTTTAGATATTGGACGATCAAAATCTTCCTCACTTTCATCATAGTCAACATTAGTATTCATGGAGTTGTCTGATGAGTCTTTCTCCAACAGGGTTTTGAAATGTTGAAACCAACTGTCAACTGATATACTATTCTTTGGCTGACTATTTCTAAATGACGCCTTCTTAACACTTTTCCAGAACTGGACTTGAGAAGAGATTGAAGACACCATGTCTGCAAGTAATATCATATTATACTGTTTCCTTTTCCTTTCTAGCATGTATTTATATTCCCTTCTTAAAACACAGTACAAGTTTCTGTCTTCGTTCTTTAACGTTTTCCGGTAAGTCTTTAATAATTTTCTTACCCTGTACTTCATACTTTTACATTCATTATCAAACCATGTTGCATTTGATAAACCTTTTTTTACGTGTACCTGTTTCTTCATACATTCAGCACTGGACTTTATACAACTATTGAACAAATCTAGAGCTTCATTAATATTCTCATCAATCATCTGTAAGGCATTTGAAAAAGTTACACACATGTCTTCCTCACAAAGATTATCTTTATAAGCTGAGAGTTTGTTTTCATCCCACACAAACTTTTCCACAACAGATGGCTCTTCGGCTATTACATAAGTTTTATACAATGGATTAATATGTAATTCCACAGGAAGGTGATCTGAATCAGAACGTTCAGCAACAAACAAACGACATGAGACAAAAATCTGAGAGAACAAATCATCTGACACTAAAAAATAATCATTAACACTGCATCCTCCATCAGAAATGTATGTATAGCGTCCCTGCTGATCACCATTACATACACCATTCAGAATTTGTAAACTAAATGTAGTACACATATTCAATAATAATTTACCATAATTATTTATAACAGAATCTTCAGAATAACGATTACCACTAAGAGACATGCTTTTGCTTTGGAGCTCTGAGATAAAATCATCTGCCACATGATGGCAAGAAAAGTTTGATGTCCTACTGTTTAAATCTCCACACAATATTATATCAACTTCATCCAAAGCAACCACACAATCAGCTAAATATTCTTCCAACATAGCAATCCCACTATCATTATCAAACATGCTATAAAAAGGAGAGCCTTCAGGTGGGATATACACACATACAAGCAAAACATTTCTTGAGGTACACAATAAAGATTTGTCACAGAGAAAAGTACAAATGTTAGGGTATGGAACATCTAAATATTTTACAAGAGCAGATAACTCATTCTTAATCAAACAAACTACTCCCCCTGATCGTCTCCCTTGATGGCTAACTTTAGTTGCCGCCTTACAGAAGGCTTTATAGCCACTAAAAGCATCTGGCTGGATATTTTCCAAAAAACGTTTCTGTCAGACAAATAAAATCAAAGCTACGCACATAAGATACAAAATCTCCATCGGCCAGTTTTGAAAATAATCCATTTACGTTCCAGGACAAAAATGAAAAAGTTTTGTTTGCTTGATTTGTATTGCCACACTCTAGTTTATCTACTACATCATCTAAACTCACATTTTCACTACTTCCATTAATATGACAAGACATCAAATTAATGCTATCAACTGTACCAAAATCATTATTTAAAGAGGACTCTTCATTTAAGCATGGTCTAAAGCCAGATGACACATCATTCGGCCTATGTAGGGTTAGGTTTAGGGCTAGCCTACTTCGGTCTTTGTCTCCTCGCCCAGCAAAGCCAGGTCCCGTCTTGCTGGTTACAGCACAAAGCCCCCTCTTGCTGGTTACAGCACAAAGCTCCTTTGGAGTAGGTCTAGGTCTAGTCCTATCTAACTGAGACTTTACGCCCGGTGTAAGTTTACTTTTCCTACCCCCCTGTGAATTACCTCTACAGACAGATGTGTGTATGGGCCGGCCAACAAGCTATTTGTTTCTTTCGAGATCATTGAGGGTCACCTTTTCACCATCAATGATCAAATGATCAAAGATCATTCTCACATTCTTTCCTTCTGCTCGGGCACTCTTCAAATATGGGGTCAGTTTGCGTCTAATTTCTCTAACAGCTTGGGAGAAATCATCGTCTACAAAAATCTTTGAGCCCTTCAGCCGAGTCTTTGCCTTCAGTATGCTAAGTTTATCTTGATAAAAACAACACCTAGCAATAATGGGAGAGCTGGGTTTAGAGTTTATCCTGTGTACTCTATCGAATTTCACATCTGCTACATCCATTTTTTCTGAGAGAAGACTTTTTACAATCCTCTCACAGTCAGCTCCAGTCTCATCAGCTCTCTTCTCTAAACCATGAAAAATGACATTATTTCGTCTGGACCTTCCTTCTAAATCATCAGATTTCTTTTCTAGTTTTTCAACCCTATCCATCAATTTTGTATTTGACTGTTTTAAGTCTTCATTTTCAGTTCTAAGAACGTCCATGTCTTTCTTCAGGCTGCACATTTCCTCTTTCAACGCACCAACACTGTCTGTCAACAATTTGATCTCATTGTTCAAACTGTCAGTTGTTGTTTTCAGCAAGTTTTCCACTTTTTCGATTTTTGCTGTCATGGTGTTGAAGGACAGTTCCTTAGGAGACCCAGTAGAAGAGGAGTCCTGGCCACGGTGTATGGTCGTAGGCGTGTTGGTGTAGGTAGTCACATCAGCCCTCGTTCTGGTTTTCCTGGATGCTGTGCCTGTGATGGTGCTACGACCACCAGCACCATCAACCAAGCTGGTCTGCCTCAGCTTGCGGCCAGTGGATCCAGGGGTGGTGGGTCCAGGGTTGGTCTCCACATCGCCACACCGTAATAAAAGCCCCCCCCAAAATAAGTAGGTGAGGGTCAGTCCTAACAGGACACCGTCTCGCCGGTTTCTCAACGTCAGAATGGCGTTTCTCATAGTTGATTTAAATTCTGCCCGTTTAGACATGAAGGAGGCGAACACTGCAGCAAATGTCCCACACACAGCTCTGTACAACTGCACGGATATGCCCATCCTCCTGATCTATCTATATACAATCAATGAAGATTTAAAGCCACTTTAAAACTAGTTTTGAATCACAAAAACACCAGCTCGATTTCAATACGTCTTCGTCTTCACATCACGTAATTGGCCCCCCCCGAGAGAGAGAGAGAGAGAGAGAGAGAGAGAGAGAGAGAGAGAGAGAGAGAGAGAGAGAGAGAGAGAGGAGAGGACTGTCACTGACACTGACATTGACATTGACATTGACATTGACGTTGACACAATTTTATTGTCCAAACAGCATTACAGCCCTGTAGATTTGGGGGATTAACAAGTTCAGATAAATCTGTGTAACATAATAACTTTTTTCGAATTTTTCTCTCATTCCGCACTTACACATACCACTGCACAATCTATTTGCCACGTAGATCACACACACACACACACACACACACACACACACACACACACACACACACACACACACACACACACAGAGAAACACACACACACACACACACGCACGCACGCACGCACGCACGCACACGCACACACACACACACACATACACACACACACGCACACACACATACAGGGGAGAGAGAGAGAGAGAGAGAGAGAGAGAGAGAGAGAGAGAGAGAGATGAGAGAGAGAGAGAAGAGAAGAGAGAGAGAGAGAGAGAGAGAGAGAGAGAGAGACTTGATTAGATTTGATTTGATTTGATTTGATTTAATCTTTTATATCGAGGATAATGAATAAGCACTCGTGTGCTTTTTACATCAGTCCGTTGTATGCAGTTTTGTAAATGTCATTGTTCCACTGCACCGATGGCTATCTTACGAAAAGCGGAACAGGATTTAACGTTGTGCAAGATGTCTGCGTGCGTTAGCACACGGGGCCTCGGTTTAAAGTCTCATCCGAAGTTAGAGAGAGAGAGAGAGAAGAGAGAGGTCGAAAGGAGAAGAGAGAGAGAGGAGGAGAGAGAAGGGTGAGGAGAGGGAGGGGAGAGAGGAGAGAGAGATAGAGAGAGAGAGAGAGAGGAGAGAGAGGAGGAGAGAGAGAGAGAGAGAGATTTGGTGTTTCATATTCACTGTGACAAGAAGAAAAACAATGTATCAAATTTCTTGTAAATCACTTTGTACAATTCTTGACCTTCTGCAGTAAACATAAAAGGCTAAAAGAAAACACACACAAAAACAGAGTCAAGCAGTGACAGATAAAAAGAAACAAAAAAACCCTAGAAACCCCTCACAACAAAACACAAACATAAAAAACAGTGCAATGCAGGTAAGAATAAATGATATCAGCACTATCGATAGACATAGAAACACAACTGAAAACACAGACAGAAACAAAATCATAAAGAAATGAAATCTCATGGCTGAGGAGAGTTTGAATTTCTGCTCTTGATTCTATGACTGTGTTCCCTTCGCTCTCTGAGACAATTGCTCTTGAATGGTTCCCACTTTAAAAGAAGGGGAAGGAATTTGAAGAGATCCATTTTGTTTCATTCCGGCCAATCATATGTCATCTAAATGGAAGGGAGCAGGAAGCATGCTGCAGATGATTGCATTGGAAAGGGGAGTGAAATCCCCGTGTGAAGAGCAGCAGCTGACCTTTCCACACTGCATCCTGGCTGGGCTTTGGTGGGCTTTTTGACTTTTCCTACTTTCTTGTAACTTCTCTGGAAACAGATCACTTCTGAATTCTCACAGCTAGCTTTCGTCTTCTTTTTTGATTATGGGAAGACGAAAAAAGCAGGGTAAGAGAGTGATAGAGGGAAAAAGAAAGAGAGACGGAGTATGAAAAAGAGAGAGAGAGAGATACACAGACAGACAGAGACAGAGATAGAGAGAGAGAGACAGACAAACAGACAGACAGCCAGACAGCCAGACAGACAGACAGACAGACAGACAGACAGACAAACAGATATAATGACAGACAGACAGAGACAGATGTGTGTATCTTCATTGGCGAAGTTGTCTTAGAAAGAGAAAGAAGGAAAACCGTGTAAAGAAGTTCCTTACACTGGCTTTTTACACAATTTTTGACCCTTTGCATTTAAACTTTAAACAAATTCTAGAGAAACAGAGTTAAACAGAGACAGTTAAAAAAACAAGCCAGCAACAAATAGGTAAGCCTACAGATACAGAGCAATGCAGGCACGAACAAATATAGCAGCACTGCTCACAGACAAATAAACACAGTTGAAAACACAAATAGGCACACAGATAATACAAATAAAAGGAATCTCATCGATGACAGAGGCTGAATTGCTACACTTGAGTCCATGTGTTCCCTATGCTCTCTGAGATTATTGCCCTTGAGAGGTTTCCAGCTATAAGAGGAGGAAGGAATTTAAAGAGATCCATTTTGTTTTATTCCAGCCAATATATGTCATCTGATAGACAGAGAGCACGGTGCGGGATGCAGAGGATTGCAGTGGAAATGGGAG
>CM060316.1:1716771-1731771 GCA_030674155.1 Stramonita haemastoma | reverse complement strand
ATGGCCTACTCTTCCGAAAAGCAGATTAGTGTTGTGCGCAAGATGATTGGTCTGCGTACGTTTACATTGAAATTTGTTTATAGGAAACAGGGTGTCCCCCTATCACTATCTCTCTCTCTCTCTCTCTGATTGACCACAGTAACTTGAAAATGATCGCATGTAAACTTTTTACCTATATCTTCTGATCTTAATCAATTAACAGCTTGGATTTTTACTTGTTTGTGTATACTGCATGTCTTCTTACGGTAATTATTGTACGTGTGAATGGTTTCTATTATGTGAAAGTCAGGAGATATTCGATAAGTGGCACTTTAGATTATGTCAGTAGAGTCGGACGGTAAAGCTGTGCTCTCGCGCTGAAAGCTGTTTAAATTTGACATTTTATACTAAAGGGAAAGAGATTGCAATAGCGTTGTTCAACCACTACCTTAAAAAGCAGAGCGTCTCACAATTGGCAGGTGTGTCCCGATTTACAAACACCACACTGCGACTGTCGCGCTCTGATTTCATGGGAGGTAATCTAATGACCGCCTCATTACAATTTTGGGGGGTTTGGTTATGGTGTGTTTTGAATTTATAATAGCATTACTGTATAGAAAAAAATCAAAATGACACGGTCAGTCCCACCTTCAATTCAGTCTCCTTTCCAGGACAAAAAATAAGGGAGAGCAAGAAAGACAATAAACACACACACACACACACACACACACACACACACACACACACACACACACACACACCAAGAGAGAGAGAGAGTGAGAGAGAGAGAGAGGAGAGAGAGAGAGAGAGAGAGAGAGAGAGAGAGAGAGATGGGCAGACAAGAGACGAGAAGAAACCATTATGTCTGCCTTTGTTTTCTTCTTACATGTTTGTATAGGTATACAAAGCTCCTCTGATTTTTATTTTGCTTTTTGTTTGCCAATTTAGAATATATATACATATATATATATATATAATCTCGATGGGGATGTAAAACAACAACTATATCTAGACTCTAGGTGTTCCCCATGTTTCCACTTTACCTTCAACAGGAAAAGGGGGAGGGGGTATCTTAATTATGTGATGGACCGACTTCAGTCGGTCTTAATAATACGTCATTGTGAAACGTTGTTGCAGTATATCAACTTGACGGTAACATTTTAAACCCAGTTGCAGAGAGAGAGAGAGAGAGAGAGAGAGAGAGAGAGAGAGAGAGAGATCCTAAACAGATAAACAAACCAGGGGGGTTACTGGGACAATTACTGTCATCGTTATTTCACACACACACACACACACACGCACACACACAGAGCTCATTTACTCCCTCAGTTAATGAAAAAGAACTATCAATTCATGTGCCACCACAGTTTAGCAGGGAGCAAAATTCTCAGTGCATGGACAGGTGTTCTGGCATTTAGGATGTATGGAGATCACAGAAGAATGACTTCATTCTAATATTGTAATGAACAGGGTCTCCTTCGGAATATAGGCGTGTGCACACCCATGACT
Organism: Stramonita haemastoma; assembly: GCA_030674155.1. NCBI lineage: Eukaryota > Metazoa > Mollusca > Gastropoda > Neogastropoda > Muricidae > Stramonita > Stramonita haemastoma. Next base: position 1,730,283 of record CM060316.1, on the reverse strand, counting down.
TGATCAGGACTGTTAGGCTTATGAAGTCACTTTTTTAAAACACACAAAAAAAACTTTTGTGGATGTGCAGGACATGTATTTATTGACAGTCTCGAAATTTCAGGGCAGCAGCATTAAAAATTTCTGAGTTACAGAGCAAAATAAAGGGTGTGCGTGTGAGCACTCCTTGAAAGTATGGCAAAGGTATAACAACATTTATGCTGGGAACAAAACAAGGGCATGCTGGATGTAATGGCAAAGATATATGAATGCTAATGTACTAAACTGCAATCCGGGTAGCAGCCAGCTGGAGTCCAAATAACCCCTTTAACTTATGGGATTCGAACCTGCCACCTCTCAGTCCGAAATCCAAGGCTCTAGCCACTGCGCCATGGTGGGTTGTAAAACTGCAACATGACTATAGCCATCAGCAGGGCCATAGTCCGTGATGCACGAGGAAAGCGAGTTCTGTTCACCCACAGAGGGCGCTGACATAATATTAAGAGACCTGCGCACTTCACTGTTGTGTAGATTCCGATTCGCTGCTTAACTGACAAGACGCGTGGTCTGTTGCTGCTCCGTGTAGATACACTATGAGACCACAGGTGAGTGAGGCTATTGTTTCTATGACCTCGGACCAGTTATTCGTTTTATGTATCGGATAGTAAGGATAGAAATGGAGAGGATTGGTGATTTTTTTTTTTGAATACCGAGATTAAAAACGAAGTAATGAGGACACTTTCCCAGTGCTCCCATTCCTGCTTGGATTTCTACAATCAACATTTTGCTATATACACTGAACTGAATTCTTTGCTTGTGCAGTGTCGGAAACGCCGAAACTATTGGGCATCTCCTATGTTTTGAGTGCGAAGATGGCAGCAGTTTGTATAGACCTGGGGTTGAGACTTCATTTGTGACACAGGTTAGTCTTTGGGATTTTCGAGCAAGTTTCAAATATAATGAAGGTATTGTTATGCATGCAGACCAGAACTTCGTAGAAACTATTCATAACCTGTATTTTCGTTGTACAAGCATAAGCTTCGTAGTCATAACTTTTACTAAAGCACAAGCCGCCATTTTTACATTAAATTCAATACGTGAGGTCAAGAATTGAAAAGGAAGTTAAATTTTAACTTTTGATAGGTATGCCAGGAACATGACATGCTTGAATCGAACCTGGGTAGTTCAAAACCAAATTTAGAACTGGGGTTTATATTTCAGCTGCCAAACCAAGATTCTGTCCCTTTTTCCTATTTTTCCCCTACTTTCCCTGGGTGTCTCTTTACATTTTGACTGTGGTTGTTTAAAAAAAAAAAAAATTGCTTTGTTTATATGGTAGATACAGTTTGTCTTCCGTTTTCAATTTTAAGAAGTGAATCCGTGTTAATCTCTCTGTCTCTGTCTCTGTCTGTCTGTCTGTCTGTCTGTCTGTCTGTCTGTCTGTCTGTCTGTCTGTCTCTCTCTCTCTCTCTCTCTCTCTCTCTCTCTCTCTCTCTCTCTCTCTCCTCTCTCCCTCCCTCCCTCCCCTCCCTCCCTCCTTCTCTCACCCTCCCTCCCTCCCTTCTCTCACCCTCCCTCCCTCCCTCTCCTCTCTCTCTCTCTCTCTCTCTCTCTCTTCTCTCTCTCTCTCTCTCTCTCTCTCTCTCACTCTGTTTTTCTCTGAGACATGCATCTATCTGTAGCCATCAACAAATATAATTTGCACCCACTTTTCCTGTTATTTAAGGTCATATTTGACATCTGTTTTTATCAGATACTTCACATCTTTTGTACAGTGTGAAACATGACAACTTAACCCTTTTAAGATCGTGTTATCAAAGGATTAAAATGGAGGATAAGGAAATCTTTCGATCTGGGATATCGGGTCATAAGAGGTCATAAGATCGTAAATTTCGGGATGGAGATAATTATGTGCTCCATAGTTTTCGGAGGCGAGTTGTGCTCCATAGTTTTCGGAGAAGTGTTGTGCTCCATAGTTTTCGGAGAAGTGTTGTGCTCCATAGTTTTCGGAGAAGTGTTGTGCTCCATAGTTTTCGGAGAAGTGTTGTGCTCCATAGTTTTCGGAGGTGTTGTGCTCCATAGTTTTCGGAGAAGTGTTGTGCTCCATAGTTTTCGGAGAAGTGTTGTGCTCCATAGTTTTCGGAGGTGTTGTGCTCCATAGTTTTCGGAGAAGTGTTGTGCTCCACAGTTTTCGGAGAAGTGTTGTGCTCTATAGCTTTCGGAGGTATGGTGCAGTCCATGGTTTATGGAGGTAGAATGACAGCTTTCAGAGATGCGTTGCGCTACATACATTTCGAGATAAGTTGCGCTTCATGTTTTTCGGAGATAAGATGCGCTACATACTTTTCGGAGATTCGTTGCGCTACATACTTTTCGGAGATTCGTTGCGCTACACACTTTTCGGAGATTCGTTGCGCTGCATACTGTTCGGAGATTCGTTGCGCTACACACTTTTCAGAAATTCGTTGCGCTGCATACTGTTCGGAGATTCGTTGCGCTACACACTTTTCGGAGATTCGTTGCGCTACATACTGTTCGGAGATGCGTTGCGCTACACACTTTTCGGAGATATGTTTTTAGAGATTTTGTGTTTTATAGTTTTCAGATATGTGGTTTTCATAGAAATATTGTGCTTTGATAGTTTTGTGGCATATGCTGTATTCCATAGTTTTTTATGACTAGTTTCTGTTGATATATTGGGCTCCATAGTTTTCGAAAAGACATGTGGGTTTCGGAGATGTGTTGTGCTTCGTGGTTTTGGGAGATACGTTTTCGGAGATCTGCTGAGCTTCAGTTTTCGGAGAAGTTTTCAAATGATCACTGGACACCAAGCTTCTGGTTGCATCAATGCTCCTCACGAAGTTAAAACTAAAATCAATAAAACTTTAAACTGAAAAAGAATAGAACTAAGAGAAAAAAGCAATCACTCCTACCTTCCCCCCAAAGAGACAGGAGAGAATAGATTTAAAAATGAAATCAAAACTAAAATGTAGCAAAACAAACCAAAACTTAAACCTAAACCATAAGAGAATTAAATGCTAGTTGGCTAAACAAAAACAAACAAACAACAAAACATAAACAAAAACTAGAACCTAAAAAAGGGGGAAAGGGGAGTTAAGAGGAGAGCAATCCTGGTACCAGTGATCTTGGTGTCTCCATCTACAAAGGTTTGATACAGTGGTCATGAGGGCTGGACTCGTTACCATTCTTACATCGTCAGTGGTCATGAGGAGTTGTGACTCTTGTCACTCTATTCTTACATCGTCAGTGGTCATGAGGAGTTGTGACTCTTGTCACTCCATTCTTACATCGTCAGTGGTCATGAGGAGTTGTGACTCTTGTCACTCTACTTACATCGTCAGTGGTCATGAGGAGTTGTGACTCTTGTCACTCTATTTTTATATCGTCAGTGGTCATGAGGAGTTGTGACTCTTGTCACTCCATTCTTACATCGTCAGTGGTCATGAGGAGTTGTGACTCTTGTCACTCTATTCTTACATTGTTTCCGTAGTCTTCAGGGGCTGTAACTGTATTTACATTATTTCAGTTATTAGATTTTTTTTCATAACATTCATAGATCATTTACAGCGGTCTTTTTAGGGGATAAAGCTGTCAGTCCATTTGCACATCCTATAGCCTAACAATGGTCGTTGGGGGCTGTAACTCTTATAGTCCGTTCTTAGTTTCCTTGGCATAGATCCCTCCTCCTCCTTATCCTTTGATACATGGGTCCTAACCGGGTGGTTAAAGTCATGTGGATCATACGTGCCTGTGACCTGACCTGACAAGTGGTCAGGACCTGCCCAAGTGCCTGTGACCTGACCTGACAAGTAATCAGGACATGCTTAAGTGCCTGTGACCTGATCTGACAAGTGATCAGGACCTGCACTCTCTGAAAAGAAGGTAAGGCTATTTATAATATCGTGCCTGTTTTCTTTCTGAAGGGCTATTTTCCCTGTCCAATCTCTTTTTTGTCTTTGTGAGGCACTTGTCTATTACTTCTGTCCATCGTAGCTAGTGTTTGCTCTTTAAAGATTAAGTTTTGTTACTGCAAACTTGCAGCATTTTTACTCATTTTCTTCTTTTTCTACTCATTTTTTTCTTACCTCTCTTCTGACTCATAAATGTCTCTTCTTAATTAAAATCAAATTCGGAATACTTTATCTCTAAAACAAATTCCAGTGGGTTACAAGCCATATTTAAAAACAGAAAACATGTAAACATATTATCAAAGATTATATATATATATTATATATATATATATATATAGAGAGAGAGAGAGAGAGAGAGAGAGATGATGAGAGAGAGAGAGAGAGAGAGAGAGAGCGCACAACACAGGTTCTGGACATCAGCATGCAGGATAGAGAGCACCTACAAATCAGTTCATCCACACCCACAATCAACGACCTCTTGGTGGTCTAGTCTTTATTTTCCTATCATTCATGTTGTTCTGTAGATCTGTTTTACCAGGTACCTTGTGAACGGTAGAATGCCACCGAAGTCGACTGTCGTCAGGCACTGTTCCATGTTATTCCAGCCTGTGGAAATCTCCCCAGAACCTGCATTTCATTTGGAACAGACCTCAGTGCTGCGTTGAAGAATCTGTCGACTGTTCGTTCCGACCACTGATGCTGCAACTGCCTGCATGAGGGGGGAGCCAAGGCGTGCTTCTGACATGACCCAAGGTGAGAAAATATCTGTTCTCATACTGTTTTTTTTATGTTTATGTTGTTGAAAATGAGTAAGCTGTTCTGATGAAATACTGTGACCCCGTTTTGGTAGAGAAATGAATATGTTGACTGTGGAGAGAGAAAGAAATGTTTAAAAGTTATTTAAGGGTAACTTCTTTTAAAACCAACAAATATAAACTTGTAACAGTGTGTTTAAAGAATTACAAATTTCCATTCTAAAGTCGAGAAAATCAGATGACTTGCAGTTCAGCTAAAAGTTTTTTTAATCCTGAGAAGCTAGTTAAAACTTTACTTGCTTAAAGTGTTATGTTCAAATAAGTAAGTTTTGAGATAACAATAGTGATTTTTAGTAATGTTGATTACAGATAATGAGAGTTTTCCGTCGTTACGTGGAAATACCACCTTTTTTATTTTTTGTCTTTATCAGTTTTAATTCGTTAAGAAAATTTTGCACACTTTGTCCATCTCCAATTCTCTATCTGTCCCTGTCTCTGTCTCCGTCTGTCTGTCTGTCTGTCTGTCTGTCTGTCTGTCGTCTGTCTGTCTCTGTCTCTCTCCCTCTCTCTCTCTCTCTCTCTCTCTCTCTCTCTCTCGTCCTCTCCCTCCCTCCCTCTCCCTTGCTGTGGTCTCTTTGTCCCCCTCTCACCCTCACTCACTTCTCTTTCTCCCTGTCTCCCTCCCCCTGCCTCATTTTCCTTTTCCCTTATCTGTTTTCTGCTTTCAGGCCTTGGACGCTGAAGACGGAGCATGAAGCACCCTGGAGACTGGAGGCCTGCAAAAGACATTGATCTAATAGAAACTAGTCTGGATATTAGGTGTGGTCTCAGTGGCTCTAGTAAACTTTTATAGCCATAAAGGTTTGGGTATTTTTTCAAACTAAATTGTCTGATAATGGCATCCATTCAACACTTCATACTGACATTGATCTGCATGCATCATACCCAACAAAAACAGATCCCTTTCCTGATCTGTGTCACAACATAACGGTTTGGGGATTTTTTGCTGGTATCACACTATCGCTGGGGTTTTAGCTTAACAGTTTTGTAGGACTGGTATGAATTGTTTAGTGATGTGTATTGCAACATTCCAGTCAATTTTGTGTGCCATTTTCAAGATTATTTGGATTCGGATTCAAACTTTGCGTTAGTTTATGAGGCTAGAGTGTTAAAGATATGCAATATTTCAATGAAAAAGACTATCAACACATTTCTGAATCTAGGATTTTTCAGACACAAGACTCAGTTTATCTGGTGTAAGCATGGTGTTTTTCGTATTTACCTGTATCTGTTCTAGTTAAGACAGGATGCAGTGATTTATCGAGAAGATGCAACTCTTCATCAAAAACTGGCTAAAACTCGTATATATAAGCTTTAGAAAACTCGTCACCTTTTATTATTAAAACAAACTTACTGTGACAGTTGTGATCGCAATTCCATGTTCAATTGCTTGTTTGGTTGTCTCCTGCAAGTCATATACAAATTTTAAAAAAATGTGTGGGGAGATTTAGAACCAGACCTACATGACATCTCTGTGATTGAGCTCTTACTGTTAGGTTTGTCGAGCATAAAACGAAGTTTTGCACATAAGGTCAAATTTCTTCTATTGTAGAATGCTTCCAAACTTGTGCCCATTTTGACATGTCGGCTTTCACTGGGCTGTGTGGACAAATTTTTTAAAACCCGTTTTTCTATTTTGTAACATCACTGTACAAAGAGCAACTATTCTTTTTAAAGATTGACTTATTTGAAAAATAGACTCCAAAACGGCAAAAGACTTCCATACATCGTATTCTTCTAAACTACGTCTTAAAAATATGACCATAGAAGATTTGTGAATATTATTATGAATTCTAACCAGATTAATTCTCTATATGTTTCCATATCTTGCAGAAATGTTTGGTGTAATGGAACTTCACATTGTCCAAAAATTCACTTAGATAAATAATCTTTTATCCTCTGTGCAATTTCATCACAAATTCATCACAGAAACAGTACATTGAGATTTTTACTATTTTGAATGCATCTGGTTGTAAAAAGAAATCCAGACAAACGAAAAACTCCGTGTTGCAGATAGCTCGTAAAAAATGAATATTTTATTTTTAGAAAAGATTGATACTGTGATTAAAAAAAATATATAACCAATCTAAGCTCTTCAAGTTGGACGCAAGTACAAGATATTTGAAAAGATGTGTTTATTTGTTCATTTAATGGCTTTGTATGTGCAACATTTTTAATGTCATAGATATTTGGCTACATATATTTTCGAAATGATACAATTCACATTAAAACTTCTGTGGCAAAACAGATGCTTCTTTTTATAGAAAAATTGACTTTTCAAGAAGCATCTCGGATTACTTTTAAAAGACCTTTAACCTCCCCCCCCTCCCCCCAATGTATGGCAGGGTGGCAAGAGAGTAGCCGATCAACACTTAATGCAAATGTGCTTATTTTTTTTGGAGGAGAGAAAGTGTACACAAAACCACCGAAAAAGAATGGCAAAATTAGACATTTCAGTAGTACTTTTTTAAGCCAATAAAACTATTTGTCAATGTCGCTTTACGCTCATGCTCATGGCTTATATTCTATTCGGCCATGCTTCTGATTTTTTTTCATGAGAATATTTTTTAGTCTTTAGAAAATATGTAAATGTGTTCCATAACCTGAATGGTCATTGGGAAGTGAAATGTCGAATACCTCGGAGAAGAAAATGTAAAACAGGCAATCAACTAGGCCTTGGTTGTCGTTAAAGTAGACAGACTTGCTGAAACTCCTACAAATATTTTTGACAATATTCTAGTCGTCAATTTTTTTTTTTGCAATTGTGAATTCCTATGCTTTTGCCACCACTGACGTGTTGGGTATTTCAGATTTTTTTGTGGGTAGATTTGGCAACAAGTTTTTCAGTATTGGGAACAAGTATGTAAGGGTTTGCCAGGAGTGTACCATTTCTGTGTGGTATCAAGTACATCAGTCAGATGTTATGGTAGTTGTAGGCTCTTAAAATGTTTTTGCAAGATATAGCGCTATATACATTCCAATTATTATTATTATTATTATTATTATTATTATTATTATCATCATCATCATCATCATCATCATCATCATCATCATCATATTCATTGTTTTTATTTCACAAAACATCAGTGTTTTATAGTGTGTGTGTGTGTGTGTGTGTGTGTGTGTGTGTGTGTGTGTGTGTGTGTCTGCAAAGGGGGTAGTTGTGGGGAGGAGGCATTAGGGAGGAAGGAGAGGGAAGGAAGGGAACGGGTGTGTAGTAGAGGATTGGATTCACATGTAGAGCATCAGGGACACAGAAAAGGGTTGGCTGATAGACTTTTTCTTACGTGGCTATTTCTTTTTCGCGGGGGTCATATTTTTCAGTGCATTCATAATGCACGAAGCCTTATATGTTTTGAAAGCTAAACTGGAAATTTTCGGACACTGATGTCCAATGTGTAGCCTTGGCTTCAGATGGAACTTGTGATTCCGATTTACAGCTTCCAGCTATTTCAAGCTACAGACCATATATTGCTTTTTTATCTAAACTTTAATTTCAAGGATAATCATTTTAATATTGCGTAACATTGTATCTTAGCTGCATACCAGTTGTCGACGTGCTATTGTGTCCACATGAATTGTAACATTGACCGACCAACAGACAGCCCTCACCCCCTATTAACGTTGAACACTAACTCTAACCATAACCTCAACACTAACCCTGGCCCCACATGTGGACACAAAAGGCAGGTGGATAACAGTATATGCTGACACTGTGGCTAAACATTTTTCTTTGGGGTTGGAAGGAGGAAGGGCGCAAGAAGTGTTCGAAAAAGGATGCTAGGAAGGAGGGGTGTTATGTTCTGGTATATGTGGTGGGAGAGAGGTGTAAAGACTTAGGATGGGAATAAGGGACAGGCAAACCTGATTAGCTTGAGGGGTGGGTGGAGGTGGGGAGCCTTTTACAAAAAAACCCTAAAACCAGAAGTATGAGGATTTGGGGTTAACAATGCAAGATGAAGTAATCAGTTGAAGGGTGTGCATTTTAGAATTTTATCTAAAATCAGAAGTAGGAGGCACTGGTTTTAGAATGCATTAATGAATAATAATTGGGGAAAGGTGCTGGGAAACTGATAATGCGTGACAGAAATGGAGCATTTTAAAAACGGGGGTAGATGGTCTGTTAAGGTGTGACTGTGGGTGCATGTGTGATAGGGTCTGTGACAGGGGTATTTAGGGAACGGTCTGCCTCCGGTACTGATCATCACCAGTGTAGGCTGCATTGTTCTGCCTAGCCGAAAGCTGCACACCCTTGTGTGGGTAGTTTTTTTCATTTTAGGGTGGAAGTAGGTGGAGAAAAACAGTTACCCCAAAACATGAAGTTAAAAATGTGTATGTCTGTAGTTTGAAGAAACAGCTGGCTTTACTTCTGTAACCAACACTGACTTTAAAAGTCACCATTGCTTTTTTATAAACTGGAGGTGTAGGAAATCTTGGAATTTCACGGTAAGAAAGAAGTTACGGTATTTTGATCTGTGAATGAATTCGGCATGTAATTATCTTAAACTTTATTTCTCCTTTTGTTATTGAGGTACGATATAGCTCAGTGATCAGGACACAGGCTTTGTTCAAGTGAAGGTTAAGCAGCATTGAGCATGGTCACCAGGTACATGAGTAGATGTCTGTTTTGGTTTCAGTCGTCACCCAGCTGTAAATGGGTACCTGTCCTCTTTAGGGACAGGGAAGATGAAGCAGCGAGGGAGAAGACGAGTGCTACCCTCAATATGCTGGCCCCTAGAGAAGCTGAGGTCTCTGATACCTCCCTACCCAATGACCACATAGGCTATGGAAACACATTGACAATTATCTTTTATTCTAATTATGGTATGATCAATGTTTGCCTCTGTTATACGTAGATTTATATGAATGCAGGTATGCGTTCATATTATTATTGGGTGGCTGGATAGCTAAGTGGTCAGAGCGCACGCTTTCCCCGAGTTGTGTTGAGCGTGGTTACCAATTGGATGGGTGGCCGTTAGCGCGCCTTGACTTCAGTAAGCCCCCCCACCCCCACCAGTTCACCCAGCTGTAAATGGGTACCTGCCTCTTTAGGGTCAGGGAAGGTAAAGCAGCGAGGGAGAGATGGCGCTGCCCTCAATATTCTGGCCCCTAGAGAAGCTCTCTAGTGCCTTGTTCCCTACAACAGCCTAGGTTATGGGACACCTTTATCTTTTTACATTTTATTATTGTCCTGTTCCCTGATTGTCTTGTCTTTTGCTTTGCTGTAGCTCAGGGATATGCTCGCTACCCGGGTCATAGCACTCCCAGCTCATTGATAGACTGCTCCACCTGCATCTCTCCCAGCAGTCTTTGATTTCCATTTGTTAGTGCAAGTGTATTAATCACAGCCTTTTTGTTTTGTTTTTGTTCAGTTTTGTAAAAATAATAAAATGGGGAAGTTTAGAGCCCTGTGTAATTTTTTAAATGGACACACAGATAAAAGATGAACACAAAAAAGAAAGAAAACATCATATAGGGAAAAGAGGCTGGATTCCCCAAAAAACAATGTATTGGCAAGACTAGAGTGACCGATTTCACATCAACCATCGCTAATTGCTGAATGATTTCTTGTTGGCTTTCTTGTGTTTTTCCAATCTTTCTACTGTATCTATTCTGTAATGTTTTGCTACAAGTACGAAACTTTACTTCAAATGTGTATATTCCAAAATTCCAGTGCACGAAATATTGTACAATGTTTTCTAACAGATCACTAATAATGCAGTGTGGTATAGGTTTTGGGTTGGGTTTTTTTTTTGGGGGGAGGGGTTGGTTCAGCATTTTCTAACTTTTGTGCTTTCACAAAACCTGGGTTGAGTGAAACTAGAAAATTGAGCATGTGTGGGTTTGTTTTAGTGGCTGGTTAATAAGCAATTGTATGGAGCACTCAGATGAAGGAATGTTTGGGGTTTTTGTGCTTTAAGCTTTCATAAAGTAAAAGCATTTCAGCAAGGAATGCTGGCGGACAGCTAGTCTTGTATTTAGAGCAATTGGTCTTTGCCCTTATATCCTTTTCCATAACATATTTTTGGCTGCTCTCGCAGGGGAGAGCGCGTCGCCACAAGAGCAGCTCCATCAATTTTTTTCCATGTCTGCAACTGTATTTGCTTCCTTATCAGAGTGGCTTTTTCTACATAATTTTGCCAGGGCAACCCTCTTGTTGCCGTAGGTTCTTTTATGTGAGCTAATATGTAACAATGGGACCTTGGTTTATCGTCTCATTCGAGAGACTAGCATCAAGACCGCTACTCATTGTCTAATGGATGTGAGAAAAGTTTTTGGCCCTGAAGGGATTCAAACCTCCGCACACTCCGACCCGGAGTTTTCGCTTTCTAGACAGGTGTGTCACCTAGACCACCGCTCTAAGGCACACGAGTTTGTTTTGTAAATTTTCTCACTATTTTATCCGCATAAACAGCAAGCAAAGAAACACCAAATGTGACCCAGTAAGGCTGTAATTTTCTTTTACGTATAACATTGCCCTTTCTTGAATTACGCAGTGCTTTTGGATATTTTTTTTCAAAAATGCTTTTTGGTATTGATTTGTTCTGGTTTAATCTTTGGCCTTTATCTTAGCTGTTCGTGGCTTAGCCATGTTGTTTAAATATCCATTCTATGTGAATATGTTTGGTAGTTTTGCATTATGTCTGGATATCTTGTTTAGATAATGCAGCTACTGTCTTCAAAATTAATTTAATGTGCATTATTTTGAAATATTTTTACATTTGAAGCTGCTTTCAGTTGATGTTACTCCCATGAAAGGTGAACTGGAAACATCTGCCAGCAGCATGTACATTTTCGGCTTTTAAATGAGTGGAGAAATATTGCGTAAAATGCTTCCTGTAACCAGTACTTTTTTCCCATTGTTCATGTCAAGGTAGCCTTGTACAAAATTTATGTCCTGAAAAAAAGTTTAGGTGGTGAGCACACACCACTGGCACTTGACTACCCAACTGACTTTTTTACTGAGAAAAATATAAGCTTTGCACAACTCACAAGCTATTTTGCACATACCTACTTGAGGTGTTTGTACTTTCTGATAACACGGATGGAGTTTAGCTTTTTATCACTTCTATGTTTTAAAAGCAACTGGGATTGAACACAATGTCTGAACTATTTCAAAAGATAGTGCAAGAATTAGTCAGTGGGTCGGTCATTGTATGTCAGTGCTGGTCAGAGCACTGGGAAAAAGCCTACCTCCCCCTCAGCCAAATAGAAAAAAAGCCTTCCTCCCCCTTCAGCCAAAAAAAAGCCTACCTCCCCCTTCAGCCAAAACAAAAGCCTACCTCCCCTTCAGCCAAAAAAAAGCCTACCTCCCCCTTCAGCCACAGAAAAAAAACAGACCTGAGTTAGGGTCGGGTAGCCGGCTCGCAGCTGAAATGGAACAAAATTAAATTTTCAGGACAGCTTATGACTCCAAAGGCTATCTCTAATCATTTTGAACTGTGTTCAATATTTCAATGGACAAAGTATTTAAATCCATTTGATTTGTTTAATCAAACGTTACATTTTGACGCGCGGGCGCGCGTGTGTATTGTGTGTTTTCTACACTGTGTTCAATATATAAAGAGAATATAGTATAAATGTTACTTATACATATGACAATTAGGTTTATATCATAAAAATGCTTGCGCGTGTATGCAAATTTTTCCCATGTCTTTTTATCTATTAATCTATTCATGTCGAGGATAATGGAATAAGCACACATGCGCTTTTTTACATCCAGTCCCTATGTTTTGTAAATTTTGCCATCTATTCCTACCGGCACACAATGGCCTTTCTTCCGAAAAGTGCAACTGGTTTTAACGAGTGTGCAAGACGTTTTTCGTGCCTTCGCACATTGAACCTCACTTTATTGTTTCATTCGAAGGAGTTTTGGGGGGCGTTGAATCTGAACTGATGTTAACTCAGTGTTTGTTTTGCGTGTGCGTGCGTGCGTGCGTACGAGTGTGTGGATGCGTGGGCATACTGATGCACAAAGTGTGATTTTACTTGGGCGAATTTATAATTGGCTGAAATATTGCTGATTTGTGGGTGCTCTTTTTGTTGTGATGAGTGCGTACTGTCGGGATCCTGTGTTGTTATGTATACGTGATATGTCTATGATTGCTGTTTTTTATGTATGGCCTGTAACAGCCTGAATTTTCGTCTCTGAGGTAATGAAGTATTTAATGAAAATGCTGTTTATTTTCAATGTCTGTTACTGTAATGATAAAGCAGTTTATTCCACTAGTAGAACATTGTTATTAGTTGGAACTATAACAAAATACCATAAATAAAAGAACTTGACCAAGGCCTTTGTTCAGTTCCATGAATGACAGACAGTGTAGAGTGTGTAAACAAGATCTTGCATGAGATGCACTAGTTCTCTGCACTTCTCTCTTGCTACCCCTCTCTAGTGTCTCAATCTCTCTCCCGTTCGTAATATTTAAATGTAAAGTCACTGACAATATGCAGAGGTACTCCAATTGCTTTAGAATGCTCAAGCACAATCTATTGTAAATCAAAGTACGTCAATGCATGAATTTTAAACCTATACAGTGTGACGCAAAATCACTTAAATCAGATTTATAGAAAGGGGCATGTGCAAGTGTTGAAATTTATTCAAAGATTTAATACTGATGTGCGAATTATTAAAACCCTTTGGTTTTTTAGTCGGCCCATATATTTTGAAAACTGAATTGGTAGTTGGTTACAGAAAGTTCTTTTTTTGAAAGTGCTTGGTATCGGCTTTCACAAAGCAAGCACAAACTTTAATACATCGTGTCGGAAACGGCAGTCTGAAGTAT
>CM060316.1:1699271-1711771 GCA_030674155.1 Stramonita haemastoma | reverse complement strand
ATTTCAACATAGATCTGACAGTCCCTGGATCAAAGTGGAATATTAATTATGCCATGTATGGTTTAGAACAAATAATTGATCGTCCAACTCGCATTACTAATAACACTAGCACCCTCATTGATCACATTTACACTACTTCAAAAGCCAACATAGCAGAAACATGCTCAGTGCAGACAGGTTGTAGCGATCACTCTTCCATTTGTTTTACATGGCGGAAAAAAGGAATAAAGATACCCAAATCAGGACACAAGGAGATATCCTACCGCTCCTTTAGACTTTTTGATAAAGGGATGCCTTTATAAATGATATTCTTAATTCAAACTTAGACTATGTTTATCAGATTACAAATCCAGATGATGCTGTTAACTATTGGATAGAGACATTTATAGCTACCTATGATAAACATGCTCCATTTATTAAGAAAAGAATAAAATATTTCATGAAACCTCCATGGTTAACAAAAGAAATTGAAAACGAAATGAATCTAAGAGACTATTTATTAAAATCAAAGCAAAAAGATGAATATAAAAAGCAAAGAAACAAAGTTAATTCATTGAAGCGCAAAGCCAAAACAAAATACTTTCAAGATTTGCTGTCTTCAGCCCAAAATCCAAAAGCAATTTGGAAAGCTATTAATACCTTAACTAATAAAAAAAGACATAACTCCCAAAAAGTCATAAAAGAAATATCAGCAGAAAACCTTAATTCTCACTTTGCAAACATTGCTGACTCTATAATATCTAATGATAAAACAAAAACAAACGAGCTGATAGAATTAAAACAATACTGTTCATCAAAGAACATCTCATCTGATTTTGTTATACCTCCAATAACAGTAACAGAAGTGCTTAATAGTATACTCAGATTGAAACAGTCAAGATCAAAAGACCTTGACAAAATCGATAGTCAAATATTAAAAATCAGTGCATACGCCATAACTGACACCCTAACCTACATATTTAACTTGTGTATTGACAAAAATTACTTCCCAATGAAGTTCAAACAAGCAAAAGTAATACCCTTACACAAAGCAGGAGACCCAACCAATCCGTCGAACTACAGACCAATCTCCATACTATCAGTCCTATCTAAACTATTAGAAAAACGTATACAATTTCACTTACATTCTCATTTTAAAATATATAATCTAATTAATGAAAACCAGTCAGGTTTTCGTGAAAACCATTCTTGCCATACAGCCTTAATACAACTAATTGAGCATTGTCTTTTGAATATCAATAACAATGAAATCACTGGAGTCCTTTTTCTAGACTTTGCTAAAGCCTTTGACGTTATTAGCCACTCTCTCCTCATCAAAAAATTAAAATGCTATAAAATTTCCGACCAAGTATTATCATTTTTAGACTCATTTCTCAGTAATCGTTATCAACTTGTTGAAATCGGGCCTAGGAGATCAACCTTATTACCCGTGAAATATGGAATACCACAGGGATCAATACTAGGACCACTTCTTTTCTCCATTTATATTAATGACCTACCTCTGCATATCCATTGTTCATGTCAAATGTTTGCCGATGATACATCAATTCAATGTAACAACGATGATTCAAACCAGCTTGTGAAAGATATGCAGGCAGATATCAATAACCTTATCGAATGGACAGAACTCAATCATATGTCTCTTAATTCTAATAAAACTAAATGTATGTTTATAACCACTCGACAAAAAAGACAGAAATTGCGTTCTCCATTCGAGGCAATTTATATCCATGGACAACAAATTGAAGAAGTAGTCTCACACAAAGTACTAGGTGCAGTAATCGACAACGATTTGTCTTGGTCAGATCACATAGCCACATTAGGAAAACGAATCTCAGTAAGATTGTATCAACTTAGAAAAATCAAAAATTTTCTAAATTTACAGTCACGAAAACTATTTTTTCACGCCCATATTCTATCTCTTATAAACTATGTTTCTACCTTATGGGACAGTGCAAGTGAAACAAACCTAAAGCATATAAACCGCCTACATAAAAGAGCTGTTAAACTAATCCGATTGAATCCTAATACGCTGACCACCACCAACTACAAAGAACTAGACATTCTTCCACTCAAAGACAGACTGCAGTTCAACAAGTATATATGTATGTTCAATATACTGAACGGAAAAGCCCCAAAGAAAATTGTGGAAAAATTTGCTGTCAATAAAAATAGGCCTACCCATAGACTGTTACTGCCCAGGCCCTATAATAATCTCTATAAATCAAGCCTTGCTTATTCAGGAAGAACATTGTGGAATAGTCTACCCCCTTTTCTAAAATCAGTTCCTTCAAAACAAATGTTTAAGAAACTTTTGAAGAAACATTTGATGGACAAACTATAGTCCGCATTTATGTTTGATACTACCTCACATTTGGCTGCTTGTTGTTATTCATGCCCATGTTATATAGTATTTGTATCATTTGTATGTATGATGTGAGCTTATGTTGTACTGTCTTGGGTTTGTTTTTTTGCTTTGTTTTTTATCTTGAGAGATTCGTTGGAAAGTAATTCTGATTTATTTTAGTTTTTCAACAAAGGTTGATATTTGTCTTTGAATGTTTTAGAAGTCAATTTACATGATTTTTTTTTTGTGAGGGCAGGATGAAAAAAAGTTGTGTAAACTTAATCTTTTACCCTCAATAAAGATCATTTTGACTTGACTTGACTTGACTTGACCACTACCGTAATCTCCACCACAACCACCACCAGTGGTAGAAGTATCATCATCATCATCATCATCATCATCATCATCATCATCATCATCATCATCATCATCATCATCAACAGCATAATCAATGCAATCGTTGTTAGAAGCAGTAGTAGCAGAAGCAAAATAAGCAGCAGTAGCAGTAGAAGCAGCAGAACAGTAGTAGTAGTAGTAGTAGTAGTAGTAGTAGTAGTAGTAGTAATAGTACTGTATTGTAGTGTTGTAGTAGTAGTAGTAGTAGTAGTAGTAGTAGTAGTAGTAGTAAGTAGTAGTAGTAGTAGTATAGTAGTAGTGGTGGTGGTGGTGATTGTTGATATCATACTTCAAAGTATCATTATTAAAAAAAATAGTGATATTGTTTGCCTCGTTCCAGAACCCAGAGAAATGCTTCATTTTTTGTTGGAAGGTGACTATCCATTTACTAAGACAAAATGCAGAAGTACAAGGATTGAGAATGAAAATTGATGCTTTGCACCTAAGAAAATCAAACGAGGGGAAAAGTGTATGAGAGAGAGAGAGACAGAGACAGATACAAGAGAGAGAGAGAGAGACAGGCAGATAGACAAAGAGAGGTAAAGACAGAGAGACAGACAAAGAGAGATAGAGACAGATACAGAGAGACACAGGGAGACACAGAGAGACAGGAAGAGTACATTATCACCAATGTATTCATGTCCTTTCATTTAATATCCAGGCTTGGCTCTGACCTAAAGAAAGACTATATCACGATATCCCCTAAATGGCGACCATGCACTTTTGACACTTTCTGCATGTGGAAATCATACAAAGCTCCCCACTGCTACTGACGCACACTCCTCAAAAGCAGGCGTGAACTTTTGCGACCCCCCCCCCCTCCCTCCCCCCGCACCCCCCTCCTCCTTCTATCACAGGTCAAAGCCATCAATGTACAAACATACAGATGGACGATAGTTCTGTCAGAAACACACACTTACACACACACACACACACACACACACACACACAACACACACACACACACACACACACACAGTGTGGGGGGGCGGATAGCCTTGTGGTCAGAGGGGGGCGGATAGCCTAGTGGTCAGAGGGGGGCGGATAGCCTAGTGGTCAGAACATTGCGCTGGCAATTTGAAGACCCGGGTTCGAGTCCGGTCGAGGAAATTTTCTTCCTGGAGTTAACATCAGTGCTGACTCCACTCTCCCCAAAAGTCCTTCGGATGAGACTTTAAACCGAGGCCCCGTGTGCGAACGCACGCAGAACATCTTGCGCACACGTTAAATCCTGTTCCGCTTTTCGTAAGAGTAGGCCATCGTGTGCCGGTGGGAACAGATGACAATATTTACAAAACTGCATGCACACGGGGACCGGATGAAAAAAAGCACATGTTTGCTTATTCTGTTATCCTCGATATAAAAGAATAAATACATAAATAAATAATAATAAATAAAAATGTCAGGTACACGACTTCAGTTAACTGTAAACCTTGGTACACACACACTGGTTTGGAGCAAGAGGAAAGGAAAACGATTCTCTCCAAAGTATTGGATCAAAGGGTTGTGAAATAGGTAGTAAACGTTACGGGACTGCCACCACCATCTTTTTCTGTCTCTGTGTTTGATTGTCTGTATTTCTCCGTCTGTATCCCTGTCTCTGTCTGTCTTTCTGTCTGTCTCCATGTTGATGTATGTCTGCACATGCATGCAGACTGCACACACACACACACACAACACACACGCTTGCACATGCGCGTGCTCACAAGCACTTACGAATTAAAACACTAAACAGGCATAATGGTATAGGAAAATGACAGGTACACAAAGTACAAACAAGAAACACAGAAAGGGAACAAAATAGACCTGTAAACTAAAGGAAACAGAACAGAGAAATGATAGAAAACTGGCAGGCAGAGAGACAGACATACGTTTTTAGCGAGACAGTCAAGCAGGCGGGTAAAGCGAGTGTGCTGCTGCCTTCTCTCACTTCTCATGTATCTGCATGGCAAGAGCACATCCCTTATAACATGACGCACACACACAGAAGGAAATCTCCCGACTATTTGCCCAGAATTTCGTTTCACACGTCAAAGGTTTCCATGAATAAACACGTACTTTCTCAATGCACAATGACAAGAAAAAAACTCTTCAGAAAAGCATACATGCTTATAGCAATGTGGCGTATGACTTCAATTACCAGTGCAAACTTCGCAATACACACGTTCAGAGTACCGGGAATGGGTAACGATTTTTCCCCAAAGTGTGTGGATCAATGGGTTATGTAGATCAATGGGTTATGAAATTGGTACCAAACGGTTTTTAACTACCACCAGAGCCACTTGTTTATCGGTACTCTGTTTAGCTTTCTCTATCTGCCTGTATGTTTATAGCAAAAAATCGTTTCCCAAAAGCTTTCAAAGTTGCCAAAGTTTTGCCACTCCATAAAGCTGGTGATTGTTCTAATCCTGCAAATTATCGACCTATTTCTATATTATCTAACTTATCTAAACCTTTAGAAAATCACATTAGACAGCACATTCTTAGCCACTTCAATAAACATGACCTATTTCATCCCAATCAATCTGGATTTCGAAAAAACCATTCGTGTCACACTGCACTAACGAACTTAGTTGACAAATGGCTAACCAACATAAATAACAATTTAATTACTGGTGTCCTGTTTGTTGATTTTTCAAAAGCATTTGATTTGATTGATCACAAGCTTCTTCTAAGAAAACTGAAACTGTATGGTCTTTCAGATAATACAATAGAACTCATGTCATCGTTTTTAGACAAACGTAAACAACTTGTTTTAATTGAGGAATCTAAATCTTCTATTTTGCCCATTTTGTTCGGTGTTCCTCAGGGTTCCATCTTGGGACCCATACTATTCTCAATATATATTAATGATTTACCCCTCTGTTTAAAAGCTAACTGTGAAATGTTTGCAGATGACACAACATTACATACTAGCCACACTAAATTAGATGACGTGATTTCTACCTTACAGACTAATATAGAACAACTGATAAAATGGTCTGATTCAAATCACATGAGCATCCACCCTCATAAGAGTAAACATATGATTATAACTACCAGACAAAAACGGCAGAACCTTCCTAAAATACGTAGTTCATTGGACATCAGTGGTAATGTAGTTCAAGAAGCTAATTTTCATAAAGTTCTAGGATTAGTAATTGATAACAATCTGTCATGGTCTGAACATGTAAGAATGGTGTGTAAAATCATATCAAAAAAGATTTATCAGCTAATGAAGATAAAACATTTCCTAAATTCACACTCTCGTAAACTGTTTTATCATGCTTTTATTGAGCCACACATAAATTATGTATCCACAGTTTGGGATACGGCGAGCGAAAACACTTTAAAACCATTGGCAAGTATGTACAGACGTGCTCTTAAAGTACTTCTACTAAAATCATCATCATTGTCATGTAATGATTACATCTCGCTTGATATTCTCCCTCTGAAATGGAAGTTAAGATACAATAAGGCAATTTTTATGTTCAAAATTATGTCTGGCTCTGCTCCACCTTCATTGATAAACAAGTTTAAGATAAATGAGTGTCGCTATTTTCACAAAATAATGTTACCACTGCCCAGAATTGATCTGTTCAAATCTAGCCTTACTTACTCTGGTGGTTTATTATGGAATGATGTTTCATCCTCAGTAAATGTCAATACTAGTTTATATACTTTTAAAAATAAGTATCATTCGATCCTTATGAATGAATATACAGGCACATTCACATGATATCTTCTCTTGTCTGGCATTGCATTTTATTTTCCTCTCTCTCTCTCTCTCTCTCTCTCTCTCTCTCTCTCTCTCTCTCTCTCTCTCTCTCTCTCTCTCTTTTATTTATTTATTCATTATTTTATTATTATTATTATTATTTTTTTTTTTTTTTTTTTTACAAAATCTCCTTTTTGACATACATTTCTATGATGTTACAACGATTTTTTAATGTTTTTTTTCTCCTTTTTTCATAAATTTGCAGTCGATTTGTTTTCATTGTTATGATTTTCTTTGATTGAGGGCTGGATGTAAAAAAAGCCATCATGTGTGCTTATTCTTATCCCTTAATAAAAGTGTTTCAAAAGTGTTTCAAAAGTGTTTCAAGTGTATGTCTGTGTGTCATTGGTAGCTCTCTCTCTCACCCTCTCTCTTCTCTCTCTCTCTCTCTCCTCTCTCTCTCTCTCCTCTCTCTCTCTCCTCTCTCTCTCTCTCTCTCTCTCTCTCTCTCTCTCTCTCTCTCTCATCTCTCTCCTCTCTCTCTCTCTCTCTCTCTCTCTCACCCCTCCTCCATCACTCCTACTCTATCTCTCAAACACACACACACACACGCACACCACACACACACACAACACACACACACACACACACACAACTATCTCTCTACTCTGTCCTCTCACACACATACACACACACAACACAACATACACACACACAAACGCAGGCACGCACGCACACACACACACACACACACACACACACACACACACACACACACAACACACAACACACACACACACACACAACGCACACACACACAACTCTTTCGTTGTTTTTTGCCTTGTTTCTGTAATTTTTGTCATGTGCCTGTTGTCTTCTTTTGCCCTCTTGATAATTTTTTCAGACCTCTCCAGAAAGACTTAACAGAAAAACAGTGTTCTCCTATGCCGAAGTCAGATGCGCTGGCTGTGACTTAGCAGGTGCTTCATTAACGACAGCGGAGTAGTGTTGACTGTCTGAGTGTTGTACAAAGAAGAAGATGAAGGAGGAGGAGGAGGACGAGGAGGAGAAGGAGAAGGCGGAGGAGGGGGAGGAAGAGGAGAAGAAGAAGAAGAAAATATGTATCAACTCTCGACCATAAGACATCAGGCTTTCAATTAAGAAGTGGTAGAAACACTGCAGTGATCAGATGTAATTAATTTTACACAGTGGCGGTTAATCCACAGCACATGCCCACCCTTTCTGCGGTGACGACATCAACAGTGCAATGTAGCTGAATGGAGAGGTAGTGGCCAGGTAGCTGAGTGGTCTGTTGTCAGATACTACACAGGGAAACAAGCATTCATCTCACCATTGTCAGTCAAACACACACACACACACACACACACACACACACGCACACACTGTAAGAGGGCCCAAGGGAGACATACCTGCACTTGCAGTGTTTACCCTACAGCATACAGATATCATGTCATCGAATGTTTGATTTGCGTGGAGAGAGAGAGAGAGAGAGAGAGAGAGAGAGAAGAGAGAGAGAGAGAGAGAGGAGGAGAGAGAGAGAGAGAGAGAGAGAGAGCGGGTGAGCAAAGGGAGAAGTGGGGGGGAGGTGTGTGTGTGTTTTATTATTTTTTTTTTTTGATTTATCAATTTATTCATGTATTTGTCGTGTGTGTGTGTGTGTGTGTGTGTGTGTGTGTGTGTGTGTGTGTGTGTGTGTGTGTGTGTGTGGTGTGTGTGTGTGTGTGTGTGTGGTGTGTGTGTGTGTGGTGTGTGTGTGTGTGTGTGTGTGTGATCACACGTGTTCACACTAGTTCTACATTCATTCTATTTGTTCCCAGTTTGCGCCAGGGTTGAGGAGACTTGTATACAAAAAGCTTGACCCTCTTATTTTCTTTAACAGCTCTACTCGCAAAGGGTGATCAACATAATTTCACTTTCTGTATGCATGATATTATACATATATCTAATATATAATTTTCATTTTATATAAAAGTGCTGATCTTCTGAAATCTCTTTTATAGCACGAACTGTCTATTTTTCTATACCATTTATTGGACATTGATATGAACTCCTGGAGCAAAAGCTTATATGAAATTTTAGATAATAATAATCTGAAAACTATGCTACAATGTTTACTAAAGATTAGCTGAAGAAAACATGATACTTGTGAGAGGCTGATACTTCTTCCCTGTCTCTGAATTGATTTTTGTGTGTCTTTTGTCTCTTTTTCTTGCTCAAACATTTTGAAAATATTTTTTATGCAGGCTTAAACATATATTTATGGTATACTAATGTAAAAAAGTTTTGGGGATTCAAATATTTGACAAGTGTAGAGAATGGAAGTTAAAAAAGATACATTTTTGATTTACTACTGAAACTTGATTCAAAATGTTTGTTTTGATAT
This sequence comes from Stramonita haemastoma, assembly GCA_030674155.1. NCBI lineage: Eukaryota > Metazoa > Mollusca > Gastropoda > Neogastropoda > Muricidae > Stramonita > Stramonita haemastoma. The sequence continues at coordinate 1,702,927 of CM060316.1, read as the reverse complement.
AAACCTGATAAAATATATTTACTAGTTACAGTATAACATACACTATTTTTTAATGGTGAAGCATGATTTACCAACAAAGCTAGTTAAAAAGGTTTGATTAGATATAATGCTGATATATTTTTTAGCTTCCATATAATAGACTAGTATTTTGTTTGCTAATAATAATAATAAATAATAATAATAATAATAATAATAATAATAATAATAATAATATAATAATAATAATAATGATGATGATAATAATCCATCGAATTTATATAGCGCTATATGTTGTAAAAACAAATCAAAGCGTTTGCATTCGACCCACACAACACACAAGCAATCAATAACAATTTATAATTCTAGCAAATTCGAACGTATACACATACGCACGGGCACACACATGCACACACCCACACGCACACACACAAAGGTTATACACTTTGGCAGGAAGATGTTGAAAGCAGGGACAGATAGAAGATGAAGTACTGACGAAGTGTACTAAATGAATAATGTTGCTCCAGAAAGATTTGTACACAAGGTGTTTCTTGTAAACCTAACAAAATGGCCATTGCAAAATAAATCTATGCATTCCCGTTTCGGTTCCTCTCCTGCCCCGCCCCTGTTGCTTTTTGTTAGTGAACTGACGATGGGTGAGGGGAGCATCAGGTTACAAGAAGCTACTGCACCCAATGCTCCTAATTGACGAGAAAAGTTAGAGAAAACATCCACAGGAGGATAGGACTGCTGAACAAGTGTCCAGCGTTACTTTGAATGTGTTGCAGGGATTATATCATCACATCAATAAATCCATCATGATCATGCAATATGCAATGATATAATGTAATACCATTTCTTGAGGCTGTCAAGCCAAATCTCAGTTTATGAACACTTAAAGGATGCGGGGAGATACACACATGAAATATAGAAGCAAACGACTTTCTCTGGCGTTAAGCATCATTGATCCTTTCTCATATTTTGGGTGATTTACGTATTCGATGAAAATATGAAGCTGACATGAAGCAGTATTTTATTTTCTAGTATTTTGTATCATGGCTTTAATCTAAAAAGCTGCATATGGACATATTATGGAGGCATAGAAGCTGCACTGCGCGTAAGAAAAGCAGATTATAGCTTTTTGAAGCTCTTAATAGATCCTACCCAGGTCCTCTGTCTATCTGTCTGTCTGTCTGTCTGCCTGTCTGTCTGTCTGTTTGTCTGACTGTCTCTCTCTATCGATCTCTCTCTCATTTTCCCGCTCTGTGCTTCTTTTTGTCTGTGTCACTCTGTTTCTTTATTTGACTGTGTGTCTGTCTGCTTGTCTGTTTGCCTATATCTCTCTGTACCATTTACAGCCGCATGCACACACACACACATACACACGCCCGAGCACACACACACACACACACACACACACACACACACACACACACACACCCCACACACACACACACACACACACACACACACAGCACGCCACACACACACACTTACACAACACACACACACACACACACACACACACACACACACACACACACACACACACACACACACACACACCACACACACACACACACACGAAGAACAAACCCTTGCTATACTTTGAAAAGTTCTGAAATGTTCTGATAAAATGGCCTTCATCTCAGACAAGTCCACTGCATAACAACCCTTACTCCTCATCCAAAGTGGACAACTCCTTTGAAGTTGGGGTGTGGTTACTTTAACGGCACGGCAGTTGAACATAACCCCACACATAACAAGTCTCCACCTACCAGTGTATAGTTACTGCCTCCTGGTTATTTCCACATGCTATGAGGGAGACAGAGACTGCAGTCCTTGTAATGTCGAGACTGAGAGGTGGGGAACGCTCTGTAAAAATCAAAACCATGACATCTTCAAAAAAAAAATCTTGATCTCTATTCTTCGATGATGATGCAATGCTTGCTTCCACAAAGACATGGATGTCTCTGATCATTGTGATAATAAAGTATGGTTTTAGTAACGGTGTTTCTACAGTTTCAGTGATCGCTTTCACAAAGACATGAATATTTATGTTCATGGAGATAGTAAAGTATTCATTTCATGCTGATGTTTCCACAGTTCACAGTTCAACCATTATTTCCCAAAAGGGTGTACGAGATTTTCTGGAACACTGAAAATGTGTACGTCCTTATCAGGGGACATGATGGATATAGAAATAAGACGTGAACAGCTTGGCTAACACCCTTCCTCCACACACGGAATCGGTTCAGTTATGTTGTTCATCCCCTCCCCAATTATATAAGCCACATCAGGGATAAGACTATGTTAGGGGTTAAAACTCAGATTTTAACAGTGCAGTTTTTCTCAGATGAAATCCATATTCCAGCACATTTTCTGTCGATTCTGGACCCAACGCCCTAACCAGTCATAAAGGGGACACTGCCGTGTGGGAGATTCACTTCAAAGACACTTGAAATGGGACAGAAATCTTTTTCTTGTAAACCCCGAGACCTTGCAAACAAACTATATTGTATAAACAGGCAAAAGAGAAACACACATTTACAGGAGGAGGTAAGGGGATGGGGAGGGAGAGGAAGAGTAGAGTGTTTGTCCATCCTTGTGTCCTCCATTCTACAGTGCGGCCATGTCCTGCCTGTGCCCATGTCCAGGACTCGCTTGCTATGTTCTCTAACAACAGCGCCGACTCCACTCCTTTCAAGAATTCTTTGGATGAGGCTATAAATCAATGTCCCATGTGCGAATGCACGGAGAACATCTTTGGCACACGTTAAAATCTGTTCCGCTTTTCGGAAGAGTAGGTCATTGTGTGCATGTGGAAACAGATGACTAAACTGACAAAATTGCATAAACATGGGAACGTAGCTGTAAAAATATCACATGAGTGCTTATTATATTATCCTTAATCAAAATATAAATAAATATATAAATAAATGAATAAATAGATGGATAAATAGATGAATAAATAAATTAAAAGAAAATAAATACATGTACCAGGGATACACGACACCTGTGTGCGAACTGCTGACTGTGAAGGCTAAAGGTAAAGGTAAATGTGTCTCATAACCTATGTGGTCGTTGGGGAGTGAGGTGTCAGAGACCCCAGCTTCTCTAGGGGCTAGCTTACTGAGGGGGGCGCCCATCTCCTCGCTCTGGCTGTTTTACCTTCCCTAACCCTAAAGAGGGCAGGTACACATTAAACAGCTGGGTAAACTGGGGGACAGTACTGAAGTGCAAACGGTCACCCATCTACTTGGTAACCAAGTTTGATGTTGCTTAGCCTTTTTAGGTTTTTTATAACATTACCTTAATATTGTATCTCTGTCTTATTTCTTACCTGTTGTTTGATACTTGGTATGGTTTCCTGCTCTTGGTATTTGGATCATTATAATTGTTGTTTAGTTGTGGCTATCTTTTTATCTTGATGTTATCCCTGAAAAGGGTGGGGACTGGATGTATAAAAGCACACGAGTGCTTATCTATTATCCTCGAATAAAAGAATCTTCCCTTGCCTTGCCTTGCCTTGCCTTGCCTTGCCTTAGCCTGGGAAAAGCGAGGTTACAACGTACAAGCACTTGTGAATGCTGGATTAGCTCAGTTCCTGCACTCACAGGCCTAACCTAACCTGCTATGTCGATAGGAACCAGGGCCCAGTTAAGCTGTTAGTCTTTGGT
>CM060316.1:1691771-1696771 GCA_030674155.1 Stramonita haemastoma | reverse complement strand
CTCTCTCTCTCTCTCTCTACTCTCTCTCTCTCTCATCCTCGTCGTTCTTCTCTCTCTCATCTCATCTCTCTGGTTTTTATCTCTCTCTCTCCCTCTTTCTCGCTCTATACACAAAGAGATAATCTAGATACCGGAAACCTACCAAAAAAAAAGACCAACGCCAAGATGGCGAGAGAGCAGACAGAGGAGGACACAAGACAGCCAGTGTTGCAAGAAACGGCAGCCTCGGAAGTGGCCTGCTCTTTTACAGCCTGGCATTGTCCCCATGACCTGTTCTATTGGTGAAATCAACAGAGAGAGAGAGAGAGAGGAGAGAGAGATGAGAGAGAGAGAGAGAGAAGAGAGAGAGAGAGAGAGAGAGAGAGAGAGAGGGGAGGGAGGGAGGGAGGAGGAGAAGGATGGAGAGAGAGAGAGAGAGAGAGAGAGAGAGAGAGAGAGAGAGAGAGAGAGAAGACAGACAGACAGACAGACAGACAGACAGACGCAGACAGCAGCAGACAGAGCAGGCAGGCAGGCAGGCAGGCAGGCAGACATTAGAGGGTTTTTTCTCCTAGTCCTCTGTATTTTATGACGAAGAAAATGGAATGCAAATCTTGATGTGATAGAAAACAGAACACAACAAGGTGAGCTTGAGTTCGCCACAGCCTTGGTCTGTTCAAAGATCAATGGCCTCTCTCAACTGTCTTTCTTGTCTTTTGTTTTCACCCCCTTTGCGGCTTTAAAAAGTGAATTGAATGCGATTAATTTAATTAATTACGAAAGACTTGCTTTTCTATACCTTTATTTGATTGGATTAATATTATGTTTTGTGGTAGTGTAGTGTAGTGTAATGTAGTGTAGTGTAGTGTAGTGTAGTGTAGTGTAGTGTAGTATAATATAGCGCAGTGTAGTGTAATAATAATAATAATAATAATAATAATAATAAAATAATAATAATAATAACAATAATAATAATAATAATAATATAATAATAATAATAATAATAATAATAATAATAATAATAATAATAATAATAATTAATAATTATAATAATAATAATGATAATACATGGAACTTATATAGCACTATATCTTAAAAAACAAATCAAAGCGCTTAGTGTAGTCCAATGTAATGCACTGTAATGTACTGTAGTCTACTGTCGTGCAGTTTAATGTGGTGTAGCGCAGTTTAATGTAGTGTAATCCATTGTAATGAAGTGTAATGTAGTGCAATGCAGTAGAATGTAATGTAATGTTATACACTGTAGTGAAGTGCAGTGCGGCAATGCCTTGTAGAAGACTTTAGTATTGCAGAGGGGAGTGGACTAGAAGCAGTGCAGTGCAGTACTGTGTAGCGTGTCGGCATATAGGCCTAAAGCAGTGCAATGTATTGTGGACAAAACAAAACGAAACAACAAAACTTTCATTGTTCTTCATGTGCTTCAGTGCCCTCAAGTGCGCTTGTCTGTAAACGGTTCCAAACAAAAGAGCAGAATCGATCACATCCCCACTGCTTTGTGAGAGCTAGAAAAAAGGATAGCAATTATTAGATGGAGAGAGAGAGAGAGAGAGAGAGAGAGAGAGAGAGAGAGAGAGAGAGAGAGGAGAGAGAGAGAGAGAGAGAGAGAGAGAGAAGAGAGAGAGAGAGAGAGAGAGAGAGACAGAGAGACAGAGAGACAGAGAGAGACAGAGAAGAGACAGAGAGACAGAGAGACAGAGAGAGCAGAGAGAGACAGAGAGAGAGAGCAGACAGACAGACAGACAGACAGACAGATAGACAGAGAAAAAGAGAGAAAGACAGACATAAATAGAAACAGAGAGACAGAGAGAGAGAGGGGGGGGGGGGGGAGGGGGAATAAAGAGAGGGGAAAGGGGAGATAACAACCGGGTTTTGCTGCTCCTTCCCTTTCAATTTTAGGAAAAACGGACCATCTCTGACTGTACGCCTTACACAAACAACCAAGATAAAAATCTATAACACCATTGAAAAACAAAAACAAAAATGGAATAAATACATTAACAAAAGAAAATAGATAAACAAATCAGTATATAAATAATAAATAACAATAAATAAACAAACACTTTGGCAGACACGTGTGACAAATTACTTGTCCAACACACATGACGAAACGTTACTTTTCCTTTTCTTAACGGTTTTTGTGGGTTTTTTCATGTTAAAGTTTTGTTTGCTTTGCTTTGGTTTGCTTGGGGTTTATTCCGTTTGTTTATGTGGGTGATTCTTCTCTTTTTTGTAGTGTGGGTTTTATCTGTAACAAGAGAGAGAGAGAGAGAGAGAGAGAGAGGGGAGAGAGAGAGAGAGAGAGAGATTGCATGAATGAGTAGTCTCTTTTTAAGGTAAGAGAGGAAGCATTCTGACTGTGATGCTCTCTGGCAGTGTGTGACAGTATTGTTTTCTCGCAGTCTCTGTTAGTTGACTGTCTTTCAAACTTTGGTTGAACCATGTTTTCTTAGTCTGTTTTCTCTGGCTCTTTCCCGTGTGGCTAGCTGGTGTAAGATGAGAAGTATGGGAAAAGGCAAAAACCAATAAAAGGGAGTGGTAGGAAAGGATAAATTTATACCATAGAATTTCTAGACAGTGGGGATGTTATGAATGCTGAAATAGCCCACGCACAGGGAAGGAGGGAGGTGGTGGTAAGGAAAGGAATGATTTGGGTTGGGTGAAGGGGGGAAAGGCGAGACAAGGGGGAGGGCTTACTTGTTGGTGCTCCACGTTTGTCTTGCACTCCGTCTGTCCGTGTTCATCCCTCATCCATGTTTGTTTCTTGTAACCATTTTGCTTTTGCTGTGCTTTGACTGTAGTATTATTGTGTTTTCCGTGTTTTTTCTGGCTATTTCTGTTTGTTCTGTATTGTCTATGACAAATTACAATCTTGCTGACTCTAGAACAGCGAATTAGCTTTCCGAAATCTTCTTTCTCTTTTTGTTTGTTTACGTTCAATCTATCCCAAAGTATCAAAACTTGAGAGGAAAAAGAAGTGGGATTGTATTGCACTGCTCCATTTTATTCCATTTCTAATTTGTAAAATGCTCCATACAAAAAGATATTATCTTTCTAACAATCAGTGAAAATTACGTTGTCTGTAGCTTCTCTGTCTTTCTCTGTGTTTCAGTTTCTCTGTGTCTCTGTGTTTCTGTATCTGTTTGTCTCTGTCTGTCTCTGTTCCTGTCTCTGTCTCTCTGTATCTGTCTCTGTTTTTCTGTCTCTGTCTCTCTCTCTCTGTCTCTCATTCTCTGTCTCTCTCTCTACTTCTCTCTCTGTGATATCGTACACCAGTGCACTTAAATGAAACAGGTTCGGTATACTATAACAAACAAAGATCCAATCTTTTTCTACTCAAGAAAAATGCCGTTGTATACACACTAATTGTGTATCATAAGCTCGTATTTTAGAAAAGTTCATAAAGTTTTATTTGTGTGTTTTATTTATTTATTTCATTTATTTATTCTTTTATATCGAAGATAATGGAATAAGCACACATGTGCTTTTTTCATCCAGTCCCCTTGTGCATGCAGTTTTGTAAATATTATCATCTCTTCCCACCTGCACACGATGGCCTACTCTTACTAAAAGCGGAACAGGATTTAACGTGTGCACAAGATGTTCTGCGTGCGTTCGCACACGGGGTCTCGGTTTACAGTCTCATGCGAAAGACTTTTGGGGAGAGTGGAGTCAGCACTGATGTTAACTCCAGGTGTGTTTTGTGTGTGTGTGTGTGTGTGTGTGTGTGTGTGTGTGTGTGTGTGTGTGTGTGTGTGTGTGTGTGTGTGTGTGTGTGTGTGTGTGTGTGAAATATCAAAAGTAATATTAGTAACAATAAAAGTAATGGCGAATAAAAAATATATCAGGACCTCTTGGCCATTGAACACTAAAACTATATACAGAAAAGTGGAAACAAATATGCATTAAGCTAGTAGAGGCTACTTATTTCTAGCGCACTATAAGCGACCTATATATGAACGAAACGTTCTCTATTCAATTTTTTTTCAAAAATCATAATGAAGACTCACTCAGTGGAAGAATTGAGTTTGCTCTTAGTGTTAGTATTCAGCCATTAAACAGCATGTTCAAACGCTCATTGTCGTTATGACATTGCATAGTACCGATAACTGGATGTGAAAGTTACACAATTGAGAGTATATACCTTCCCTGACCCTTAAGAGGGCAGGTACCCTTTACAGCTAGGTGAAATGGGGGACTTTACGGAAACCAAGGAGCGTAAACGGTTACCCATCCGCTTGGTAACCACGCTCGAAGCCACATAACCTTAGCTTTGGGAAAGTAAGGACACAATCATTGCCAGTTATTGATGCAAGCTAGGTCCTAAGGACTGATATAGATTTTTTGCTATGTTTCGAAAAATAGCAATGTTGTATCTTTGTGTCTTGAGCACACCGCGCTGTGAGCGTTAATCTGCCCTCTCCTTTAGAGAAAGATCAGCCCTGTATGGCCAAGCATGACTGTCTGTAATAAACGCTAAGTACTTGGAAAGAGCCCAACACGCGAATAGTCATACCATCCCTTGTAGACTTACATTCTCAAAATAATTTTCAGGCTGCAAGCGAGTGCTCATTGTGGGTGACCCCTAGGACCTCAAGCTGGGGATTGTGCAACACCAACATCACCTTGTAACCCGTGTGAATTTCTCTTTTTTGTGAGATGATCAATACTTTGATATTGTATGCATTGATTTAAATTTACATCAACATAATTCTAAGCGAAATAACAACAGTTAAAGTGATCCAAAGAGGAGTATGCCATCCAACGCAACATGTTTCGTAATACTATTGTACACTTGGTTCTATGACTGATACAAGATACCCTGAACTTGATGCCATATACGACAATGACACGATCGATCTAGCAGCACTGACTGAGGTGGCTTACTAGAGGAGAGCTGTGGCCACACGCATCGTACTGCAGGCTGGGTACAGACACACTGTGGTGCATAGGAACCAGGCTTGCCTCTTGTCTCCATGAAAAGACACGTTTTGTAAAGAACG
>CM060316.1:1656771-1684271 GCA_030674155.1 Stramonita haemastoma | reverse complement strand
TACCCTTTATCCCCTGGCGTTTTATACAGGTCAAAAGTTTATCATGTTTAACGGAGTCAAAGGCTTTTTTGAAGTCAACAAAAGCAACATACAGTTTTTGACCTTTCTTGGACATACACTTTTGGACAATTGAATATAAATTGAAAATCTGGTCTACTGTAGAATATCTCTTCCTAAAACCTGCTTGATTTTCACAGATCAAGTGATTGTTTTCTAGCCACGAATACAATCTTGTGTTTAGTATGGAAGTATAGCATTTGGATAAGATACTCAGTAATGATACTCCTCTATAATTGTCTACTTGCTCTGGATCCCCTTTTTTATAAATTGGAATAATGATGGCTTTAGACCACATTTGTGGATATATACCGTTATTGAAAATAGTATTAAAAAGCTTGAATATAAACTGTTTAGCTTCACTAGTTCCATTTTTTAGCATTTCTGCTGTAATTTCATCAATCCCACATGCCTTACCAGATTTCAGTTTATGTATAGCTGTATTTATTTCTTCTTTTGTAATCTCTTTGTTTAATTCATGTTCATTTCCTTCTAACAAATCTACTTCTGTACGCATACTATTTTTAATTATAGCTTCATTGCTTTGAAATACTTCTTTGAAATAATTAACCCACTCAGTAGAATTTATATTGTTGATAACTCTATCTCTGTTAGCACATCCCATACTTCGGAGCTCTTTCCAGAAGAGTGCTGAATTTGAACTATTGTTTGCTAGAAACTCTACCTTTTGTTTTCTGAATGTTTGGCGCTTGGCCTTTAATAACTGTCTATACTTTTTCCGTGCTGTAACATAAATTTGCCTATCGTTTTCATCTTTTGTTTTTCTAAATAAATTCAAGGCTCTTCTTGTCTCTTTTTTAACCTGATGACATTCATCATCGAACCATTTTGACCGTTTATTCTGAAAGTTATGACGTCTAGTAAGCATACAACTACTAGCCTCGTTCAGACACTGTGTAAATAGCTTTAGAGCATCATCTATGTCATTGTCAAGTAGATTTAAGGCACTAATAATTTTATTCTGCATAGTGTGGTTATTAAGTATTTCAATAAATTCTTCTTTCTTATCATCTTTCCAAACTATTTTTTCTACAACATTCTGATCCCCTTTGTCTGCTTGTTCAACACTTAGGTTGGTCACATCAGTTTTCAAATTAATTCTCATAAAAACAGGTAGATGATCTGACTCTGTAGTACTTTTTATATCTACAGCTACAATATCAACACATGCATACCATTCACAAGACATAATAAAATAGTCAACAGTGCTGGCTCCTGAGGATAAAATATATGTAAACCCATCATCAAAGTCATGTTGACACAGACCATTCAAAATCAAAAAATCAAACATATTGCATATTTCGAGCAGCTGATTGCCAAAGACATTTGTTTGTTTATCTTGTGAACTTCTTGAAAAATCACTTGTGACATACTCTGTTCTCAATTCCCCATCAAAATCATCATCTGAAAAAGAATTGTTCACACATGCTGTTCTTGCATTCAAGTCACCTGTTAATAGAACATAAAAATCATCATTTAATTCTTGCAAGTCCAATATGCACTGCTCTAGCATTTCCATACCATAGCCTTTTTGGTGATGTTTCCAAAACACAGAATCATAAGGAGGTATATAAGTACAAATTAACAGAACATTTTTATTAGTTTTCAACAGATCCTTTTGAATGTTAAGCACAACTATATTATCATATTTTACATCAACCTTATCAACATAGCAGGCATACTTCTTTCTCACCATAACAATCACTCCTCCAGAATATCGGCCTTGATGGGACAATTTCTTGGCCTTTGATGTAAATACAACAAAATCACTGAAAAGTGTTGATTCAAAATCAAAACTAATAAACGTTTCTGTTAAACATACAAAATCATGTATCACAAGAAAGTTAACAAAATCATTATTTTCTAACTTTTGTAATAAGCCATTAACGTTGTAATTTATGAAATCAATATGCTGTTTATGTACACTATTTACAAATAGTTGTTGCTGCTTCTCTTCGGATTCATCAATTGAGCCACAAAGTTGGCTTGTATTATCTTCATATGTAGATGTTCTTCCTGTGGCCCGGCCAATGTCCTATTTCTTGGAGATAGAGGCTCCAGAATTAGCAGGCTTCCTTTTCTCTTGTGAGGCCAGTCCACTCTCATTGGGATGTTCCCCCACTGAAACTCTCCTGAGAGAGTCCAGGATGCTGGACTGGCTCACTGACCTACGTGATTCTGCATGCGTTCTCTGAGCTTCTTGTTTCTGAGAGGCAGCACGCCTTGTAGGCCTTGGCTGCCTCCCTGCTCCTGATGGCTGGGCATTACACAGGCCTGCAGGTCCTGCCTTGCTCTGCTCTGTTGCCTCCGTCTCTCTGTGAGAGTCTACTTTTTTACCACTGCCTGTGTTTGATCGTTTGTGGACTGCCTTACCAACTTTGCGTCCATTGCTTTTTACCAGTGAGACCTCATGGTCACCATATTTTTCTGCACTGTCTACTCTGTCACTTTGGTCTTCAGTGTCATTTGGTCTGTCAGGGTCTACATCAGTAGGTTTTTGTGCCTCATTAACCGTTATGTCTTGGTCAGAGTCTGTAATGTTAGGTCCATGATCGTGTCTGTCAAAACCATGTTGGTGAAATGTGTCCATGTCACTCATCAGTATTTCTTCAGTCTTGCTGTCTGTGGTTTTGTCATCACCTCTCTGTTCTTCATCCCTGGGAAAGGGAGAAAAACTGTCATTTTCTTCAATGTCTTCCTCAATTTCACCCCTTTCACACTTTTCTGCATTTTTCTTTGAGTCATTGTGACTGTTACAACACTCTCCAGTAGCCTCACATACTGTATGTATGTCAGTTTCTTCCATATTCTTGCTTTGATCTTGACACCTTACTAACCCACAATCAGAGTTACGTCTTAGTCTTTCAAAGGTTGCTGTGGCCCCATTGTGGCTCTGGTTTTTGAAAAACACAAACCGCTTGTGCTCAGGTGCTGGAAAGTCAGTTTTCTCCTCCCTGTATGCTTGAGGGGCTGGAACACCTGGTCTGTGAGAGTCCTCATGAAAATTTCTTTGAGGATTCCTGGCATGAACAGAGTCTCTGGGATAGGACATATTTCTATACCCTACATTGCTCCTGGAGACAGTGTTCCCACGCTTCTCTTGAAAGGCTCCACTGGAGTAGGAATGCCACTGACGTCTGATGGTTGGTGGAGTAACTTCAAATTCGCCATCCTTTGGTTGAAATGGAGGTGCCCTGGAAACTTTGTCTGGCTGGCTCCTGCTAGAGTTTCCAGTTGACTGTTTGCTGGACCAGCCTCTGTCGTGACCTCTCTGTCTGTTGTGAGGAAGATGAGGCCAATCTTCTGTTTCCTGAGCTGACCTTGCTATAATCCGTTTCTCCACAGGAAACCTTGGTCTTAGCTCTTGTTTGTCCTTGACCTGTAGTCTTCCATTGTAGAAGTAGGCGATTTTACCCTGGCTGCGATAGAAGTCAATCAGCTCCTTTTGCCGTGAGGTGAGGTCAGAAGCAACACTAATGCCACTTTTTCTTAGGTCATCTCTCAGATATGAATCTCCCAGCACAGCCATTTTGTCCGACATCCTGCTGAACTGCACCAGGATTGGTCGAGGTTCACTGCCTTGCTGCCGAGGTTTCCCCAGTCGGAATGCTTTGACGATGTCGTCTTGATGCCAGTAGGTTGCTGGGTTATACGAGTTCAGAAGGTCTACGATGATTTGTGTTGTAGAACCCCTGTCCTCGTATCGATGTTCCTCTATGTTAAAGAACACTACATTGCACGCTTTTGAATCTTGTTCAATCACTTGCACATTTCTTTCCAGCTTGTCCAGTCTGTCCAGAATCGTGCGCCTGTCTTCCATAATGTCCTCTATGTTCTCTCTGTTTTCTTCAACCACTTCTTTCAACTCACTCATGTCTCGTTTAATGTGTGATATGCTGTTGTCTAATATTTTGAATTTCTCTTCAATGGTGGTTTTAATACTGGCAGTATGATGTTGCAGCTCTTGCTGTATGTGAGCAAATCGCCAGTCCATAAACTGTAGCATGTTTAATTGAGGGTGCGAAAAACCTTCTTGTGACATCTTTTAGGTGCCTGTGTCTGCGTGTAAACAATGCCAATGTCAATGTCACAATACTGCACGTGATGATCAGTTCTAAAACACAGTGGAGAGCACAAAGTTCAAAGTTCGAAATCGGCAAAATGTTTGGAATTCGGCATGGACGTGTGTGTGTGTGTGTGTGTGTGTGTGTGTGTGTGTGTGTGTGTGTGTGTGTGTGTGTGTGCAAGGTTCACAACTTTCAAAATACACGCACGTGCAGCCCACACACGACTGTTCCGGGTCAGCCGGCAGGCTGAGTTTTGTTTACTTTTTTTTTAATATAATTTGTTTATATTGTATATGAAGATTAAATATGGTATATTACTGACCACATACTGGTTATCATGTCGTTCCAATCAGTTCACACGAAGAAGCCACCAACAGTCCATATGTATGCAAAAAATTACAATTATACACACTCTGTAGACTTGACAATTTCACAAAAAACTGGAGGAGAAATGCCACACGTCTTTCTTGAATCTGCACCCTTCGAGCCCCTCCGAGAGAGAGAGAGAGAGAGAGAGAGAGAGAGAGAGGAGGAGAGAGAGGAGAGAGAGAGAGAGACGACAGACAGACAGACAGACAGACAGACAGACAGACAGACAGACAGACAGACAGACAGACAGACACAGACAGACAGACAGACAGACAGACAAAAGAGACAGAGACAAAGAGACAGAGAGAGGAGACAGAGAGACAGAGAGACAGAGAGAGACACAGAGAGAGACACAGAGAGAGACACAGAGAGAGAGACAGACAAACAGAGACAGAGGGAGAGAGATAGGTTTATTTATTTAGTTTTTTATTCTTTTATATCGAGGATAATGGAAAAAGCACTTATGTGCTTTTTTACATCCAGTCCCTGTGCGTATGCAATTTTGTAAATCTTGTCATTTGCTTCCACAGGCACATAATGGCCTATTTTTACGAAGAGCAGAATAGGATTTAACGTCTATGCAAGATGTTTTGCGTGAGTTCGCACACGGGAGATCGGTTTATAGTCTCATCTGAAGAATTTTGGGGGAGAGTAGAGTCAGCACTAATGTTAACTCCATGGGGAAAATCCCTTCGAGCAAGAATCGAACCCTGGTCGTCAAATTGCAGGCGCAATGTTCTGACCACTAGGCGCAAAGAGAAATAGAATGGTGTGAGACACTGACTGAAAGTTCATTAAGCTTAACCAGTCCTTTTACTGGAGATTGTGAGTACATGTAGTTTGATACACACTCACACTACACTCACTACACTACACTACACTACACTACACTACACTACACTACACTACACTACATACACTACACTGCACTGCACTCACTGCACTGCACGCACTGCATCACTGCACTGCACTGCACTCACTGCACTGCACTGCACTGCACTGCACGCACTACACTACACTACACTACACTACACACATTACACTACACTCTGCTACAAGGTTGAAACTGAGGTACTGTTCTTGACAGAGACGAATAACCCAAGACAAACAAACAAAAAACAAACAAAACAAACAAACAAACAAATGATATATCAATCATTGAAACAAACAAACAGCAAAGAAACGCCTATCAAAAAGGACATACCAAGGTAAGATTATAAATCAGAAAGAAAAACAACTTTGATATTTGATAATTACATCTAATTGGTTGAAATCAAAACAACATAAACAATATAAAATAATGGAAGTGAAAATATTGATTCCTGAGAGCAATGACCTCAGATGTGACCTTTCCTCAGTTGGGGTCATATTGACATGTGTGGGGCTCCTGTGAAGAACATCTCCTGTCTGTTCCTTACTTTTCCTCCTCATTGACCCCGCCCTACCCTTGCTACCCTCATGTCGACGAAACACATCACAGTCTCTGTATCTCTGTCTTTGTGTCTCTGTCTCTGTCACTGTCTCTGTCTGTCTTTATGTCTGTTTATCCGCTCTGTCTGTCTGTCTGTCTGTCTGTCTGTCTGTCTGTCTGTCTGTCTGTCCCTTTCTCTCTTCTTCTCTCTCGTCTCCCTCTCTCTCTCTCTCTCTCCTCTCCTCTCTCTCTCTCTCTCTCTCTCTCTCCTCTCTCTCTCTCTCTCTCTGTTTTATCGGTCTCTTGTCTATGCATTCCTGTCTGTGTCTGACTAACACACACATTGACAGAAAGACAGAGAAATGACGACATAATTATAACAGATGCATCAATGAAAGAAAAAGAGAAGAGAGAGAGAAGAGAAGAGGAGAGAGAGAGAGAGAGAGAGAGAGAGAGAGAGAGAGAGAGGAGGAGCAGAGAGAGAGAAGAGAAGAGAGAGAGAGAAGAAGACAGAGACAACAGACAAAGACAGACAGACAGACAGACAGACAGACAGCGCAGGCGGCAGACAGACGACAGACAGACAGCAGACAGACAGACAGGCAGAGAGACAGACTGACTTAAAGGGAGAAAATAGACAGTAAAGAAACGCAGAAAGTAGAGGAAAGGTACACACATAGGCGAAATTGCAATCCCCTGTACTGGCAGCTGCATGACACACCTCCCCGCACTACGTAGTCTCAGCTATGCATTACACCACACACACACACACACACATACAAGACACAGCACCAAACAAGACAACAAACATAAACAATGCAAATGGTACAAATGACAAGAATAAACAGACAACAAAGAGCAAGAAGAAGAGAGAGAAAGACAGACAGACAGACAGACAGAAGAAGACAGAAGACAGAAGAAGACACACAGCACAACACAAAGCAAACACACACACAACAGACACAGAACACACAACACACAACACAAATACAACAGACAGAATCGCACAACAGAAACAGCAGCACACATAAAGCACACGACCACCAGTATGATCAGTAACCACATACACACACATCACACACACACTACACTACACAAGAGAGCAGAGAGTGAGCTGATTAAATGTTGATCTTTGGACGGCTTGCTGTTGTTTTTCTGCTTTGTTCCGTTTGCTGAAGCCTCTGAGAGGTTTCACTGGGCTCGCTTTCTCCTTCGAACTTTTTTCTGCACACGAGTTTTGACAATAACTGGAGGAGGGTGAGGAAGAAGAAGAGGAGGAGGATGCATAGGAACAGGAGAGGAGGATGGTATGGGAGAAGAGAAGAAAGAGAAGGAACAGATAATAAAGAAAAGGAGGAGGAGGAGGAGAAGGAGGAGGAGGAGAAGAAGAAGAAGAAGAAGAAGGAGAAGAAAAAGAAGAAAGAAGAAGAAGAAGAAGAAGAAGAAGAAGAAGAAGAAGAAGAAGAAGAAGAAGAAGAAGATGCTGATGCTAATTATGATGACGATGATGATAATAGTGATGATGATAATAATGATGTGGTGTAGTGTTGTGTAGTTTAGTGTTGTGTCGTGTCGTGTCTTATTCGGAGTCATATTGTTAGTGTCCTGTAGTGTAAACAAAATGTGTCCTGTCGTGTAGCCTAACATATCATATTATTGTATGTATCGCACCAAAATTATGGTATTGCGTTGTGGTGTTCTTATTGTATTGTACTTAGCTGTTCTGAACTGAAACATTTTGCCCTCTGGTATCATGTCATTTCGTTATGTATTTATCGTTTAACACAGTATTACTCTGCATTGTGTTTTGTCTTACTGTTCCCCTTTAGATAAAACAAGATGTTTTTTGTTAAGTACTTCGTGCTTTGGCGTAAAGACCCAGTGAACAAAATCGATTTCCTTCTTCTTCAAACATCCGAGTGTGCCGGCACAGAAGCCGATAGGAGACAAAGCACAGTTTCAAACTGTAACACAATGACGCTGTGAACATTTATTTTTAAAGAAACGGTGGGTTTTCCGGTATAACCCTTAACTGTTCTCTTCTCGCTAAGGTTCAGCAATAGCAAAGGTAACGAATCTTTGGGAAGATTGATGTCTTGAGAAGTGATAGATTGCGTGAGTTGGAAAAAAATACACTGCGTTCAAAGGAATGGGAAAGGATGAATTGTTTACCGATTGATTATTACAGCTATAGGGAGTGTGTCCGTGTCCTCTGTTTTCTGTTTTACCGATTGATTATTACAGCTATAGGGAGTGTGTCCGTGTCCTCTGTTTTCTGTTTTACTGATTGATTATTACAGCTATAGGGAGTGTATCCGTGTCCTCTGTTTTCTGTTTTACGATTGATTATTACAGCTATAGGGAGTGTACCCCTGTACAATTCATACCATCGATGGTCACTATCAAAAATCTCCTGTGTTATCCGATGCACTCTGGGGTCTTGGGCGTTTTATGGAAGCCATCAAAATCACTAACATACATTACATGATCTTTAATACATACACTCGATCTCCTGATTATGTGCACACAGGAAGAACAGTAAGGCACTGGCTGGTCTGCGTCCAGGAGATCGTGAAAGCCCGTACCTTTAAACCACCAGGCTGCCCACAAGACTACAAATGACCATTTGCCGCACTGTTCCATAGGAGTATAAAGGATAATAGCATCTCTTCCTGGTAAAAAAAAAATGTTTGAGAAATTTCCTCTTTTCTTCCACTCTCTTTTCTACGGCCTATTTCCTTACCACTCTATTCTTTTTTTTCTTTTACTTATTTCGCCCACTCAGCCACTTCTCAGACCTTTCTCACGCAAATAAAAGATTTTTCTGTTATGTACTTTTTAATGAGCTGCTGTAAAGTCGCACTATAGTGATGGTTACTAAGGACAGGAGACAGACCTTCTAGAGTGACTAGCGCAGGAGGAGACCGGGCACTGCGCTTTCTCCCCAACACAGCCATGCGAGTTAGCATGACCAGGGAACGGGAACAGAGGAAAAGAAAAACAAACGCTGCTTACACTGGCTACATCTAATTCAAATGCATAACCGAATACATTTCTTTGTCGTTTCTTGAGAAATAAATTGACATGCCTTCTCATTTGCTTGAAATGTGTATGTAGCAGACTTGTCTGTCTTTTATAACACACTGCTTTACATATTTTTGAATCAGGATTCTTGTAATAATACCTTTCTCCATATCCAAAGATCAGCTATCATGTGATATAGAATTTATTGTACCTTTTCTGCAATTCTGCTGCCTGTCGCCAATCTTTTAATCTGGGGCAGAGTGGAGGCTTGTTCAGTTCTACTTAATTTTCTGTTTTCCTCCACTACTTTCTCCACAATAACCTTTTCTCCTATTGCATTAATTTTGTCTTTCTTTTTTTCAGCAAGGTAAATAGGCTTCATATGTGTAATTGAACTGAAGTGATGTACATTTTTAAAGGTGTCATTTTTGCTCTTTTTTAAAAGTTTACTTACGTTACAATTGACCATTCATTTATAGAACGCTGCATTGCAGAGGAAGAGAGAGAGAGAGAGAGAGAGGAGAGAGAGAGAGGAGAGAGAGAGAGAGAGAGAGAGAGAGAGAGAGAGAGAGAGAAGAGAGAAGAGAGAGAGAGAGACAGACAGACAGACAGACAGACAGACAGACAGACAGACAGACAGACAGACAGACAGACAGACAGACAAATAGACAAATAGACAAATAGACAGACATACAGACAAATAGACAGACATACAGACAGACAAATAGGCAGACAGACAGTCATACAGACAGACAAAACAGAGAGAGCATCCTACTCAAAACTTGTTGGACACAGCAAAGCAATTTGTCAACTATCCACAGTGAGGAAGAAAACTAAAAAAAGTACACCCCTAAGACAAAACCGAATTTCATTATCTGTTCACAGATTGAACTTGCACGTTAAACAGCACAAACCTGGTAGAAATGATTGCTCTGCCTTTCCTCTCTTTATTACTTGGGGCTCCTCACAGCAATTTGGGAGCCCCTTCCAGACAGCAAAGCCCAAATTTCATTTCCATCTTTTGCGCCTGTGTGCGTAATTCAATCGAGCGTAATCACTGAGGCTGAGAAGAAAAGTTGGGCAAAAGACATCGCGTGTGGACCAGCTCATAACTACACATACACTCGCACAAACGCATGCTCACTACCGCAAACATACCACGCAAACACACATCCACACGCACATGCACAAACACTCGCAACTCCACACACAACACACACAACACACACACCACACCCACACACACAACACACACACACACCCACACACACACACACACACACACACACACACCACACACACACACACATGCAAGCAGCGACAACGTAGCAGATTATTTTTTTTAATTCCAGTAAAGTGTTCTAAAAACTGTTTGATTGTCTAGTTTTTTGTTTGTACTTTCTTCAGCCTAAAAAAAGAACATCAAAGAAAGAAACTTGAAAGGGATATTCATGAGCAGTGCGTGATGCTGAAATCTCTGAGCATCGTCCTGATAACGGTATAACTATGAAGGTCACAGCTGCCCTTTGACTGCCCCAATATACAGAAGGGTAGTGCACATATTTGTTTATCGTAATAAAGTAATTATATATTCAGGTTTCATTTCAGTGTGTAAATCTGACAGTTTGCATTTTTTAATGTTTTCTAGATTCATGGTAGATGATCAAATTAATGATTGAACGTAGAGGATGTAGTTTGGTGATCATATATGTGTCAGATGAATTGATAACATATCTGACATTCGTGGAGAAACACACACTAAAGTGGCACGAACGCGTCAACAAACATTTTGTGGCCAAGACTGCCTACAGAGAACGTCACAAAGAGGGAGACGAAGAGGCAGACAGGAAACGATGGGAAGAATCATCAGACAGCGGACTGCCCTAGAACGATTTGCTACGGAAAGCAGAGGACCATGGGAAGTGGAGGAAGCTGGTTGCAAAATCTTCAGTGGTGCCCCCATGGTTCACGGGACTAGGGGATTGGTGAAGCGGAAGGTGAAGAACCTGACAGTATCCATCACCTTGATACCGGGGGTCTTTCAGTGGAGATAGCAGCCCCTCCTGCAAAGTCGGTGCCAGAAAACCCCTCTGTTCTACTAACTGTCTTCGTTTATTTTTTCCTATTTCCCTAGAATCTTCTTGCTTACTTTATGCATCCGCAGTCTATTTGTCTCATTTTCTTCAAGCAAATCTTTGATAATTACACTCTTGTTTTTCCGGTCGGAACGGAGCTGGCAAAAAGGTCCAGTACACAAAACATTACTACTGGTGAACCTCGGAGCTGAAGACGAAGAAGAAATAAGCACGGACCAGCATGCACATCAATTATAACTATGTAAAGCACACTTCTCCTGAGCAGCCTGTCTAACTCTGGAATTCTGAGGGACAGTTGAAGATACTGTTATACATTTTGACGAGCCATTCATTCATTCAAGAAGCAGACCAATACGCTTATGTAGAGACATAAATTTATTTATTGTATACTTGATCTCTTGCTTGTTAGTTTACTGCATGCGATCTGGACGACTTTAATTGTTTTCTTGCTACGATGATTATTCTCAGATTCCATTTGCTAAATGAGACGAGATCTGTATTTAACAGCAATCTGCTGCAATTTAAATATCATTTTTGATTACGTTTCAAATTATAATAGTTCTCTCTCTCTCTCTCTCTCTCTCTCTCTCTCTCTCTCTCCTCTCTCTCTCTCTCTCTCTCTCTCTCTCTCTCTCTCTCTCTCTCTTCTCTCTCTCTCTCTCTTTTGCCTGTTTTTGATAACTTGGATGGTTCTACTTGTGCTTATCTATTAATCTCGAATAATTTTGCCTTGTGTGTTGAGCTTCTTTTTTTACGTCTTCCCTAAACTCTACTCTTCATCCTCCGTGCTCTCTCTTTTCCTCATAAAAAATTTTTGCTCTTCTCTCTTCCTCTCCTTCCTCTCTCTCTGGGACTGATGTAAAAAGCACTAGTCTTACTATTATCCTCGAATACAAGAATTGTCTTGTCTTGTCTTGCTTGCCTTGCCTTTCTCTCTCTCTCTCTCTCTCTCTCTCTCTCTCTCTCTCTCTCTCTCTCTCTCTCTCTCTCTCTCTCTCTCTCTCTCCTCTCTCTCTCTCTCTCTCGCGTTGTTGATACTTGGATGATTCCAACTTTGATTTGGATCATTATATGTTGTGTGTAGTTGAGCTTTTTTTTTTCGTTATCCTGAAAGGGCGGGACTGATGAAAAAAAACACACGAGTGTGATATTATTCGAATAAAAGAATTTCCTTCCCTTTGCCTTGCCTTGCCTTGCCTTGCCTTGCCTTGCCTTCCTTCTCTCTCTCTCTCTCTCTCTCTCTCTCTCTCTCTCTCTCTCTCTCTCTCTCTCTCTCTCTCTCTCTCTCTTCTTTCTCTCTCTCTCTCTCTTTTGGGGGGCTGTCACCAGAGGCGAAGGGGACAGGGCGTACATTTCTGTGAGATACAGTAAAACTTGTAATTTATTCAAAATGCCAGTTACTGGACTTCCAGCAGCTGTGGAGAGGACCTTAGGCGCCCTGCTGACTGACAATGCAGTCTCCAGCTGGAAATGGCAGGTGAAAGGGACAGCGTGGATTTTGTCTTGCGACTGAAACCAGTGGACACAGTAGTGTCAACCAACATGGCGGATCCAACAGTGAGTTGCAGCACACAAGTTCAATACTACAGGAAAAAATCATATGTCAAACTCGCAGGGATCTGAAGCGCTCCAGAAAGCATAAAGAGAAGCAGGCAAGTGTTGTGTGTGAAAGTGACTGTGTCTTCAATGCCTCGAGTCCACCTGACAGTTGTGTAGAACAGCAGAATGCAGCATGTGCAGATACGCATAGAGTAGACCTACCAACAGTACACACACAAGACACCAACACAAAAACATCAGTAAAGTTGCCTTCATCTGTTGATTTAGAACCCCCCCCCCTGCATGCCTGATTGTAGTTACTGTGCTGATAATTGTGTGTTTTGCAGCCTGAGGTGAACTATGATAATATTGTTGGTGCATTCCACACAGGAAATGTCAAACAGTATGTGGCTATTCTAACTGATAGATCAGTATAGAAAAGTCTGAGAGACAGCCAAAGAAATACACACTTAAGAAAATCAGTCCTACATCATTCAGATGGTGAAGATATTGTGAGATGTGAGTCTGATGACATTTTGATTCAGTATGCATGCCAACCAGACACTGAGCCAGTATGTGTGTACTGGTTTGTGAAACAAGAAGAGAAAAACATGTTAAAAGAGGAACTGTCAAACTGGCTAGTTTGCGGAATGGGAAGCGAATCCATAACACACTACACAGGAAGACCCTATCCTGTGCTTGAAGGGACTTAGCAATACTTAGTGACCTATTTAAATTCTACCTGGGCTAGAACCTAGGTGACAAAGACTCCACTAACCAAAGGCTGGGAATGCGGTAACTTATCCAGACTGTAAAGTGTTTGTGTTTGAAGGTACACCACTAATCAATGCCGTGGTTTCCATGGCATGGAATAGCCTCCCACTGTGATGTTTTGTAGGTGTATATATTGTTATACTAAGCAATTCGGTTCTCCTCAACAGACTAGTACCTGCTGTTGCAGAACACCACCTCCCTGAGAGCCAGTGCGGCTTCAGAGCTAACAGGGGTACCACTGACATGGTCTTCGTGCTCAGACAACTTCAAGAAAAGTGCCGCAAACAGACAAGGGACTGTACATCACCTTCGTTGATTTAACCAAGGCATTTGACACTGTGAGCAGGAAGGGCCTGTGGCAGATCATGGAGCGTCTTGGCTGTCCCCCAAAGTTTCTCAACATGGTGATCCAGCTACATGAGGACCAGCGTGGCCAGGTCAGAAACAGCAACGACCTCTCAGAGCCTTTCCCAATCACAAACGGGGTGAAGCAGGGCTGCGTTCTTGCATCAACCCTCTTCACTATCTTCTTCAGCATGATGCTTCAGCGGGCCACAGAAGATCTTGATGACGAAGACGGAGTTTTCATATGCTACCGCACAGATGGCAGTCTATTCAACCTGCGGCGTCTTCAGGCCCACACCAAAACCCTGTAGCAACAAATTCGAGAGCTACTTTTTGCTGATGATGCTGCCCTTGTAGCCCACACAGAAACGCCCTGCAGCATGTAACATCCTGTTTTGCAGAGGCAGCCCAGCTCTTCGGACTCGAAGTCAGCCTGAAGAAGACAGAGGTTCTCTACCAGCCCGCACCTCAGGTAGCGTACCACCCACCTCACATTACAATTGGTGAGACAGAATGAAGACAGTCCAGCAGTTTACCTACCTGGGATGCACAATCTCCTCTGACGCAAAGATTGATAAAGATGTAGACAACAGACTGGCAAAGGCAAACAGTGCTTTTGGCAAAACAAACACCTGAAGAAAGACACCAAGATCAGTGTCTACAGAGCCGTGGTACTGACCACCCTCCTGTACGGCTCTGAGTCATGGGTCACATACAGACACCACCTGCGAATTCTGGAACGCTTCCACCAACGCTGTCTCCGCTCCATCCTCGACATCCACTGGAGCGACTTCACCACGAATGCTGAGGTGCTGGAACAAGCAGGGATCACCAGCATTGAGGCCATGTTGCTGAAAACGCAGCTACGCCGGGCAGGGCATGTCTCTAGAATGGAGGACATCGCCTACCGAAGATGGTTCTCTACGGTGAACTTTCCACCGGACACCGCTACAGAGGCGCACCAAAGAAGAGATTTAAAGACTCTCTGAAGAAATCTCTGTCAGCCTGCCTCATAGACCATAACCAGTGGTCAGTCCTTGCTGCTGACCGGCAGGCCTGGCGACACACTGTGCATCAGTCGGTCTCCTCCTTTGAGGACAATCGCAGAGCGGCCCTTGAGGAGAGGCGAAAGAGGAGGAAGAACCGCGTCCCCTTACATCAACCCCAGAATCGACTTTCCCCTGCAGCCGCTGCGGCCGGGTTTGTTTGTCACGCATTGGACTGAACAGCCACCAGCGAGCATGCACCAGACGTGGACAGTGCCCTTAATCTTCGTTCGCGAAGCCAAGCCATGATATCTGTTATACTAAGCAATTCGGCAACCCCCTTCATGTATGGGCCAATGGCCTTTTTCATGAATAAATCTTTGATTGGAGTTTGAGTCGAGTTTCTCTCTCTATTTCTCTCTGGCTTGTTCACCCTTTTGCTCTATCTCTTCTGTGTCTGTCTTTGTCAGCATCTGTCTTTGTCTCTGTCTCCTCTTGTATACTTATTTTATTTGTATTTTATCTTTGGGGTAGACAGAAAGACAGAAGACAGAGGCAGACTGTCAAACAGACGGAGAGAAAGCGAGGAACATGCTACAGTACTGGCACACACCAACCCACACACATGTGCCTTTGACAGAGAGAGAGAGAGAGAGAGAGAGAGAGAGAGAGAGAGAGAGGAGAGAGAGAGAGAGAGAGAGTAGAGAGAGATGAAGGAGGAAGACAGAGAGAGAGAAGAGAGAGAGGAGAGCGAGGCAGACAAGCAGCACAGTACCACACCACCACCACCCAAACACAGCATGCACACACATACACACACACAACCCACACACACACACAACACACACAGCACACACACACACCACAACCACACAACACACACACACACCACACACACACACACACACACACACACACACACACACACACACACACACACACGTGCTTTTGACCCTCTTTGTTTAGTGTGGTTGTCCTGCACAGTCTGTCAGTCAAGCTGAACCCCCCATGTTCCAAACCAATGAAGAGAACTGCACTTTTCAGTGCACACACATCCCACAGCACAATCCCTGTGTGTTCTTTGGTTGATTGTTGGTGCTTTTTTTTTTCTCGTTTTCTACTCCATTCGTCTGCATGACTAAACTTGGTCGTCATTCATTTTAAAAGGTTTTGAGCAGAAGGGAGTGTTTTCCTTTGATGTAACAGAGTGCCAAATAGAGCTGTCAGTTCATGCTACCCTTCTCAGGAGAGGTTTTGCTCTAGGTTGACATTTTGGCCATTGACACTGGCGGTGAATAGCTATGGTGCAAAACTATGATAATCTTCAGTTGGCCAATCTTCTGGCCTGAAGAAGGTTTTAGATAAATGGAAAATGTGCTCTTCCAAACACTTGGGTGTTGTGCGTTTACTTGTCTGCTTGTATCATACGACTGTGTTTTAGAATAAAGTTTGGGTCTGATGAACGGAATTTATTGAAGGAGAATACATGACAATCACTATGGTCAACAGGTGTTTTTGTTTGATGTTCTGACTCAAAGTCTACGTATTGTTATAACCTGTAACTGGATGTCTTTAAAGCGGCTGTTTGCTGTTATGTGTAGTAAGTACAGATCTTACTGAATACAAACAAAAACGAAAGTAAACTGACAAATTGAAAACGAAAAGATAGCAATAATGCTACTGCTACTGCTACTGCTACTACTACTACTACTACTACTACTACTACTACTACTACTACTACTACTAACTACTACTACTACTACTACTACTACTACTACTACTACTACTACTACTCTGACTACTACTACTACTACTACTTTGCTGCTGCTGCTGCTACTTTTACTACTACTACTACTTCTACTACTATGACTACTACTAATAAAAACAATGATTATAATAATGATAGTAACAGAAGCAATAACTGCAAGTGCAGTGCAAATACATAGCAAGAAAAGCTACAACTGCAAAACAATATTTTGACGGAGAGAGCACCAAAAAATAAGAACGCGTAAATTCACCATACTAAGTAAAGACACATACATGAAGATAAAAACAAATGGAGATTTTACATCGTTTGAAGATGAATGCTGGAGAAAGAAAATGAAAAGCAGTTAAAAAAGCAGCTAGTTTGTATTTGCTTGCTAGATCGCTCTTGAAGGAGTGTGTGTGTGTGGGCGTGTGTGTATGTGGGGGGGGGGGGGATGCGTGCGCGCGCGCGTGTGTGTGAGTGTATGTGTGTGTGTTTGTGTGTGTATGTGTGTGCACGTGTGTGCTTGCGCGTGCGCGGCAGGGTCGTGCACTGCAGGCACTGCCCTCAGAGGTCTGCCTGTGACCGTTTTTCCCCAGTCCGGCAGCCATGCTCAACCAGCCTCATCCAAGCCAGTGAACAAAAGACACGTTCCATGGCCCAATGCCCTGAACACAATCCTCGGTGTCCCTTTTTCACACATCGAATGACTTCGTCTTTTCAGTTTAAACAAAACACATTGAGCAAAACCAACGGGGTAAAGGTTTCTGTTGGATGTGTAATAGCCCCAGAAGAAGCAACCCACTCCAAACATCACCAAGGGTGACAATTTGCATCTTGGATATTTTTTTTTCATTTAGCGTTAAAACTCCGAGGTTTACCAATGGTGAGATGTTTGCATATGCATCTACTTTTTTTCCCGCCGCATCAGGGTAGATCTATTGCGATTCTGGGAAAGAAAGCATTCAAAGAGTGACCTTGCCACAGACTCTGCAGGCCAAGACTGAGGATTTGATTCCATTTTCTCATTTTGTTTCATCTTAAATGTTATTTTTAGAGAATAATAGATAAGCACCTACTGCTTTTCTTACATCCAGTCCCCGTGTGTACGGGCTTTTTTTCTACCAAAGCAGTATTTCGTAAAATATAGTATTATTATGTAGCTAAAGTCACGACAGAAAACTGCAGCAATTAAAGCAATTTGACATAAACACAGCTGTTTGCATAGTAGAAGCAGTCTTTGAATTAACGTCCATGGACATTATGTGATTTGAAAAGAGGGCTTTTTGAACCCAGTGCTATCAAAACCTTAAAACTACACTAGTCTCATTTCAACCCTTGCCTTTTAAAGTTTTAATCAGGGACACTCCCAGCAATGTCAACATGAAGAGGTCAACACTTTACAGACTCCCTGATCATGCCTCCAAAGGTTTGCTTTGTTTAAAGGATTGCTGGAGAGTGTGTGACGTGTGCTACACAGAGTGTGACCAGTTGTTCCAGTTTTTATTGAGTGAGATCGGGTATCGGCCATTACAGATTGTAGATTTGACCTTTTGCTCGCTTTTAGTTTCTCTGTTAAAACTTTGGTGCGTTGTCTGAGGTTTTGTGTTACAGTTTGTGTGTTGATTCTATGTCCCTGTGTCTCTCTGGCTCTGCCTCTCTTGTCTCCTCTGACTTGTTGGATGACTGTTGTGTCTGTCTGTTTCTTTCTCTGTCTTTGCCTGTGTTTGTGCCTGTGCCTGTCTGTCTGTATCTGTCTGTATCTGTCTGACTGTATGTCTGTTTCTGTCTCTGTCTCTGCCTGTGTTTGTGCCTGTGCTTGTGCCTGTTTGTCTGTCTCTGTCTGTCTGTCTCTTCCTCTGTCTGTCTGTTATTGTCTTCTCTCTTCTCTCTCTCTCTCTCTCTGTCTCTCTCTGTCTCTCCTCTTCTCTCTCTCTCTCTCTCTCTCTCTCTCTCTCTCTTCTCTCTCCCCTCTCTCTCTCTCTCTCTCTCTCTCTCTCTCTCTCTCTCTTCTCTCTCTCTCTTCATGTTCACTTACTTTTCATGTATTTTATAAGAAAATAAATGTTTCAAGGTTTGTGCTGGTAATTTCGAGTGCACAGAGAAAAAGAAATACGCTTTAAATATGACCTGTTCTGCATTAGGGGATGTAAAAGATGCAAAAAGCCAATACAAAGCTGTTTTGTTGTCCCTCTTGTCTTGTCTCGTCTTGTCGTTCTCTCCCCTCTAAAGAGGGTGCAAACATTGAGAAGTTCATGGTGAGATAAAACACTGCTCCTTTACCTGTTAGTAAACCCGTGTGCATTTCCAAACAAGGGAGCGTATAACCGTGTGATACCTGTTCCTGCATCTTATGCTCTTGAAGCTTTCTTGCCTTCTTTCCTCTGTCCATTAGCCATGACTACTCACCAGTGTTCCAAGCCAGTGAACGAATGGCAACAATCCATTACACAAATCTCAACATAACATTCTGTGTGCCGACTCCCCCTCCCCCCTCCCTCTGCTCATACATACACTCCATTCCAATGTTTAACTGTCTTTACCATTTACTGAACATGTAGAGCTTTGAGAAGACAAAGGGTGTCTCTTGGATGCTGAACTCTCCTACTTTCACCTAGTGGCTCAAAAAAGTGAAAAATCCTGTTTTTGGTCACAAGACAAACTTGAACATTGGCACACAATCTCAGATGATTAAGAAAAAATTTTTTTTGATGTAAGCTCTAAAAGCGTTTGGCATGTTATGGATAGTTTGAGAAAAAGAACAGAGGAAATAGGAAATCTATCAGTATATTTGTCTGTCTGTCTGTCTGTCTGTCTGTCTGTCTGTCTGTCTGTCTGTCCGTCTTTCTGTATGTATGTCTCCTTCCCTCCATATGTGTGTGTATGTACGTGCGTCCGTGCGTGTGTGCGTTTGTGCGTGCGTATGGGTGAGTGTGTGTACGCGCGCTTTATTTATTTTTATTTTTTTTTTATTTATGCCACTTTATGTCACAGCAGATTGTGTGCGTGCATGCATGCGTACGTGCGTGCGTGCGTGCGTGCGTGCGTGCGTGCGCGCGCGCGTGTGTGTGGTTTGTTTGTGTGTGTATGTGTGTGAGTGTGTGTGTGTTTGTATGCGTTTGTGTGTGTGTGTGTGTGGCATGACTTGTGTGTGCGTGTGTATGTGTGTGTGTGTCCGTGTTTCTGTGTGTTTGTGTCCATGTGTCTGTGTGTTTGTGTGTCTGTGTGGGCGTGTCTGGGCATGTGTTGGCATGTTTGTGTGTGTGTGTGTGGTTGAGCTGCAATGATCACTCAAGCAAACAGAAGCACTTTAATTCTGTTAGCAAACGGAACAACAACAACAAAAAATAATAACAAAATTCCTGCCAAACATCGACAGCAATTTGCAGTGACTGGCAATAGACGGCTGATGCTTGAAAGCTGTTAATAACACTTCCCACACAAATCCAATCTCCTTTATAACATGGCTGTTGTTTGAGAGGTGTTACACACATCACACACACAACACACACCACCACACACAACACCCCACACACACACACACACACACCAAACACACAACACACAACAAAAACACAAACACACACGCACAGAGTCCATCTTCTCTCACAATAATTATCTTTGAGATTGTAAGGATGGAAACCACTCAGAAATGTCCACAGGGACAAGAAAAATTGGGGGGAAGGGACACTTCTGTCCGTCAGTTCTTTTTTCTTTTCTCTAAAGAGCGCCGGGAAGTGTGTGAATTGTCCGTCACTGAGTGTGTCGTGTGTTGGATGGTTGGGTGGGGCCCTGTCTTACACTATCAGGTTATCGATAGTAAAATTATCTCTGGGTTTTGCTTTGTCTTCAATCGTTCTGTCTGCTTTTTTGTCTCTTGGCTGGCTCTGTTTATCTGTGTGTACAATTGTTTTTATCTGTATCTGTGTCTGTTTATCCTTATCAAACATCTACAGCAAATCACGATGCCTGGCATAAACCCCTCTTGAATCAGCGCTGTTATCAACACTTCACACACAAAACCCAATCTTTTTTGACCCCTGTCGTTTAAAATGTGAAGGATACCACTCAACATTGTCCACATGCAGAAAACAAATATTTGAGGACATTTCTGACCGTCACTTTTTCTTTTAAAGGACGCCTCGGCGTGCGTGAAATGCACCATCACTGTCATGTGTGTGTGTGTGTGTGCGTGTGCGCGCGCGCGTGCGCGCGTGTGTGTATGTGTGTGTGTATAAGTGTGTATGTGTGTGTATGTGTGTGTATGTGTGTGTGTATGTGTGTGTATGTGTGTGTGTGTGTGTGTGTGTGTGTGTGTGTGTGTGTGTGTGTGTGTGTGTGTGTGTGTGTGTGTGTGCGTGTCCAGTGTGGATCGATTGACTGGGTTTGGGCGTTGGCTACTATTAGGGTATCAGATCATCTTTCTTGTCTCTATCTCTTGATACTGTCTATATCTTTCTGTTCGTCTCTTTGTCTGTATCTGTTTCTCTGTCTATGTATATGCCTTCTATAAATTATCTGCTTCCGTCTCCGTCTCCGTCTCTGTCTATGTCGCTCTGTCGTTCTGTCGTTCTGTCTGTCTGTCTGTCTGTCTGTCTGTCTCTCTCTCTCTGACTGACTCTCTTTATAGTATGCAAACTCACACATAACGCCTTGCGTACACGTTCTAACCTTCTCTATCTTCCGAAAGATAGAAAAGCATGCCAGTAAAAACGAATTCCAACAAAACCACACAGATTTAAACATAACACGCATGCACAGTGAAGTTGTTTTAGATAATCATCTTCGAGTCCGGAATGTGGCTCCTTTAATGGCTGGCTAAATCAAAGCATACACAACACTCTCACTATTGGTGAACCTTGAAACTTTGCCAGGGAAACTAAGGGAAAATATTCAAAGTAACCTTTTTTGTGTCAACTCCCCTCCCCCCCCCTCTCAACCCTACCCCCACCCTTGTCCATCTTTTGTTAGCGTTTTCAACATGGTCCTTACTGTTCTGGTGCATTCTGTTCTCGTCACACTGCTGACTGACAGTGGCCAGAGAACAGCACGGCCATGACAGCGATGCCATTACCGCCAGGTGAAGGGTGTGCTGCTTAACGTGAGTGGATCTGCAGCCAAGTTCCACAATACGTTAGCTTGTTGGATTTTTTTCTGAAGAGTTCTTGTTTGCTTCCAGTTGAAATGGGTAACAACGTTAACTCCAACAAGCGTCCATGTAACTGAATAACTAAAATATAGGAGGACCTGAAAAAGTGTGTGGGTGTATGTGTGGGTGTGCGCACCTCTCTCTCTCTCTCTGCAATTTTTTGACATCATCTCTTATAGCAATGGCATGATCGTACTTCTACTAATAACCAACAGCAAAGAGAAATGAAAACAAGAGAGAGAGAGAGAGAGAGAGAGAGAGAGAGAGAGAGAGAGAGAGAGAGAGAGAGAGAGAGAGAGAGAGAGAGAGAGAGAGAGAGAGAGAGAGACAGACAGACAGACAGACAGACAGACAGACAGACAGACAGACAGACAGACAGACAGAGACAGACAGACAGACAGACAGACAGACAGACAGACAGGCAGACAGGCAGACAGACAGACAGGCAGACAGGCAGACAGACAGACAGACAGACAAACAGAGACAGAGAGACGACATAGGCAAGAACTAAACAAAGAGAAAGATATACAGAAAGACAGACAGACAGACAGATAGATACAGACACACACACACACAGACAGAAAGAGACAGAGACAGGGACAGACCAATCGACAGACAGAGATTATTTCTGAGCTCAAACTGTGTCCGCAGAAGCAAGTCTATAGAACTGCGGAGGTACAAGTCCAGCAGAAGAGCAGCCACTGTGTCCTCTGACCACTGAGCGAAGGTAGAGAAGGAAAAGTGCAGCATAATGTTGAACAAAACCAACAACATTCAAAATATAAAAAGTATATCTATGGAATAAACACATTGCTGCAATAATGACGCCAGTTACGTTGCGATATCATCTTCTGTAGACAGTAATACTCAATCAGTAGTTATTTCTTCTTCTTGTTCTTCTTGTTCTCATTATCGTTATTCTTGCTCTTCTTATTCCTCTTAATTTTATTATTGGTCTTTTTGTTGATCTTGTTCTTGTATCTTTATTTCTTTTTAATTGCTCTTGTTCTTGTTCTTGTTCTTGCTCTTGCTTTGTTCTTATTGTTGTTGTTGTTGTTGTTGTTGTTTGTTGTTGTTGTTGTTTCTTCTTCTTCTTCTTCTTCTTCTTCTTCTTCTTCTTCTTCTTCTTAATAATAATAATAATAAAAATATAATAATAATAATAATATAATAATAATAATAATAATAATAATAATTAATATAATAATAATAATAATACATGGAATTTGTATAGCGCTATATCTTGTAAAAACAAAGCAAGCGCTTGCATTCGACCAACACAACACACAATCAACACCAATGTACAGTTTTAACAAATTCGAATGTACACACACACGCATGCACGCACGCAGCACGCGCGCGCGCCCACACACCTACAAACGGTATGCACTTTGGCAGGTGGATATTGAAGGCAGGGACAGGTAAGAGATGGAAGCGGAAGGAGAAAACTTAGGTTTGGAAGAAGTGTGTCTTGAGGTTGGATTTAAAAGTGTCATAAGTAGGCTTTTGCCGGAGGAGAGAGAGGAAGGTCGTTCCACATCGATGGACCAGAAACAGAGAAAGAGCGGCGGCCAACGGTAGATAGGTTGAATCTGGGCATTCTTAAGGACAAAGTATCTGCCGAAGAGCGGAGGGAGCGAGAAGGTGTGTACAAGTGAAGACATTCACAGAGGTAGGAGGGTGCAGTATTGTGGAGACATTTGTAACAGAGGGTATTGATCTTGTAGTTTACTCTCTGTAGTACGGGCAGCCAATGGAGAGATTTCAAGAGAGGGGTAATGTGCTCAGATTTTTTCTTTCTGAGGACAAGACGAGCTGCAGAGTTTTGTATACGTTGAAGGGAGTGGATGGATGATGCTGGCGGACCAGCCAAAAGAGAATTGCAATAGTCCAGATGTGAGAGAATAAGAGAAGTGACGAGTTTGGATGTTGCATCAGTGGACAGGTACTTTCGAATTGCGCTAATACGCCGTAGTTGATAGTGCATGACTGACAGGTTTGGGTAATGAGTTTTTGCATGGAGAGAGTGTTGTCAACAACGACTCCTAGATACTTCACAGAAGTGGATAGCGGAACTGACGTATTGCCGAATTCTATTGAAGTTGTTGGAATGGAGGAGAGTTTGTGTTTGGTGCCTACAAGCATAGCTTCGGTTTTATCTGCATTTAGTTGTAATTTGTTTTGTATCATCCAGTGTTGGATATCTTGAAGGCAGCTGGTCATATTTGTCAAGAGAGAAGAAAGATTTTCAGGTGTGTCACTGCTTTGAATCTGAGAGTCGTCAGCATAAAAGTGATAATTGATATGATGACGGTCTATTATATGTGACAGTGGAGCAGTGTAGAGGGTAAAGAGAAGAGGGCCCAGAACTGATCCCTGAGGGACACCACATTCTAGTTTGGCAGGTGCTGATTGGATCTTGTTTACTGCAACTGTGTGGACTCGGTCTGCAAGGTATGAAGCGAACCAGGTGAGGGCTGTGCCTTTAACGCCAAACATGTTCTTGAGACGGGAGAAAAGAATTGAGTGGTCTATAGTGTCAAAGGCAGCAGATAAGTCGAGAAGAGTAAGAAGGGAGATTTTCCCTGAGTCAGAAGCATGGAGAAGCTTCTTCTTCTTCTTCTTCTTCTTCTTCTTCTTCTTCTTCTTCTTCTTCTTCTTCTTCTTCTTCTTCTTCTTCTTCTTCTTCTTCTTCTTCTTCTAAGTAAAATAGGATAAATAGAAAAGACTAAAACTCAGCTGTTTCCTGTGTTAATATCGACATCATTTTCCTCAAGTAAAATTAAATATGACGTTTTTATTTGCATCCTTAAATGTCCTACGATTTGCAATTCCGATGTATTTAAATCACAATGAGAATTGTCGATAGGGGAATAAATGGACGCCGTTGAAGGACTAGACATCATCTTCATTGTAGCATGCAAGCATGGCCGACAATGGTAAAACATTCTGATGCTATCACAAAAAATGATTATGGCGTCTAAATAAAAGACGTTCAAGTTGACGCCATAAAACATATCTGTAATAAAGTAGTAGAAGTAGTAGTAGTAGTAGTAGTAGTAGTAGTAGTAGTAGTAGTAGTAGTAGTAGTAGTAGTAGTAGTAGTAGTAGTAGTATAGTAGTAGTATATATAATATAATAATAATAATAATAATATATAATAATAATGCTAATAATAATAATTGATAATAATAGGCGTCATATTGTGACGATTATGATTGTCTTTTATAATAATTCTTTATTCGAAGACATTGGTTTTCAGTAGGTAGGATACAAGCTCTCTAAAAATAACCATTAAGAGGCATACACAATATAGATATCACATCATTACGTAAAATAACCTCTCTCTCTGTGTCTCTATCTCTGTCTCTGTCTGTCTTTTGTTGTGTGTGTGTGTGTGTGTGTGTGTGTGTGTGTGTGTGGTGTGTGTGTGTGGTCTGTCTGTCTGTCTGTCTGTCTGTCTGTCTGTCTGTCTGTCTGTCTGTCTGTCTCTCTTCTCTCTCTTCTCTCTCTCTCTCTCTCTCTCTCTCTCTCTCTCTCTCTCTCTCTCTCTCTCTCTCTCTCTCTCTTGCTCTCCATTCTCTCTTTCTCTGTCTCTTTCTCTGTCTGTCTGTCTGTATCTGTCTCTATCTCTGTTTCTCTCTATCACACACACACACACACATACACACACGAGCGCACAAACACACACACACACACACACACACACACACACACACAACACACACACACACACACACACACCACACACACACACACACACACACACACACACACACACAGAGGCAAGCATTCGTGAACTCGCGTGCATGCGCACACCAAAATATTCACGATTTAATTCGATATAAACATTTTGTGGTATGAAGCATGACATACACGCATAGCCGGAAAATACAGCTGACCACACCTCCTTAAAAAATAACTGTCATCATTTACATCAGAAACTGAAAAACTGTTTAAACCGGAAGAACAATAACAATAAAATGATTAATAAGATAATAAAAATGTAAGGTGTTTTTAATTTTAAATTTTACATCGAATTGTTTTTTTGCGCTATGAGAGTAGAGTTTCGAGAATAAAATGCTCAGTTGTAAAATTAGATTTCTCCAAGTCTGATAAATTTTGACAGGAGAGAAGAACGTTTGAGATTTACATTGATCAGTTTAAAGAAAGTAGAAAACACACACCACACACACACACACACACACACACACACACACACACACACAACACACACACACACACACACACACACACACACACACACACACACACACACACACACACACACACACACACGGACGGGATAGCCTAGAGATCAGAAAACTGCGCTCGCAATTTGACGACTGGAGTAAACATCAGTGCTGACTCCACTCTCCCCAAAATTCTTTTGGATGAGACTATAAACTGAGGCCCCGTGTGCAAACGCACGCAGAGCATCTTGTGCACACGTTAAATCCTGTTCTGCTTTTCGTAAGAGTAGGTCATTGTGTGCCGGTGGGAACAGATGACAATATTTACAAAACTCTATACACATGGGGACAGGATGAAAAAAAAGCACATGAATGCTTATTCGATTATCATCGATACAAAAAACATATAAAAATGAACATTAAAAAAGCACAAAAACAACCACAAGTGCCCAAGTTACATGCTTTTTAAAAAAATCTCCTGTACTCCGTTAAGACATCGCTGTGTTACAAGTTTTGATCATGCAACAATGCGCCTGCCCAGAAAAAAAAGAAAAAATATATACTTTGCGTGTGTAAAGTAACAGCAAATTATTGCCACCAGAGAAAAACGTTCCTTTGAAGGTGAGAAAATGTTGACAGCTTTCAGGACAGCTACATACATGACGCAGATATTATCGGTAGCTTTTGCAGAGGCAATACAAAAAGCGTCGATGTGCGAATGATTAAATTGAGTAAATGAATGCACAATTCATCGAGCGCATGCGTAGCCTGGCAATTATAATCATGATTGCAAAGTGCATGCATTCTCATGAGACAACAAAAGAAAAAAAGTGATGCTAGTTGGGTTTTTATATATAAAAACAATGTAGATTAGGACTCACACACACACGCGCGCACGCGCGCGCACATACTTACACAAACACACACACATGAGCATGATCTAAATCATTTGTACGCTCTATTTCATGTATGCCTGCGCATAATTATACACAGGCTCATGGATATACATTTGTTAACATTTTATTGTTTACAGAAAGAAACATTTAATGATTGAGCTAGACCTAGTAGGTATCCGTCAGTGTCGGGAGGCTAGGGAGTTACGCTCTGGGCTCTAGAGCACGAAGCTTGGGTAAGTAAGCATGAAGGGCAGGCTGTTACCCATGCAGCGGAGTCCCCGCCCCTTTCCACGTCGCTGGAATGGTCCATTGGAAAGGCAATCACCGATACGCATGGTCCCAGTGCCGTTGCGGGAGCTGCCAGAACGTTGCCATACATAATTATACTTGATAAAGTACGTACCATCACAGCATAATATCAGCCAAGCAGATGGGGTGGGGGGGGGAGGGGGTGGGGGAGGCGGTTAGTGTCTGAGATAGTCTATATCTTCACAATTCTATCAACCCGCCCTCTTTTTATATCAACTGTCTATCAATTGTTCAATCCAATGGACATTGTCACTGCTCATGCAGTAAAACCACAGAGTTCAAAAACACTTCGGATATGAATGTACATACATAATACATAATACATAATACATACATACATACATACATACATACATACATACATACATACATACATACATACATGCGCGCGCATGTGTGTATGTGTGCGTGTGTGTGCTTATGTGTATGTGTGTGTGATTGTGTGTGTTTTTGTGTGTGCACGCGCGCGCGTGTGTGTATGTCTGCGCGCACATAGGTATGCATGTATGTGTGCGTG
>CM060316.1:1641771-1646771 GCA_030674155.1 Stramonita haemastoma | reverse complement strand
AACTGTTCTTTCAAGCTTATATACAATCCTCAATAGACTATGCAGCAACCCTGTGGGATTCTGCCAGTGCAAATACCATGAAAACGTTACTTAGCCTGTATAAACGTGGTCTTAAACTGGTCCTTTTGAAGAAAACAACCTTGCAAGAAGTGGACTATAATCAGTTGAATATTCTTCCCCTACACCAACGACTAAAATATAACAAAGGCATTATGATGTTTAAGATAATGACAGGAAATGTCCCCCACACCCTTAAAAGATAATTTCCCAATAAATCATTCCAGAAATATGGAAAAGCCAAGAGTCCCAATCCCAAGAATAGACTTGTTCAAATCTAGTTTACTATACTCAGGTCCTACCCTGTGGAACTCCCTTCCTGATTCAATTAAACAGCACCAATCATTAACAACCTTCAAAAATCACCTCCTAAACCACTTAAAACATCAAAAATGACAAACCACACTCCCCCCTCTCCCCCCCTCTGTGTGTGTTAGTGTTAGTGTGTGTGTGTGTGTGTGTGTGTGTGTGTGTGTGTGTGTGTGTGTGTGTGTGTGTGTGTGTGTGTGTGTGTGTGTGTGTGTGTGTGTGTGTGTGTGTGTGTATGTGTGCGTTTAAATGTTTCACATGTATCTTACCATTGTATCATTGTAGCTGATTTTTAAGACTGAGTTTCACTATCCCACTTGTTATATAATAAAGATATTTAGCATCCTTATCAGTAGCCTACACTTACAATCTCTCTCTCTCTCTCTCTCTCTCTCTCTCTCTCTCTCTCTCTCTCTCTCTCTCTCTCTTCTCTCTCTCTCTCTCTCTCTCTCTCTCTCTCTCTCTCTCTCTCTCTCTCTCTTTTCTCTCTCTCTCCCCCCGAATGTCTCACCTATTACCATCCATTTTTAGTCATATTTGTACTTCCTTTTTGATAATCATGTGTGACGAATGTAATCGATTTTATGTAAAATTTTAATTAATGATCGTTAAAAAAAAATAATTAAAAAAAACCCTGAATAACTTTGTCCATTATCACATATATAATTAAAAACATAAATTTTATGATGTAATCATAAGATTGATATGATATTAGGTTATATATTTTTAAATATGTGCCTGACAGCGGATAGAGTATTTGTGTATTCTTTATGATTTTATTCAGAATTCAAGGCATATATTTTCCTTAGAATGCAGTTTATTGATGAAATGTGTCAGAACCGGTGAAAATGTGTGTGTGTGTGTGTGTGTGTGTGTGTGTGTGTGTGTGTGTGTGTGTGTGGTGCGTGCGTGCGTGTGTGTGTGAGAGTGTGTGTATGTGCGTGTGTGTGTGTGTGTGCGAGCGTGCGTGTGTGTATGTGTGTGTGTGAGTGTGTGTGTGTATGTATGTGTGTGTGTGTGTGTGTGTGTGTGTGTGTGTGTGTGTGTGTGTGTGTGTGTGTGTGTGTGTGTGTGTGTGTGTGTGTCAGTGTGTGTGTATGTGTGTGTTTGTGTGTGCATGTGTATGTGTGTGTTTGTGTGTGTGTGTGTGTTTGTGTGTGTGTGTGTATGTGTGTGTGTGTGAGTATATGTTTGTGTGTATATGTGTGTGTGAGAGTGTGCTTGTGTGTCTGTGTGTCTGTGTGTGTGTGTGTGTGTGTGTGTGAGTGTGTGAGTGTGTGAGTGTGTGAGTGTGAGTGTATATTTGTGTGTGTATGTGTGTGTGAGAGTGTGTTGTGAGTCTGTGTACGTGTCTGTGTGTGTGTCTGTGTGTGTGTCTGTGCGTGAGTGAGTGTGAGTGTGTGTAAAACATTATCCGATTGAAAAAAAATGATATGCCTATTTCTTTTAAACATCTAGGATGTTTTATGTTGTTGTTGTTGTTGTTGTTGTGTGTGTGTGTGTGTGTGTCAGTGTGTGTGTACGTGTGTGTTTGTGTGTGCATGTGTATGTGTGTGTTTGTGTGTGTGTGTGTTTGTGTGTGTGATTATAATTATAATTCTATTGGTAGTATGACTCCCCCCCCCCTCCAATAAGGATGCTAGTTTTAAAAAAAAAATCCCCTTCTATCCAAATGTATGATTTATATTACATGTACAATTTTTGATAGATAGTGGTGGATTGATGTTTTCGGTTGTCTAATTCATTTTGTTCTCTTGTTTGCTCCTTATCTACTAACGCTTTTCTTTTTTTTCCATAATCAAAAATTTTTTCATTGTGACTTCTGATTTTTGTCTTCTGAAAGAGTGCATTTTAATACCTTATCATATATAGTGTCCTTTATTCTTGTGTGTTGTTTGGTACTGCGTAAAGTCTTATTGTTTAGTATATTTTCAACTTGATGTATCCCTGAAAAGGGCGGGGACTGGATGTAAAAAAGCACACGAGTGCTTATCTATTATCCTCGAATAAAAGACTTTGCCTTGCCTTGCCTTGCCTTGCCTTGCCTTGCCTTGCCTTGTCTCCCCTCTCTCTCTCTCTCTTCTCTCTCTCTCTCTCTCTCTCTCTCTCTCTCTCTCTCTCTCTCTCTCTCTCTCCTCTCTCTCTCTCTCCTTACTTTTTATTTGTTTGTCTTTTTGTTTGATTTTTGTATCTTTTGGTTTTGTTCGGGTTTTTTTGTTGTTTGTTTGGTTGGTGGGTTTTTTTGTTTTAGACAGATAGATGGCTTGATGAAAAAAAGCAACTTTATTGCTTACTCAATGCACCATCTGGAAATAAATTTTGATTTGATTTGATTTGATTTGATCTCTCTTTCTTTCTCTCTCTCTCTCTCACACACATAGACACATACACCCAAACACACACACACACACACACACACACACACACACACACACACACACACACACACACACACACACACACACACACACACACATAATCACACAGTCATGCACGGACACTCGCACACTGGCACACACATATACACACACACAACACAAGAAGTAGGTTCACGGTTTCTCTGTCACACACACACACACACACACACACACACACACACACACACACACACACACACACACACACACACACACACACACACACACACACATGCACACACACGCACGCACGCACGCGTGCGCGCTTATTCTTTTCAGACAGAAAATAATGTTGTAATCTCCCATGTTCAACTACACATTTTCTCAGCAGGAAGCAGGTCTCAGAAGGCTGATCAATTACCCGGGGAAAGATGGATGGTCGTCATCAATGTGTCTTGCCTGCGGAAAGAAGAATGAAAATTTAACCTCTTTTACGTGAGAGTGTGTGCGGTGTTATGCTGTGTGGAGTAGGGTGGAGGAGAGTGGAGTGGATTGGAGTTGAATGGAACTGAGTGGAGTGGAGTGTGATTCTGTTGTTGTTGTTTTTTACATTGTATGTGTTTTTTCCTTCATGCCTCATCATCTGCCAAGTTTATGTCCGGCTGTTCCCATTCCGCTCAGTTTCGATCTCTCTGCTCACATCATACAGACAGTCGGCATGTCGCATCCTCAGGGTCAGAGGTCAACAGGAGGGCGCATCAGTTTCAGGCCACCATGGGCCACCAGCCAGAGGGGCCCTGCACTGCTGCTTGGTCACTTTGGTGGTGTTCAGTGGCGTTCAGTGGTGTTCAGTGGTGTTCAGTGGTGTTCAGTGGTGTTCAGTGGTGTTCAGTGGTGTTCAGTGGTGTTCAGTGGCGTTCAGTGGTGTCTGTTCTCAGCCAGCATACGCTGGACACCCCCTTCTAAGCCTTATGCTGACGACAGCTGTTGCCCAGCGGCGGAGTCACACTGAGTGCAGCACACACCCAGGGGGGTCAGCTACCCCAGCGTCCATCTACAGTACAGACCT
The DNA here is from genome assembly GCA_030674155.1 of Stramonita haemastoma. Classification (NCBI taxonomy): domain Eukaryota; kingdom Metazoa; phylum Mollusca; class Gastropoda; order Neogastropoda; family Muricidae; genus Stramonita; species Stramonita haemastoma. The sequence goes on along the minus strand of CM060316.1, from coordinate 1,642,979 downwards.
TCACATGTGAGCCTCCAGCACCCAAGTATCCGACACAAACTGGCCATATGCTGAGAGCTGTGCAGCAAAAACCCCTGATAAACCATGAGACTAGAGGAAATGGATCCATCTAATCCGAAACATTTTTCTATTATAACATAGCAATACATGATGATGATCATTTCTTGATGTGGCTATGGAAGTACATGCGTTTTGAAACTAAGTTACCGCGCTGTGCTTCACGCTTCTTATCGTAATGTATACAGGCGTCAGTAGAGCCCGAGGGATACAGACACCTGCAGTGCTGGTCAAAAATACAATCGTAAAACTGATGAAGCTCAGTGTGGATCCAACTTCCCAACGAGTCCATACACACTCCCTCTGAGAGGAGCCAGCTACGGTTACTAAAAGAAGAGGCCTATCACGGGATTCAAACCCACCACACATTAATCTGTAGCCCAGGACGCTAATCACTGCACCAAGGCGGCTAGGTGTATTGTATGTATCGTGTTGGACTGTATTGCTTTGCACTGCGTTACATTATATCCTATTGTATCTCACGTGAATGTCTGCGTTGCATTATATCATATCGTATCACACTTGAATGCATCATGTTGAATATTTTGGTGTTAGATAGTTATGTATTGTACTCATTTACTCTGCAGTGTACTGGATTGAAATGTGAGCTACGAACAAATATTGTAGATTTCTCTGCGGGAAAAATGAATAAATCTTCACAGAAATATTCTCTTAACATAGTGTATCGTCACCTAGAATATTTTTGTGTCTGCATGTATTTCATAATAGTTTATTATGTCTGTTTTGATTTTGGTTTGTTCTTTTCTTTCTGTTACCATACATTTTATCATCATTGTTGGTGGTTGTGATGTTAGTATTCCTGTTGTTCTTGTTAGTATCTTGGAGACCATCCAAAATATGATTCATTCTATGTTGTTGTTTTTGTTGCTGTTGTTGTTGTTGTTGTTCTCGTTGTTGTTGTTGTTGTTGTTGTTGTTGTTGTTGTTGTTGTTGTTCTTCTTCTTCTTCTTCTTCTTCTTCTTCTTCTTCTTCTTCTTCTTCTTCTTCTTCTTCTTCTTCTTCTTCTTCTTCTTCTTCTTCTTCTTCTTCATGCTCTTCTTTTTCCTCCTCGTTCTTTTGCTCCTCCTCCTCCTCCTCCTCCTCCTCTTTATTCTCATACTGCACCATATAAATTTAAGAGAGAAATATCA
>CM060316.1:1631771-1634271 GCA_030674155.1 Stramonita haemastoma | reverse complement strand
GTTCTTTATTTTTCTAAACTGATACAGTTTTGATGCTATATTTCTAGACATTTTTTCTAAGTGTTTCGACCATGTGAGGTTATTATCTATTGTTACACCTAAAACTTTATGATTCGTTACTTCATCGACTTTCACATTAGAAATATACAGAAAGGGTAAAGACTGGGTGAGGTTTTGACGCTTTTGTCTATTGGTAATCAACATAAATTTAGTTTTATTGGGATGTAGAGACATGTGGTTTAAGTGTGTCCACTGAATAAGGTTATTGATACTTTTTTGCATTGTATGATAAACCTCACGCGCATCAGAGTTCGTTGTTTCAAGGGGGGTGTCATCAGCAAACATGTCGCATTGAGTACCTATGGATAAAGGAAGATCATTAATGTAAAGTAGAAAAAGTAGGGGACCCAAAACTGAACCCTGAGGCACACCATAAGTGTTTGGGAGAAAATCAGAGATAGATCCATTTAAAGATACTTTCTGTTGTCTATCAGAAAGGAAAGAGGAGATCAACTCAAGAGTACTACGGGATAATTTGTAAAGTGCTAACTTTTTAAGAAGAAGTTTGTGATTTATAACATCAAATGCCTTTGCAAAATCAACAAACAGTATTCCAGTAAATTGCTTTCTATTTATATTTAATAGCCAGCGATCAACCAGCTTTGTTAAAGCTGTGTGACAGGAATGATATTCTCTAAATCCAGACTGGTTGGGGTGTATGAGATCATGTTGATTTAAGTGAGAAAGAAGACACTTATAAATATGTTGCTCCAGAGGCTTAGAAAGAACAGATAAAATAGAAATTGGTCTGTAGTTGGATGGATCGGTCTTGTTTCCAGATTTATATATGGGAATAATTTTTGCTTGTTTAAAACCTTTAGGGAAATAGTTTTTATCAATGCAAAGATTATAAACATATGTAAGAGTTTCTGCTATGATTGGTGCTGAAAGCTTAAGAATTTTTCCATCAATTCCATCAATGCCACGGGTGCTTGTCTGTTTGAGCTTTCTTAAAGCAGTGTAAACTTCTTGAACGCATAGGGGTTGTATTTTCGCAAAAAGGCGAATATTTTTGTCTTTACAATACTTTTGCAGTTCATGTAAATTATTTTCTTTCGAGTAGTCATTTTGAATTACTTGTTTTGCTACAGTTGAAAAATGGTAGTTTAGTTTGTCAGCTGATATATCATTTTGCGTACTGGTTGAACTGTTGACATTTTTATTTGTTAATTGATGCATGGCTTTCCAGATTAGTCTACCATTGTTCTTCTTGCTCAGTGCATTTAGAAAATATTTCTTTTTTTCTGTTCGAATGAGGGAAACTACTTTATTTCTCTGCCTTTTATAATTTTCACGGGAGCTATGTTTCAGCAAATAATCTCTATGGTAAATGGCTTTCTGTATTTCATCTGTCAGCCATGGAGGTTTTATCCTATATTGAACTCTCTTCGTTTGCAGTGGAGTATGTTTGTTGTATATGCCATAAAAAATCTTGTACCATACTTCTAATGCCATATCAGGGTCTGTATACTGATATACGCTATTGAGAGAAGAATGTGTAAGATCATAAATAAACTTTTCACTATCGAATTTTGAAAAATTTCGAAACACAATAGTTTTATGATTTAACTTTGGTATTTTTGTGCCTTTTTTTGACCATGTAAAACAAATCGGATAATGATCGCTGCAACCACACTCAGGGACTGATGTTTCAATAATAGTCTTAGGATCAGATACATATAAATGGTCAATAAGAGTTTTAGAGACACTAGTTACTCGCGTTGGTGATTGTATTAACTGTGTTAGTCCATAAGATTTATACGTTAGATTCCAATGCTTATTGTCTTTTAGTAAATCTATATTGAAGTCTCCTAATACAATGATATCTTTACATTGAGTGTATGCGTGGTCCATCATTGAAATAAAACGATCGTTCCAATCAATTCTTTCCAATGGATTTCTGTATAGTAAACAGATTAGAAATGGCTTGGTAAATTTTATTTGAATTTCGACCCAGAGTGCTTCTACGTTATGTTGCTCTAAGATATCTATTCTTTTGAATCTCAGTGACTGATGCATATAAAGGAGTAAACCGGTTTCCTTGTTTTGTAATGGATCCTTGCGAACTGCAATGTAACCAGGGAATGATATATCACTATCAGAAATCTGGGAGGAAAGACGAGATTCTGAAAATCCAAATACATGAAAACTCTTTCCTGAATTTGTCAAAATAGAAGATATCTCAGTTAATTTGTTTATCATATGATTTATATTTAAATGACCTACTCTGAGTCCCTCTTCCTTTAGCCAGGAATTATTGCTGTCTGACATTGTGATACAGCATTAAAGAAGAAACATGATAAAGGACCAATTTAGTTATGATTTATAATCTGTTGAGAACCTTAGAAATGTATGCGAATTTGGTATTTTGAAGAAAACACAAAAAATGCACACGCTTACACTGATCCCAAGGGATAACGTGAATCACAAAAAGGAAAAA
>CM060316.1:1611771-1626771 GCA_030674155.1 Stramonita haemastoma | reverse complement strand
CACAGACACAGACACACACACGCAGACACGCAGACACGCAGACACACAGACACACAGACACAGACACAGAACAACACACACACACACACACACACACACACACACACACACACACACACACACACACACACACACACACACACACACACACACACACACACACACACACGGCAAACGTCATCATCTTCAACAATTAAAGAAATTACAAAAAAAGTCCACTTACCTTAGCCAAAGCAAACATCGTCGTCACTGCCACGAACACGGGGAAGCCCAAACTGCTGGCATTGACGCAGGTGGAAGGAACCAGCAGACTACTTACTCGTCAGCCACAGAGAGAGACCAGGGGAGCGACACGACAAATACGCACAGGCACACACAGAGACATCGAGAGAGAGACAGAGAGACAGAGGTGAGGGCTTCAGAGAGGCGGGCGAGTGGCCCTGAGGTTGCCTGGCCTCAGCCCCATGCCGGGCTGGCTACAGCGTCAGGCCAGGCAGGCGGCGATCAGAGAAGGAATCAGCGGCACTGTGCCGGACTGCCTGCACACAATAGGGCAGGGTCAGCTCTGGAGCAGGCAGGACAAGAGATAGAAGTGTGTGTGTGGAGGGGGGGGGGGGGGGCAAGAAATTGAGAAAAGTAAAATAATGAATGAATTAATAAAGGAAAGAAGGAAGGATAGATGGATGGATGGACAGACAGGGGCAAGAAGGAAGGGAGGAAGGAAGAAAGGAATGAAGGAAGGAGGGAAAGAAGGAAAGAAGGGAGGAAGGAGGGAAAGATGGAAAGGGGAGGAAGAAAGGAAGAAAAAAAAGAGGAAGGATGAGTGGAAAGAAGGAAAGATGGGTGGAAAGAAGGATGGAAGAAAGGAATGAAGAAAAGGATGAGGAAAAGAGGAAAGAAGAATGGAAGGAGGAAAGGAAAGAAGAAAGGAAGGAAGGAAGAGGAAAGAGTGAAGGAATCCTTGTAATATTTAGTTTTGAAGGTTTAGGCCTCAAGCTTATTTTTACAAATTGTCGTTGAAAGAAGAGAAGACACAGGTGAAATTTTCTGTAAATGAAACATTTTTTTTAAAAAGGGATGCCGTTAAGAATCATTTGCATTTTTATGTCTGTCTGTCTGTCTCTGTCTCTTTTTCAGTCTCTGTATTTGCATCCGTCTTCTCTGTCTCTGTCCTCTGTCTCGCTGTCTCTGTCTCTGTCCTGTCTCTGTCTCTCTGTCTCTGTCTCTGTCTCTGTCTCTGTCTCTGTTCTCTGTCTCTCTGTCTCTCTGTCTCTCTGTCTCTCTCTCTGTCTCTCTCTTCTCTCTCTCTCTCTCTCTCTCTCTCTCTCTCTCTCTCTCTCTCTCTCTCTCTCTCTCTCTTTTCCTCGGGTGCACACACACAGACAGACATACAGAAAATAAAACAGAAAGACATAGAAAAGACATAAAATAATTATATGATATAGAGGGCAAGAATCAGTCTTGGAAGACAGTGGAGTTTCGCTTTAGGTTCTAGAGCGCTAAGCGTGGGTAAGTAAGAATGAAAGGCAAGCTGTTACCCATGCAGCAGACTTCCCCCCTATCCACTTCACTAGAATAGTCTATTGGAAAGGTAATCGCCAATGCGAATGGTTCCGGTGCCGTGGCAGGAGTCGCCAGAACATTGCCATGAATACATACAGCCCTGAACCACCCTGGGGATTCCAGTTCCTCTTCTTCAGGAAACTCTCTAAACACGACGCCTGTGTGTGTGCTTTTATTTCATTGTTATCTGCTCCTACTGGCACAAAATGGCCTACTCTTCCCAAAAGCGGAACGGATTTTTAACGTGTGCGAAAGATTTTCTGCGTGTGTTCGCACACAGGGCCTCGGTTGATAGTCTCATCCGAATGACTTTGACATTTAGTTAGATTTCTTCGTCAAATGTGGAAGAAAGGGCAAAGCTGGGAATCAAAGCCAGAACCTCACGATTGACTTGTTGGTAAACGAACGTCTTAACCATTGTGCCACCTTTCTTCCTAACATATACAGACATATACAGAGGTATATAGACTCAGAAACAGTCAAAAGAAAGAAACAAACACAACATAGATACAAAACCAGAAGGAAGCAGAGAGCGGAAATTTATATCAGAAGGAAATGTGGCACATAGAGGATGATCATCATGTTTCACTTCGGGCTTTCTCAGTCTGCTTCAGCGCCGATAGTTGGATTATGGGATGCTGGCTCACGTAAACATGTCGTTTCCCCTGTAGCGCTCCTCACCGACATTTGTTCACAAGCCATTCCGTGCAGTCCTCCCATGCATCAACGATCGTAACCGCAGAAATGTCCTCAATGGGGGGTTTGTCCTAAAGCGAACTTGTCCGTCAAACTATGCGTAGTTTCATGTTTGTCATGTCTGGGCTGCAGCTCTGAGGTTCCCCAATGGTGGATGTTGCTGATGCTGTTGCTGTCCCCTCCATCTAAACAGCTGCATTTCAACCTAGGAAAGGAGGGGTGGTATCTAAGCGCAGCACGTGTGTGCATGTGGCATTCGTTTCTACCACCACGAAATGGTCTACTCTTCCGAAAGGTAGATCAAGCTATTTGTTGCACAAGCTGTCGCCTGCTCACTCTGTCACCGCTGTCTGTTACACCGGCCCCAGTCCCCAAAGAGTCCCCCTTCACTCAGACAACTCTGTGAGAACTATGACTACTTTAGGCCTCAGCTTAGGCTACCTCAATGAGCTGCAGAAACTGAAAATAGATATTGAAAAATACAAACAGCAAAACGTAAGGAGCTAAAAGCAAAATGCCGTTTTGTTGTTGCTGTTGTTGTTATTGTTGAGGGTTCTCCAATCCAGCCCTTGGGGTCACTCAGATTGTGCACTCTTCTCCCCCATGACATGACTGGAATTGCTCTAAGACTGCAGACATAAACTGGATGGAAAGCGTGTGTGTAGTGGTGCTTTCAAAACACATCGCCATATAGGCAACCATTCTATGACTTCAGCGGTTTTTTCTTCTCTTTTAACAGAAAATACAGAGTTTAACGCTCCACGTTTGTCATGGATAAAGATGCATTTAAATTTTTTTAAAAATCTTTGAATGTAGATCCCGACATGTTGCATACATCAATAACTGGCATACCTGTTGAACTAGGCTAGAAAAGTATTTTGCAAGCAAACAATTCAAAGTGGGAGAAAAACGAAGCTGTTTCGCTTTGATGACTTGAAGGGCCATAATAAAAATGCAAATGACGCGAAAATAGTTTTAAAAAAGAAAAACAGCGTAGGATTGAGTGCAGAAGCTGCAGAATCACACGTTAGTAATGTCTTTTGTTAAAGTTGAACTTCTGAAGGTTATTTTTTCATTATCATCAGCATGTCATTACTCCAGACCCAGTTTGTGGATTCCTACGTTACAAAAACAGTGATGAACAGTGTGTAACTGTTTCCAATAGCGTAAATACAGTGTCCTCTAAGGAGATTTCTCTGTTTTCCGAAAGACCACCAATGACATAAGGAACTAATGCATGTAGGAAATAATCAGAAAATCGATTCAAACATCCGATCAGTAGGCCAACACTATAACTAGTTGCAAAACACACACACACACACACACACACACACACACACACACACACAACACACACACACACACACACACACACACACACACGCGCGCGCGCGCGCGCACGAGGAAAGAGAGAGAGGGGAGAGAGAGAGAGAGAGAGAGAGAGAAGAGAGAGAGAGAGAGAGAGAGAGAGAGAGAGAGAGAGAGAGAGAGAGAGAGAGAGGGAGAGGAGAGGAGAGAGAGAGAGAGAGAGAGAGAGAGAGAGAGAGAGAGAGAGAGAGAGAGAGAGAGGAGAGAGAGAGAGAGAGAGAGAGAGAGAGAGAGAGAGGAGAGAGAGAGAGAGAGAGAGAGGAGAGAGAGAGAGAGAGGAGAGAGAGAGAGAGAGACGCTTAACGCTTTAACGCTTTAACAGTTTATTGTCATTGCCCAACTAGGCCTTTTGACAAGGGAGGTAACACAATATTTTTTTGTGAAACAGAAAACAAAACATGAAATATGTAATCAGTACAATTGTTTCCCACAAAGAAAAATCCATTCAGTTATGATCAACTAACATTAACATTGGCGTCTACCAATCACCTGGTATATACAAAGAAAAGAAAAGAAAAAATAAACTAAAATGCAAAAACAAAAACAATTTTCCATTCGACCATCCATTCAAATCACATGTGATATCAACCTTTCTGCAGTTGCCTTACTTGAGAATACATTACTCTTTAAAGTGACTATATCATTGCTTATTAAATCAATTGTTACTGACGTGGCTTTGTCTTAATTTTTGTGCCTCTGCAATAAACTTAGCTACTGCTTTAATTACATGTTCGTTTTCAGATGATAAAATAGAAACAATATCTTGAACTTCTGCTGATTGTAGACATAGAAAATTATGTTTACTTCGTACAGTTTCATATGCCTTACATTGGAACAAAAAATGAATTTCATCATCAATGATATGGCCACATAATGGACATGGTAACTGTATGGATGTCTCAGTCTGGAACCATCTTTTATTCGCATTGAAACCCAATGTTCTTAACCTGAAACGAGCATAATTAAGCCTATGCCATTTATCAGTGATTACTTTTATATATTTTTCTGTCTGAAACACAGATTTAAAGGAAAAGAACCAGCTATATTTACTTTTACTTTCCATGTCTGAGTGCCAGTTTTGTTTAAAAGAGCAAATAAGCCTGTCTTTAAATTCCGAAAGAAACTGACGCTCATTTCCTACTTCCTGAGACATCCACACAATCCCAAAGCCATGTTCCAACAAAACTCTTTTAACTTGATATGCCCATTCTCTTTACCAGTTCCATCTGTATAATCAACATTTCATATGCCTGTCTGCATAAACGTGTTTGTGGAAGTTTCAACAGTTTTAACCAATATTTGATACATTTCACAAAAGTTCTTATATACAAAGGATATCTTCCTGTCTCTCCATAAAGTACAGTATTAGATGCATGTATTGGCACATTTAAAAAACGTTTCATGGCAAATGTGTGCACTTTTTCCATTTGGGTATTTGCATATAGTCCCCATATTTCTGAAGCGTATGTTAGCAACGGTTCTATCTGTGTGTCAAATAATTTCCAAAATAGGGAACAGTCTATCGAATTCAGCTTTCGTAATGTTTTTAGGATTTCTATAACACCTTTTTTCCCCTTCCTACAAGATTCCTGCCATGCATAATTTAGACTAAGCCTTGTTGAAAACGTCAACCCTAAATATTTATACGTATTTACTATTTTGACATCAACATTTCCATAAAACCATTTTTCATTTACTGCTAAATGACCACCCATTCTAAAAACAATAACATTTGTTTTGTCCATATTCACTGTTAAATCCAAACGATCTGCCTCTTCTTTTAAGATATTTAACTGGTTTTGTAAACCGATAACAGTCTCAGACAAAAGGATGATGTCATCGGCAAAAAGTAATAAAAACACCTCGATTCCTCCTGGTATTATTTGAATGCCATGTTTTCCTTTTTTAGATAGCTCAATAGCTAGTTCATTTATAAAAAACGAAAACATCTGTGGGCTTAAAATACAACCCTGCTTCAGAGAGAAAGAGAGAGAGAGAGAGAGAGAGAGAGAGAGAGAGAGAGAGAGAGAGAGAGAGAGAGAGAGAGAGAGAGAGAGAGAGAGAGAGAGAGAGAGAGACAGACAGACAGACAGACAGACAGAACAGGACAGACAGACACAGACAGACAGACAGAACAGCAGTAGACAGACAGACAGACAGGTAGACAGACAGACAGACAAACATATACAGACAGACAGACAGACAGACAGACAGACAGGTAGACAGACAGGTAGACAGACAGACAAACAGATACAGACAGACAGACAGACAGACAGATAGACAGACAGACAAACACACTGAGAGATAAAGAAAAAGAGAGAATAATATACCAGGTTATTGAACTTTCTTTTACAATCCGCACATTCACACAGCAGTGAGCCATTATCTGAAATGCTTGCCCTAGATCAGGGAATAGCGTTCATTCCTCTTACTGTTGCTCCCTGGAGACAGTTCCTGTGCAGTCCCCCAGTCAGGACCCAGCGGGCAGCACACGGCCTTCTCCTGCCCATAAAGCGAACATCGAACTTGACATTACATCTAACTTTCTGAATGTTTGTGGACATTGCCCCAACACCCTGTCGCCATTCTTCCAATACTCAAGCATATCTGCAACGAACAAGGATATACAGGCAAACTAATAGAAACTTACAGCTTACTAATATAAACATAGAGGTTTTTTTTTATTGATGACAGGGTGCAAAACTTTCTTTTCCGTATTATAAAAAAACACAACAAACTTACAGTTAATATAGCGTGTCCTCTATGGAGTTTTCTGAACGGTTTGATATTTTTACAAAACAACTTAATTTCTTTTATTCTGGTAACACATGTTGCTTTTAAAAAGAGCCATGTGTTTATCACTTTGGTCATTTTATTCCTATTATACCTTATTCGAGTTTGCACTAGTCCACGTTACTCAGTGTTCTGCTCTGCAGAAAGTCTGTTTACAGACTGTCTATGTATCCTCATTCACTGTATATCTCCACTCTCACAGTCATTCCAAGCGAGATGAGGAGTGCATAGTTTGGTGATTTCCGGGGCATTATGTGTGTATCCATTTACCTATATGTCTATGTATCTATATATTTATCTATGCAACTATGCGTCTATGTATGTATCTCTGTATCTATGTACCTACCTATTTATCTATATATCTGTATATGTAGCTGTACATATAAATTTGTATGTATGTATGTATGTATGTATGTATGTATGTATGTATGTATGTATGTATGTATGTATGTATGTATGTATGTATGTATTATGCATGTATGCATGTATGCATGTATGTATATATGTATGGATGTCTGACTGTCTGTCTTCTGTCTGTCTGTCTCTGTCTGTCTGTCTGTCTGTCTGTCTGTCTGTATGTATGTATTGTTGTCTGTCTGTCTGTCTGTCTGTCTGTCTGTCTGTCTGTCTGTCTGTATGTTTGTATGTATGTATGTATGTATGTATGTAGTGTATGTATGTATGTATGTATGTATGTATGTATGTATGTATGTATGTATGTATGTATGTATGTATGTGTGTATGTGTTGTGTTGTTTTGTATCGTGCTGTATTGTAATATATATAATATATATATATATATTATATATAATATAATAATATATATATATATATATATATATATATATATATATATATATATATATATAAGCATCTCTCTTTGATATGCTCAAAGTGGAATTGTTTTGTGTTCTGAAGTGGTGATATGACTGCCTATAACATGGTGAAATACTGCAAAACAGCCATACATGCCACTTCTTCCTTCACTGTATATCTCCACACTCACAGCGGTTCCCAGCGTGATGAGGAGTTCATAGTTGGGGCGATCCCCGGGGCATTAGACGAGGAAACGCGCAACAGCAGCAGCAGCAACAACACCACCATCAGCAGCAGCAGCAGCAGCAGCAACTACAGCAACAAAACCAACCAAGCGGTATCGGTGCTGCCCTGCTGTTCTCCATCCGAGCCTCTTCTCTCCAGTGTTGCCTGAATCCTGCAGGTGTCGTTAGGCAGCTGCACTGAACAACTTCTTGCTGAGTGTCAGTGTCTTGGGGCGTGTTGAACCAAGCGGAGCTCATCCATCTCCAGGCCCCAGATGGCATGCTGGACACGTTATCTGCACTATGTAATGTGGCTGGTCTACTCCTCATGATTAGAAAACAAACACATTCACATATCAAACATGCTCGAAGTCAGAAAGCGGATACCTGAATGGGGGGGGGGGGGGGGGAACCAGGAATGCTTAGGGAAAAGTCATCATTGACGGACCTGGAAACTAGCTGAGAAAGGAAAAAGAAGTGTCAACAGAGGACGAGAGCGGCTAGCGTAGTGCTCAGAGCGCAAGGCCATCAGGATTATTTGAGGGCCGGGATCGTGTTCGAGCCACCACTGTCAACACCGCTGAGAAAATATCCCATGATTTCACATCAGTACTAACTCTCCTCCCCTAAAAATCCTTTGGATGAGACAAATACACCGACACCCGTGTGCAAACGCATGCAGAACATCTTGCGCACACGTTAAAACATCTTTGGGAAGAGGAGGCCAATCGTGCCGGTATAAGCGGATGGCAAAAATGTATTTTTTAAAAATGGCTTGCACACTACTGCATCGTCCCCACTATGGTATTCCGGCAAACTAACTGGTAGGCACAAACAGTCACCATGGAAAACTGGAATCATTGATGAACATCAGAGCTAGCAGAGGAACGGACACATTCCCCTCCCCCAGCCTTTCACATAAGCAGGATGTTATGTTCAGATTGTTAAGTTTTCCTTGTTATTGTACTGTTTCTTTTAGCAGACAAAATGTAGCGGCACAAAACGTAATACCGAAACTCTTTCAAAGTCAGTCAAGTTTCGAGAATGCTTCAAGTTACCACGGAAAACTAGAATGGGGTCATTTTTTCTGCACTTTTAGGCTGGGTATTGATTCTAGAAGAAATTCCACATCTCTTGTGCTAGTTTAGAGAGAGAGAGAGAGAGAGAGAGAGAGAGAGAGAGAGAGAGAGAGAGAGAGAGAGAGAGAGAGAGAGAGAGAGAGAGAGAGAGAGAGAGAGAGGAGAGAGACAGAAGAGACAGACAGACAGACAGACAGACAGACAGACAGACAGACAGACAGACAGACAGACAGACAGACAGACAGACAGACAGACAGAGACAGACAGAGACAGACAGAGGAGACAGAGACAGAGACAGAGACAGAGACAGTCACAGAGAGACACAGGTCGACACAGAGAAACAGAAAGACGAAGATAGATAGATAAATAGATAAATAGATAAATAGACAAATAGATAGATAGATAGATAGATAGATAGATAGATAGATAGATAGATAGATAGATAGATAGGTAGATAGGTAGATTGATAGATAGATAAGAGAGAGAGAGAGAGAGAGAGAGAGAGAGAGAGAGGAGAGAGAGAGAGAGAGAGAGAGAGAAGAGAGAGAGAGAGAGAGAGAGAGAGAGAGAGAGAGAGAGAGAGAGAGAGAGAGAGAGAGAGAGAGAGAGAGGCAAGGCAAAGGCAAGGCAAAATTCTTTTATTCGAGGATAATAGAAAAGCACTCGTGTGCTTTTTTACATCCAGTCCCCGTCCTTTTCAGGGATAACATGAAGATAAACGATAGCCTCAACTAAACAGCAACAGTTATAGTGATCCAATTACCAAGAGCAAGAAACTGTACCAAGTATCAAACAACAGGTAAGAAATAAAACAGAGATACAATATTAAGGCAATGCTATAAAAAGGCAGTCATTCATGAAACGAAACGAAAATAAGTAGTAAGAATCAATGATGATTATGATCTGAATAAAAAAAAACAAAAAAAAAACAAGCAAACAAACAAAATCAACAAACAAAAACAAAATAAAACAACAATAACAACAAAAAGGCGCAATAATTAAGAATCAAACATGAGAATATGATGAGGTTAGATGACTGAAAACATCAATCGACCACCATCTATCATCAAAATAGATCTCATAAAACATAAGATTTTTATAAAAGGGGAGAAAGAACAACAACAACAGGTAAGATATAAGACAGAGATGCAATATTAAGGTAATGCTATAAAAAGGCGCTCATTTAGAAACGAAAAATAATATGAAGTAAGAATCAATGATGATTTTGATTTGAATAAAAAAAAATAAAAAAGGCTCAATAATTAAAGAGCAAACATGAGAATATGATGAGGTTAAATGACTGAAAACATCAATCTACCACCATCTATCATCAAAATAAGTCCCATAAAACATAAGTTTTTGAACAAAAAACCCCAACTCACACACATACACACCACACACACACACACACACACACACACACACACACACACACACACACACACACACACACACACACACACCCTCACTTAGTCTTATGATTATGGTCATAAGATCACATTGATAACCAAATCCTAACCATGATGGATATAGTTATACAGCTTACTGAAATGGATAATTAATTGAATTTAGGCAATATCAATTACATTTAATACACATGATTATTAAGATAGAGAGTACAATATATGAATAGAACGCTTCTCAATATGGATGGCAAAGAGAGAGAGAGAGAGGAGAGAGAGAGAGAGAGAGAGAGAGAGAGAGAGAGAGAGAGAGGAGAGAGAGAGAGAGAGAGAGAGAGAGAGAGAGAGAGAGAGAGAGAGGAGAGAGAAGAGAGAGAGAGAGAGAGAGAGAGAGAGGAGAGAGAGAGAAGACAGAGAGAGACGAGAGAGAGAGACAGACAGACAGACAGACAGACAGACAGACAGACAGACAGACAGACAGACAGACAGACAGACAGACGGTCAGACAGAAAGAATAGAGAAAGAGACAGAGAAAGATAGGGAGACAGAGAGAAAGAGTGAGAGAGACAAGGCAAGGCAAGGCAAAGGCAAGGCAAGGCAAGGCAAAGTCTTTTATTCGAGGATAATAGATAAGCACTCGTTTGCTTTTTTACATCCAGTCCCCGCCCTTTTCAGGGATACATCAAGTTGAAAATATACTAAGCAATAAAACTTTACGCAGTACCAAACAATACACAGGAATAAGGACACTATAAATGATAAGGTAATAAAATGCACTCTTTCAGAAGACAAAAATCAGAAGTCACAATAAAAGATTTTGATTATGGAAGAAAAGAAAAGCGTTAGTAGATAAAGAGCAAACAAGAGAACAAAATGAAATAAACAACTGAAAACATCAATCCACCACTATCCGTCAAAAGTTATACATGTGAAATAAATCATACATTTGGATAAAAGGGGAATTTTTTTTTAAACTAACATCCTTATTGAGGGGGGGGGGGGGGGGGTGACATACTACCAATAAAATTATAAATAAAATAAAATAAGAAAAAAAATTCATAAAACATCCTAGATGTTTCAAAAGAATAGGCATAACATTTTTATCAATCGGATAATGTTTTACACACGAGAGAGAGAGAGAGAGAGAGAGAGAGAGAGAGAGAGAGAGAGAGAGAGAGAGAGAGAGAGAGAGAGAGAGAGGAGAGAGAGAGAGAGAGAGAGAGGAGAACAATGAACAATGAATGAACAATGAACAAATTTTATTTAAAGAGGGTAATGGCATAAGCAAACATGCTTTTTTACAACCAGCCCTCTGGGCCAAGAAAAAGAAAAGAAAGAGAAAACACACAAAAAACAACAAACTGAATAAATTTATATTAAAAAAAAGGCATAGCAATAACGAACAAACTGCACATTATACATTATATGAGTGAAGACAAAGAAAATAATGACAAAAACAACAACAATAATAATAATAAACAACAACAACAACAAAACAATAATAATAATAATAATAATAATAATAATAATAATAATAATAATAATAATAATAATAATAATAAAATAATAATAATCCATGACATCATCCAAATGCAAGAAACATTTTCTACGCTTATACTTTATCTTTACAAAACAAGAGTACAAAATCACAAAATCAGATTAGAAAATAGAGAAAAAAAGATGATTGACTAGAGAGAAGAGTAAGTAGGGTAGATAGAGCAGAGAAAAAGTAGAGTAAGTAGAGTTGAGTAAGTTAGAGTAGAGTAGAGTAGAGTAAGTAGAGAGAGTAAGAGAGTAGAGTAGAGTAGAGTAGAGTAGAGTAGAGTAAGAAGAGAGTAGAGACGAGAAGGTATAGACAGACAGAGGAGAGATAGAATAAAACAGGTGGGCGGACAGAGAGAGAGAGAGAGAGAGAGAGAGAGAGAGAGAGGAGAAGAGAGAGAGAGAGAGAGAGAGAGAGAGAGAGAGAGAGAGAGAGAGAGGAGAGAAGAGTAGAGAGAAGTAGAAGAGAGAGAGAGAGAGAGAGAGAGAGAGAGAGAAAGGCAAGGCAAGGCAAGGCAAGGCAAAGGCAAGGCAAGGCAAGGCAAAATATTTTATTCGAGGATAATAGATAAGCACTGTGTGCTTTTTTACATCCAATCCCCGCCCTTTTCAGGGATACATCAAGTTGAAAAAATACTAAACAATAAAGCTTTATGCATACCAAACACACACAAGAATAAGGACACTATATATGATAAGGCAATAAAAAATGCACTCGATCAGAAGACAAAAATCAGAAGTCACAATAAAAGATTTTGATAATGAAAGAATAGAAAAGTGTTAATAGGTAAAGAGCAAACAAGAGAAGAGAATAAACAACTGAAAACATCAATCCACCACCATCTGTCAAAAATTATACATGTGACATAAATCATACATTGGATAAAAGGGGGGGGAAATTTTTTTTAACTAATATCCTTATTGGAGGGGGGGGGGAGATACTGCCAATAAAAATATAAATAAAATCAACAATTATAATGATCCAAATACCAAAAGTAAGGAACCATACCAAGTATCAAACAACAGGCAAGAATCAACACAGAGATACAATATTAAGGTAATGTTATAAAGTCACTGATTCAGAAACGAAAATGAGAAGTAAGAATCAATGATGATTTTGAGTTGAATAAAGAAAGCAAGAAAAACAAAGAAAAAACAAAAACAAAACAAAACAAAGAAAAGGCGCAATAATTAAGAGTAAACATGAAAATATGATGAAGTTAAATGACTGAGAGAGAGAGAGAGAGAAGAGAGAGAGAGAGAGAGAGGAGGGGAGAGAGAGAGAGAGAGAGACAGAGACAGAGACAGAGACAGAGACAGAGACAGAGACAGACAGACAGAGAGAGAGAGAGAGAGAGACAGAGAAGAGAATAAAAAGAGAGAGAGAGAGAGAGAGGGAGAGAGAGAGAGAAAAGAGAGAGAAGACAGACAGACAGACAGACAGACAGACAGACAGACAGACAGACAGAGACAGAAGACAGAGACAGAGACAAGAAAGACAAGAGAGAGACAGAGAGAGACAGAGACAAAGAGACATAGAGACAGATACATAGAGAGAGACAGAGACAGAGACAGACAGACACAGACAGACAGACAGACAAAAAGACAGACAGACAGACACAGTCAGACAGGGGAGGCACAAAAGACAGAGACACTGAGAGACAGACAGACCGACCGACAAACAGATAGACCGACAGCCACACAGACAGCTATACAGACATGGCTGGGGACAGAGACGGAGGGAATGAAAAACCTGCTAAGGTCTGCACTTTAAAGGCTTCCCTCTTGCAGTTAATCAAACAGCTGCTGCAGGCGCCAGAAACCCCTATGTCAGCATGTTTTACTGGCCATAATCATTGTCCGGTCCATCAGGGAATCGGTCAATTAATGAGCTGGCTGAACAGGCTCCGTAATGGGGTTTGACAGCAGATACAAATGACCACAAGGTCCATTAGCACCCCCACCTCCTTCAGCCACCCTTACCCACATTACCTCTGTGCTTCATGATGATTTTTTCCACTGACAAATCACTTGTACTTTTTTGTTGTTGTTTCCACTTTTAGGGGCTAAGTTTTCCATTACAAAGGCGCCAGCCAGCGTTTTACTGCTGCTGCAGTCAGTTCCAGAGATATTATGCATGCGGACTCGCTGGGTTGTGTCCTGACAAGTACAAAGCCTTTTTTTAGAGCCTGTAGATTTCTCCCACCTCTGCCTGTCTCCTGTGTACGCCCCCTTAGACGCGTAACAACTTAGACACGTAACATCTTGTGAGTAGTATACACCCCAAATTGCCTTCATGCCATACTTTCATATGTTTTCCCTCCACAAAGGCAACGACCTCTGAGCTGTCGAGGAACCCAGAGAGTGACTAATGCGCATGTGCGGAAGGAAGATGGACGACCGACGGAAGCCCCCCCCAGTTCACCCACAATGGGGGAAGGCTTGTTGTTGCCCTTTTTGAAAAAATATCCCCCCCGGGAAATTTTTTTATACTTTTTATTTATTTATTTTTTTTTATTGATTATTCCCATTGTGCTTGTGATTTTCTGGGGGCTCTGCAGATGCTCGTAGTTAACTTCGTTTTTTTTTAGGGACGTTATTTTTCGCCTCTATGTTACCTTGCTCTACACGTTCCTCCTGCGCTAATTCTGTGCTGCATTTAAAAGCTGGTCTGGTGGTGGCGGTAAAAAGAGTGTGGCGGTGGTGCACTACCCCTACATTGTTCCTGCGTGCGCTGTGTTGCTGAAAATGATCGCTGTGCTTTTTTTAAAACCACTATCACCCCAGCATAGACTGCCATTATTTTGTACCATTTTTTTCAACATATATTCTCTGTGAATGTATGTATGTGTATGTATGTGTGTGGTATGTGTATGCTTTTCGTGGTGCGTCGTGTGTTCGCGTTTTTGTGTGGTGTTTTTTAAACATAAACCCAAAATTGTTTAAAAAATAAAAGACGACAGAAGCATGCAGACGAAGACAAACATCTAGAAAAAGATAAACAGATGGAAAAAAACAAAAAAAGATACATAATAAATAATAGACACAAGATGATGTGAGAAAAATAACTACTACGGAAGAGAGCCCGCAAAAAACGGACGAGGCAGGACGCGACAGACGACGGCATAGACAAAAGACGGTAGAAAATTCAATCCATCACTGTTTCCCAAGGGGGAAAACTTTTCCTGGGAACCTCTTCAGGGAAAAACCGGGGGTTGAAAGAAAGAAAAAGGGGCAACAGGGGGAGGAAATGGGGAAGGAGGCATCGTCAATGGAACACCAATGTGCCCACTGCTTTTGGGTTTCCCCGTGTTTGGCTGGTGTGTTGGTTACTTGTTTTTTCCTGTTTTTTTGTGGTTTGATTTCATTTACTGTAAAGTAAAAGCGGCTTTTAAAACCTTTTGGGAAAATAAGTACAAAACGTTTTGAATTTTTAATTTGGCAGATTGTATTTTTGTTATTTTTTTATTTTTATTAGTTTGTGCCTTTTGCATCGTAAATTTTTGCAGGGTTTGTA
>CM060316.1:1597166-1604666 GCA_030674155.1 Stramonita haemastoma | reverse complement strand
GCGCACGCGCGTGCGCGCGCATACACACAAACAAGCTAGCAAGCAAGGAAGCAGTTTATGGTGTTGCCCTACATTAGTGTGTGTGTGTGTGTGTGTGTGTGTGTGTGTGTGTGTGTGTGTGTGTGTGTGTGTGTGTGTGTGAGTTTTCTGTTGTAGACTAATTTCACCTTTCTCTTAAAACAAAAGCAGGAAGAGGTAAACCTTTTTTTAGGAAAACAAGTAAATATAATGACGTAAAGTAGGACAGTTTGGGCATAACACTCTTTTATGTAAGATAGAATACAATAGTTGATTTATGAACAAAATTGTTTAGAATCAAAATCACTTAATATTACTGATCCAGTCATATTCTTTAGACGATGCATATTAAATTTATAGACTGATGTAACACAACACAACACCTCATAGCGCAAAACAGTTCCCCTTTTTGTATCATTACCCTATTATTCAGCCTTATTTCATTCCAGATGATATCATATTTAGCTTCACACACCGATGTATGGCAACACCTCAACATCAATAATGCGAGGCGGAACAACACAACAGGCTGCATCAACATCGACACCACATACAGTTAAAACTACTACTACTACTACTACTACTACTACTACTACTACTACTACTACTACTACTACTACTACTACTACTACTACTACGACTACGACTACGACTAAAAAGAGAAAAAAGTGATAATGATGTATCTCTTGTATAAAATTATGGTATGGTATGGTATGGTATGGTATGGTATGGTATCGTGTGGCGTTACATTTCATAGCGTGGCGTTGTACTGTACTATATTATATTGTAGGAGTTGTATTTCATTGTACTCGATTCACTTTTGTTCTAGTCTATTGCACTGTATGACTTCACTTTGCACTGCACTGTATTTCATTGAATTGTATATCGCTGATACTAGCGGAAGACTTCCCTGCTCTGACCAGACAAAGCACTTCATAAAAAAATATATTATACCGATTTTTTTTCATTCTTCTCCTCTTTTTTCTTTTATTCTTTTATTTCGAGTGTGATGGAGTAAGCACGCATGTGCTTTTCATGTGTGTATACAGTCTTGTAAATCTTGCCATCTGTTCTCACCGGCACATAATGGCCTACTCTTCCAAAAAACCGAACCTGGTTTTAACGTGTGCGCAAGATGTTTTGCGTGCGTTCGTACATAGGACCTCGGTTTATAGTCTTATCTGAAGGTCTTTTGGGGGCAGTGGAATCGACACCGATGTTAACTCTAGAGGAAAATCCTCGTGAACGAGATTCGAACCCGGGTCAACAGATCACGAGCGCATCACTCTGACCACCAGACTATCCCGTCCCCAAAAGACTAGCTCCTAGACCACCTTGTTCTGTGTTTGTGTAATCTTATTGGCTTCTCCACCTAGCACATGAACTCTTCCAACAAGATTTTGGCCAGCAACAGATCTCATGCTGTCACTTCGTTTGCGTACACGAGATGTTTGTCACATAGGGAGTGCAGACGATTATGCCCTAGAGCACCTTTCCTTGTCAAGTAAATGGAATAAGAGATCTACTTTAGACAGGGATCAACATTAATAGATCAATCACATGAAAGACTTATTCTTTTATTTTGTGAATAATGGAATAAGCGCTCATTTCTTTATTAATATTTAGTCTCCATGTGTAGGCAATTTTGTAACTTTTTATCCATTCTCACCGACACACAATAACTTACTCTTCGGAAAAGCGGCTCATAGTTTAATTAACGTGTGAGCATTCGATCTTTCAAAAAAGTTGAGCTATCGCAAGACCCTTATATTTTATGTTTCTTTTTAGTTGTTGGTCTTTTCCTGCATTTTGTGTTTTGTTTCTGTCCCTCTTCTGTTTCTGCGGTGTTTTTCTTCTTTCTTTCTTTCTTTCTTTTTGTCTTTCTTTCTTTCTTTCTGTTTGTCTTTCTTTCTTTCTTTTTGTCTTTCTTTCTTTCTTTCTGTTTGTCTTTCTTTCTTTTTTCTGTTTGTCTTTAGTTGCAGGTTTTCTTCTGCCCTTTTTGTTTCTTCCTTTTGGTGGCTCTCTGTTTTGTTTTCAGCGGAAGAAAGTAAAGCAAGAGTTTGAATGTAATGGGAATGGGGCCACGGAAGAGTGGGAGGTGGGGGGGGGGGCGACAGGGGAAAGAAAAACAGAATGCTGGAAACACTGGGGTGGGGGGTGGAGGGGGTGGAGTGATGGGTGAGGATAGGGGAGGGGGTAGGGTGTGGGGGTGGAGGGGACAAGGCAGAAACACAAAAAGAATAATTTATATCGATTTTCTGATTATCCGATATCGTACGTCTTTCCGCCAACGGCTCGTGACGTAATTGACCCGAAACGACGTTGCGAGAAGTTGATAGACCGTTCAATACCCAACGCCCGGTGTGCCGTGTAGCAATGATACCACCTCTGAAACTTTACCCGGGACAAATCCAGCTCAAACACGCAAACATGCACGACGGCACGTCAGCCCTCACGCGAGGAAGTCTTCACATGCATTAAGTTTGCACTTACCAGCGTGCGTATACACATGCATACATGCATGCAGACATGCGTAAGCGTACACGTCCATACAAACAACACATATTTGTGCGCTTGTGCACGCACGTGCACGCACTCAAGCACACACACACACACACACACACACACACACACACACACACACACACACACACACACACACACACACACAACACACAGAGTGAGAGAGACAGAAGGAAGAATCACTTGCATCCAAAGTTTCATTAACCCATTGACCTCTGCAGTTGGCGCAGCAGAAGCTAAGTGTATTTGCTGCAGCATTTGATGTAGTCTGTAGAATGGTGCACTCTGTGACACTGCTCTCAGAGAAAAAGAAAATAAAACAACAGAAAAATATGTAGACTTCAAAGTTGTATCCCAAGCAAGTACACACACGTGTGTGTGTGTGTGTGTGTGTGTGTGTGTGTGTGTGTGTGTGTGTGTGTGTGTGTGTGTGTGTGTGAGTGTGTGGTGTGTTGTGTGTGTGTATGTGTGTGTGTGTGTGTGTGTGTGTGTGTGTGTGTGTGTGTGTGTGTGTATGCAGAAAGTGTTGTGCCAACGAATACTGGCAACAGCTTAGTGCCTCCATCCAGTCTGCAGCTGCCTCAGGCAACATCAGAGGAATGTACGAAGGCATCGAGGCAGCTCTAGGGCCAACACAGAGCAAAACCGCCCCACTCAAGGCCTCCAATGGGGAGGTGATCACCGACAAGAGCAGACAGATGGGCAGATGGGTGGAGCATTACTCTGAGATCTACTCTAGAGAGAACACAGTCTCCAGCTCAGCCCTCGATGCCATTCAGCCTCTGCCCATCATGGAGGAACTAGATACTGAACCAACCCTTGCTGAACTCCGCAAAGCAATTGACTAGCACTGATGGCATTCCACCCGACCTAATCAAAAGCTGTAAAGACACCTTACTGCAGCCCCTTCACGATGTCCTATGCCAGTGTTGGAGGGAGGCAGCCGTGCCGCAAGACAAGAGAGATGCCAAGATCACCACTCTCTACAAGAATAAAGGCGACAGGAGTGATTGTAACAACTACAGAGGCATATCTCTCCTGAGCATCGTAGGAAAACTCTTCGCTCGTGTCATGCTTGTGCGCCTCCAGAAACTTGCTGAGCGTGTCTACCCCGAGTCATAATGCGGCTTCCGAGCTGAACGCTCCACAGTAGACATGATATTCTCCCTACGCCAACTTCAGGAGAAATGCAGAGAACAACACTAACCCCTCTACATAGCCTTCATAGATTTGACAAGGCTTTGGCCTAGTCAGCAGGAAGGCTATTCAACATCTTCCAGAAATTGGTTGACCCCAAAACTCCATAGTCTCATCAAATCCTTCATGATGACATGAAGGCAACAATCCAGTATGAGGAAGCATGTCCAACCATTTGACATCAAGAGTGGAGTCAAGCAAGACTGTGTCCTTGCTCCCACCCTCTTTATATTTTTATTGCAGTATCTCCCCCCCTCCAATAAGGATATTAGTTTAAAAAATTTCCCCTTTTATCCAAATGTATGATTTATTCACATGTATAATTTTTGACAGATGGTGGTGATTGATGTTTTCAGTTGTTTATATCTCTTCTCTTGTTTGCTCTTTACTATTAACACTTTTCTATTCTTTCATTATCAAAATCTTATTGTGACTTTGATTTTTGTCTTCTGATCGAGTGCATTTTTTTACCTTATCATATATAGTGTCCTTATTCTTGTATGTTGTCTGGTTTGCATAAAGCTTTATTGTTTAGTATTTTCAACTTGATGTATCCTGAAAAGGGCGGGACTGGATGTAAAAAGCACACAAGTGCTTATCTATTATCCTCGAATAAAATATTTTGCCTTGCCTTGCCTTGCCTTGCCTTGCCTTGCCTTGCCCGCCTTGCTTTGGCATCTTCTTTGCCCTGCTCCTAGAGCACGCTTTTGGAACTGCAACAGAAAGTGTATACCTACGCACCAGATCCAGCAGTCGACTAATCAACCTGGCTCGGCTGAAAGCAAAACACAAAAGTGATGGAGAAAACGATTAGGGACATGCTTTTTGCTGCTGCTGCTGCTGTCACTTCGCACACTGAGCAAGAACTCCAATGCCTCATGGACAGGTTTTCCTGCAAAGACCCCGGCCTGACAATTAGCCTGAAAAAGACCAATGTGCTGAGCCAGGACGTGGTTACTACAGCAGCCATCTACATCTGTAACTACCAGCTCGATGTCGTACACCAGTTCACATACCTGGGATCCACCATCAGTGACAACCTGTCCCTTGATGCCGAGATCAACAAGTGCATCGGCAAGGCTGCTACGACCTTAGGACGCCTCACCACCCGCGTCTGGGAGAACCCAAAGCTGACAATTTCCACCAAGATGGCAGTGTACAACGCCTGCATCGTCAGCACTCTCCTTTATGGCAGTGAAACATGGACAACATACTCCAAACAGGAGCACAAACTGAACAGCTTCCACCTGCGCTCTCTCCGTTACATCCTCGGCATCCACTGGAGTGACAAGGTTACCAACGCTCAGGTCCTCGAGGCTGCATGTCTTCCCACCATCTACACACTCCTCAGACAACGCAGACTCCGATGGCTTGGTCACGTGCGAAGGATGGAGGATGGACGCATTCCTAAAGATCTCCTTTATGGTGAACTTGCCTCCGGCAAGAGAAGCATTGGCCGCCCCCAACTGCACTACAAAGACGTCTGCAAGCGTGACATGAAAGCCCTGGACATCAACACAGAGAACTGGGAGGAGGTAGCAGCTGACCGCAGCAAATGGCGCAGTGTTCTCCACAAACAGCTGAAGTGTGGTGAAGAAAAGATCCACACCGCAGCAAACGAAAAGAGAGCGAAGCGGAAGGCATGTACTCCAGCCACCTCAACAAGCCACATCTGCATCAGATGCAACAAAGACTGCCACTCCCGGTTTGGACTGACCAGCCACAGCCGGCGTTGTCGCTGAACAAATGACTTTTCTTTTGGCGCGAATTCCATAGTGGACACCGACTGACAGAGGCCTACTACTACTATAAACAGAAAACACACGGAGTCACTAACCAATAACAACATTAGGAGCTAACAGCCAGGCAGTCAACCAGCTGACCGATTAACCAGCCAGAGGTCCAGTCAACCTACTGACCAATAAACTATCCAGCGGAATATGTGACTATTACATAAACACAGCAAAGCAATGAGAGGCTGTTGCGCAATGGTCAGTGTGATGGACTTGTGGCTGGGCAGTCCTGTGGAAGATTCCTGTGATAGGTACCATGAGAGAGTAAGGTATGGTTTTCGTTAGACTTGTTTTAGTCGTCTGTTAGCGTCGTGGCTAGAGTGAGAACGCTGTGGGTCTGTGCTGTCAGACCTCAGTTAACGCTGTGGTCGTGCTGTCAGACCTCAGTTAACGCTGTGGGTCTGTGCTGTCAGACCTCAGTTAACGCTGTGGGTCTGTGCTGTCAGACCTCACTAAGCAAAGGTGTTATTCTCGTTTCCCTTTCCTTCCTCAGCTACAGCTCTGAGATTCACCAGTGATGACATGTTCTGATTTGCCCACCATGAAGGTAGCCGCATTTTGACTTTGGGTGATTGTTCACTTTAGTGTGAGCGTGGTTTTTTGTGTTATAATTTAGCATACATTTGTACTCTTTTTTTTATCTAAAGTCCCACTAAAACAACAGGTATCCGTGTTTAGCATGATCTCAAACCTTCCTCTGCAATCATGAGCAGACTCCATTGTTTTTCTTCTTCCTCAAACGCTCAAGCTGCAGCTCTTGTTGTCTGTCATAAGAGGAAAATGCGTTAAGTTGCCGGTAAGCACCTGACAAGTCAGGCCCAACGCTTCCGAATTCAGCGTTGGAGATAACTGTTGTCTTTTTAGTATTTCCGGAGAAAAAGACGGGAGAACGGAGCGAGAAGGCCGAAACTAGACAATGAGGCCAGGAGAAGAAAAGGAACAAGGCAGACAGAGATAGCGTTGGAGAAAAGGAATCCCTAGGATGGGATTTCCAGGTGGGATGCTATTCATGTTGACAGGCACCTGGAATCCCCAGGTGGAGGGGCGTGGGGGGGGGGGGGGGAGCAGACTAACTTTAATATCCTTGTCATCATCATCATCATTCACCATGTAAAAAGAAAAACAGTCAGATTCAATGGCCTCTGGTGCTCTCGGCTCAAAGGGCGCTCATTTCAAGTTTCTTTCCACTATGGTTCAGTGCCTGGCGTTAACGAGCTAAGTGTCACAGAAATCGCTTTCATGTCTGGAATTTCTCACCACCAAAGATTGTCGTTACAAAGGCGTGGCGCCGGCTGTTAGTCCTGTAGACTGGGCCATCACAGTCCTGTCACGTCAGCTTCGGCGACATTACCTGTCAGTGTCCGTCACTGGGAAAATGGATAGGAGAATATTGGAGGAGAGGGATAAGCGGGAAAGGTGGGGAGGGAAAGGGAGGAGAGTGGAAGGAGGAAGGGCAGGGCGAAAAGTGGGTGGTGTCTTGTATGTATGCAGAATCAGAAGCAGGCACCATTTCATGTCACCCGCTGGCCTGCCGCCTGGTTTGGGGAGGTGTCTTTCTTGTCAGTCAGTCTGGCCGTGGGGAATAAGGGATGCTGGCTTCGCTGCCCTGGGCTGGGGCCCTATGCTGACTGAGGAGGCAGAAGCAGCCTGACTTGAAGTTTGCCGTGTGTGTGGGGGGGGGGGGGGGGGGGGGCGAGAAAAGACACTGATAGGTGGGGAGTAGTAGTGTTTGCAGATAGTTTGGCATTTAAAAGTTGACAATAAATGGAATATCCACACGTGCACGCGTGCGTGCGTGCGCGCGGCGCGCGCACACCACACACACACACACACACACACACACACACACACACACACAACCGAACACACGCACGCTAGCAGGCACATATGTACACATGCGCATGTGTGAAAACATGCAAGCATAGAAACACAAATATTTAAACACACACACAGACACACAAACACACAC
>CM060316.1:1584666-1592166 GCA_030674155.1 Stramonita haemastoma | reverse complement strand
GAGGCCAAGCTCTTAGCGTCACATTCTGCCCGCTTCTGTAAGCAAGCAAGGAACCACGTCGCCCCTCCGCCCATAGCTAGGGCAAGGGGGAGAGAGGAGAGGAGAGGAGAGAGAGAGTGAGAGAGAGAGAGAGAGAGAGAAGAGAGTAGAGAGAGAGAGAGAGAGGAGAGAGAGAGAGAGGAGAGAGGGGGAGGGACTCTTGTTGGAAAGAGCAAGACGGCTATCGATCGAAAGCGAGGAAGTGATATATTTTTTTCTTCTTTCTGTCTCTCTGTCTTCCTCCTCCTCCTCCCTTTCCTTTCCTTCTCTCTCTCACACTCTCTGGTCGCAAGCCAGTTTTGTGCCGATCCCTAAACCTTCTTTCCTCCCCTCCCCCCATCTTCACGCAGTGTAGCTGTTTGCAAGATCTTGATTTGTCGCTGGGAATTCTTGGGAGTTTAGCCATGAGATACCCTCGTGTTGTTTTAGAGATTTTCATGTTGTGGTTGTTGCAGCAGCAGCAGCAGCAGCAATAGTAGTGGAGGCGGTGAGAGAGGAGAGATGCTGTCGTGGTGCTGGTGATGGTGGTAGTGGTGGTGGTCATTGTCTACGTTATTCAGGAAGGAAGGAAAGACGGAAGGAAAGGACAGAAGAAAGCGGCGCTAGGAGTGTGGCTTCGGAACGTGCTTTCTGGGAATGTGCCTTCACTGGCGGCGGTAAGACCGTTTTCTGACTTGGGCTGTTTTTGATGGGGTGTAGCGGGTACTGCCTCTGTCTGTCTCTGGGGTGTGGGCGTGATTAATTAGCGTGTTGATGAGGTGTAGCGGGTACTGCCTCTGTCTGTCTTCTCTGGGTGTGGGCGTGATTAATTAGCGTGTTGTGTGTCACTGTCTTGTGGGGGGTCGGTTTGCTGCTGTGTTTGGCTTGGCATCGATTTGTAATCTAGGCTATTGTGATTTGGCAGTTATTTACTAATCGTGTAGAATGTTTCTTTTTTTTTTGAGGGGGGGGGGGGGGATGCGGGTTAACTTTTTATCAGGATACAGTGGTTTAGGTGTTACATTGTGGTATGTGTTCTAACTGTCTATCCAGTACTGTAATACTTTATTCGTTTGTATTTGTATTGTGGTGGATTTCATTCCATTGTGTTTTCTGTAAACCACTGTGTTTTATTGTTTGTGGCTGTCATGTCCTGTCCGTATTACTCCAGCTTTTATCGTGTCTTGTCTGTTTCCAGTTAGTCCTAACTGCCCATTGTTTTGCATTCTTTCTATTCTATTTATACTGCTGGCTTGAGCTGAACATGCGAATGAATCAAAAAAAATTGTGCCAGTTTGTACAAGTTTGATAATTATTGTAAGCACTTTTGTAGATGCTTTTAATGTTTTCATCTAATCCTATGTATATTATTTGCCACTTGCGAACATCTTTGGAGGCAATTGTTAGTTACAAGAAACGATTTTTGTCTCCTGTATTTATGCTTTGTTTTCCATCTTAGAAACTAAACTACAAACAAGAATTTAAACGCAAACAATTTCAGACATGCTCACAGACTGAACAGGGTGAGCCTCTAACCGAGTGTTGCAATCAGTAGCTTGGTAGCAGAGGTCTCTGA
Source organism: Stramonita haemastoma (assembly GCA_030674155.1). NCBI lineage: Eukaryota > Metazoa > Mollusca > Gastropoda > Neogastropoda > Muricidae > Stramonita > Stramonita haemastoma. The sequence continues at coordinate 1,590,572 of CM060316.1, read as the reverse complement.
CGCCTCGCTACCCTTCGACCACACAGGATATGGGACACCTTCGCTTTTGTATTTAATTTACCTGGTGATATTGGTAGCACCACGGGTGGATACAGGTTGGTTTTAGTGTTGTAGAGGTATTTTTAATTTAACTTCAGAACTAGTTTACTACAGTTCCAGTTCTGTGCTGTGACCCAGTGAGTGGTCTGGTATAGCAGACGTGGATTGCTTTGATGAAAGAGCCATTGTCGATCACATGAATGATTGCCGTCAACAAAGAGCCATGATTGATTGATTAAATGATTGTGGTCGAAATTCGCAGCAATTCACACAATGGAAAACATCTGTTAGATCACTTATTAGACTGTTTACTTTATTTTTTCAGCATTTTGTTCAACAAACATGTCTCACTCTATCTTCTGTAGTTTAAAATGGTTATGGAATAATCATGCTTTGAATGAGTATTTTATTTACATATAAAAAGAATGGACAACAACAAAAAGAACATCAGTAACATCAACGACAATAGCAACAACACTAACAACAGCGGCAACATCAATAACAACAACAGCAGCAGCAGCAGGCAGCAGCCAGAAAGAGGACAGTGTCACGACTTTAGATTCTTTGGCATGTAAAGCTCTGATCACTTCTTTTTGTTTGTTTTTTTGTTGTTTACTTTTTGTTTAATGTCTGTTCATTTCTGCCTTTGATTATTTGCTTCTTTCTATTCTTCTTTTATTTCTTTCTATCATTTGTGTCATTAATCATTTGCAGTCCAAAGAGAATAAGGGGAGCGCGTTGCCACATACTGAAAGTATGATAACCTGCTGTCCTCATTTATGTCTTCTGATCTGTAATAAGATTGACATTTTTGCAACACCCAATGGGAGATCTATCTTTATGTATCTCGTGTGATATATCTATGTACCTTGAGCGCTATACGCACGTCCTTTATTATTATTATTATTATTATTATTATTTATTATTATTTGTTGTTGTTGTTGTTGTTGTTGTTGTTATTATTATTATTATTATTATTATTATTATTATTATCATCATCATCATTATTATCATCATTATTATCATCATTATTTATCATTATTATTATCTATCATCATATCATCACCATCATCATTATTATTATTATTATTATTTATTATTATTATTTATTATTATTTTATTATTATTATTATTATTATTATTATTATTATTATTATTATTATTATTATTATTATTATTTATTATTATTATCGCCGATATTTCTTCACTTTTGATGTCTTGAAGCGGTATCCAATCCAACAGAAATCCCTCCCCACCCCCGTCCTCCTCATTGTCCTCCTTTTCATCCCTGTGTTTCTGCTTCTTTGTGTCATTTTTCTTGCACCTGTCTCTTTCTCTCTGTGTCTGTGGAGGTGGAGTAGCCCAGTCCAGTAGTTACGACGTGTAACGGGTCATTTGATAGCCATTCAGGCCACGGCCTGGGTTTCCGCTATTGGCTGGCACCCAGAGCTTGGTCAGTTATTGATGTCACGGGAGGGTCAAGGCCAACGTGAATATATTGACTATCATCAGGCTTTGACACGTTAGGTGTTCCTCTATGGCAACCTCTCAGCATAAAGACTTGCCACCCCATGTACACCACAAAAACCTTCCTTTACAATCAGAGTTGGGCTACCTAGGCTTTTGGCGAGGATTGTAAAAACAGCTCCATGTTCGTTTGCAAACTTTGCAACGATTGTGGATGATACACTTTTTGTCCCATACTTCTCCCAGGAATGCGTGATGAGTGAGACAGAAACGACTGTGTATAATACACCTCTTGTCCCATACTTCTCCCAGGAATGCGTGATGAGTGAGACAGAAACGACTGTGTATGATACACTTTTTGTCCCATACTTCTCCCAGGAATGCGTGATGAGTGAGACAGAAACGACTGTGTATAATACACCTTTTGTCCCATACTACTTCCAGGAATGCGTGATGAGTGAGACAGAAACGGTCGTGTATAATACACCTCTTGTCCCATACTGACTCCCAGGAAGGCGTGGTGAGGGAGGCAGACCAAAGCGCAGAGTATGGCTACTCCCTCGGGTGAAAAGCTCAGGACTCTACAGACCAAAGTTTGCCCATCTGTTTCAGGACGTTTACTTTCTCGACTTAATTTTGATTCTAGATTCCCTTTATACTGGTTTGAAAAGTTCTTTAGAGGAGGATACCAAGCGCATTTACAAAAAGATAAAGTCAAAACAAAAGACAGCATATACAGTTTTATGAAGACTAACTTGCTATGCTCAGTGATGACCTAGAGAGGGATTGTCTCTGTAAGGATAGACTTGGCTAGAACACATTGTCTGACACATGAAGTAATGCCTGACACGTGAGTGTAATGTGTCGATGTGTGTTCGTCTGTCTGTGTGTCTACCTTTTTTCTGTATCTATTTCTTTTTGTGCATGTGCGTTTGTGTATGTGTGTGTGTGTGTGTGTGTGTGTGTGTGTGTGGTGTGCGTGCGTGCGTGCGTGCGTGCGTGCTGCGTGCACAGGCACAGAAGTATATGGGGAAACAAAACTGAAGTCACCTTAAGTCTAGAGCAGCCGGGACCATCGAGTCAGAGACATTTTGGGGCAAGGAAAACAATGTGATGAGGATGGTGTAATGATGTTTTTATATTAGTGCATATGTGTTTAGACTACTCTGCAGACTGTACTTCACGCTTTCTATCATAATATATCCCAGGGTCAACCAGGCCCCGGAGATACAGACACCAACAGTGCTGGTCAGGTAACTTGAGCAACATTCTTAAAATTGCATCCAAAAGTGGATGAATCTCCAGTACGTAGCCCCAGCCTTCTCAGTGAGCCCACAGCACACTCACTCTGGATAGCAGCCGGGTGAATTCCGAAAAATCCCTATGACGTATGGGATTGAGCCTGCGACCTTCCAGTTTTAGCCCAGGACACTGGCTACTGCGCCATAGCGGCCAACTATTTGTTTTAAACTCTCTCCTTCTCTGTGTCTCACTGTCTCTTTGTCTGTGTGCGTTTTAATTTGTCTCTCTATCTGTCTGTCTTCAACATTGTAAATACCTTCCTTTCCCCTTAGTATAGAGAAACTAAAATAATCATCCCTATACACTCTGTATTTGTACATCAACCATCAGCAGCTAAATCTGACATGAATTATCCATGGCGGTACAGTTCATCGGCCCCTCCAGCAGTGGGTTTTACGATCAGGTTTTGCCTTGTCCCTGTATCTCCTGAGCGGACACCTCAGTAGCGAAGCTCGGTACGAGACTAACAGCAGAAGCCGCGGCATTGCCTCCCGAGATGTTAACATTCAGAGGCGGACATCTATCTGCCTTGGGGGAGTCTGCCCACACATGATAGCTTCATGACACTCGCAGGACTCCGGCACTTTCCCCAGAGAGAGTCACACACCCGCTTTCCCTTTCGTCCAACACCTTTTGTTCTCACTTGTCCAATTTGAAAAAAAGAAAGAAAGAAAGATTGACAAAGACAGAAGGAAAGAAGGAAAGAAAGAAAGGAAGATCGAAAGAAAGAAAGAACGAAAGAAAGAAAGAAAGAAGAGAGGAGAAAGAAAGAAAGAAAGAAATGAAAGATTAAGAATGAATAAAAGAAAAAAAGAAAGAAAGAAAGAAAGAAAGACAGACAGAAAGAAAGAAGAAGAAGAAAGAAAGAAAGAAAGAAAGAAAGAAAAGAAAGAAAGAAAGAAAGAAAGAAAGAAAGAAAGAAAAAGAAAGAAGATTAAGAAAAAAAGAAAGAAGCAAAGAAAGAAAAAAAACGGAAAAAAGAAAGATGGGGAGACATACATACATACATACATACATACATACATACATACATACATACATACATACATACATACATACATACATACATACATACATACATACATACATATTACAGGCAGACAGACAGACAGACAGACAGAGCAGACAGACAGACAGACGGACAGACAGACAGACAGACATACGGACGGGTCGGACAGACAGACAGACAGACAGACAGACAGACAGACAAAGAACAAGTACAATAATAATGACAATGCTTGGGGGTAAGTGTGTGCCTTTAGAGGTATGATCTTTTTATCATGTGCTCTTTCTTTTCTGACCTGGGTGGATTTCTATCCGAATAAAAACAGTTTGCCATGATTGTGTCTTTTGAAGTATGATCTATCTTTTTTCGTAAATTTTATTTTGTTTCTAAAGTCAGTGGATTGCTTTTGGAACAAAAAGATGTTATATTTGTAAATGGCGCTTACATGTGAAGACAAGTGTTTGATAATGAAACACTTTTTACCGCGTGGGGATGCCGGGGCATGTCAGTATAAATAGCATTCCCACCTTCTGGAAATTCTGTGCTAGAAGTGTCCTCTTTTCTATCCTTTGTTTGTTTCTGCATTGGTCCTTTCTTCTGTGTTCCTTCTTGTCTTTTTTCTGCATTCATGGTCCTTTCCTGCCTTTTTCTGCATTCATGGTCCTTCTCCTGCCTTCTTTTCTGCATCATGCTCCCTTCTCCTGCCTTCTTTTCTGCATTCATGCTCCGTTCTCCTGCCTTCTTTTCTGCATTCATGCTCCGTTCTCCTGCCTTCTTTTCTGCATTCATGGTCCCTTCTCCTGCCTTCTTTTCTAGACAGGTATATTAAAAAAAATAGCAGTTCTCTCTTAGGCCGAAGGCAGCGTGACGCATTTTCGCTCATGTAATAGACAACAATAGCCGCCATGCTGTCTGAGCGTTCCACGACGAAGAAGAAAACAGCTTTGTTTTTTGTGGGTAGAGACCAGAGCCTAAATAATGTAGCCTGGAAAAGTGAAGCTGGTCAGCCATAGCTATGAGAAGCAAACATACTGTGTGTGCAGCTTTCAAGGGCTATTCAGCGTCATCTTGATGAAATGTCACACTTTTGTCTTTTTAGAATTGAAGATGACGGATGCTGTTTCCTTTAATAGTGTAACATTGATATTTTTCATAGAAAAATCATTCACTGAAGCTATCGCTTTTTTTCTTCTGAAGCAGAGTCGGGCAATGTTTCTGAAACAACTGAGGGTGGTGCTTATACTTCTATTATCAATAGGCTACACAATTTAATAAGTGGACTGTTGTCTCCAACATCATTGAGCTATCTTATAGAGTAGTGGTCATCGTGTGCTAGGTCTTCTTAATTCTGCCAGATACATTGTTAGTGAATCGTCAATTATTCTAGATAACCTAAGCTACTTTTACTCATTTGTATTGCAATTATCAGGGACATATCAGGTGCACAAAGTGTATTCAAGAGGCAGTCTCATTTGGGATTAGAGGTTAAAACGTAAAAAGGGATAAAATATATGGCATCTGCCCTTCACAACAGGAAATAATTTAGAGAGACTTCAGAGTAACCCTTCAAGCAAAGTTGCAGAGAAGTAAAATAAAACCTTAGTGTCTCCTCTGCTTATTGTATCAAATGATCATTTTATCAAGAGCATTATCTGCATATACAAAACATAACAAACATGTAAGACATACTGATAAATTCTAAAACCTCATCTCAATATTTTTTTAAAGCACATATAATTATCTGGGGACGGGCTAGCTCAGTGATCAGAGCACTCGCTTTCCACCAACCAATGTTAAGCAGCATCGAGCGTGGTAAGTGGATGGGTGACCATTTCAATGCCTTGGTTTCAGTGCAGTTCCCTAGTTCACCCAGCTGTAAATGGGTACCTGCCCTCTCTAGGGTCAGGAAAGGTATAGCAGCAAGAAACATGAGATGGGTGACGACCTCAATATGGTGGCCCCCAGAGAAACTGAGGTCTCTGACGCCTCGCTCAACGACCACGTGGGTTATGGAACACCTTTATCTTTTACTTTATTGTAGTTATCTAAGAAGTATTCTTCTTTCCTTCGTACAGATCAAAAGCTTTGTTGG
>CM060316.1:1572166-1579666 GCA_030674155.1 Stramonita haemastoma | reverse complement strand
CATTGGCACTAGTCCATGTAAGACAGGAGGTTATGCCCTGCACTTTGAGAATATAGGTATATTCTATCCAGTTTTCCTGCAAAGTTTGCACTTATGTTTTGCTTTGATTTTGGCAAACAGAGCTCCCAAAATGTCTAAATAAAGACGGGAAAATCATAATTGGGAATGAAAATAAAATGTTTGTGCTAGTTATTTCTCATTATAATTAGTTTAGTCACATGCTTTCTGCGAAATACCTACTGACAGTAAAAGAAGAGGCGGTGAAACTTGAGTTGTCTTATTTCAATTAGAGAATGTGCCCTGGTTTAGTGCGCAAGGGAGAGAAATAAACAGGGGTGAGGAAGGAACGGAACTAGGTCAGTGAGGAAAATCGCACCAGCCCTTACACGAGTCATGAATATCAATCAGAGGTAAGAGTGAAATTGGGACTCTAGTTTCCAGGAAGTACAAATGTCCCAGTTAAAGGCACAAAGAGCTGGGCAATATGTTGTCCTAAATCCCCAGTGTGTAGGTTTGGCTTCAAGGCCTACATCATCATCATCATCATCATCATCATCATCATCATCATCAACTCACACACACACACACACACACACACACACACACACACACACACACACACACACACACACACACACACACACACACCACCAGCAGTCTGCACTGGCACAGAGCATGGCTGTAGATCAGATCTTGAGGGATGTTGGCAGAAACCAAGGGCTACTATCAATGCTCCATCTGGGTATTGAGTAGCTTGGCCACAAGTCCATGAGTGTGTGGGTGGGGGGTGGTGTGTGTGTGTTTGTGTATGTGTGTGTGCACACGCACACGTTTTTGATTCAGAGGGTTTGGCTTACTCAATACACAGGTATGTACAGAAGTCTTGGTTCAATTTTAAACCTTGATTTGTTTAATCATTCTTGTTTTCTAAATAACTTTTGCCTGAAGTTTGAAAACGATGATTGTGTATAATTATGTTTTTTGTGATATAAAAGACGTTGTCTGTGTGCATTACCTTCTTGATGTATCTTTTCTTTAACTACATGTTTTGAAACAAACGGTATCACATTATTCATTATTGTTTTTAAAAATGTGCACAGGAGAGGGGGAGGGGTAAAATGCGTTTTGGGGACAGTAATCTTCAAAGTATTCTACAGTAAAATAGCAACTACAAATAATGTCCAAAGATAAAAAGTATAAAGGAAAAAATGTAAAGGTGTCCCAAACCTGAGGCATCGTAGGATACCTCAGGCTTTTCTAGGAGCCAGCAATTGAGGGGGTCACCCATCTCCTTCCCTTGCTGCTTTATCTTCCCTGACCCTAAAGAGGGCAGGTACCCATTTACAGTTGGGTGAACTTGGATGAATGCACTGAAGCCAAGGTGCGCAAACGGTCATACTGTATAGATGGACTTTTTTCTTGTAAGTTTAAAAGTGATTCCATAATTATGAAAATAAAAACAATTTCACTTGTCAGGCAGTTATTTTTATATTATGTGCACGTTATTTTCAGGTACGTGCAACTAGGCTTTGGGAAAAGAGGAGTTTGGTCTGATCAAATAAAAACAGCAGCGTAATTGTTTTAACAACCTTCCATAAATGAAACAATCAAAACAGATATTTCTATCACTCACGATACGTGCAATCAAAGTCCTCCAATTTAGAGGAGAAAAATAAGTAGCACATAACTAGCTTAGAATACAATTTCCAATCACGAAACATGATTTTAAAAGATAACATAATATAGCTGTCACAGTAACATTCACCACACAATATTTCAAACAAGTTGATTAATAATCATCCTACTGGAATCCAAATAAATGTATAATCAAAACGTGATAAATAAACAATAGCTTGAAAACGATACATTCGTTTTCCAACTTTCCTTCTGCTGAAACTCTGAACACATGTGTTGACTGTGCGAAAGGACGTAATCTAACACTGAGCTGTCTTTAGAAAATCTATTGTTTTTATTCGTTTTGATTGGTTGGCCGGCTGGCTTGTTCACTCATTGATTGGCTAGCTGCTGTCTTTCTTTGTTTTTTTTTCCATGAAAAGACATAAGCACCTTAAAAACCCACATTATTTTTGCGTTTTGTGTCTCTACCCCACATTTCTTTTTCATCCACTGACGCTATCTGGAAAACCGCCAACTAGACTAAAAGAAAGAAGCGGCAAATAAAGCGGTTAAGTTAATTAACTGGTCAAGTGTGCTCTTGTTTACGGCTACAGAGGCTGGGGTGGGATTCAACAGCGGAGAGAGGTTGAGACTGAGCTGAAAAAATACACACACAAAGAGAAGAAGCTTGTTTCAGGCTCTCGCAGGCCTGAGGAATAACAACGGTAATTAAGGGTGGAGTGGGGACTGCGGTTTCCTTTGAGACTGTATGTGTTCAGGTTAAGTGAGGAAGATATTTCGGTGATTTACTTCTTTTCTATTGTGTTGCATTAAACATCTCAGTACTGGTAGAAAATCCAAATTATCATCATTATTACTCTGTCTGTCTGTCTGTCTGTCTGTCTGTCTGTCTGTCTGTCCTCTCTCTCTCTCTCTCTCTCTCTCTCTCTCTCTCTCTCTCTCTCTCTCTCTCTCTCTCTCTCTCTTCTCTCTCTCTCTCTCTCTCTCTCTCTCTTCTGTACCTCTCTCTCTCTTGCCCTCTCTCTCTGTCTTTCTCTTATATCTCATCTCTATCCCTCTCTCGCTCATTTCCTCTCCCTCTCTCTCTCTGTCTTCCTCTCTCTCTGTCTCTCTCTGTCCCTGTCCCTATGTCTCTGTCTCTCCCTCTCTCTCTATCTTTCTCTCTCTCACGGGTGCTTTCTGTTACTGTCTCTCTCGTTCACTCTGGCTTTTTTTTTGTTCCTCTCTCTGTCTCTCTATCTTTATCTGTCAGTCGTCTCTGTTTCTGTCTCCGTCTCTGTATCTCTGTCCCCCTCTCTCCCCCCTCTCCCCCCCCCCCCTCTCTCTCTCTCTCTCTCTTGCCATTCTGGCCACAAACTGGCCCTGGTCTGGCCATCTGACTGCACACAGTCCACGGAACAGGGCCACAAATCAGATTTTCCTCCTCTACTGGAAGTCAGGGGTCACTGCCGATATCCTTTCCTGTAATCAGGTAACTAGGCTGTCTGTCTGAGAGAGAGAGAGAGAGAGAGAGAGAGAGAGAGAGAGAGAGAGAGAGGAGAGAGAGAGAGGACAGAGAGAGAAGAGAGAGAGACAGAAGACAGACAGACGACAGACGACAAAAGACAGACAGACGAGACAGACAGAAGAGGAGAGAGACAGAGACAGACAGAGACAGAGAGATAGAGATATACATAGACTAGAGACAGAAACAGAGAGAGGGGGAGAGAGACATAGACATAGACAGAGAGATAGACAGACAGAGACCGAGACAGACAGACAGACAGACAGAGAGAGTCCGTGTGGGCGTATGTGAGTGGATACAAACTCTGAAGCTGTAACAAGTGTTTCTCATAGCTGTTAGTTCTTCAATTGCCCCGGAGAGAGACCTCTGTGTGACTAACTTCCGTTTGTTGGCAAATCACATCAAGTAACACTACTATCATCCATCCGTCAAAAACAAATGTGTACAAGTGTATTATGGATTACATTCTGGATTTGCATTCTTCAGCATGTTACCAACGCTCTTATAATCCCTGTAGACAGTATGCTATGCACATGCTTTGCGTCTGTCTGCACTCACTCCTACAGAGGACCGGGGCACTAGCACGTCTGCATCCTCAGAAATTAATGACCTAGAACATAATTATTCAAACATCTTCCTAGTTCACTAGCCACCAACAAGGTTTGCTCGAACTAACAGAAGACGAAATGATTTGTCTTTGTTTAACAAACACATTTCAAACTTGTTTTAACCAAAAGAGTTGCCTTCGTAGTTTAGGAAACGCCGACTAGAACCGAACCTCCGACTCCTATGCTTCATGAACATGTTTGATTTGAACAGCCTGGCTGGGTAACGGCTTGGGGCCTCAGCTTCTTCCCTGCCTACACCGGCCCCTGAATGCCAGCAGGGGCAGACACAGGTCAGGGCAGACATGCTGCCGGGTCGTCAGGTCACACAGCGAGACTGATGAAGAACTGCTGGGCCGAGAGGAAAGACCGCCATTGTGTCAGCCTGGCTGCAGCCAATGTTTACAGCCCCACGTCATGTTAGCTTGGCCGTTAAGCAATTCGGGCCTGTTTTGGGCATCAGAATGGGCTTGCTGGGGTTTTGTGTCTTTGGGGTTTTTTTTGGTCTTTGTTTGGATTAGTTGGGGTCTATTTGTTTGTTTATGTGGGTCATTTATCTAGAATATAGCAAAATTGCAATCTTTTTCTGATTAAAATATGAAGCATTGATTTGCCTGGCTTGTTTTGTTTATTGATGCTTTGCCTTTTTTCATGTTATGTTCGCTTTATTGACATAGAAATGTACTAAATTATTATTTTAATATTTTTGCTTACGTGCGTGCTTGCGACATGCGTGCGCTCACGCGCGCGCGCACGTGTGTGTGTGTGTGTGTTGTGTGTGTGTGTGTGTGTGTGTGTGTGTGTGTGTGTGTGTGTGTTGTGTGTGTGTTATGTGTGTGTATGTTATGTGTGTGTGTGTGTGTGTGTGTGTGTGACAGTATGTCTGTCTGTGTGTGTATCTTTGTGTAATGTGAATTATTGCAGGATACTGGTTTTCCTCATGTCTACATTTGCAGCTGGTGATACTTAGAACACTGGCGCTAGGCTCAGAACTCCTTGCCTGTGTCAGCCATCAAAAATGTCCCTGACATGACGCATGCCTGCAGCAGGATTATGCAAGATGACTGTATGTCAACGATTATATTAAAATATGTATAAACAAATTGATAGCCGCAGCACACAAACCAGTATCATCAAAATAAATATCAAACAAAAATAGGAAAATGTTGTCACGAAACTCTGTACTTGTCTTGTGACTTCTCAAAGATTTAGTTGAGAGGAAAGAAATTGTTTGAGTATTCTTCTTCGTCAAACGCTCAGACAGCAAGTACTGTCGTCTCTCATATGAAAGAAAATAAGTTGCGCTGCCTTTAAGCGCCTGACAAACCAGGCCCAGCGCATCGGATATATACGTGGGAGAGAAATGCTATCTTTAAAGTCGTGATCAAAAATAAAGTACATGGGTAGTGACCAAGAAAGCAGAAAGCGGACAGATAAGAGGTGACATGGAGAAAAAAAGGGAGGCGGTAAAAGAGATAAACAAAATGGAATTCTTAGCACGGAATTTCCAGAGCTGGAGATGCTATTCACACTTACAGACCCCCGGAACCCTACGGGAGAGTTTATGTTTTAAGTTGAATTGTTTTGTGCACTGACAGGTTTCCACCAATCAGGAATCGAACTGGGAATGAAGTGGGGTGCTGTTTTCACGGCAAGTTGTGTTTTCCTTTCCACAGAGAAAATGAATGTTGTCCCTTCCACTTCTTCCCCAACACTCGGCACAGTCCAGGGCGGGTTTCCTGAGGAGAAAAGCCAACAAAGTGAAGTCTGACGTCTAATGACGCTTCCTGTGCTGATTTGTCATCCTAACAAAGACAGGAAAAATCAATGAAATAAAGGATGATTTTGTTTTGTTTTAGTGAGTGTTTGTCTGTGTGTGGTTGTGTGATTGTGTGATTGTGTGTGTGTGTGTGTGTGTGTGTGTGTGTGTGTGTGTGTGTGTGTGTGTGTGTGTGTGTGTGTGTGTGTGTGTGTGTGTTTTCTAATGTGAGGTTGGTCACCTACAGTGTTTTATCTACATTTGAGTGACCTCCAGGGTGTTAGGCTGGGGAATGCGAACATCGACAACAACAACAACAACAACAACAACAACAACAACGCCCCCCTCTCTCTCTCTGTCTCTCTCTGTGTCTCTCTCTCTGTCTCTCTTCTCTGTCTCTCTGTCTCTGTCTTTCTCTCTGTCTCTCTGTCTTTTCTCTGTCTTTCTCTCTGTCTTTCTCTCTGTCCTCTGTCTCTGTCTCTGTCTCTGTCTCTGTCTCTCTCTCTCTCTCTCTCTCTCTCTCTCTCTCTCTCTCTCTCTCTCTCTCTCTCCATCTCTCTCTCATCTATCATCTATCTCATCTATCTATCTATCTATCTATCTATCATCTATCTATCTATCTATCTATCTATCTATCTATTTCTCTCTCCCCTCCCTCTCTCTCTCTAGCCTTGTTGGTTAAAGTCTTGCCCATTGTGCTCGTGATCTGCTAAGCTTGGTGCGAATTCTGTTGGAGGGGATCTTTTCCTCAAAAGTTAATATCAGTAGCGAATGAACTTCCCTAAAAAGTTCTTTGAATAGTCTTCTTCGTGTAACTCTCAGACAGCAAGTACTGTGGTCTGTTATAGTCATGAGAGAAAAGTGGCGCTACCTTTAAACGCCTGACAATGACACTATAAACCGAGGTCCCGTGTGCAAATACGCAGAACATCTTGCGCACAAAGTTCTGTTCTGCTCCTCGGAAGAGTAGGCCATTGTGTGCTGATGGGAACGGATGATAAACATGTCAAAAGAGCATACACACAGAGACCGGTTGTAAAAAAAAAGCACAGGAGTGCTTATTCTATTATCCTCAAAATAAAATAATAATTAAATAATAATAATAACAGTTTTCTCATCTTTTACCTGTAGTTTTTGCTTTTCTGCGGCGTGGAAGAAAACACACCTCCAAAAGAAATATTGTGTACACAGTCTGTGTTAAAAAACAAGGTCTGTTTCTGGTTTCTTCGTTGCTTTGTTTTTTTCATAGAAACCTAGATCTGTAAGCAGCAATACATCAAGGAAAAATAGTTCTTCTATGCTACAGCCTTAGTTTTCGTTGTTTTAGATCTAACTGTCTTATCCATCGATTTTTTTCTCCTTCCTAATTTATAGGTTAGGTACAGACAGGGGACTCAACTCCCCTTTTCCTTGAGATTTGTGACAGATTCACACGCAATACTTTTACACAGGCTGACGACCTTACACCCAAACCCATTCTTCTCTCTGTGTCTCTGTCCTCTGTATTTCTCTGTTTCTCTCTGTGTCTCGTTTTTGGGTTTTTTTGGTTATTTTTGTGTGTTTTATGTTGTTGTTTTGCTAGATAGATGGCTGGATAAAAAAAAAGCTAATTCATTTCTTCCTCAATGTACCATTTGGAAATAAAATTTTGATTTGATATGATTTGATCTCTCTCTATCTCTCTGTCTCTCTTACTCTTAAAATCAAAATTTACTAAATTTTTAGGTTTTATTTTGTTTTTGAATTATTTGCTTTCCTTTGATTTACTATGCTTTGTTTATCCCATTCTTAGGGCTGGTGGCCTGAAGAATAAATCTTGTTCATTATTCTCTCTCTCTCTCTCTCTCTCTCTCTCTCTCTCTCTCTCTCTCTCTCTCTCTCTCTCTCTCTCTCTCTCTCTCCCTCTCTCCTCTCCTCTCTCTCTCCTCTCTCTCTCTCTCTCTCTCTCTCTCTCTCTCTCTCTCTTTCTTTTCTTTCTTTCTTTCTTTCTTTCT
>CM060316.1:1564666-1567166 GCA_030674155.1 Stramonita haemastoma | reverse complement strand
TAAGAAAACAGAAGAAAAAAGTAAAATCCGCACGAATATGAAGGTAAAAAGGAAAAAACAATCCCAGCACATAACTATTTCCAATTTTGAAAGCTGCGGAAGATGTGACATTTTGTTACGGGTCAGGGTTTGGCTGTCGATAACTGGAAAAGATGGCTTCCGGATTGAAAAAAAATTCCCTTTTTAATTAAAACGACCCCCACATAAAGGAAATACTCTGGTTTGGATTGAAAACGACACAAAAGGGGCAGGTTTTGATTGGAATGGCCGCAAACTGTGTTTGGATAGCGGGAGCTAACAGCTGGAGCGGCTAATAACTATTGATAGGGTCAGAAGAGCAGCACGCCTTCCTTCCACATTTCCCTGCTGCTGCAGCCAGTGCAAGCTGAGGGAAGCCTTGTGAGCACTGTCAGTCAATCTGGCTTTGTGAACAACCTCAGTAATCATCATCTGGCTTTGTGAGCAATGTCAATCAATCTGGCTTTGTGAACAGTGTCAATCAATCTGGCTTTGTGAACAATGTCAATCAATCTGGCTTTGTGAACAATGTCAATCAATCTGGCTTTGTGAACAATGTCAATCAACCTGGCCTTGTGAACAAGGTCAATCAATCTGGCTTTGTAAACAATATCAATCAATCTGGCCTTGTAACAATATCAATCAATCTGGCTTTGTAAACAATGTCAATCAATCTGGCCTTGTAATCAATGTCAATCAATCTTGCCTTGTGAACAATGTCAATCAATCTGGCTTTGTGAACAAAGTCAGTCAATCTAGCTTTGTGAACAATGTCAATTAATCTGGCTTTGTAAACAATGTCAATCAATCTGGCTTTGTGAACAATGTCAATCAATCTGGCTTTGTGAACAATGTCAATCAATCTGGCTTTGTGAACAATGTTAATTAATCTGGCTTTGTGAACAAAGTCAGTCAATCTGCAAATTGTTGGTGTTGCCTAGCTCTTTGGGCTGTGAGTCCCTCTGGCTGTTGGTTTCTCATGAATCTATCTCTTCTTAACTGTCTGTTCGTCGGTCACACATGCATATACATACGTATGCAAACAAGCACACACATGTGCGCGGACATATACACACATTCCCACAACCCATGCATACACACACACACACACACACACACACACACACACACACACACACACACACACACACACACACACCACACACACATGTGCGCATGTGTGCACGGAAGGATATGCTTCCTTTGCCTATATTCATTTTGTAGAGCTTCTTGTGAAACTCAAATTTATATGATATACTATTTTGTGACAGACACAAACTCCAGTTTTAATAAACCTACTGAACTTGGCATAGGCAGTAATTCAATCATGATGACAGTACATTTATGACGTTTTTCATAGGCAGTAATTCAATCATGATGACAGTCAATTTATGACGTTTTTCATTGCAGCAGAATCTACAACTGTATTGTACATGCTTAAATCAAGCAAACAGCTTCATATCTACATAAAAAGATTATTTCCTGTTTCCTTTCTTTCGTTCAGTTTTTGTTTTTGTCGAGTGCTTCTCAGTTTAACACCCCATTTGTCACCAGAGATGAGGGCTCTGCAGCACTTCTCCTATCCTAGACAGTCTGACACCACAGTCCACACCCAATGACACATTTGCCAGTGCATCGCCGCGTCGGCAGCTATGCTTCAACTTTCGGTTTCTTTTTATCTGTGTCAGTGGAAAATACAAGCTGCTATGATGATAGCTCTATATGTGTGAAGACAGTCTAGTATTTTAAAGGATGACATCATTGCAGTCATGACTTTGGCGCTGTTCTCATATCGACATCTGACAAAGTTTTCCACCTGGCTCACTTCTTTTAAGTGCTGTTTCTTTTCTTTCTTTCCCTATATCTGTAGCACTGTCAGAACACTTATCTAATCTGTATTTCTGTATGGCTCAGAATCACAGGCACTTTGAACATTGGAAAGAGACACAGCAAACGCTGCTAAACTGTGGTTCTACAGATGACTTGTGGGAGTTAAATCCTCAGACTGGAAAACAAATGAAAGCATTGTTCATGAACTCTCAGTGCAAAGGCAAACGTCGGCTGAAAGCGATAAGTGCAGCCTGAGATATGTAGGTCCTGCAAACAGAGACACAGTCAATTCTAATGACAGTTCTCCGAGGTAAGGTTGAGGGCAGAAGGAAAAGAGGCAGACCACCAACATCCTGCATTGCCAAGATCACTGAGGTAAGTGGTCTGGGAGGGCTACAGGAGATGGTAGAATTCAGCAGAGACAGAGAATGACGGCAGATTCTTGTAGCACTGCATGAAGCTCCTACCGACGACAGCGGCGATTGACGGGTGATGAGGAGAGAAGATAAAACTGTATCAACAGGAAGACAGGTTAATTCGGCACGTATGTTTGCAAAGCTTTGAGCTACAAAGAACATGTTTAGAACAGTGGGAAATGTGACTTTCTTTATATGAAGATGCTTTGGAGATTCTGTATTGTTTCTCCAATGTA
>CM060316.1:1544666-1547166 GCA_030674155.1 Stramonita haemastoma | reverse complement strand
TGTTGTTGTTGCGGTTGTTGTATATTTCTTTAAACATGTAAATGAGCAGAAACCAATATATCACAAACTGTGATCTGCAAGTAAACAGAAAGTCCTCGCCCTGATGGTAGTGATGTTTTATCAAGCCTCGGGTCATTTACCTTTGGTCATTTCCTAATGTCCAGCTTGCCTGGCCACAACATGCACCAGGATCATACAGTCAGGTTTTCCACATGACTGAGTATAGCTGGATCGATGAGTTGGTTTCCCTAACTTTGCTAATTGAATTTGTTTATTCCTTGATTACACTGGTAAAACTTGATTCAAAATAATCAAGCATTGCCTCTTTATCAGTTCACATCATTTTCTCTCTTTTTTTTCTCTGTTTGTGTCCCTGTCAATCTGTCTGTCTCTCTATCTCTGTCTCTATGTCTGTCTGTCTGCCTTTCTGTCTCTCTGTGTCTCTGTCTGCCTCTCTCTGTCTCTGTCTCTGTCTCTGTCTCTCTCTCTCTCAAACACACACACACACACACACACACACACACACACACACACACACACACACACACACACACACACACACACAACATACACACACATACACACAGACTGTGTTGTAACATAGCCCTCTTAGGACACGTGAGTGCAACCACTGTGTCACAGGAAACTAGTCGTGACTGTCACTTATTCAAGCCCTTGCACACCAAAGTTTCAATGATTTCGTTTTAAAAGTGCAGATAATTAAAAAAAAATATCCGATGGAACAAAACTTTACCTTGGCGAGAAAGTCACTCAAAATATGAAGTGTCGATGATTTTGTATTATTAAAAATACCGAGCATTTCTTGGTGTTTAGTACTGTTTTTCTTATCAATTTGACTTTTAGGTCTATTTCCATTTGTTATTCAAAAAGCATACAGGACTATTTGTGTTTGGTATTGCGTGGTGGTTGGGTTTGGATGAAGCTGTTTTTCTAGGTGCAAGGGGGGGGGGGGTATGGGGTCTAACGGTCCGTATGAACGTACAAACAAAGTTTGTTTTGTGTATTGACCGTCAGTAGAGACCCAACCCATCAACACATCCCTGTACGACTTTGACCTTTTACAGTCTCTCCAGGCAAAAGCTGTCAGTAAAGATCACGGAGACACAGACACAAACACACACCGACAAAGACAGACCGACCGACCGACCGACCGACAGACAGACAGAAAGACACACACGCACACACACACACACACACACACACACACACACACACACACACACACACACACACACACACACACACACACACACACACACACACACACACACACACTCTCATACACACACATATAAACGCACGCACGCACGCATGCACACACACACGTCTGACGAGCTGTCATGCAGTAAATCAATGTCTCAGTCCATTTTCAAAGAGTTTTTTCTTTTTTCATGCTGCATAAAAACAAGAAGAAAAGAGAAATGCTATCTTGATCAATATCTAAGTCTCACTCCTGCGTAACCTCAGAGTTCAAACCGTCATAAGTCTTTTGGATGAGACTATTAAAATACCGATGCTGCGTGTGCAAGATCAGAAAGAACGTTTTGCACACATGAAAAACCTGTTCCGCATTTCGGAAGAATAGCCTATTTCATGCTGGTAGGAACGGATGGCAAAATGTGAACAAAATGCGAACGTACCTTTTGTCGTATTTAGACGCTAATTCCAATGTCGAAATGCGGCTACCTTCATGATGCGTGAAAACTGTTCCAAACGCTCTCGCTCACCACTGATGAGCATCTGAGCTGAAGCCGAGGAACGAACAAACACTATATACAAGTCAAACCAACAGAAAACAACAACTCTCAGTCACTCGTATTATTTCAAATGTTTCATCATTACATGACAAAGCTTTTTTGCGACATAAAGGAAAAGAGAAAGAAAGAGACACAGGCACACTTCCCAATACAGAGATGATGATATCAAATAGGATGAGTCACGATGACAAGGAAGAGCGAGCAGATGTCTATAATGCTGCATGGGGGTTCAGGCGGTGGTGGTGGTGACGATGGCGGTCTGTTGTTCCAAAATGTACACATAGGCATTGAGTTGTAGATTTTATGTTAAATCCTGGATAGCCGATAAGCATCAAAACTGAAAAAGTACAGAAAATGTTATTGGAAAAGGAAAGAAGGAGGAAGGAGTAGGAAGAAGAAGAAGAAGAGAAGAAGAAGAAGAAGAAGAAGAAGAAGAAGAAGAAGAAGAAGAAGAAGAAGAAGAAGAAGAAGAAGAAGAAGAAGAAAAAGGAGGAGGAGGAGGAGGAGGAGGAGGAGGAGGAGGAGGAGGAGGAGGAGGAGGAGGAGAGGAGGAGGAGGAGGAGGAGGAGGAGGAGGAGGAGGAGTAGCGGGAGAAGGAGGAGGAGGATGACGAGGAGGAGGAGAAGGAGAAGGAAGGTCCAAAAGAAAGACAAAAAAGAACAAAGGAACTAAGACGTGACGTGTATGTGGCGGAAAGGACGTGACAGGGAGGGGTCAGAGAA
>CM060316.1:1534666-1539666 GCA_030674155.1 Stramonita haemastoma | reverse complement strand
TCCCTATCAGAATGGCTTATTTTCTACATATTTTTGCCAGAGACAACTTTCTTGTTTCCGTGGGTTTGTTCACGTGCGCTAAATAAGTGTAACCCATGGAACCTCGGTTTATTGTCTCATCCACGGAACCTCGGTTTATTGTCTCATCCAAAAGACTATCACTAGGACCACCACAGGCTGACTAGTGCAGGTGGGGGGGGGGGTCGGTTTTGGCCCAAACAGAGATCAAACCACCACACACTTTAAACCCGCACTTTTCATTTTCTGGGCATGTGCGTTACGTCTTGACCACGGCTCCAATGATTTCAATGTGTCATTGTCCTGCTTTCACTGAGCCTGCAATGCTGTTTACACACGACAAAAATTTGTCCTTTTTATTTTTCAAAAAGCTAACTTCGTTATGCAGTTGTTTTTTTCTGTTAAAACAAGGACATGTTTTACAATGTCCGAAACGATAAGCATGCGAACCTTCTGGACTCGACCACTTCCTTTTCTATTCTGTCTCTTCCTGGGGGATCCTGCAGGGATCCAGACTGTCAGGACTGAGGCAGGGATCGGAGCCAATCTTCTGACCTTGCTTCACTGCTCACAGCCACAGTCTGTCGGCCTGTCTTTCTGTGAAGTGACGTTTCGATTTTCCTGGAATTAATGCTTTCTCTGTCTCTGTCTGACTTTCTGTCTGTCTGCCTGTCAGTCTGCTGGTAGGTGAAGCTGCCTGCTGTATGTCTACATCTGGTCTGTATGGACTTCTCTCTGTATCTTTGTTGTTGTCAATGTCTTTGTGTCTGCTAGTCAATGTCGCTGTATCTGTGTCTGTCTCCGACTCTATCTGTTTATCTGTTTGGCTGGCTTTTTGTCTGTTTTTCTGTGTCAGTCTATGTCTGTCTGTTTCTCTCCGCTGCTGTCCTTGCCTTGATGTTATAGTAACTAAACACATGCAACCTTACATGCAAGTATGCATTATGCAAGAACCAATGCCATACAACAACACCACACACACACACACACACACACACACACACACACACACACACCAGACAAACATTTACAAGCACAACCATACATACACGTACAAACACACAAACACACAATCACAAACACACACAACTACACACACACACATACACACACAACCATACATACACATACAAGCGCGCTCACACACACACACACACACACACACACACACACACACACACACACACACACACACACACACACACACACACTTATAGAACCCAAACAGCCACTTCCTTACCCCCTTCCTCCCCCTCCCTCCCTCCCCAAACTAATTCTAACATTTTGAAAAGATTCTGCAGGCAGATGGACATCAGATCAGCAAAGCTTTGTCACCCAAAGCTGACGCTTGACCCCCCTTCCCCCCCCCATTGCTCCCCCTTACCCCCACCCTCCCGATTGCAGCACCAGTGATTGACACTACAGGCTCCAGTCTGTGCAACTTACAGACACACAGGGATCGATTATTAGACAGACAGCGAGAAACAAACAGTAGCAGCAGCAGCAGCAGCAGCAGCAGCAGCAGCAGCAGTATCAGTAGCAACAGCAGCAGCAGAAACAGCAGTAGTAGCAGCAGCAGCAGTAGCAGCAGCAGCAAGCAGTAGTAGCAGCAACAGTAGCAGCAGTAGCGGTAACAGTAGCAGTAGCAGCAGCAGCAGTAGCGGCAGCAGTAGCAGTAGCAGCAGCAGCAGCAGCAGTGGCGGTAACAGTAGCAGTAGCAGCAGCAGCAATAGAAGCAGCAGAGGCGGGAGAAGCAGTAGCGGCAGCAGTACCAGTAGCAGCAACTGCATCAGTAACTGGAGCAGCAGCAGTAACAGGTGCAGAAGCAGCAGTAGCAGCAGCAGCACTAGTAGAAACAACAACAGTAGCAGAAGTGGTAGAAGCATCAAACCATTACAGCTGCAGAAGATGTGTATGGATTTGAGCAGCTGTCCTGTGTTTGCGTGCAGGTCATTCTTTATGATAACTATGGTTGTGGTGGTCCCTTTTCTCTTCTTCCCATCTCTCTTTATTGAACTGTCTAGCGGACAAGACAGTATGGTAGGTCGGTGGTCTAGAGGTCACGCGCCTGCCTAGAGAGCGAACAATCCGGGTCAGAAGTGTAAGCTGGTTCAATGGCCGTTTGGGGCCAGAAGAGTTTCCCCCATCCACTTATTTATTCATTTATTTATTTTTATCTTATTTATTTATTTATTTATTTATTTATTTATTTATTTATTTATTTATTTATTTATTCATTTATTTATTTATTCTTTTATATCAAGGACAATGGAATAAGCACTAATGTGTTTTTTACGTCTAGTCCTCGTGTGTGCGGAAGATTTTTTTTTATATAAATCTTGTCATATGTCTTACCGCCTCACCATGGCCTACTTTTACGGAAAGTGGAACAGGCTTTAACGTGTGCACGAGATGTTATGCATGCTTTCGCACACAGGGCCTCGGTTTATAGTCTTATCCGAAAAACTTTTGGGGAGAGTGGAGTCAGCACTGATGTTAACTCCAGGGCAAAAATCCCATCAAACAAGAATCGAACCCAGGTCGTCGAATAGCCAACTCAATGTTCTGACCATTAGGTTATCCTGTCCCCCATCCATTAGACTGTAAGTGGTGGTTTGGTTGCTAGTCTTCCTGATGAGACGATAAAATGAGCTCCCGTGTGTTACTGAAAATTATTTAGCTCAGGTAAAGAACTCACGGCAACAAAAGAGTTGTCCCTGGCAAAATTATGTAGAAAAAGCCATTGTGATGGGGTACAAATACAGATGCAAACAGAAAAAGAAAAAAAAAACGGGTGGCGCGGCTCTTGCGGCGATGCGCTCTCCCCGGGCAGAGCACTGCGAATTTCACGCAGAGAAATCTGCCTGACTTAAAGCGGTGTGACGGAAATGGAATGAAATGTTTGGCAGATTATGAGAGGGGTAAGCAGAGTTCTCTAACAACAAGTTCTCTCAACTGTGTCTGTCTCTCTGTTACTCTGTTTCTGTGTTTCTCTGTCTGTGTGTCTTCATCTGTCTCTTTATCTCTGTTTCTCTCTCTTTATTCTCTCGCTCTCTTTCAATTCTTTTCTTTACTATTTTTCCAAATGACAGTGTTGTCTTGTCGGATTTCGTCAATAAGTTTGAATTCTTCAGAAAACCTTAAAATAATGCTTAGTTTCAAAGTGTTGCAACATAGAAGATGTATGCTGTGATATCATGTTATATACACACATTAAACAAACCTAACAAAACACTGTCCTCGTTTCCTTTGATAAAAGCTATGTTTTATAATTTTTAAGGTTAATTGCACCAAATGTTATAACAACATCACAGTTGGCTATATTTTCTCTTCGTTCTTCATCAGGGATCTTGCAGGGATCCAGACTGTCAGGACTGAGGCAGGGATCGGAGCCAATCTTCTGACCTTGCTTCACTGCTCACAGCCACAGTCTTTCGGCCTGTCTTTCTGTAGAGTGACGTTTAGATTTTCCTGGAATTAATGCTTTCTCTGTCAGTTTGTCTGTATGTGTGTCTGTGTGTCTGCGTGTCTGTCGGTCTGTGTGTGTGTCTGTGTGTGTGTCTGTGTGTCTGTCTGTTTGTCTGCTGGTCAGTATAGATATCGGTTGTTGTATGTCTCATTCTTTGGTCTGATTCTCTTTCTCTGTTTTGTATCAGTCTTTGTCTCTATAATGTATTTCTCTGGCTCTCTTCTCTGTTTAATTTACATTTGTTTCAATGTTTGTGTCTGTATGTCTGTCTATCTGTCTTTCTGTCCGTCCGTCTGTATGTCTGGCATACATATAATTTATGTATGTAATTATAAAGATAGAGATGATAGATAGATAGATATAGATAGATAGATAGATAGATAGATAGATAGATAGATAGATAGATAGATAGATAGATAGATAGATAGATAGATAGATAGATAGATAGATAGATAGATAGATAGATAGATTATAAACTACACACCTAAAAGTACAAACACACACATACATACACACACGCGCGCGTGCGCGCGCAAGAGCGCGTGCGCGCATGACAAAAGTGCACAAACGTACAAAAAAGACATAAAAAAACCCAGCAAGAAAAGGATTCAATACAGGGGAAAGGACTCTTTTATACAGAATACCCCCCCCCCCAAATCATCAACAAGGCAGACAACTACAGAGGCCTATTTTGTGTCGATTGTGTCTGTCTGCCTGTCTGTACAATCTGAATATCTGTCATTACTATTCTCTCACAAAACATGACAGATATTCAGATTGTACAGGCACAAAGATAGACAAAATCGTGTACGAATAGAGACGTTTCTTTTAAATGTCTATTATAAATCTTTTCTGGCCAAGTTCTCACTCACCTGTCTCACCTGTCGGCGTCACTGCGTTTTTCGTTAGGCCCGTTCCCAACAACAGTGACATCCTCCTCCTTCTCCAGTGTTTTGTCCAGTCTTTCTTGGCCCCGCTGACTGTATGGATTCTCAGACCTCTATTCTGGGGATCTGATAGAGAAAACTGCAGAGGTCTGTCTAAAATCCCCCGCAGGGATCTGCCAAGATTTCACAGAAATGTCCCTGCCTTGTTCCTTTGCATATATATATATATATATAAAAATTGTTTTTACTATATTTTATGTATCTTGAAGGGGTTTATCTATGTAGCAAACATATCTGTATACTTCTTGTCTTAATATGATTCATATGATGAATGTGTTCATTATTCTTGATAGGACTTACAAATCACTAAGAACACAAGAACAACACACACACACACTCAAAACACAACGACACAAGACACAGCACGCAACACCACACACACACACGCACCACACCACACACACACACACACACACACACACACACCACACACACACACACACACACAGAATCAAAAAACGCAATTGGAGCATATGAAGAGCCCCTGACATCAATGGAAAAAACCGCAAACTAAACAGTTGAAGGAGGGAGACGAAGAGGCAGACAGAGGAAACGATGGGAAGACA
>CM060316.1:1524666-1529666 GCA_030674155.1 Stramonita haemastoma | reverse complement strand
GGCACAGGCCAATGGACATTGGATTGACAAAACCTTGTCACTGTCGGCCAGTCGACACCCCTTCCCCCCAGAACAACCCCCCTCCACCCCCTCTAAACGCAACACTAGCGATTGATGCTGAGGACTGGACTGTGAAGATAAAGACACACAGGGGATCGATTAGACAGACAGACAGAGGAGAGGCAGCGATAGCAAAAGCCACAGCAAGCAGCAGCAGCAGCAGCAGCAGCAGCAGCAGCAGCAGCAGCAGCAGCAGCAACCACAGCATCAAAAGCATCGAGCAAAGCTCACGCATCTCTTATGAAGTTGAGCCATTTCCCTAGCTTGCGTTCATGTTCATTATTTCTCTTTTCTGTTGGTCGTCTCCTTTCCCAGTCTTTATAGGCTGTATCGCTTTATACACCGTTTTAGTTTCCTCACTGTTTCTACGATGCTCATCCCTGTTTAACCTCATCTGCAATATCCAGCCTTGTCCTCGCAATCCTGAAGCTTCGTTACTTCGCCAGACAGACTGCTGTCAGATGACCCCCACACACAGGCCCAGCGCTGCTGCTGCCTCACTGCAATGCTGTTCAGACGGACGCTTTGGCCTAGTGGTTCATTTCAATGACAAGTGTTTGCCTTCTACCCCAAGGGGTCATGAAGTCATGGGTCCGAATCTGGGCAGCGTCTGGTGACTGCAGTGTGTTGATTTGAACGATCTTTCAGGTCATTCATGATCTTCAGGTCATTTTTAAGTACAAGCCTGCGGTGTCTTAGCTCCCAATGTGTATGCACATACACAAAAGATCGAATATGAACGTTTAAGATCCCTTATTCATTTCAGCGCTTAGTATGTTTACGGAAACTCAAAAATACCCAGCATACATCCTCCAAGTCACAGAGCAGCTACCTTTTCGGTGGGCAAAGACGGTCGTGTACGCAAAATCTCACCATTGGTGAACCTTGGAGCGCTAGCCGAGGAGCGGAAAACAATGCTGTTCAGAGGTAGCAGGCTATACAGGCACACACGGCACAGCAGCAGTAAAGCCCCCTGAGGGTGTCGGTATTAGTCAAGGCACTGAGCTAGACAGGGAAGCATCCACTGTGCTGTTACCCACCAACACCATAATTATTACCTCTCAGACCACCTTCTGCCATGAAGCCCTGCTCTGAAAGGCTTTGCCATCCACATTATCACAGGCACTGATGATGTGGGAAATTTCATTTTTTGTGAGGTTCGGGGTTCGATTCGCAGCCTCGTCCTTTTCTCAAGGATCGACAAAAAAACTTGAGCTGAATATTGTCTCGCGTGCAAATGCATTCATAAGGTCTCGCGCACACGTTAAAAACCCGTTTCGTCCTCCAGATGTAGGCCATTTCGAGCCCGTATGAACGAATGGCAAGTTTAAAGAACACAGGCATCGAAGTGTTGTGTTTAGACACCATTTCCGAAGTCAGAATGCGGCTACCTAAATGGCTGCAGGGGGAAGAAAGTTTGCATATGCAAATACCATACCATTGATAGACCTCACACACACACACACACACACACACACACACACACACACACACACACACACACACACACACACACACACACACACACACACACACACACACACACACACACACACACACACCACACGTACGCACACACAGCAGCTGAATCGAGACTCAATTTAATTTCTGATTCAGATATATATATATATATATATATATATATATATATATATATATATATATATATATATATATATATATCCCAGGCTATGACACTGTACAACTCGATCCTGTGACTGTCAGATCTACTGGTTTGCTTTTATAGTGTGCATCCTCTCTGTTGTGGAAAAGACTAACACGTCTTGAACAGTTTCATGTAGAATCTATATGGGTAGAAATCACGTTCAGACTCTGTAAATCAATTATACTTGGCTTCATCTACAGGAACCCAGCTGAAACAATTGACCGGTATGATAAATTCAATTCATGATGGATGCCGCAATTCTAGAGTCCAAAGAAATCTTTCTTATGGGAGATTTCAACATAGATATGACAGTCCCTGGAACAATGTGGAATATTAATTATGCCATGTATGGTTGGGAGCAAATAACTGATCGTCCAACTCGCATCACTAATAACACTTGCACCCTCATTGATCACATTTACACTACTTCAAAGACCAACATAGCAGAAACATGCTCAGTGCAGACAGGCTGTAGCGATCACTCTTCCATTTGTTTTACATGGCGGAAAAAAGGAATAAAGATACCCAAATCAGGACACAAGGAGATATCCTACCGCTCTTTTAGACTTTTTGATAAAGATGCCTTCATTAATGATATTCTTAATTCAAATTTAGACTATGTTTATCACCTTACAAACCCAGATGATGCTGTTAACTACTGGATATAGACATTTATAGCTACTTATGATAAACACGCTCCATTTATTAAGAAAAGAATAAAACATTTCATGAAGCCTCCATGGTTAACAAAAGAAATCGAAAACGCAATGAATCTAAGAGACTATTTGTTAAAATCAAAGCAAAAAGATGAATATAAAAAGCAAAGGAACAAAGTCAATTCAATGAAGCACAAAGCCAAAACAAAATACTTTCAAGACTAGCTATCTTCAGCCCAGAATCCAAAAGCGATTTGGAAAGCCATTAATGTCTTAACTAATAAATCAAGACATAGCACCCAAAAAGTCATAAAAGAAATATCAGCAGAAAACCTGAATTCTCACTTTGCAAACATTGCTGACTAAATAATACCTAATGATAAAACTAAAATAAACGAGCTGAAAGAATTAAAACAATACTGATCATCAAAGAGCATCTCATCTGATTTTACCATACCCCCAATAACAGTAACAGAAGTGCTAAATAACTTACTCAAATTGAAACAGTCAGGATCAAAAGACCTTGACAAATCGATAGTAAAATATTAAAAATCAGTGTATATGCTATAAGCGTTACCCTAACGTACATATTTAACTTGTGTATTGACAAACATTAATTCCCATTGAAATTTAAACGAGCAAAAGTAATACCCTTACACAAATCAGGGAGACCCTACCAATCCCTCGAACTATAGACCAATACCCATACTGTCAGTCCTATCTAAACCATAAGAAAAACATATACATTTTCACTTACATTCTCATTTGAAAATATATGATCTAATTAATGAAAACCAGTGAGGCTTTCGTGAAAACCACTCTTGCCATACAGCCTTAATACAACTTATTGAGCATTGTCTTTTGAATATCAATAATAATGAAATTACAGGAGTTCTTTTTCTAGACTTTGCGAAAGCCTTTGACGTTATAAGCCACTCTCTTCTCATCAAAAAATTAAAATGCTATAAAATCTCCAACCAAGCATTGTCATTCTTAGACTCATTTCTCACTAATCGCCATCAACTTGTTGAAATCGGGCCTAGGAGGTCAACCTTACTACCCGTAAAATATGGAATACCACAGGGATCAATACTATGACCCCTTTTTTTCTCTATTTATATTAACGACCTACCTCTGCATATCCATTGTTCATGTCAAATGTTTGCTGATGATATATCAATTCAATGTAACAACGATGATCCAAACCAGCTTGTGAATGATATGCAGGCAGATATCAATAAACTTATTGGATGGACAGAACTTAATATGTCTCTTAATTCAAATAAAACAAAATGTATGTTTATAACCACTCGGCAAAAAAGACTGAAATTGCGTTCTCCATTCGGGCCAATATATATCCATGGACAACTACGTGCAGTGATTGACAACGACTTGTCTTGGTCAGATCACATAGCCACATTAGGAAAAAGAATCTCAGTAAGATTATATCAACTCAGAAAAATCAAGAATTTCCTAAATCTACAGTCACGAAAACTATTCTTTCACGCCCATATTCTATCTCTTATAAATCATGTCTCTACCTTATGGGATAGTGCAAGCGAAACAAACCTAAAGCATATAAACCGCCTGCACAAAAGAGCTGTGAAACTAACCCGTTTGAATCCTAATACACTGACCACCACCAACTACAATGAACTATATATTCTTCCACTCAAAGACAGGCTGCAGTTCAACAAGTATCTATGTATGTACAATATATTAAACGGGAAAGCCCCAAAGAAAATATTGGAAAAATTTGCTGTCAATAAAAACAGGCCTACCCATAGAGTGTTTTTGCCCACGCCCCATAACAATCTCTATAAATCAAGTCTTGCTTATTCAGGAAGAACATTGTGGAATAAACTGCCTTCCTTTCTAAATTCAGTTCCTTCAAAACAAATGTTTAAGAAACTTTTGAAGAAACATCTTATGGACAAATGATAAGTCCACCCTTATGTTTGACATATTAGGCTGCTTTGTTGTTATTCACATCCATGTTATTTTGTATTTCCATTATTTTGTATGTATGAGTTGAGTATGTTACTGTCTTGAGTTGTTATCTTGTGAGATTCTGTTTGGATGAAAATCCTCATTTTATTTTAGTTTCAACCAAGGTTGATATTTGTCTTTGATTGTTTTAGAAGTCAATTTTCTTGATTTTTGTGAGGGCAGGATGAAAAAAAGTTGTGTACACTTAATCTTTTACCCTCAATAAAGATCATTTGTGACGCTCCACCACATAATGAGACGGAGTGCACATTAGGTCAATTTTTAGTTATTGACATGTTATTAATGTGCAATAAAGTGGCTATCAAATACAAAAAACAGATTGAAAATCGGAAAATTCTGTGCAACATTATTACAAATTGAAATGATAGACTGCAGGATGTGACAAAATGAGAAACAAGCAAGTTTATTTTAGTAACAGGTTGTCAGAATGAGTGCTTTGGTATTTTCAAAACACATTTAAAAGCAAAAGGAATAAAAATGATACCTTGATATTTCATTATAAGATAAATAAACATATCTAGTTTAATAATCAATCAAAATCACAAAATTGACAACTTGACCCCCACCTGCCTTTAAAGGCTCCTAGCGCAAAATTGGGTAATGTGCTA
>CM060316.1:1514666-1517166 GCA_030674155.1 Stramonita haemastoma | reverse complement strand
TTATCAGCTGTTATATCATGTGTTACTAAATATTTTCATCATCTCTCATCCACTACCCCTGATTCATGTGTCTCTTTCCCTAATGAGTATGCATGTATATGTATGTATATGTATATGTTCTCCATTAATTTCATGTTTAGTTTGTTTTTGGTTGGATTTTTTTTTGTTATTTCCAGGTAAGTTGTCCATATTTCTGGTCTCACAGTTAACTGATGCACTTGTAGTTCTTGTTTTCATATTTTATTGTCTTATTTTGAAACGATTTATAATAGTCAAACTTTATGAAGCAGTTTTGTGTACATTTTTTTTTTTCTTGTGAGAGTGAGATGAACAAGAATGATAAAATTTGATATTTGGGCAGTGAATAGTATTTTGATTTGACTTCACACACACACACTAACACACACACACACCACACACACACACACACACACACACACACACACACACACACACACACACACACACACACAGAGTATACACAAACTGCATCCTGTACTCTTGACTCTGATCCCCTTCCTCACTACTATCTTTTCTTGATTTTTTCCCCAGAATCAAATTTTTAAAAATCAAGATTTTTTTAATTGAAAAACTGAAGCCAGAGTTCTGCTTAAGATTAAAATAAAATCATCAAACAGCAACATAGTTTCAACAGATGATATTTTTCATACCCACCCACCCACCCACTCACACACACACACACACACACACACACACACACACACACACACACACACACACACACACACACACACACACACACACACACACACACACACACACACACACACACTACCCCCAACATGCATGAAACTCAGCATTTGCACACACACACAATGAAATTACACACACACACACACACACACACACACACACACACACACACACACACATGAAATTACACACACACACATGAAATTACACACACACACACATGAAATTACACACACACACAACACACACACACACACACACACACACACACACACACACACACACACACACACACACACACTTTTTAAACATGATTTCTCATCTGTAGCCTAGTGCATTTTTCTATACACAATAGGCCTACTAAGTACTAGCCTATCTGACACAAGTTTTTGTTTTTCAGCCTATTTTTAGCATGGCACTTGTCAAAAGGCTGAACCTTTTCGCTCTCTGAGAAATTGGTGTTCAGTTTAACTAACTCGATGATGTTGAGATAAAGCATACTGACAAAACATAGTTCACTGTAATTATCTTCATCGTGCATCGCTTGAATCAGAAGCACTTTTGTTTTTCTGTTCTTGATGAACGAGCGAGCGATTCATTGCCGAGTTCGATTCAGTCACCTCAGCGATATCGGCGACATCGTTTCTTCTTACGTTTTCATAATAGCACTTCATTAGGTTGTAATAAAGTCCTCACTTCATTACTAAAGCTTTTCTGAGTTCTATCCCTCAATAATATCGTCAGAACGAGCAGAATTTAGAGGTATCGCTTTCGACTGGACTTTCGAAGCGAGCGACGCCATTTTGTTTTGCAGACCCTGCAGAGTGGCTGAGCGAGGTCACATGCTCTCTCGGGCCAATGAGAAGAAGGAAATCCTTCCTTAGCGATGTTTTGTTTACGATTCCTTCCCTATTTTGAACGTTTTCATTGGATAAAGTTTTCACTCACGCTAGAAATAGTTGACACAGATTGAAGGCGGAGAACCAGAGTTTCAAATGGTGTATCACTCGGCGGGTCTACTGTAAATCTCGGGGATACAGGTTGCGGAAAAGTCGTATCTTCAGGATTTTTTTCATCAAAACTGTCGGTCTTCTGCAGTGGTAGGTGTTTTAAAATGCGATTTTGATAAGAAAGGAAACTAAATATCATTATTTTATTGATGTTTTCCGGTGCAGAAATGTTTATATTATAAGTTTTATACAAAATCTCCAAATCGGTACCTGACACCCCTACTGCATATTTTGGGCTCTAGCGGAAAAAGGCTGGAGATGACATCCGACTCATTTCGTGATGGAACGCCACATATATATTTATGTCTGTCTGTCTGTCTGTCTGTCTGTCTGTCTGTCATTCTTTCTGTCTTTTTATCTGTCTTTCTGTCTGTCAGCTTTTCTGTCTCTGTTTCTCTCTATCTTTCTTTGTCTCTGTCTCCCGTTTGCTCTCTCTCTCTCTCTCTCTCTCTCTCTCTCTCTCTCTCTCCTCTCTCTCTCTCCTCTCTTCTCCTCTCTCGTCTGTCTCCTGTCTGTCTGTCTGTCTGTCTGTCTGTCTTGTCTGTCTGTCTGTCTGTCTGTCTGTCTGTCCTCTCTCTGTCTCTGTCTCGTCTCTGTTCCTTCTCTGTCTTCTGTCTCTCTCTCTCTGTCTCTCTCTCTGTCTCTCTCTCTCTCTCTCTCGTCTCTGTCTCTCTCTCTGTCTGTCTCTTCGTCTTCTCTCTTCTGTCTCTCTCTCTCTTCTCTCTGTCTTCTCTCTCTTCTCTCGTCTCCTCGTCTTCTCTCTCTCCTCTCTCTCT
>CM060316.1:1484666-1504666 GCA_030674155.1 Stramonita haemastoma | reverse complement strand
TTATTTATTTATTTATTTATTTATTTATTTATTTTCATATCGAGGATCAAGGAATAAGACCCCGTGTGCTTTTTACATTCAGTCCACGTGTGTATGCATTTTTGTAGATTTTGTCATCTGTTTCCACCGGCACGCAATGACCTACTCTTTCGGAAAGCGGAACAGGATTTAACGTGTGCACAAGATGTTCTGTGTGCGTTTGTACACGGGGCCTCGGTTTAGTCTCATCCGAAAGACTTTTTGGGGAAAATGGGGTCTGCACTGATGTTAACTCCAGGGGAAAAATCCCCTCGACCAAGGAATCGAACCCTGGTCGTCAAATTGCAAGTGCAATACTCTGACCATGAAGCTATCCCGTCCCGCATATTCTGGGGTCACCATGAGGTTAAAACATCCCAAAGTATCGTTAATTACGTCAGCTACAGCACCATGTTAAAAAAAAACCAACAAAGATGGTGACGTCAGACTATGGTGACGCACAAGCTCGGCGGAGAAACTGTGCATGCCATGACTGCAGGCAGAAGAAAGTGAACATGTATAGATACCGAATATTACTGGTGCTGTTCAAAGAGTGTCAAAGGTGTCTTCTTTTATGTTGGTCAGTATTACATATTTGTTTTTATGTCAACACATCAAATTAACGAACAAGGATTTCCCTAATGACCGCATATCCCGTTTAGCCAACAGTTCTGTTACTTAAGGCACTAACAGCGATGTGTTACAGGTCAGGGAGTTCTGCCAAGCGTTGCACAGATAAATATAGATGCTTGTTCGGTTCATGAGCGTTTAGATAAGCAAATAAACAAATGCGTCAATTTAAAAAATCACACAAAAAAAATCACACAAAAAGATAAATGCAAATACAGAAAACCATAACGACTTGCTAAAAACAGTACAAAAAATGGACAAAATAAAGAAAAAAGGGTCAGATGAAATTCAGAAATACCTTATCTTGAGTTCTGGTTTTAAACATCGAACCACGATAGAAGTGAAAAGAGCCATCGATGCAGGCAACGATCACTCCCACAATAACGATAGCACAATATGACGAAATCGACGTTAATTGGCGTGAAGTCCGTGAAAACGGGAAATAAATTATTGACCAGCTAAGGTTTGACGTAGGAACTAGGCGATAACGTGATAGAGAATCTGTGCAATATTTGAAATTTGGTATCTGTATAGCCTGTCCAGTGAGTTTTTGCAGATTTTTGCATTTTTTTCAGAGGTTTTAAATCATGCAATTCGAATATTCACACATATTTATGCTTCCTTTAACAAAGCAAAAGAAAGGAGGAAAAAAACAATACAAACATATAAACTCGACCCAAAATAAATAAAAAAATAACAAGAACAAAAATTTGCAACAAAAGACGATTATGAAAGGATTGTGAGAAGAAACAAACGACAGAGGGAGAGAAGCAGGTAGAGGAAAAGAAGAAGGCAGAAGAATAGAAAGAGCAAGAAAAAGTAAAGAGTAGCAGGAGATGTGACAGTGACAGCAAAAGCAGATGGAACAAAACACGTAGAAAACATTCTACACCTTTACACCTTTACCCTGTTCTGCAAAAAGTTTCATTGACAAAAACGCAAACTTTTTTTTTTTTTTTACTGAAAGTTAGTTTTATATAGGCTACTGCTTCTTTAGCTCGAAACTGCGCAGATACAAAAACGAATAAACAAGCAAAGCTAGGAATAAACAAACCAGTAAATAGATGGCTAAACACATCGATAGATTTTTTTTTGAATACTTGCTTTTACTGTGATGACGAGGTGATAAATGGGGTATATTTTAGAAGTATTTGGCACAAAATAGCTACATGATTTTTCTTTTGCGCTTATTGTGCTTTTCTTATGTGCTTAGAGTGTTTATTCTATTATCCTTGATATGAAATGATAAATCAATAAATGAATACATAATGTATCCGCATGATTTCTTTGAGTTTCAAACAAAAATATTTTCTGAAGTCGAACAGAATAATTATCCTGGGATATCTACCGTCAGAGCAACATTTTGGGGGATGTAAATAATGTAATATATGCAAAACTAGACGCACAGAAATCTTCGTTGAATAAGTTGTTTCCGTAGTTTATCCCCTGAAACGGCGGCCTTTATGAATTTTAGTAAGCACAAAGAAGGCAACAGTGTTTTTGCTAAGGGAGGCAATTCAAAGCATGGGGCAACAAGCCGTTATGAAATTTAGTAGTTTTAAAGAAGGCAACAGTGTTTTTGATGGTCAGGGGAGGGAATTCAAAGCGCCGCGCATTAGCTGAACGTGTAACACGATATTGGAAAAATAAGAAAAACAAACGGTAAACTGTATATTTTCGTTGTTTGGCCTAACCTGCTTTTGAAAAATAGTTGAGTGTAGATGATGTCAGCTCGGCAGATAGATTATTGCTACCCACATCCTGACCCAAATGAAGCAAGAGTGAGAGAAGGCCGTGTAGGCACGCATCTCGCACACCCTGGCATTTAAAGTTCTCTGCAGGACAGTAGGCTATATAAGTGAACGTTAGAGTACCTACAATATTTTCTGGCTATCCCAAATTCTTCCGCGAAATGTGTTTTGTTTTTTGGTCTGTTTTTTTTTTTTTTTACCTTATTAACTGTCAGATGGTTGTTGTAGTTATGGCTTTGCGGGGGCGGGGGGGAGGGGGGGGTCTTGTTTTGTTTATAGTCGCTAATCAGGCCAAAGTCTGGGTGAAAAATAGTATTACATGTTTGTCTGTAGCCCCGGAAAAAATAGAGATCATTTACTCATTCACTTATAGTCCCTAATCAGGGTAAGGGCCCGATGAAAAGTAGTATGTGAATGTTTATTTGTAGCTCTTGAAAAACACAGATAATTCATTCATTCAAATAAATAGAGACCATTTATTCTCTCTCTCGCATTAGAATTGTTTTGGTTCCTATGTTGAATTTGAACTTGTATTCTTGTCGTCTAAAGGAAGGACGGTGGCAGAATGGTTAAGACGTTCGCCTGCCAATATGTAAATCGTGAGTTTCTGGGTTCGTACCCAGCCTCGCCCTTTCTTCCCAGTTTGACGAAAAAATCGAACTGAATGTCAAAGTCATTCGGATGAGACTCGAAACCGAGGCCCCGTGTGCGAATGCACGCAGAACATCTTGCGCACACGTTAAAACCCCGTTCCACCTTTCGGAAGAGTAGGCCATCGTGTGCCGGTAGGAGCGGATGACAAAATTATAACAAACCAGCATGCACACAGGTGTCGTGTTTAGACACCATCCCTGAGGAAAAATCGGGGAGTTGGAGTCCCAGAGCGGCTCGGGGCTGTAGGTATATGGCAACGTTCTGGTGGCTCCTGCGACGGTACTGGAACCATTCGTATCGGTCAATGCCCTTCCAATGGATCATTCCAGTGCCGTGGAGAAGGGGGGTCTGCTGCATGGGTAACAGCTTGCCCTCCATACATACTTGCCCAGACTTTGCGCTCTAAAGTGTACAGCAGCAACAAGACAACAACAGTTGATCATCGTTGTTCGTCGTTGATCTTTGCGCCTGGTGGCAGCATGATCTGTGGCTCTGTAGGTCAAATGCAAGCGCTTTGATTTGTTCTTACAAGAGATAGCGCTATACAAATTCCATGTAATAATAATAATAAATAAGGATAGTATCTTTTGCTATTTTATTGTTTTGCTTTGTTTTGTTTTGGTTTTTGTTCTGTTTTTTGTTGTTGTTGTTGTTATTTGTTACGTCTTTTGAGGTTTTTAACTTTATTTTATGAACACAATTTGAAAAAACAACAACCTATGTTTGGATATTTTAAGGGGCGTTACATCTTAATGTTCTTGATTTTTTAAATGGTATTTTTTTGTTATTGTTGGGGTTTATTCTGTCTGTTTTTTTTCTAATTCAAATTATTGTTTTAAAGTAAGAAATATTTGTGAACATGTTTCAATATAATTATATCATTTTTTGCTTAGGTTGCTCTGTTCAATACTATCTCCTCTCTATTTCAATCCATTTGATTTACTTTATTAAGATCAGTGAATCTGTTTTGACCTTAATGTTCGGGTCATTTGGGGATTGTATGTTTGTTGAATAAACCTATCTCGCTTTCTTTGAGTTATAAGTTGAACTTTTGTTGTTGGTGGTGGTGGTGCTTTTGTTGGGGAGGGGGTTCTATTTTTTGTGGTTCGTTTGGGTTTGCGTTTTTTCGTTTCCTTGTCTCTTTCTTCTTCATTATTTTTTTTGTTTGTTTGTTTTTGTTGTTGTTTTGAAAGTCCCTAATCAGGGCAAGGGCCGGATGAAAAAAAGTATGTCACGAATGCTTTTCTGTAACCCTTGAAAAATACAGGTTAAAATTATTCATTCATTCATTCATTCATTCATTCATTCATTCATTCATTCATTCATTCATTCATTCATTCATCATTCTCATTCATTCATTCATTTATTTTCTCTTTCAGCCACACTACCAATAACGTCACTAATGATTGTCTTTAGTCAGAAATTTATGAATATTACGCAGCTGCTTTTTGCAAAGTAGCAGATACATTGTTGATACACAGACGCGCGTGTGCATGCAAAAATCACCACAGCAACCAGCACTACAAGAAAACAGCAAAGTATCCAAATACACAAAAATGATGTTTCTACTCATCCCACATAAGCATAGTTTAAAGTGTTTCTTCAATTATGCCTATTCATTTGTTTTCTTTTGTTTTAAATTACTTTAAGATATGTTGAAAAGCAAAATTTGTTTTCCATTACTGTTCTTACAATATCGCGCGCGCACACACACACACACACACACAACACAACACACACACACACACACACACACACACACACACACACACACACCACACACACACCACAC
This sequence comes from Stramonita haemastoma, assembly GCA_030674155.1. Classification (NCBI taxonomy): domain Eukaryota; kingdom Metazoa; phylum Mollusca; class Gastropoda; order Neogastropoda; family Muricidae; genus Stramonita; species Stramonita haemastoma. The sequence continues at coordinate 1,499,821 of CM060316.1, read as the reverse complement.
ACACACACACACACACACACACACACACACACACACACACACACACACTACACACACACACACACACACACACACACACACACACACACGCACACACACACACACACACACACACACACACACACACACACACACACACACTTTGTGGTAAGTGTGGCGATGCTGTGCTAAGATGCACGTGAGAGTGTGAATGTGCAGAACCTTATACTCAGCTGGGTATATGCGCACATTTGGGAGAATCTGTATCTTTATATCTTATACAGATGTTTCTAAACTTGTGATGTTCATAGATTTTCGGAGTAGTTACAATTCTCTGGTAAGTTTTGAAATCCTACTCTCACGACGCTAGAAATACAACAGACTTAACTAATAACTGTAGCTAAAGACAGTGACATTACCTGTTGAAAATTTCAATTAGAGTCTCTCAATCGTCATAGACAGTGCCAAGTAATGCGAACAAAACGAAAAAAATGAATCAGAGTTAATCTTTCCTTCAGAGGGTGGCTTTTTTGTTGCTTTTTCGCTGTTTGTTTCCGGGACCAGATTTTCAGTTTCGCCGAGGGAGGGTTGCTTATATCCTGTTTCGCAGTGGAAACAGACCGCTCTGTCTGGGTTTGCTATGTAAGGGATCTGCTTGTGCTTGTCTCTGGCAGTTTTTTAAAAAAAAAACCCAGCGTCACCATGGTTATCATTAAGCAGCAGTAGGCATCCGTCAGTCTCCGAAGCCTATGGAGTTGCGCTCTAAGCCGTAGAGTGCAAAGCTTGGGTAAGTAAGTATGGGGGGCAAGCTGTTACCAATGCAGCAAGACCCCCCCCCCCCCCCCCCTTTTCACGTGGCTAGGATGGTCCATTGGAAAGGCAGTCGCCGATACGAATGGTTCCAGTGCCGTCGTAGGAGCCGCCAGAATGTTGTCATATACAGCCCCAAACCGGCGGACTCCAACTCCCCAATCTTTTTTTGCCAGGGATGGTGTCTGAACATAACACCTGTGTGCATGCTGGGTTTGATTTTGTTGTTGTCTGCTTCTAACGGCACCCAGTGGCATCATCATCATCATCATCATCATCATCATCTCATCATCATCATCATCATCATCATCATCATCATCATCATCATCATCATCATCAATCATCATCATCATCCAGCCATAACAGCAACAACAGCAACAACAGTATCAACAGTATCAACAACAATAACGACAAAATCACTTTATATTTTCATGTAATTTAAAGTAATATAAAAAACAAGCCAAGCCACAGCAAAGAAAACCCCAACAATTACATATTCTCCGCTTGAGCGGCGAATTGCCCACACAGCGTGACTGACATCATAACAGGAGAGGGAAAACTGGATTTGTCTGCTAATGCACCGTGCACTGATTACACCCCCTCCATCATCACACTCCGCTTGTTTACGGTTTGTTGTTGTTCTTTTCATCCTGACAATCATCATGTCCCCCTCCCTTTTCCCTACTTATCCTTACCATCTTCATTCTTCTTCTTGTTGTTTTTTGTTGTTTTTCTTCTTCTGTTTGTTCGTGTTCGTCTTCTTGTATGTTCTTGTTCTTGATCTTCTTCTTCTTCTTCTTCTTCTTCTTCTTCTTCTTCTTCTTCTTCTTCTTCTTCTTCTTCTTCTTCTTCTTCTGCTCTGTCTCTCTCTGTCTCTCTCTGTCTCTGTCTCACCCTCTCTCTCTTCCTCTGTTTATCATGTATGTATGTATGTATGTATGTATGTATGTATGTATGTATGTATGTATGTATGTATGTATGTATGTATGTTATGTATGTATGTATGTATGTATGTATTATATATCTATCTATCTATCTATCTATACTATTTATCTATCTATCTATCTATCTATCTATTGTCTATGCTATCTATCATTATTTATTTTATTCTTTCATCTATCTATCTATCTATCTATCATCTTCTATCTATCTATCTATTTCTCTCTATCTATTCTATCTTATCTATATTTTATCTATCTATTTATCATTACTAGCTATCTATTCGACTTGTTTATCTCAGGGCTGAGAGAGAGAAAGAGAAACAAAGAGGGAGGGAAGGAAAGGCGCAGACAAAAAGAACACATAGAGAAAAGAAACAGTAACCCTAGAAACTCAAGAAACTCAACTCAAAAAAGACAAAACCAAAGACACAATCTCCATGGAAGAGACAGAAAGGGGAAAATCCAATCAAACGAAACATAAACATCGACAGCAAAAAATCACCAACACCAACAAAATAAAGAGAAGAAACAAAGCATCCAAAACAAGATAAATCACAGGAAAACAAAAACATCTCCCCAACCAAAAAAACAAAAAAAATGCCAGCAACTTTCTGTTTCAAGCACTCCCCCTTCTCCTTCTTCTCATCCTTTCTTCTCTCTCTTTTCCCCCTCCCTCCCTCACACCTCGTCTCCCAGACTTTGGGAATTGACACTTGACACTGATGAGTGTCTCAGAGATAGTGACGGAGAGAGAGCCCGGTTCACTTTCTGCCCCTCTGCTTCCAAACCTTCGATCTAAGGAGAAGAGATTTGCCCAATGAAGTCAATAGGAATCGTCTGATGTCACGGTCAGTCCTGTCTGTGAGTCTGTCTGTATGTCTGTTTGCTGCCTGTCTCTCCGCTCCTTAGCTGCCTGTTTGTAGGTTTGCTATCTGGGTCTGCACTTTTATGGACACCGGTATCTATTGATATTGTAGATTTGCAGAAAAAAAAAAATATATATATATATACACATGAGAGAGAGAAAGAGAGAGTGAAGAGAGAGAGAGAGAGAGGAGAGAGAGAGAGAGAGAGAGAGAGAGAGAGAGAGAAGAGAGAGAGAGAGAGAGAGAGAGAGAGAGAGAGAGGAGAGAGAGAGAGAGAGAGAATGAATGAATGAATGAATGAATGAATAATCTTTATTTTTCAAGGGTAACAGAGTAAGTAAGCATTACATACTTTTTTTCATCCGGCCCTTGCCCTGATCAGGGAATAAAGCTAAGAAACCCACTCCCTACCCCTACATACCAGCTTCACCACCAGCAGCAGTTCAACCAATAGAGAGAGAGAGAGAGAGAGAGAGAGGAGAGAGAGAGAGAGAGAGAGAGAGAGAGGAGAGAGAGAGAGAGAGAGAGAGAGAGAGAGAGAAGAGAGAGAGAGAGAGAGAGAGAGAGAGAGAGAGAGAGAGAGAGAGAACAAATTGAACAAAATGGATTTTTCAGAGGGTAATAGATTAAGCACTACACGCTTTTTTACATCCAGCCCTCGGGGAAAAAACAAATAACCAAACGATCAAAATATGTAAAAGAAAAAAACAAAAACAACAACAAAAAACAGCCAGAGAGAGAGAGAGAGAGAGAGAGAGAGAGAGAGAGAGAGAGAGAGAGAGAGAGAGAGAGAGAGAGAGAGAGAGAGAGAGAGAGTTTTCATAAGCTCATGTTCTACGTTTTGTGCACATAGCCGATATATTTTCATTTGACTAATATCTGCTTTCTTATGTTCCTAGTCTTTGCAGTATGCTTTTATTTGTTCCCCTATCTGTCTGACTGACCCAAAGAAGCCTCCTGAATATACCCATCTCAGGTATTTTGAGCCTCCTGAATATACCCATCTCAGGTGTTTTGAGCCTCCTAAATATACCCATCTCAGGTGTTTTGAGCCTCCTGAATATACCTATCTCAGGTGTTTTGAGCCTCCTGAATATACCACATCTCAGGTGTTTTGACACTCCTGAATATACTACATCTCAGGTGTCTTGATTTTTCTGTCGTCGTTTGTTGTTTATGTCAAGGATTAGGAGCTATATAACAAGGCAGACCATACTGGGCAGATTGTTTGTCTTTTAGCTGGTAGGTCAACCTGCGATCTTTTCCAAATGCTGCAGCATTGGATCATTGCACTTCTAGCCCTGGCTGTGGCAATGGTACACCCACCATCATCGTTTTGAACTTAGATAATTGAAGTAGTTGATAGTTTCTGAAGAAGTTTTACCAATCTTTAGGTCATGCTCTGTTTGGCAAACTAGGTCTGTAAACCTTTTTTAGGCATTGAACTTGAGGCTGGCTTTCTTCTATTACATCTGCTCTGCGTAACATTCTCCCCATGCTAGTGATGTTTCGTCTCATAGTGCTGCATCATCATTGTAGAACAGATTTATGATACTTCCCTCACCTATCTCAAGATCCTTGTCTTCAAAATTGGACTAGCTCATTACTTGTTCCCTGTATTTGCTGAAAAGGCGAGGTACAAGGAAGTCTCCTTGACTAACTCCTTGCAAGACAATGGACACTTCACATAATTGATAGCCCCATTCGATGGTGCCCTTTTGTTCTTCATAAATGTCGAAAAGAAGCGTGATCATGAACAATCTTCACTGAGTAATGCAGATGTGTTACACGTTAGGGACACAGACAAGGGAGGAGAGAAAGTTGAAGACTGTTGTTGTCATTTCAGACCAAAAGAAGCTATGAACCAAACACAAAGGGAGAAAGGCGAAATCATTGGTGGAGTTTGCATGCCAGGGCAAAAATCATGTAACACCTATTTCATGAAAATCATTGAATTAAATGGTTTTTCCAGATAGACAAAGTCATCTGTAAGCAAAAAACAAGGTGAAAGAGAATCCTCCAGAGACAAATTCACTCTGTCTGAAAACACCTTGGATGTAGCTGATTATTCAGAAGACTTGAAGATAGTCTGAGCACTGGCTATAGAATTATGTGAAATCACACACACCAAAAAACTGTTTTGTTATAGAACATTAAATACTTAGCTGATATTGGTTTGCGTTGAATTTGCATTACATTTCAGCCAGTTGAATTGTGCATGATACTTTCTTGTATAATAACAAACTTAGCATTCTGTACCAGTATGGACACTAAGTGGTAAGGCTGACCCATTATCTTATGCGTCCAGAGAGAGAGAGAGAGAGAGGAGAGAGAGAGAGAGAGAGAGAGAGGAGAGAGAGAGAGAGAGAGAGAGAAGAAGAAAAGAGGAGAGAAGAGAGAGAGAGAGAGGAAAGGAGAGAGAGAAACCACACTAAAATCGAACAAAATTTGCAAAAGTAATGCACTTCCTGAAAGTCACACAAAAGTGACTGACACAAACCCTACACAGCAAAACGACCTCCATCCACCTAGAAACGTGTACACGTTTCTGCACACGTGTAGCAGCAGCAGCAGCAGCAGCAGCAGCATTTTCTGATCGATGACTTTGTTCCGGGAGTGCCGTGGGCCGCTGACAAGAAGTTGATGGAACTGATTTTGATCGTTGCCTCCTATAGATCGGGTGGTTACACGTTTTCTTGGCCCCTTGCTTGATCAATGCATAACTTCGCTTTAACTTTCGTCTTGCTCTGTTTGGGTGATATTTTTCTTGACAGAGAGAGAGAGAGAGAGAGAGAGAGAGAGAGAGAGAGAGAGAGAGAGAGAGAGAGAGAGAGAGAGAGAGAGAGAGAGAGAGAGTCTGTCGTAGGAATTATTAATGTAATCATTTAACTTTTAGCTAAATTGCTCTCTATGGTAAGATCTGACTGTGGTTTAGGCCTAGCGCTCACCATGGCTCTCTATAGCTGCACTGCTACCACAGTCTCCAAACTGTAACTGTAACTGCCCTGATTGGATATCCAATACACCCCAGTACCAGTACCTTCAGGTGAACATCGTTATGAATGGTGAACAATTAGAAGAAGTAGACTCCTTCAACAGTCTTAGCTTCCAGGCTGACAACAGAGGACTGTTCTGCAGCTGAAGGAAGATCAAAGCCGCCATTCTACCTTGGCATAGTTAAATAAAACTCAAGTTGAAAAAAAACCAAGAAAATCAGCTTCCCCGCAAAGCTGAAGTCGTTTTAAGCACTCATCATTTTTTACCATACAGCAGTACACATGCCATGCGGCAATACAAGACCAATGAAGAAAACAGTACCCCAGCAGTCTTTATAACCACCAGTAAAACCTGAACACAGAAATGTGTATGGCTGGCAGCCTCAGCAAAAATTAATAGACTTGATAACATCATGCTGGATGCCACTGTCTTACAACCCAAACCACAACAAACAAACAAGGACAACAACTAAAAGAAAAACAAGGTCCCAAATAATCAATAGCTCCTAGAGTTTTTTTGTTGATGCAAGAGCTTCACTTCAAAGCCCTGTGCTCTGCTCTGGGGATGTCAAGGAGGTGACAGAGGCAGGTGCAGGCCTGGGATGGGCGGGCAGCCAGACGTGAAGAAGGCAGATGACACACAAACAGCCCTGGGGAACTGGGCCAGCTGGCTGCAGAGAGAGAAGGGGGAGGGGGAGCCACAACCACTGCCCTCCCTGGGGAGAGGGGAGGGGGGGAGGGGTAGATGAGAATTTAATGCCCTGCTGCCTCTCTTTTTCCTGTTTGCTTCTGCACGTGCATGTGCCCTTCTCTCTCTCATTCTTATGTTGCCCTTCTTACATGTTTGTCATTCCCCCTCATTCTTTACCTACACCATATTCACTAGAGCAGAGGGTTTTTTTTAATGAAAGAGCTTATTTGTTTCAACTTGTGAATCTGTTTTTGTGGTCTCTATCATTAACTTCATATCAATTTCTGTATTTGTATGATTCTAGCATGTGTTGTATTGCATTGGATTGTATGATATTGAGATGCATCACATCTTATGTTATCTTCTTTCATCTTGTTGTATCTGTTATGTCATGTAGCCATGGTGATGCTCCTTCTCCATTTGCTGTAGTCGTTGCTGACCCTGCTGAATTCATGGATTCTCATGCCGCCTGATTTGGCAATGATGCAAATGAGAGAGGATGGTGGTCTGACTCTTTACCTTTTTCATGGGTTTGTCCCTTGAAGACAGTCTTCATGAGATTGGTATGCTGGTGTAGCAGGGAATGGCCTACATATCTTAGTGTCCTTTCATTTGTTAAAGTAGGACGTTTTCTTGTTGGTCCTGGTTTACTTAATATGATTTTGATTAGATTGGTTGTATGATAAAACCTAAAAACTCAGAACTCCTTCATAATGTAAATAGTATCCTCTTCAAACAGGCAATATTTTTATGAATAAAATGTCTGAGTCTGAATCCTGATCTAGTTCTGTGCCTGTATCCTTGTCTGTGTGTCTGCATCCCTGTCTCCTGTACCTCACCCTCTCTTTCTCTTAGCGTGTTTATTCAGAGGGCGGTTGTGCTGACGGCATGTTTGGATAAACAAGCATCAAATAAAGAGGACGGAAGATATGAGATGCACTGGGGTTTGTGTTTATGACTATGCCGTTTTGCTGATTAAATTCTGCCAAGATGACCGTTTGTTCAATCAGACGTCATCTACTCAAGCTCGAAGTACATGGCACAATTTGTTTATATTTAAGTCATCATCGTTATTTCCATAGTTGTTGTTGTTGTTTTTGATGGTGTTGTTGCTGTCGATGATGATGATGATGATTGTTGTTTTTGTTGTTGTTGTTGTTGTTGTTGTTGTTGTTGTTGTTGTTGTTCTTTTCTTCTTCTTCTTCTTCTTCTTCTTCTTCTTCTTCTTCTTCTTCTTCTTCTTCTTCTTCTTCTTCTTCTTTTTCTTCTTCTTCTTTAAATTATTTGCATTCCTTCATTTTTAGCTTTCTATGCATTCTCTTCATTCTTCTTCTTTACATTTTTTTTCTTTTAGTGCTCAGTGCTTCAATCGCATTGTAAAGATTTAGATTATAAAAAGCTAACAAAGTCGAACCTAATGAACTATACAGCCCAAAAGGTGATACAAGTTTTTGCACATATTTCTCCCCCCCCCCCCCCTCAAATGTCTCTTAGATAATGAAAAGGGTTATATTCTTTTGTTTTTTAAACAAATTTAGGATAATACACAGGAGAAGGACCAGAGGCTACAAAATGAATAGAGTAGATGCTGATGTGGAGTGCAATGTTTTTGACATTTACACTTATCTGGAGAATAACAAACATCTGCACTTGTTGTGATCATCTCTTGCTTAGGAAGGGTATCCATTTCTTCATTTTTCACTGTTTTTTTATGTACTTTGCCTTTCTTTCCGTCTTTCTTTGTCTCTGTCTGACTGTGTGTCTCTTTTGTCTGTCTTTCCTTTTTCTATATTCTTTTATATCGTGGATAATGGAATAAGCATGCTTGTGCTTTTTTACGTCCAGACTTCGCATATAGTTTTTGTAGATCGTGTCATCTGTTCCCACCAGCACACGATGGCCTATTCTTACGAATAGATGAACAGGATTTAACGTGTGCACAAGGTATTCTGCGTGCATTCGCACACGGGGCCTCGGTTTATAGTTTCAACCGAAGGACTTTTGGGGGGAGTGGAGTCAGTTTCTGTGTGTGTCAGTCGCAGTCTCTGTCTCTCTATATGTCTACTGTAAGTGTCTTTGTCTCTGAGTCTGTCTGTCTTTGTCTGTATTTTTGTCTGTCTGTCTGTTTCTGTCTCTATCTCTCTGTCTCTCTATGTGCGTGTCTGTGTCTGTCGCTGTCTCTTTCTTCATCTCTGTCTGTCTGTCTCTGTCCCTCTGTCCCCCTGTCTCTCTGTCTGTCTGTCTGTCTGTCTGTCTGATTGTCTGACTGTCTGTCTGTCCTGTCTGTCTGTCTGTCTCTGTCTGTCTGTCTGTCTGTCTGTCTGTCTGTCTCTGTCTGTCTGTCTGTCTGTCTCTCTGTCTGTCTGTCTGTCTGTCTGTCTGTCTGTCTGTCTGTCTGTCTGTCTGTCTCTCTCCCTCTCTCTCTCTCTCTCAGTTTCTCTGTCTCCCAGTTTATCTTTCTCTGTTCTTTCCATTTTCTTTCTTTGTTTCTTTGTTTCATTTTTTGTTTCTTTCTTTGTTTCTTTCTTTCTTTTTCTTTCTGTTTTTCTTTCGCTCTTTCTGTTTTTCTTTTGTTATTTTGAGTATTTTTTTATTGTTTGTTTTCTTGGCCACCTTTCATTTCCTTCCAGAGTGGTGTTTGTTTTGCCTGGGCTTGTTTATGTCTTCATTTTAAGACTGAACTGCCCTGTTTGTGTGTCACAAGATTTATGTCTTTGCATTTCTGTTTCCCTCCATGTTCTCTCTTACGCACAAGTGTGCGCGTGGGTGAGTGGGTGCGCGAGCGCGTATGTGTGTGTGTGAGTGTTTTTATGTGTGAATGTGTGTGTGTCTGTTAGAGAAAGAGAGCGAGAGAGAAAAGGAGAGAGAGAGAGGGAAAGAGGGAAAGAGAGAGAAGAGTTGTGAGTGTCTGTGTGTCCGTGTATGTGTTTGTGTGTGTTTGTGTGTGTGTGTGTGTGCGTGCGCGCGTGCGTGCGTGCGTGCGTGCGTGCGTGTGCGTGTGTGTGTGTGTGTTTTGTGTGTGTGTATGTGTGTGTGTGTGTGTGTGTGTGTGTGTGTGTGTGTGTGTGTGTGCATGCATGTGCAAGGTACTGTCAAGCAGCATCAAGCGTGGTTACCAAGCGGATGGGTGACCATTTGTGCACCTTGGCTTCAGTATAGTCCCTAAGTTCACCCAGCTGTAAATGGGTATCTGCCCTCTTTAGGGTCAGGGAAGGTAAAGCAGCGAGGGAGAAGAGATAGACGCGGACCTCAATATGCTTGCCCCTAAAAATAATGAGGTCTGTGATGCCCCTGGTCTACACTAACACATATGATATGGGACACCTTCACCTACCTTTGATTTGATACTACACTACACTACACTACACTACACTACACTACACTACACTACACTACACTACACTACACTACACTACACTACACTACACTACACTACACTACACTACACTACACTACACTACACTAACACATATGATATGGGACACCTTCACCTACCTTTGATTTGATACTGCACTACACTACACTAACACATATGATATGGGACACCTTCACCTACCTTTGATTTGATACTACACTACACTACACTAACACATATGATATGGGACACTTCACCTACCTTTGATTTGATACTACACTACACTACTCTACACTACACTACACTACACTACACTACACTACACTACACTACACTACACTACACTACACTAACACATATGATATGGGACACATTCACCTACCTTTGATTTGATACTACACTACACTAACACATATGATATGGGACACCTTCACCTACCTTTGATTTGATACTACACTACACTACACTAACACACATATGATATGGGACACCTTCACCTACATTTGATTTGACACTACACTACACTACACTACACTACATACACTACACTACACTACACTACACTACACTACACTACACTACACTACACTACACTACTATACTATACATACTAACTATACTATACTATACTATACTATACTATACTATACTATACTATACTATACTATACTATACTATACTATACTATACTATACTATACTATACTATACTATACTACATACAATACAAATACTACACAACAGAGAACAATACATAACAATACAATGCAATAACAGCCTTTCATTTTGAACACTTCATTAAACCTCCAGCTGAAAGATGCCATTCTGCACGCTCATCTGTCTTCGTTGTCCAGTGATGTCAAGGAGGTGACAGAGGCAGGTGCAGGCCTGGGATGGGCGGGCAGCCAGACGTGAAGAGGCAGATGACACACAAACAGCCCTGGGGGAACTGGGCCAGCTGGCTGCAGAGAGAGAAGGGGGAGGGGGAGCCCCAACCACTGCCCTTACTGGCGGAGAGGACAGAGATGGGGATTTTAAGGCCTCCTTTTCTGTGCTGCTTCTGTTCTTTTGTGTTTTTTTTTATTATTTTTGTTTTTGGGGGTGTGTGGAGTGGGGGGCTTGTTTGTGATCCTGGTGTTGGTGCCATGTGTGTGTGTGTGTGTGTGTGTGTGTGTGTGTGTGTGTGTGTGTGTGTGTGTGTGTGTGTGTGTGTGTGTGTGTGTGTGTGTGTGTGTGTGTGTGTGTGTGTGTGTGTGTGTGTGTGTGTGTGTGTGTGTGTGTGTGTGTGTCCTCTCCCCCCCCTTTCTCTTTCTTTCTATCTCTCTTTCTCTCTAAATCATTATTTCTATTGTTGGATATTATTTCTTGTGCCCTTGCATTTCTGCCTCTTCGAAAGTCTTTTGAACAATGGTATGGCCTTGGTAAGAACAAAACAAGAACAACAACAACAACAAACAAAACAAACAGATAACAGCAATTTCCTGTGGAAATTTGTTTTGAATGCGATTGTTCCTTTATTTGATTTCCCACACATTAAAGTTTTGTTTTTGCATTATTGAAGTGCATCGCACTAGACTGCATTGGATTTTTTTTGTATTTGTTGAGCGTGGTATTGTTTGGCAATGTGAATTTTTGTAAGGCATTATCTTGCAATGCACCACAATGTCTTGTTTTGTCTCATAGCATAGTCCATACAGTGCATATGGTATGGTGTACTACATTGCGGCTTACTATGCTGCAGTGCCTTTTTCTAGTTATTTATTTCGAGGATAGTGGGAAAAACACCCGGTTTTTTACGTCCAGTCTTTACGTGTATGCAGTTTTGAGATGTTCTGCTTGCGTTGGCACACAGAGCGTTGTTTTATAGTCCCATCCGAATGACTATTTGGGGAAGTGGAGTGAGCACTGACGTCAATACCAGGGGAAAAACGTATTGAACAGTGTAGTGCATTGTGTAAGAAGGGGGGAGGGAGGGAGAGACCTTTGATCTCTTCAACCCTGAAACGAACTAAGCCCTACAAAGCATGGAGGGGGAGATGTTGTGTCTCCAATAAAGCGTCTATATTAGATTTCCCAAACCACTGTGATGGCCAGCTGTAGACAGGGAGGAGGCAACACTGCTACCTCAGTTAATGGGGCATCGAGCAATTTGCTGGTGTTTCTGATATGGTAACACGCTGGATATAATTATATACATTGGCCCTTTTTGCAAAGAGGAAACCACACCTGCCTTATTATAACTGTTTTGTTGTGTTGTGTTGTATTGGGTTGGGTTGTGTTGTGTTGTTGTTGCGTTGTTGTGTTTTGTTGTGTTTCGTTCCGTTGTGTTGCATTGTGATTTGTTTGTCCTTCGTTGCATTGTGTTTTGTCGTGTTTCGTTGCGTTTGTTGCGCATGTGTTCATTTGCATTGTTATCTCTGTCTACGTCTGTGTTAGTCTGCCTGTCTCTCCTCTCCTTACTTTTGCACACACACACACACACACACACACACACACTCACACCCACACACACTCGCACACACTCACACACATGCACGCACGCACGCCTGCACACGCACGAACACACATTCACTCTTTTACACACTCAAACACACACACACACACACACACACACACACACACACACACACACACACACACACACACACACACACACACACACACATGCACACACACACACCACACTCAACACACTAACACACACGCTCTTCACACACACACAACACACACACACACACCACGCACGCACGCACGCACGCACGCACGCACGCACGCACGCACGCACGCACGCACGCACACACACACACACACACACTTACACACACGCACGCACGCACATACTCGCACAGGCACGTACAATCACTCTCTTACACAAACACACACACACACGCACACACATACACACGCACTAACACACTAACACACACGCACTTCACGCACACACACACACGAATACACACATTACTGGGGGGGGGGGGGGGACGGATAGCCTAATGGTCAGAACATTGCGCTGGCAATTTGACGACCCGGGTTCGAGTCCGGTCGATGAGATTTTTCTCCTGGAGTTAACATGAGTGCTGACTCCACTCTCCCCAAAAGTCCTTCGGATGAGACTTTAAACCGAGGCCCCGTATACGAACGCACGCAGAACATCTTGTGTTCACATTAAATCCTGTTCCGCTTTTCGTGAGAGCAGGCCATCGTGTGCCAGTGGGAACAGATGATATTTACAAAGCTGCATACACACAGGGACTGGAAAAAAAAAACCACAAGAGTGTTTATTCCAATATCCTCGATATAAAAGAATAAATCAATAAATCAAAACACACACAAGCACGCACGCACGCACGCACGCACGCACGCACACACGCACGCACTTCACATGTCCGTGCTTTTTTTTTTTTTTTTTTTTTTTAGATAGATGGTTTGTTGAAAAAAAGCAAATCAATGCTTATTCAATGTACCACCTGGAAATAAACATTTAATTTGATTTGATTTGACACACATACATAGCTTCTCTTGATCTGAGATGTTTAGTCAGACGGATGGTTGTGCTGATGGATTGTTTGATGAGAAAACCCATCAAACAAAGAGAGCTTGGGGTATGAGAAGCAATAGGATTTGTAGTTATGGCCATGCTATTTGATGATTAAATTCTGTCCAGAAGACCTTTTGATAAATCAGACGTCATTAATTTATTGGAACTCAAAACGCATCAAGTGCTTATAATGTTGGGTTGTGTTTTGTGTTTGTAATAGTCATTATCGTTATCTTAGTTTTTGTTGTTGTTGTGATGGTCGTCGTAATGTCGTTTATATTGCTGCTGATGCTATTATTGCTGGTAATGCTGTTGCTGCTGCTTCTGACGCCGCTGCTGCTGCAGCTGTTACAGTTTTTGTTTATTCTTTTATTTCTAGGATAGTGGAATAAGCACCCGTGTGCCTTTTACATAGTGTTCCCGTATGCATAGTTAATGTTATCATTCATTCCCACCGGCACAAAATGGTCTACTCTTCCGAATAGCGGAACGTGTTTTAACGTGTGCGGAAGATGTTCTGCGCGCGTTCACACACGTGACCTTGAGTTATAGTCTTATCCAAAGGAATTTTGGGGTTAGCAGATCACGAGAACAATGTGCATCACGCCAGACAACAGACTGTTCTGTCCCCCCTGCTGTCACCGTCACTGCTACCTCTGTTGTCGATTATCATTTACGTGAATGTCAGTGTTGTCAGCATTGACTCTCCTTTTTGTTTCTGTAGATGTTATGTCATTTTTGTTGTCGCTGTTCATTCAATTATTTTCATCAGCAGTGTCATGATCTATGTTGCTCTTGCTGCATCCTTTTCACCAGCAATAACAACAGAGTCATCCTTTTCACGATCAATAACAACAGTAATCTTTTTCACCATCAATAACAACAGTAATCCTTTTCACCAGCAATAACATAGAGTCATCCTTTTCACCATCAATAACATTAGAGTCATCTTTTCACCAGCAATAACATTACAGTATCTTTTTCACCATCAATAACATTAGAGTCATCCTTTTCACCATCAATAACAATAGAGTCATCCTTTTCACCATCAATAAACAATAGAGATCATCACTTTTCACCACAATAACATTAGAGTCATCCTTTTCACCATCAATAACAAAGTACATCCTTTTCACCAGCAATAACATTAGAGTCATCCTTTTCACCATCAATAACAATAAACTTTTCACACAATAACAACAGTAATCCTTTTCACCAGCAATAACATTAGAGTCATCCTTTTCACCATCAATAACATTAGAGTATCTTTTTCACCATCAATAACATTAGAGTCATCCTTTTCACCATCAATAACAATAGAGTCATCCTTTTCACCATCAATAACAATAGAGTCATCCTTTTCACCATCAATAGCAATAGAGTCATCAGAGTCATCCTTTTCACCATCAATAACAATAGAGTCATCCTTTTCACCATCAATAACAATAGAGTCATCCTTTTCACCATCAATAACATAGAGTCATCCTTTTCACCATCAATAACAATAGAGTCATCCTTTTCACCATCAATAAATTAGAGTCATCTTTTCACCATCAATAACATTAGAGTCATCCTTTTCACCATCAATAACATAGAGTCATCCTTTTCACCATCAATAACATTAGAGTCATCCTTTTCACCATCAATAACAATGAGTCATCCTTTTCACCATCAATAACAACAGTAATCCTTTTCACCATCAATAACATTAGAGTCATCCTTTTCACCATCAATAACATTAGAGTCATCCTTTTCACCATCAATAACATTAGAGTCATCCTTTTCACCATCAATAACATTAGAGTCATCCTTTTCACCATCAATAACATTAGAGTCATCCTTTTCACCATCAATAACATTAGAGTCATCCTTTTCACCATCAATAACAATAGAGTCATCCTTTTCACCATCAATAACATTAGAGTCATCCTTTTCACCATCAATAACATAGAGTCATCCTTTTCACCAGCAATAACATAA
>CM060316.1:1472166-1479666 GCA_030674155.1 Stramonita haemastoma | reverse complement strand
CCTTCACCTCTACTTCACAATCCTTCACCTCTACTTCACAATCCTTCACCTCTACTTCACCATCTTCGCAATCCTTCACCTCTACTTCACCATCTTCACAATCCTTCACCTCTACTTCACCATCTTCACAATCCTTAACCTCTACTTCAGAATCCTGAACCTCTACTTCACAATCCTGAACCTCTACTTCACCATCTTCACAATCCTTAACCTCTACTTCACAATCCTGAACCTCTACTTCACCATCTTCAACATCCCTGTCGTCACCACTGTCTTCAACATCTACACAATCACCGTCAACATCATTATCCTGACAATCAGTAACTATCTGTATCGTCACTCCACCTTGTAACATCTGCATCATCCATGCTTTTATCATGTTCGAAATCTATAATTATAGTCATCACAATTGTGTGTATTTGTGTGTGTATGTGTGTGTGTGTGTGTGTGTGTGTGTGTGTGTGTGTGTGTGTGTGTGTGTGTGTGTGTGTGTGTGCTTGTGTGTGTGTGCATGGTGTGTGTGATTGTGTGTGTGTGCGTGTGTGTGTGTGTGTGTGTGTGTGTGTGTGTTGTGTGGTTGTGTGTGTGTGGTGTGTTTGTGTGGTGTGTGTGTATGTTGTATGTGTGTGTGTGTGTGTGTGTGTGTGTGTGTGTGTGTGTGTGTGTGTGTGTGTGTGTGTGTGTGTGTGTGTGTGTGGCGTAAGTACGTGGATGCGTGCGTCCGTGTGGGCGCGCACGCGAGCGAGTAAAAAGTGCACTCTATTTGTTGTTGTCTTAGTTTTGTCAATTAATTCTAACCACGTATGCTTGCGGAGTATGCAGGCAGACTTTTGTCCGAAGAGAAATACTAAGTAAAGAACGAACAAATTCCCCTCACTCCCCAAGAAGCTGACTGTGTTTTGTAAACTGCTTGCAGCACACGGCACTTCTCTACAGGCGGCATCTCGCTAATACGGGCTGCGTGTTAATTTGTCACTTCCTGCTACTGCACAAAAACTTGGTCGCACATGCTGCTTTCACACTCGCCAATTTTCTTTTCACCTTGTCTGACGCTCTCTGTCTCTCACTCTCTGTCTCTCTTTGTCTCTTTAATTCCTCTGTATTTCTGTGGTTGTGTCTCTGTGTTTTGTGTCTTTGTGTGCGTATGTGTGTTCTTGAACGTTTATTTGTACGTTTCTTTGTTCTTTCGTCAAGTCAAGTCAAGTCAAAATTTTATTTTCAGATGGTACATTGAGTAAGCATCCATTTACTTTTTTCGTGAAGCCATCTATCTAAGGAAAAAAACCCCAACAACAACAAAAAAACAAACATAAAAAAGCAGAGAAAAATATTTCACCAACATTAATTAACCAACATGATTTCAACAGCCTCAGTGTGTGTGTGTGTGTGTGTGTGTGTGTGTGTGTGTGTGTGTGTGTGTGTGTGTGTGTGTGTGTGTGGTGTGTGTGTGTGTGTGTGTGTGTGTGTCTGTCGTCTGTCTGTCTGTCTGTGTCTGTCTGTGTCTGTCTGTGTCTGTGTCTGTGTCTGTGTGCGTGCCCGTGCGTGCGCGCGCGCGCGCGTGTGTGTGTTTGTGTGTGTGTTGCATGTGTGTGTATATGTGTGTGTGTCTGTCTGTCTGCCTGTCTGTCTGTCTGTCTGTCCAGGTGTCTGTCCCTGTTACTGTCTCTGTCTCTTTCTCTGTCTCACTCTCTCTGTCTCCCTCCTATGTCTCCCTTTCTTGTCTCCTATTTCTGTCTCTCTGTGTTTCTCTTTCTCTGTCCTTGTCTCTGTCTCTGCCTTGTCTCTGTCTCTGTCTCTGTCTCTGTCTCTGTCTCTGTCTGTCTTCTGTCTGTCTGTCTGTCTGTCTGTCTGTCTGTCTGTCTGTCTGTCTGTCTGTCTGTCTGTCTTCTTTCTTCTCTCTCTTCTCTCTCTCTCTCTCTCTCTCTCTCTCTCTCCTCTCTCTCTCTCTCTCTCTCTCTCTCTCTCTCAAATTTATTCTCTCTCTTCTCTTTTCATTTAGTCTTTGCGGCCTGCCTCTGTATCTGTATATCTGTATATCTGTCTGTATATCTGTCTGTCTGTCTGTCTGTCTGTCTGTCTGTCTGTCTGTCTGTCTGTCTGTCGCTTCCACTGTTTTGCGCTCTTTCAGTTTTCTGCTGCCTTTAAAACTTTCTGTTATAAACAGATAAATAGATAAATAAATCGATGAACAAATACATAAACATATGAATAAACAATATACAGTTAAATAATGATAAATAAATGAAAAAAATGGCAGTTTATTCTCTCCTCTTAATTTTGTTTTGCTCTTTATCCTTCCCTCACTTCCTGTTTCGTTCGTTCTTCGGTTTGTTTTCTTCTTTCCTGCCTCCCTTCCTTCATTTCCTTCTTTAGTTATTTTCTCTCATTCTTTTTCCGATGCTGTTGGCGTGTAGAAGTATCAAATCCCAAAGCATACTTTATTATGTCGAAAAGTGATGGTGGCCGTTCGAAAAAAAAAAGTCTTCATAAATGAACACATGGTGCTGAAACCTCAGATGACCCAATGGCCAAACGCTGTGCCATGTATGTCCCGTGTCTGACCATTTGAAACTTGCATTAAAGAGTTAAGAAGTGCCTGAAAATAGGAAATCGAGGTGTTTGAAATAAAGAAATCAAGTGTGAAGTAAAAAAGAGAACACTTTAAATCCATTTCGTATGATATCAGTATAGCCGTATAGAAAAGAACTTTTTCATCTTTGAACAAAAAAGCAATTACGCAGTAGCGTAGGAAAAACAGTAACCCTAACCCTAACCCTAACCCTAACCCTAACCCTACCCTACCTTGATTAGTTCGATCTTCAGGACACTATGGTGTGCAAAAGACTGTTACGCATACTCCTATCTTAAGCAAAAAATGCATGATAGTGCTGCATTTATCGCAGGACGCAAAGTCTGATTATCTTATTGTCATTCATGCAACTCCCTGTGAAGTAGGGAGGGTTTGAAAGAACTTGCAGAGCCATTTCACCTTCGGAATTTAAGTCATCTGAACAAATCTATCAGCCACAACTTGAACCCAAACCCTCAGCTCTGATCAGTTTATATACTGTACGTTACAACTGCTTGTTCATTCCGCACACAATGAGTGGTATGCATATGACACAGCTCTAAGGACATTAAGTTTGCTTGTTTGTTTTTACACCCATCCTGATGTCCTGTAAGGGGCTGTGGAAGTGGATAACAATGACTGAAAGCAGCAGACCTGGCTGTTCAGACAGCTCTTCACGCTGAGAACAGACTTCCTGTGTACCAGCCAGCGCCATGACGTTGAAAGCCCCGACCCCTCCACCCTCTCCCCCCTCCTCTGACTAGCTGATCCAGTTACCTCCCCATCCTGTTCTCATCTCACAGCCAGACTGCTTCCCTGCCAGACACTCTTGTCTCTTGTCGCCGCCCAGACGGCAATGCCTGTCACTCCGCACTGGTCTTCCTTTGGTGTTAATAGAAAGTTTCTGGTTAAGGCCAAATTGGTACATGTATACATGTTATAAATTATCAGTTGTCAAAAAAAGCTTAAAACAGATACTGTTTTGAACCACATTCTTAGTGGAAGAAAACAAAATGTATTGCGGCTTTATTTTGCCGAAAGTGTATAAACTTGAAATGTTTCATTTCAGTAATTCATTAAAGCAAACATTAAATACTTTACTTCGATATATTTCCGTCATATGCTAACCTCTCAATTTTTAACACAAGATCGCGGAATTCAGATCTTAATATGGTTGCAATTAACGATCTGTTCTACGCTCCTTTTTATCATGATCTTTGTCATCCTAAAGTTAAGTTTAAAGGACACTGACCATTTCTTAACATTACACCCTTAGAAGAATATGTTGTTGTTGTTGTTGTTGCTTTTTCTTGATCTAGGGACTTTACGCTCCCTGCCTCTAGAAATGTGTCTCTTTTAATCTGCAATTTGGTATCCTGACAGGACACAGCTGCCTTTTCAACTGCTACTTCCTGTTTGTGTCCTAACATCGCTACCATCAGGAGATCTGAAGACATAAGCTGACGACATGTTATTGTGTTGGAGGATGTGTAGGGACATCAGAATATGACGCTTTTCAACCACTACACTGGTCACAACCTGACCGACCACAGGAACCATATCAGGGGTGGAGACTGACAGCTACACGAGGTGGGCACAGGACGTCAAAAGATGGTCGTTACACTTTTGCTCTGCTGTGGAAGATTGTTGTTGTTATCATCATTATATTAAATTCTATTATCATTATCATTATTGTTATCATTAATATATATATATATATATATATATATATATATATATATACATATCTATATATATACATATATATATATATATATATATATATATATATATATATATACATACACATATACATATATACATATATAAAGCACTGTCGCCCATTTTCAAGTCAGTTTTGCATTCCTTAGCAAATGTCCTGATGGTATTTTGAAATTATTTATTTTAGTCTGTATAAGATACAAAAGCTACCCACGCTGCCATTATTTTTCAATTTCCAAATACACACTTGGACACTCTTTGTGGTTTCTACATATTCCTTTCATTAATTATTACTTATTCCTTAATTAAAAACACCAATACACTACTGTACAGGAATAGATAACCTGATCACGGTTAGTACTGTACTAGTAAATGTTCGATCTCCTGGTGCTTTGATGACTATGACAGCATGACATTTAACCAACCTTTCCTAGATCACAACGATGACTTACACATGAGATGTTTAGCGGTCTTCATACTGTTCTCACAGAGCTTTTCTGTAGCAAGGCAGAGGTTTTCTTACTCTGAACTCAGTACTGTCAACGTCAGGATTTAAACAAGATGGCATGGTGGCGTACAAACCTATACATGCCGCTCCAGCCTGGCTCCATAGCCTGACCTCCAGCCTGGTTCTATAACCTGCCTCCAGTACCCAGGCTCCATAGCCTGACCTCCAGCCTGGCTCCATAGCCTGACCTCCAGCCTGGCTCCATAGACTGTGCAGTGGATGCCGGACCAGTTGCCTGACTCCAGAGCCCTGTTGACGCTCTGCATGTGTACCGGGTATCTTGGTGTTTCAGAAAGCTATTTAGCTCCGGTATGAATGGCACAAATTTTAACGTGCAATTTTACTAGTCAACACAGATTTTATAAGATCTGGACAAAATCACTGACAGCTTTGCACATGAGTTAGGATAGAAGTTTGTACGCATGTTCACTCTTAAGTCCCTATGCACCAACAAAAATACTTTTAACCTAAAGTCTGAAAGTTTAATACTAAAAATAAAATCCAGCATCAAAACACATTCGTCAAAGAAAGTCGCTGGACTGTGGTCTGAAATGTTGTAAGTGTTTGTACACTTAAATGGATATTAATCCGGTTAAAAAACTAAAAAGGGTCTTAGCTGATATATATATATATAATATATATATATATATATATATATATATATATATATATATATATATATATATATATATATATATATATATATATATATATATATGTATAAGCCTCTTCTTCTTCTTCTTCTTCTTTCTCTTCTTCTTCTTCTTCTTCTTCTTCTCTTCTCCTTCTCCTTCTTCTTCTTCTTCTTCTTCTTCTTCTTCTTCTTCTTCTTCTCTTCTTCTTCTTCTTCTTCTTTCTCCAATAAGTTTTTGATGAAGTAAAGATGATTATATTTACAGAGCAAACATCCATCCCTTCCTTCCTGTAAATGAAATGGCAGCTCGGTGTCCTTACAAGATTACTTTTCAGTTATGTCTTTTCCTTTTCCTCTCTAATGTCAAGATTTATGTGGTGCAGATTTCAGAGTATTTGTTTTTATCAAAGTCCATATGATTTTGAGAGTGTTTCTCTTTTTTTTTTTAATTTTTTTTTTTAATATTTGTAAAAAAAAAAAAAAACACGAAAAAAAACTAATAGCGCGCAACATATTGAATACTTGTTATTGTTAAATCGATCTGGAGTCGTATTTCTTAAATAGCAAAACTTGGTTTCTGTGTACAGCTTTTATGCAAATAATAGCTTGCTAAAATGTATCTTCTGGAAAAAATAATCCAGTCAATCTTAGTTTACGCTGATCTAAAAGTGAGCTTTGTTAAGTTTTTTGCTTCTCTCTCTCTCTCTCTCTCTCTCTCTCTCTCTCTCTCTCTCTCTCTCTCTCTCTCTCTCTCTCTCTCTCTCTCTCTCTCTCTCTCTCTCTCTCTCTCTCTCTCTCTCTCTCTTCTCTCTCTCTCTCTCTCTCTCTCTCTCTCTCTCTCTCTCTCTCTCTCTCTCTCCTCTCTCTCTCTCTCTTTTGTGTGTGTTTGTCTCTGTGTGTTTGTCTTTTGACTCTATAGTATTCTTGATTTCCTACCTCCCTGTATTCTCTCTGTCTGTTTCTCACTTTCTCTGTCTCTGACTGTTTGTCGCCTGTCTCTCTTTCAGTCTCTGTCTTTGTCTCTTTCTCTATCTCTGTCTTGCTGGATCACTGGCTCTTTGTCTGTATGTCTCTCTCGTTCTCTCCCTCTGTCTCTGTCTTTCTGTCTGTCTTTCTGTTTGTCTCTCCCTCTTCCTGAGGCAGTTTTGTTCATAAACTCTGGGCTGGCAGAGGTTTGCAGATAGCAGAGGAGGGACATGAACAATGGCTGATGTCCTCTACCTCAGCTGCCAGTCCTGCTTTATGCGGGCTGTGATGGCCCCAGCCTTCAATTGTGCAGGCCAAACAAAATGAACGACAGCTAGCAACAGTCTGCTAGCGTGTGTTGAAGGTTTTAGCATCTAAGAGAGGAGGAGAGTGAGGAGAAGGGGGTGGAAGAGGAGGGTAAGGAACCGGAGGAAGAGGGAAAAAGGAGAGAGGGGAGGTTTAAGAGATAGGGAAGAAGGGTGGTGGGAGAGAGAGAGAGGAGAGAAGAGAGAGAGAGAGAGAGAGAGAGAGAGAGAGAGAGAGAAGAGAGAGAGAGAGAGAGAGAGAGAGAGAGAGAGAGAGAGAGAGAGAGAGAGAGAGATTTTATTTGTTCTTTTATACCAAGGAAAATGGAATAAGCACTCATATGCCTTTTACATCCAGTCCCGTGTGAATGCATTTTTTGTAAATCATGTCTTCTGTTCTCAACTGCACACGATCGCCTACTCTAACAAAAAGCGGAACAGGATTTAACGAGAGAGAGAGAGAGAGAGAGAGAGAGAGAGAGAGAGGAGAGAGAGAGAGAGAGAGAGAGAGAGAGGGAAGAGAGAGAGAGGAGAGTATTAAAAGATAAGGGAAATGAAGGAGATGGGAGAAGACGGAGCTTGATGAGCAGGTAGATCCAAGTATGCAGAGAGGTAGAGCGGACAGAAGAGAAGAAGAGCAGAAGAAGAGTATGACAGAGAGAGAGAGAGAGAGAGAGAAGATTTTATTTGTTCTTTATACAAGGAAAATGGAATAAGCACTCATATGCCTTTTTAATCCAGTCCCCGTGTGAATGCATTTTTTTGAAATCATGTCTTCTGTTCTCACACTGCACAC
>CM060316.1:1464666-1467166 GCA_030674155.1 Stramonita haemastoma | reverse complement strand
TTACGCGTTTCGTTTTTTTTGTCTTTGTCTCTGCCTCTCTTTGTCTGTCTGTCAGTCTGTCTGTCTAAAATACTAGGTACCTTGATGGACTGGCTCAAGAGGGACAGTAAAGAGAATGAGGGAAGCTAAGCTGTCATCAGACCCCTGTCCCTACCATCACATCCCTGCAGCTTTCCCCTGAAGCTGCTGCTAAATCAGGACTGACAGCTGACTGATTCCCTGCACAGAGGATGGCCAGCCTCCTTATATGGCAGACACAACAAGAGCAGTAACGGTGCAGAGAGAGGAGGAGAGAGGAGAGAGGAGAGAGAGAGAGAGAGAGAGAGAGAGAGAGAGAGAGAGAGAGAGAGAGAGAGAGAGAGAGAGAGAGAGAGAGAGAGAGAGAGAGAGAGAGAGAGAAGGCAAGGCAAGGCAAGGCAAGGCAAGGCAAGGCAAGGCAAGGCAAGGCAAGGCAAGGCAAGGCAAGGCAAGGCAAAATTATTTTATTCGAGGATAATAGATAAGCACTCATGTACTTTTTTACATCCAGTCCCCGCCCTTTTCAGGGATAACATCAAGATAAAAAGATAGTCTCAACTAAACAAGAACAATTATAATGATCCAATTACCAAGAGCAAAAAACCTTACCAAGTATCAAACAACAGGTAAGAAATAGACAGAGATACAATATTAAGGTAATGTTATAAAAAAAAGGCACTCATTCAGAAACGAACATAAG
The DNA here is from genome assembly GCA_030674155.1 of Stramonita haemastoma. Lineage (NCBI taxonomy): Eukaryota > Metazoa > Mollusca > Gastropoda > Neogastropoda > Muricidae > Stramonita > Stramonita haemastoma. The sequence continues at coordinate 1,466,448 of CM060316.1, read as the reverse complement.
AAGTAAGAATCAATGATGATTTTGATTTGAATAAAAAAAACAACAACAATAAAAACAAAACAAACAAACAAACAAACAAAAACATACAAAACAAAACCAACAGGAAACCCCAACAAAAGCAAAACAAAACGAAACAAAACAAAAAAAGCGCAATAATTAAAGATCAAACATGAGAATATGATGAGGCTAGATGACTAAAAACATCAATCCACCATCATCTATCATCAAATAAGTCCCATAAAACATAAGATTTTCATAAAAGGTGGGAAAGAACAACAACAACAGGTAAGAAATAAGACAGAGCTAGAATATTAAGGTAATGTTATAAAAAGGCACTCATTCAGAAACGAAAATATGAAGTAAGAATGAATGAAGATTTTGATTTGAATACAAAAAAACAACAAAAAACCAATCAAAGCAAAAAATAAATTTAAAAAATTAAAAAATAAAAATAAATAAAAAAGGCGCAATAATTAAAGAGCAAACATGAGAATATGATGAGGTTAAATGACTGAAGACATCAATCCACTACCATCTATCATCAAAATAAGTCCCATAAAACATAAGTTTTTGGACAAAAAGCCCCAAATTACACACATACACGCACGCACGCACGCACGCACGCACGCACGCACGCACACACACACACACACTACACACACATACATCTCACTTAGTCTTATGATTGAGGTCATAAGATCATCATAATCAGAGAGAAGTGAGGAGGCAGAGGGCATATAGTTTGAGAGGGAGAAGTGTGGTTTGTTATTTTTGATGCATCAAGTGGATTAGATGGTGATTTTTGAAGGTAGTTAATGATTGATGCTGTTTAATTGAGTCAGGGAGGGAGTTCCATAGCGTAGGGCCTGAGTATAGTAAGCTAGTTTTGAACAAGTCTATTCTTGGGATTGGGACACTTGACTTTACCTTGTAAGCATATGTCTGGAATGATTCATTGGAAATTTATCTTTTAAGGATGTGGGGACATTTTCTGTCAGTATCTTAAACATCATGATGCCTTTGTTATATTTTAGTCTTTGGTGTAGGGGGAGGTTATTTAACTGAATATAATCCCCTTCTAGCAAGGTTGTTTTCTTCAGAAGGACCAGTTTGAGACCACGTTTATACAGACGTAGTAACGGTTTCATGATATTTGCACTGGCAGAGTCCCACAGGGTTGCAGCATAGTCTATTGAGGATTGTATATAAGCTTGAAAAAACAGTTTCCTTGAATGGAAATCGAGAAAGTTTTTAATTTTAATCAACTGGTAGATTTTTTTGGACAAGTATTTTGCATAGATGAGATGTGTGGTAGAACCAGCTGAGATTTTCATCAATTGTCACTCCTAGAACTTTGTGGTGAGAGGTTTGTTCGATTGCTTCCTTTTGTATGTGAATTGGAAATAGTTTATGTGGTAAATTTTGTCGCTTTTGTCTGGTGGTGATAACCATGCATTTTGTTTTTTGGGGGTAGATAGACATGTGGTTCAGTTCAGTCCATTTGACAAGGTCGTCAGTGCTTGTTTGTAGTAAGGTTGTAAGATAGTCAATGTCATTATGGCTCGTACGGATGGTTGTGTCATCTGCAAATAGTTCACATTTGGGATTGATATGTAGAGGAAGGTCATTTATGTATAATGAAAAGAGAATAGGGCCCAACATGGATCCCTGTGGTACTCCATAATGAATGGGCTTTAGTTTGGATGTTTATGTAGCTATTGAGAGATACTGGTGCCTATTTGTAAGATATGAATCGAGTAGTCCTAGGGTTTTTGTAGAAAT
>CM060316.1:1454666-1457166 GCA_030674155.1 Stramonita haemastoma | reverse complement strand
TATACTATATATATATATATACATACATATAATATATATATATATATATATTATATATATATATATATATATATATATATATATATATTATATATATATATATATATATATATAAACGTATATCTACGCAACTCACTCATGCATGCACGCACGCACGCTCATGCACATACAAATCACAACACACACACACACACACACACACACACACACACACACACACACACACACACACACACACACACACACACACACACCACACGCACACACACACACACACACAACACACCACACAACGAGACAGAGCAGAGAAGAGAAGAGGAGAGGAGAGAGAGAGAGAGAGAGAGAGGAGAGATGAGAGAGAGAGAGGAGAGGAGAGAGAGAGAGAGAGAGAGAGAGAGAGAGGAGAGAGAGAGGAGAGAGACGGACGGACGGACGGACGGACGGACGGACGGGACGGACGGACGGACGAGCGAGACGGACAGACGACAGACAGACAGACAGAGACAGAGACAGAGAGACAGAGACAGAGGCAGACAGAGAGAGCTACATAACGATCTCCCTAAAGAACGGTCGTCAGTAGTGTCGTGTTCATCGGTTCTAGAACTGATGTCTATTTTGTGCGGGCGCTAGAAATGGCGCTTGTCTTTGATTTACCTAAGGAATATAGATGACTGTGCACTGGCTGTGTTAAGTATGATTATCTGTTGTTAAGCTTGATCATCCAGTGTACAAAAAGTTGGAATTGCTTATGTTTCTGTGTCAGAAGTCACCTTTGATAATGTCAAACTTATTGACATCTGCTGTGTTGTCTCGTTTGGGATGTTTCTTATGTCAGTGTTTTCCCCTTTGTGTGGGGGTCGTTCTGTGATTGTCTCTTTTTCATACTATCCCTCTTTTTCTCTCTCTGTGTCTCTGTGTTTCTGTCCATGTCTTTCTGTCTTTTTGTCTTTTTTCTGTGTGTCCGTCTCTGTCCCTGTCTGTCTGTCTCTATGTCTGTCTGTCTGTCTGTCTTTGTCTCTTTGTCTGTCTTTGTCTTGTCTCTGTCTCTGTCTCTGTCTCTGTCTCTGTCTCTTTCTGTCTCTGTCTCTGTCTCTGTCTCCCTCTCACTCTGGGCCAGATGGGCAGACTACATTTTTCACACAATTACAATTACTATCTGGAACAGATTTCTCGGTAGGGACACCTCTCCCTATTTTTATCGTTTGAGATAATCTAGTGACAGTGGAGAAAGGTTAATAGGGTACCAGAGACCATAAACACCACACACACACACATAGTTGTGTGTAATTATGTATGTATGTATGTATGTATGTATGTATGTATGTATGTATGTATGTATGTATGTATGTATGTATGTATGTATGTATGTATGTATGTATGTATGTATGTATGTATGTATGTATGTATGTTGTATGTATGTATGTATGTATGTATGTATGTATGTATGTATGTATGTATGTATGTATGTATGTATGCATGCATGCATGGAGGTAGGTAGGTAGGTAGGTAGGTAGGTAGGTAGGTAGGTAGGTAGGTAGGTAGGTAGGTGTAGGTAGGTAGGTAGGTAGGTAGGTAGGTAGGTAGGTAGGTAGGTAGGTCATCATTGTCCATAATGATGATGATAAAACTACATAAAACGGTGATTTCAAGAGCAACAAACCAACATCAACACTCACAGTTTACATTGTTCTCCTCATTGTGCATTTCTTACCTGTCCATCTTCCTCTCATCATCCACCTCTCCTCTTAACCAAGATAGATAGATATATAGATAGACAGACAGACAGACAGACAGACAGACAGACAGACAGACAGACAGATAGACAGATAGATAGATAGATAATAGATAGACAGACAGACAGACAGACAGACAGACAGACAGACGACCGATAGACCGATAGACCGATAGTACGATAGATAGATAGATAGATAGATAGATAGATAGATAGATAGATAGATAGATAGATAGATAGATAGATAGATAGATAGATAGATAGATAGATAGATAGATAGATCACCTCAATAGCTCTTTAGCACAGTTAGTGGACAGAAAAACATTCCATCTGGTCTGTGGAGCTCCTGTCTCTTCCCCTGGCGGCAGGTTCAGATTGATGGAGGTGGTCTGTGTGGTAAAACTTCCAGGTCTTCAGCCCTCAGTCTGCAGGTGGACTGCCATATTTCAGAGGTCGTTGCGTGCTCCCTGCAGTCAATACACTGCGCCTGGCTGACACAGTTTGACGTTGCAGGCACAGAATGTACGGGAGAAAAGACTGCGTACTACTTTTCGTGTCTTTTTAGTCTGTCATAAAATGGGGGTGTGTGTGTGTGTGTGTGTGTGTGTGTGTGTGTGTGTGTGTGTGTGTGTGTGTGTGTGTGTGTGTGTGTGAGAGAGAGAGAGAGAGAAGACGAGGAGAGAGGGAGAGAGGAGAAGGAAAGAGAGAAGAGACAGACAGACAGAGACAGAGAGACAGAGAGACAGAGACAGACAGAGACAGAGAGAC
>CM060316.1:1437166-1449666 GCA_030674155.1 Stramonita haemastoma | reverse complement strand
CATAATATCAATCACAGAAAGCATGGCGTCAACACATTGCAATCATGGAGCAAGCATTCACAGATTTATAATCGCTGGGGGCGGTGACAACACGACTTTTTCCTCCTGGTGACAGGGAATTCACAAACCTGCTTCTCTCTCTCTCTCTCTCTCTCTCTCTCTCTCTCTCTCTCTCTCTCTCCTCTCTCTCTCTCTCTCTCTCTCTCTCTCTCTCTCTCTCTCTCTCTCTCTCTCTCTCTCTCTCTCTCTCTCTCTCTCTCTCTCTCTCTCTCTCTCTCTCTCTCTCTCTCTCTCTCTCTCTCCTCTCTCTCTCTCTCTCTCTCTCTCTCTCTCTCTCTCTCTCTCTCTCTCTCTCTGCCTTTCTCTCTGTCTGTGTTGCTATGTGTCCGTCCGTCTGTCTGTCTATACATGATTTATCTGTCTGCGTGTCAGTCAGTCTCTCTCTGCCTCTGATTCTGTCTGTCTGTTGCTGTCTCAGTCTATCTTTACCTCTGACACTGTCAGTCTGTCTGTCGCTGTGTGTGTGTGTGTGTGTGTGTGTGTGTGTGTGTGTGTGTGTTGTGTGTGTTGTGTGTGTGTGTGTGGCGCGGCGCGTGGTGCGTGCGTGCGTGTGTGTGTGTGTGTGTGTGTGTGGTCGTGTGTGTGTGTGTCTGTTTGTACGCGTGTGTATGTTTTGTATGCCTGTGCTGTGCGCGTGTGCATGTGTTTGGCCTGGGCATGAAAGCACGTGTAAAGCACTAGAACTGCCGTCAGTGTTTCTTTATGACTAAAGCTAATATCACTAACCCTTGCTTTATACCAGAGGAAAAATCTGGCTTCCTGAAATGTGATGCCAGGCTAATTGACAGCATTACAGCCTGGATGGAGAAGGGAAATTGGATGTAAAGCTGATTAGAGAAGATGGGGCGGAACACTTGCAAAGATGAAGCTTGTGTGGGAAGCATGGGCAATAAATTGATATGGCGTGTATTCTACAGCAAAAAAACTAACAATGGAGTTTTCGGTATATGTGTGTGTGTATGTGTGCGCGCGCGAGCGTGCGTGCGTGCGTGCGTGTGTGGTGTGTGTGTGTGTGTGTGTGTGTGTGTGTGTGTGTGTGTGTGTGTGTGTGTGTGTGTGTGTGTGTGTGTGTGTTGTGTGTCTGTGTGTCTGTGTGTCTGTGTCTGTGTCTGTGTCTGTGTGCGTGCGTAGGTGTGGTTTGATTGTTGAATGTGTTCAAGCATTATTAGCATAGGATATTTAAAAGATGTCATCCACCTTTTCCCTGTGTATGCAGTTAAAGTATTTCTATTGATTAAAAGCCATTCCGACTGAAAGGAAAACAAGAAAACCATGTCTTATGATTTATTTACAATGTCACAAATAGAGTTTTAAACATAGTAAAAAAAAAAAAAAAGAAAAAAAAAGATAGGAAACATTTTTGGTATATTTTTTTTAAGCCACATTGTCTGTTTACATTTCAGAATAATGTTTAAAAATACTAGATCGTACTAGATTCCTTTATCTTATTAAGTAGAATATGAAATTTTCCCCGAAAGGGATGCTAATGAAAATAAACCTGAAAACATTGCAGATGCTTTAGAGAATCTACAAAGCCAAAAAAGCTTAGCATGTGTTTTGGGTTAAATCAATTATAATATTCATCAAGTTATATCAGTTATATCAGATGATAACAAAATATGATGATGTTTTCTAAAACGTACGAAAAGATTTATATTACTCGGAAAGGAAAGCTACAAATCCTTTGACATGCATACGCAAAGAATGGTTTATTGAAAGTCCTGAAGAAATACAAGAATGCTATGATATAGGATTTCATTTAAACACACTATTGCTACTGAGTGTCAAAAATGAAAAATTTGTGAGTTAAACGAGTTTACATATATTCTTCTTAATTCACAGGCCGATAGACAGAGACACAGACACACAGACACGCGGTTTGCATCAAAGATAAAACAAAATCATTTGGTGTATAATGCATGTTTATGATTTCTTTTTCAGGTTCAATCAGCGCCCTGCGTCAAGTGATTAACACACTGTGCTGACAAGGTAAGTCAGGTTTTCTTGTTTGAAAGCTGTCACTGTATATGTACATATCATGTGTGTGTGTCTGTGTTCGTGTGTGTGTGTGTACGTGTGTATGTGTGTAGTGTGTGTGTGTGTGTGTGCGGTTGTGGTTGTGTGTATGTGTTGGGTGTGTATGTGTGTTTCGTGTGTGTGTGTGTGTGTGTGTGTGTGTGTGTGTGTGTTGTGTGTGTGTGTGTGTGTGTGTGCGCGCGCGCGAGCGAGATTGGGTAGGATAACTAAGCAAACAATAGAAATAAAGAAACAGTTCATAGCATGGAACATGAGAACCACTGCACAAACACATGCAGAAATTATTGCGCAAAGGTAGACCTCTTCTACCTTTCGGAGAGTAGGCCAGTCGAGCAGGTGGGAACGAATGACAAAAGTACAAAGCCACATGTAGAAAATGCCTGAACGTAATAAAGAAGCACATGCCGATGATTTTATTATTCTGGAAATAAAAGAATAACGAAATGAAAGATAACGAAAAGGTTCCAGTGGTGACAAATTACAGTCGGAGATAACACTGGAAAAACCTAAGGACGCAGCGAGAGCAAACCAAGAGAAAGGAGACGGGGTTCGGGGTGTAATTAGTTGTATCCCAGAAATGAATGCATCTGTCTTTAAAAGTAAGCTGACTTTTTTTTCAATCTCATTCGAAACAAGATTTCCATTAAAAATCAACTGCAGTTTGTAAGTGATATTCGTGCAGAACTACGGTTTTGGATAAAAACAGAAAATATACCTTATTCTGAGGAGCTATCATTATCATTACATGGCTGGTAAAAGAACGCTCGGCAACAGAAGAGTGGGTGTCCTTGGCAAAGTGTGACAAGAATGTCTGATTACCATAGCCGAACCAATGTTTTGGGGGTGGGGAAAAAATAGAACCCAAGTCCACATTCCACAGAATCCACACAGACTTGCACACAAGGCTGCAGACACTGCCATAGAGACAAACATAGGAAGAGAGACAGACATAGGCAAAAACAGAGACAGATACACAGAGAAGTAGAGAACAAATATGTACACATTCACGCACACATGCACGTACGCACGCACGCATGCACACACTCCACACACACACACACACACACACACACACACACACACACACCACACACACACACACACACTCCCACACACTACATCATCATCACATCATCATCATCATCATCTCATCTCATCATCATCATCCCCCAACACCCTTAACTCCAACCATCAACACCATCCCCCTCCCCCTACACGCAAACAAAACACACCCCCCCCTACCTACACCCACCCTTCCATATACACAGACACAAGAAGCAGACAACCAAACCTACTATAAACTAAGAGACAGACAGTAGACAGATAAAAAGACAGAGAGAAGACAGACAAAGACAGACAGACAGACAGACAGACAGACAGACAGACAGAGACAGACAGACAGACGGACAGACAGACAGAGAGCATCTGGCGAAAGAAAAAGGGGAAAGAGGTCGCCCTGTCTTAGCACACAGTAATCAACATGTCTCCAGGGGAGACAACCCACGCGTAGACTGACAAGCTGACAGACGGCCAGTTGCCCATTCCTCCTCCCCCCTCAGTCCCCCTGGACCTCCCCACCCCCCCCCCCCAACACCCCAACCCTCCCCCTCTCAGTCTGTACGATCCATTGATCGAGGTTATAATGTCTGTTTGTCTTGATCGCCTGTGAAGACCATAAATATTCATGCACAGAAAATTGAAAAAAAATACGTGGTTAAATAGGTGTTAATGGCGAAATTTAAGCTGAGAAAGAGAGATAGAAAAAGAGAGAGCTGGATGGACTACACACACACACACACACACACACACACACACACACACACACACACACACACACACACACACACACACTCAAGGGTGTGTTGCTGTTGTTTTAATTTGGTTGTTTTTCCTTGTTTGTTTTAGGTGTTTATTTCTTTGGGCTATTGTTTTTGTGATTTTATTAATTTTTTGTTGATGTAATGAATGTTGTTGTTGTTGTTGTTGTTGTTGTTGTTGTGTTGTTTGTGTTTGTGTTGTGTGTGTGTCTTGTGGGGAGTGGAGTGTTCTTGTTTTTGTTCCAATTATTTTGGGGGGAGGTTGTTGTTGTTGTTCATGTTTTTTTCTTTACTTGCTAATTTTTTTTGCGTTGTTTTAACTCGTTTTGCGTGTTGTTGTTGTTGTGTTGTTGTTGTTTGTTGTTGTTGTTGTTGTCTTGCATTTTGTGTGTATGTGTGCGTGCGTGCGTGCGTGCGCGCGTGCGTGCGTGCGTGCGTGCTTGTGTGTGTATGTTTCCTTCTTTGGTGAGTGTATTTTAAAGTATTATTCTTTCCTAATTTTTATCATTTGTATGAATTTTTTTTATTAAAGCTTTTTTTCTCATGTATGCATATACATTTTTCTTCGACGGATAGCTTGATTAAAGAATAAAATTGCACTGTTTATTCAATGTACCATCTGAAAATTAAAAAAAGAAGAAACACTTTGACTTTCGTACACACACACACAAAAACACACACGCATGCACGCACGCACTCACACTCACACACACGCACACGCACACGCACACCACACACTACACGCACACACACGCACACGCACACGCGCACACGCGCACACACCACACACGCACACACACACACACACACACACACACACACACACACACACACACACACACACACACACACACACACACACACACACTTCTATTATTTCAACATCATGAAGGTAAACCTAGCCTTGCTTGCAACTCTTTTTCTTCTCCTTTTCTAAAGCACAAAACACTGCAGACATTTTTCGTGACTTGCCATGTTAAACTTCACTCGAACTCTCCTGAAAAAAAAATCCCTAAAAGATATATTTCTGTGTTTTCTTTTTTCTTTTTTTTCTTTTCATTTGTTTCTTTAGAGGCTCTTGTTTGCTTGGTTCTTTCAATGCTGTTATGGAACGGTGAATAACAAGGTTCGAGCGCAACATGCATTGGAAAATCTTGGGCTAACAAATATTACTTGTTCGTGCTTCTCTCTATGCTGATCCTAATGCCCTGAAGATCTTGGACTTTGGCATGCAAATACACACATTTCAAATCACAGTTAGCAGGACACGAGACCGACTGCCGTGTTTTATGCGTCTGTGTGTGTGTCTGTTTTGTTAGTGTATTTTTCTGCCTGTATTTCGGTAACTATATCTGTCATTACGTCTGTCTCTGCGTCAATGTCTTTGTCTCAATATATAATTGTGTGTGTTGTGTGTGTGTGTGTGTGTGTGTGTGCGTGCGTATGTGCATGCGTGCGTGCATGCGTGCGTGCGTGCATGCGTGTGTGTATGTGTGTGTGTGAGCTCGAGCGCGCGCGTGCTTCGCGCGCGCGCGCGCGCGCGCGCGCGCGTGTGTGTGTGTGTGTGTGTGTGTGTGCGTGCGTGCGTGCGTGCGTGCTTTCGTGCGTAGCTTTCTTCAATTTAACGTCTCTTCACCCTCTTCACTCATAGCGATATTAGACGAGAAACAAAAGTAGAATAAAATTAATTGTGTCACTTGTGTGCGTGAGTGTGTATGTGTGAGTCTGTGAGTATGTATGTCAGTGTACATGCCTACATGTGGAAATGAGCAAGTATGTGTGAGCGTGCGTGTGCGAACTCATTTTGTGTGTGTGTGTGTGTGTGTGTGTGTGTGTGTGTTGTGTGTGTGTGTGTGTGTGTGTGTGTGTGTGTGTGTGTGGTGTCAATGCGTGCAGCTATGCATGTAGGTTTGGGTTTGGTAACTTAAGTGGGTGTGTATGTATTTGAGTGACTTAGAGAATTAAAAGTAAAATGAATAGAATAACCTCACCTACATGTGTCTATCCCTTATCAATCTTAAACCCAAATTCAGACCGATATAATCTATTTCTTGAAAAAAAAAACGGGAGGGGGGGGGGGGGGGGGTATAGTCATGCATGTGTCAATGTCTGTCTGTATTTCACTGTATCTGTTTTACTGTCTATCTGTCTGTCTGCCAGTCTCTATGTATCCAGTGTGCTTGCAAACGTACCTTCATGTGCACGTGCTAGTGTTTGTTTGACTGTGTGTGCCTCCATAATTTGTTTTTCTGCCCGTGTATGTGTGTTTGTATTTCTAAATGATTAAAACTTTTATACATAGATGGCTTGATGAGAAAAAGCAAATCAAATGCTTATTCAATGTACCATCTGGAAATAAAGATTTAATTTGATTTGATTTGATTTAAAACCAAAATGAAGTAGCTCTATATCACACACACATGCACACATACATACGCGCACACACAAGCACACACACATACGCGCACACACACACACACACACACCACACACACACACACACACACACACACACACACACACACACACACACCACACACACACACACACACACACACACACACACGTCCTTCGGATGAGACTATAAAACGAGGCCCCGTGTGTGAACGCACGTAGAACATCTTGCACAAACGTTAAATCCTGTTCCCTTTTCGTAAGAGTAGGCCATCGTGTGCCGGTAGGAACACATGATATTTACAAAATTGCATACACACGGGGACTGGATGTAATACAGCTCAAGGGTGCTTATCCCATTATCCTCGATATAAAAGAATAAAATAGATAAATAAAACACACACACATACACACGCATGCACGCACGCGCGCTATCTCCATCTCTACCTCTCTATTTCTATCTATCTGTGCATGCATGTTTACATTTGTGTGACCAGAATGATTTTTCATCAAAGCAGGGTATTAAACGGGCACATGTCTGTGCTACTGGATGCGTGCGTGTGTGAATACATTTGGAATTGGAGAGGAGGCTGCGTGGGAGATACAATGACAGAATGCAGGGAGGTGATGGGGCAGTGTGCATGTGACGACTGGAAATATTGCAGAATGGGTTTCACTGCGCTGTCTGCTTGTGGGGAAATTGTTCTTAAGCTTGCTATTATCCCTTTTTGTGTGTGTGTGTGATTGTCAAGAGTGCAGTTTAATTCTTCAGTTTTTTGTCTGTGTTATGCTTTGAGCGTTGGATGTTGCAACATCCAAACAAATCTTCAAGTTGTTGGGGTGTCGTTTTGTTTTATGTGCGTTTGGCTGATTGATGCATCTGTATTGATTTCTGTGTCGCATGTACGATGTGCTCTAATGTTATTACCTGGAGTCTGGTGTTTTTTGTTGTTTTTTTAAAGTGCTTTTCTGTTACAAACTTTATTTGAACCAGATACGCCAGTGTGTTTATCATAAAGTTTTCATATAGGAGTGAAAAAATAGGGTGTAACTTTCTGCACTTGTTCAACATATTCTTAATCCCAGGATACAAAACGTTTGTCATTGTTTGGTGAATGAACAAAGTTGTTGTATAATCTGCTAGCAATAAAACTTTGAAATGATACGTGCGAATGTGACTTTATCCTTGATGCAATTCTTGAAACATCTTTATCTGTTTGATGGAGAGCAAACATGGTCATGTAATGGTGATGATAACATTGCTGTTGTACTTGCTAAAGAACCAAATGCATAAATCTCTTATGGATACATCACGATGCATGTTCTGCGGCTATTGGTTTGTATTGGTGAAATGACACAGAATGCTACTATGATGAACGGTGCATGTTCTGTATCTGGCTTGATGCATGATGCAGAATGCATGCTCTGTATCTGGCTTGATGCAGATAGCAGAATGCATGTATTGTATCTGGCTTGATGCATGATGCAGAATGCATGCTCTGTATCTGGCTTGATGCATGATGCAGAATGCATGTATTGTATCTGGCTTGATGCATGATGCAGAATGCATGCTCTGTATCTGGCTTGATGCATGATGCAGAATGCATGTTCTGTATCTGGCTTGATGCATGACACAGAATGCATGTTCTGTATCTGGCTTGATGCATGATAGCAGAATGCATGTATTGTATCTGGCTTGATGCATGATGCAGAATGCATGCTCTGTATCTGGCTTGATGCATGATGCAGAATGCATGTTCTGTATCTGGCTTGATGCATGATGCAGAATGCATGCTCTGTATCTGGCTGACTCCTGGGCTGGTAGGATAAAAACACACATTCATTGCAGCATTTTACTTTAAACAGATCTTTCCAGAACTCTTTTGGACTTTTAAACTGAAAAGCCAATGACTTCATAAATGTATTGTACTGTAAGATTTAATATGATAAGGGTCGGCTCTTAGCACACACAAACGCATGCACACACACATCACACCACACCACACCCACACCCACACCCACACCCACACCCACACACACACCCACACCCACACCCACACACACACCAGATGCTGAGATACTGCTCGCATCAGCACCTCCCACTGAAGCCAAAGGAGATTCAGAAAAGATTTCAACACAGAACGAGTAGGAAGGGAGGGGGAGGTGTTTGAAAAGCCACGCTACTTTCCATTGTACCTCCAGGCCTACATGCTTCTGTCTGGCTGAGGGCTGCTGAGAACCGCCGGATAGGGAGAGATAGAGAGAGGGGAGGAGGAGGATAAAAGGGAAAGACTGAGGATGTGTCAAGAAGTTGGCTGAAGACTGAAGGAGAAGAGGCCAGTGTGAGGGTCAGCAGACCACCAACATCAGTCTGTGCTTGAAACTGACTGAGACGCCCCCCCCCCCCCCCCCCCCCCCCCCTCAAAAACCTATAAGCAAACAAAACATCGATTAAAACATTCTTGATTTTTTGGGGTGCGTGTGTATGCTGGATTGCCTTCTGTTTATGTTTGATGCTGTTTAGCTTTGATTGTGGTGGCTTTCTTGCTGCTACTTGTTTTGTTTCTACTTTATTGCTTTTCTTTTTTTTTGCGTATTCACATACCACAGCACACAGACCCAGCAAAACTCGGTCATGGGTGCATGGCCAGTGCTAAAATTAGCGCGCCCCGTCCTCTACCAAGTCCAAGTGTGGTCAGTTCCTGCTGTGATTAGCACCACTGGGCTGCTGGTTTGGGATGGACTGGGTAACATCTGAAAGTAGCTGAAGCTGGGGCATCTGACAGCTGTGATACGTGTTGAGCTCTTTACTTTCATTTCTGACAGGGTATTGTATGCTGAGTTATTGATGTTTAGATAATCAAGAATGTTGGCACACTTGTTCTGTGGCACCTTCTACCTGCTATATAGCAATGATTGTGTGTGTGTGGTGTGTGTGTGTGTGGTGTGTGTGTGTGTGTGTTGTGTGTGTGTGTGTGTGTGTGTGTGTGTGAGTGTGTGTGTGTGTGTGTGTGTGTGTGTGTGTGTGTGTGTGTGTGTGTGTGTGTGTGTGTGTGTGTGCACGCTGTCTTTGGGCGTACTAGTTATTCATAATTTTAACTCACCATAAAGAGCAAACCGAACGTACAGAAAAAAAGGTAAACTAAGGAGAGGCAAAGCTACAGAGGGTTAATTAAAACACAATACAATAATGCAAAAAGGATCAAACAGAAAACCCTAACATGTTAGCCCCCCAAACAAAGAAACACACAAGCAAATATACCAATCAAAATCACAGAAAACTGTTAGTCTTCTGGTTGGAGGTTTGTTTCTTCTGTCTATTTTTCAGTCCCGAGCATGTGGATTTCTTGGACTCTCATCTTCTCCATCCTTTACATTCTTTATCCTTTTCTTTTTCTTTTTAGCTATGAAGTCCACCAAAGGTGATTTTATTTTAAATACGTAACTGTTTATTATCATTAAGATAACCCAATCAGACTTTGGAAAACGATGTCTTAACACAACACCAGTGCTCTTGCAGTTAAAAACAATCTTCCCACATGTACATGTGAGCAACTCTTCCCAAAGAATAACATGCTTTCTAAAATGTGTGCAAGATTTACTGTATGCAATGAAAAATGGGCCCGCATGTTATATTACTTTTCAACTGAAAGATTTTCAGGGAAGTGGAGTCAGTACCGATGCTAACTGTAGGGGAAAACCTTCTAATCGACGTTTTGGTGGGGGCTCAAACAAGGCCCGCCAGGTCAGAAGCTCAGCGCTCTAACCACTAGGCCATCGCCACTCCTCCTTCCCACTCCCCATTCTGTATTCCATTTCCTGACACCCCCTCTGTACTACTCCCCAGTGCCGGTGTCTGTACTGTGGGCCAGACAGTGAAGCCTGGAGGCAGGGCAGCATCCTCCCCTGCTTTCTTCTTTCATGTGGAGATGGCGGGCGTCTGGCTTCAGGGGAGAGTGCAGACCCCTTCCTTTTCTGCTGTTAGGCCTGCTACTGTCTGCTGACTTTGTGTCTGCTGCTGCTCCCGCCACACCGAACCTCCACACCAAACCTCCACACCATACCCCCACACCAAACTTCCACACCAAACCTCCACACCAAACCTCCACACCATATCCCCACATCAAACTTCCACACCAAACCTCCACACCAAACCTCCACACCGCTGTTTCCTGGCCCTTCATTGAAAGTTATGTCGATTTTAAAATTAAAAGTACTCACAACACAACACGCATGCACACCACGGCAGGTCACACACACACACACACACACAAACTACTACTAACACAACCCCATACACAGCACCACACCACACACAACAACACAACACACACAACACACACACACACACACACACACACACACACACACACACGCACACACGCGACGCACGCACGACACAACACACAACACACAACACACACACCCCACACACCACACAACACCCACACACACAACACACACACACACACTGGCGCCCATGCACGCACACTGGCGTCACTATAGCTTTCTGTTATCCTCCTTCCCTCCTTTCTTTTTCCTTAGACATACCTTTTGTGGTATTCGAAGTGTCTGCCGCGCGCGCGTGCGCGCGCGCCGCGCGCGTGTGTGTGTGTGTGTATGTGTGTGTGTGTGTGTGTGTGTGTGTGTGTGTGTGTGTGTGTGTGTGTGTGTGTGTGTGTGTGTGTGATCGATGCTTGTATGCGTGTGTATAGGTGATTGCGTGCGAGGTTGAATGTGTGTCTGTTTTGATATGCAAGGATACCAATAGTTAATGTATCTGCATACATGCATATGTAGGCTTGTCAGAAACAGTTTGCTTGAGACTGTCATACAGATCTGCGCTGTCACACAAGTATTAACCATTTACTCCTTAATTCATCAGCAACATTGAACCAAACTACCACTTTCCTGTTCTGAAGAAAAGACAAGCTTTGTATTCGGAATATGCTAAGGCTCTGTTAGGCCTCCTAGTTAAAACAAAACAAAGCACGCTGGTGTTTATTGATTTTGATTTGATTTATTTGATTTATTCTTTTATATCGAGGATAATGGAATAAACACTCATGTGTTTTTTTACATCCAGTCCCCGCGTGTATGCAGTTTTCTAAATGTCATCTGTTCCCACCGGGATACGATGGCCTACTCTTACGAAAATCGGAACAGGATTTAACGTGTGCGCAAGATGTTCTGCGTGCGTCCGCACACAGGGCCTCGGTTAAAAGTCTCATCCGAAGGACTTTTGGGGAGAGTGGAGTCAGCACTGATGTTAACTCCAGGAGAAAAATCTCCTCGACCGGATTCGAACCCGGGTCGTCAAATTGCCTACGCAATGTTCTGACCACTAGGCTATCCGTCCCATATTGCAGAATACGACAACCCTTATACTCCATTATATCCCTGAAGTCAGAATGCAGCTGCCCTAATGGCGGGCTGAAATGCTCCTCGAGGCCCAATCTGTCCGTTGGTGAAGCTCAGGGCTGTGGCTGAGAAACAGCAGAAAACCTCTCTTCTTCTATTCCTCTCAGCCCTCACCTACCGTCCTCCCTTCATGGCAGCGCATCCTCTGTGGGATCAATCAGTGCACTGACTGCTTTTTGTCTTCCAGGGAAGAGGAGGAGGAGGAGGAGGAGGTGTGTGTGTGTGTGTGTGTGTGTGTGTGTGTGTGTGTGTGTGTGTGTGTGTGTGTGTGTGTGTGTGTGTGTGTGTGTGTGTGTGTTTGGTGTTGTGTTGTGTGTTTGCGTGTATGTGTGTGTGTGGTGTGTGTGTGTGTGTGTGTGTGTGTGTGTAGTGTGTGGTGTGTGTGGTGTGTACATGTGTGGTGTTGTGGGTGTTCGTGTGTATTTATGTGTGTTCGTTTTAGTTTATATGTTTTGGTTGAGAATTTTAGCTAATTTGCTTGATGTTGTTTTGTTTGTGTTTGTTGTTGTTGTTGTTGTTTGTGTTACTGCTGTTGGTTTTGTTGAGGTGGTTGTTTTTATCTATGGCCTGGAGACAACCGGTTTGTCTGTCTGTAAATCACTGCATCTGTTTTATGTCCGATCTGAATTTGGAACAAACACTGCAGAGGCTGCATTCAGTTTTTACGTCTACAAGGAAAGCCCTTGAAAATAATTATGCACATTTGTGCAATGCTTAAATTATAAACATTCATCAGATATGTTTTCTAATGACCTATTAATCAAGTACACA
>CM060316.1:1429666-1432166 GCA_030674155.1 Stramonita haemastoma | reverse complement strand
TCGTTATGCAGCTGAGAAGTATAAGAAATAAATGTGGATATGGAGTGTGTGTGTGTGTGTGTGTGTGTGTGTGTGTGTGTGTGTGTGTGTGTGTGTGTGTGTGTGTGTGTGTGTGTGTGTAAGTGTGTGTGTGTGTGTGTGTGTGTGTGTGTGGTTGTGCGTGGGCGCGCGCGCGTGCATGCGTGCATAAATGCGTGCGTGCGAGCGTGCGTGTAATGTGTGCGTGTGTGAGTACGTATGTAAGTTTATTATATTTATAAAAAAATTTATTTCATTCTTTTATTTTGAGGATAACGGAATAAGTACTCATGTGTTTTTTTTTACATTAAGTCTCCGTGTGCATGCAGTTTTGTAAAAAGAAAAAATGCAGAAAAGAAGAATTACAAAAAAAATAATTGCGAAGAAGAATTGCGAAGAGAAGAATTGCGAAGAAGAAGAATTGCGAAGAAGAAGAAGAAGAAAAAGAAGAAGAAGAAGAAGAAGAAGAAGAAGAAGAAGAAGAAGAAGAAGAAGAAGAAGAAGACCACCACCACCATCACCAACAATAACAACCATAAGAACAAGGTGTATATTGCCCGAAAGCAACAACAATAACAGTCATAAAAAATAACGCTTGTAAAGCAGCAGCAGCAACAACAACAGCCTCCACAGAACACGGGGAAATGAATCAGAAAAAAACAGACCACCACATTAAAGAAAAGAAACCCAACAAACAAAGAAAGTGTGGAACACTGAAAACAGTCTTGTTTCTATGGCACCGACAGACAGGGCAAAACGGCGAGGAGTTGATCTCCGGTACCTCTGCGACATCGAGGATCTCCTTGTTCACACGCGCCCAACGCTACTGTGTTTTAGCGTTTGATCTCTGTCATCTGAAATAGAAAGTTCGCGCCTACGCGCCCGCGCGTGCACACACACACACACACACACACACACACACACACACACACACACACACACACACACACACACACATGTGATCATGAACACACACACACACAAGCGCGCGCGTGCGCGAGCACACACACACACACACACACACACACACACACACACACACACACACACACACACACACACACACACACGCGCGCGCGCGCGCGCGCGCGCGCGCATGTAGAAACGCAAGCAGGTGAACACAGACATTGGTAGTTGAGTTACAGCAGATAAGTCAGGGTTTGAAGATGTCTGGGCAGGAGGAGGTGAACGCCTGAAGAACAAAAAGAACACTGACTGGTAATATCACTGAGAAATTCAAACATGTTTACCATAGTTATTGTTCGTTGAATGAATGAATAATCTTTATTTTTAAGGGTAACAGGGTAAGCGTTTACATATTATTTTTCTTCCGGCCCTTGCCCTGATTAGGCAATAAAAGAGAAAACTAATAAAAAGAGACCCCACCAAAACAGGAGAAAAGCCAAAAGCAAATATAAAACAGAAAGCAACAGAAAGGAAAAACAGCATTACCATCACCAAGAATAGAAGTTCAACCTATGATTGTAAAAAGGAGATAAGTATACATTCAACATATGCATAATCCCCACTGGGTACATGAATACTTATTTAAGACAAAAGAGATAGATATGTATTCAACAAACACAAAATCCCTAACCAACCAGACATTCATGTCAGGAGATACACTGGTTATAATTAAATCAAATAGATTAAAATTGAGAAGTGACAGCAGAGAAGAGAGCAGCCCGAACGAAAAACAGATACATATTAAAATATGACGAACCTTTCTTACTTTAAAACAATATTATGAATCCCCTCCCCCAAACAAAACAAAACAAAACAAAACAAAACAACAAAGAGAGAGAGAGAGAGAGAGAGAGAGAGAGAGAGAGAGAGAGAGAGAGAGAGAGAGAGAGAGAGAGAGAAGAGAGAGAGAGAGAGAGAGAGAGAGAGAGAGAGAGAGAGATCCAGGCAGACAAAGACAGATCCAGACAGACAAAGACAAAGAATAAGACAGATCCAGACAGATAGACCGACTAGAGATAGACATTCACACAGGAACAGAGAGCAGAGCAAAAGCTACGGACAGAAGCAAATTGACTGACCGACATTAGCCTAATAATGGACATCCATTCAGACCAACAGAACTAAACAGACAAGACAGAGAGATAGCTAGACAGACAAACATATGCAGAAAGACAGTGAGACAGAGATCAATATGGACACGCCCTCCCACATAATGGGGAAAGAAGAAAGAAAAAGAAAAAGGTGGGGGGGGGGGGGGGTACGGAGGGGAGGGGTGTTGAACCAACACACACTCAATGTATGTGAGAGAACAGGCCAGCCAGATTGGTGTAAGGGACATAGCTACCGATTGTAGCTTGAGAAACTTGTTGCAATCTGGATTGCTTCCCTTAGACCATGTTAGGCCACGCTCCCTCTTGTCTCTCGTCTCCTGTCAGCCAAAGTGGGAATGCTGGTTTGGTTGCCTTTTTCTTCAGCTGCATATTCTGGTACCTTGGTTCAGTTTTTTTGCTAAATG
>CM060316.1:1409666-1424666 GCA_030674155.1 Stramonita haemastoma | reverse complement strand
TGTAAACTCTTTTTAAAGCTTGTTAAGAAAATCAGTCATGTGTATCAATTCCTTTTTTTATATTGGGGTCAGTGCCCTCTGGGGATTTTAAGGGGAAAGGGGGCAGGGTGTGGGGGTTTAAGAAGTGGGGAGACTAGACAAAAAGCGTCCCTCATTGATGTCCTAGCTTTTCCAGACAGTGTTGAACACGTGTGGTGCATGCCCACAGCAGTAAACCTTTGTCTTGTCATTGCTGGCCGCTCAGGAGAGTACAGACACCAGTGTCAATGGAAAAAATAGTGACAGTCCAAAGTCCCAAGACATGCACAAACACCGCCAAAAGTCCCAAGGATTGATTGTGTTGCAAACTTTCTAGGGGCACGGTACTGACTGCAGACCTTAAGAACCGCTCTGTAAGGATGTTCGATGGGTGAGGAGGCAGAACACTACAAAAACATAACTCCTCAGGAGAAACTGCATCATTGTGGCAAGAAAAGTCCTCTTGGGTAATGAAGAAGTAGACAGTCTGCATTGATAAGGAGGAACAATGACTATGGACTAGTAGAAAGCATCTGAGTATAGACATACACAAACTAATAATGAAACTATATTTTGCTTGGTTTTTTAACGCCAAAATATTAAGATATATATTATTCAAATGACCAACCATTGAAGGTTTTGGGCTTTTTCTTTCTTTCTTTTATTCTCTCACAGGATCTTTGAAATATTTTGACTTTTTTAATTTTTTAGCTAGAAATTGAACCAGTTTGAAGAACAGAATGTTCGAAATCTAATGGATAACGTAAGGAAAATGGCATTATATTACACGAAAAATACTATTAGACATCAAACCCTGAAAAAACCTTCACCTCTAGTACTCTCCAGCTGTCTTCAGTCTGAGTATCTATCTATCTGTATTTCTGTCTGTCTGTCTTGTCTATCTGTCTGTCTGTCTGCCTCCCCCCCCCCCCCTCTCTCTCTCTCTCTTGATATTTGTGCATGTTTTTCTTGTTCTGCTGCTGCTGCTGCTGCTGCTCCTACTTCTGCTGCAAATGCCCGTTACTACTACTACTAGACTGGCTCAGGCCAAAAGCTGTGTCAGTTATTGATGTCAGCTCATTGCCAAGGCCTACACTAAAATGTTGTGATGTTGTAAAATGTTGTGTTGAGATTTCCTTCAGCCATGACAAGCTTTTAACAAAACAACCTGCACTCTCCTTTATAGGAGAAAAAATCCTCTGAAGTCGGAGTATGGCTGCCTATATGGCGAGGTACTTGAAAATAGTCATACACGCAAACTTCTTATTCAGTGTGCAATTTCAATCTCACAGTGATTCCAGGTGGATTAGTGATCAGGACACATTTGGGTGACCCCAGAGTGTTAAGCTGGGCAACAACAACACCAACTACTACTACTAGATCCACTACAATGGCAGCGACAATGGAAGTGATGTCAACAATGACACAATAAGAAGGAAGAGGGTGATGCTAGCAATAAGGGTCAGGACGACTATCGCTCCTGTCAACCAGTTGTCTACACGCACATGCTTAAATCTGACAAAAGGCATGAGACACAGTTCTATTCATAATCCAAGACCACTCAACTCGCTGTCTTATTCCCAAGGATTTATCGTATGGCCAGCTTTCCCAGGGGCCTCAGACTCCCAGGACACATCAGAAGCACTGTGCCTCAAGCTGTGAGGAGTGTAGGTGAGGAAGGCAGCCAACACCTCGCCAATGGCACAACAGCCAGTTCTGACACAACCAGCCCTCCTGGGGCAGGGACTAATGGCTGGTCTGCTGTTTAGCACCCAAAACATCCTCCAGAGATCTCAGCTGCCGGAGAATGTTTGGAAGATGAGAAATGTCCTGTCTGAAAAGTTTTGACGACGTGCGAGTTTGTCTCTAAAACAATGAAGAGGAGGTGAAAGACAAAGACGTTTCTGGTTGCTGGTATTTTTGAGTGTGCTTTAACTGTTATGTCTCTCTCTGTGGTTTCTCTTCAGTGTTCATTTTGTTTTCTAGATCCTTGGCTGGAACTCCGATGTTTCCCGATGGTGAGATGCTGTGTATGTGAACTGTTTGCCCCCGACTAAAGGTAGCCGCATTCCGGCTTTGGAGATTGCGTTTCTTCATTGTCAGGTGTTTGACTGTTCAGAATGACCTGAGTGTATTCAATGAATAAAGAAACGTTAGACACAAAAGCTGTGTACTAATAAAAAACACAAATATTCTAAATAAACAGATCTCTCTCTCTCTCTCTCTCTCTCTCTCTCTCTCTCTCTCTCTCTCTCTCTCTCTCTCTCTCTCTCTCTCTCTCTCTCTCTCTCTCTTTCTCACACTCACATACACAAACATACACACACGCACGCGCGCGTGCGCAGAGAAAAAAAGTGTATCTGCATCTCTGCCTTTCCCCGCCTCTCCTCCCTGTTTCCCGCCCTTTTTCTGTGTCCTGCCTCACCCATTTCCCCGCCTCCTCAAAAAAAAAAAAAAACAGAAAGAAAGAAACGAAAGCAATATGCGCGCCAGCCTCTTGGATGGAAAGTTGTGTGGACATGATCTAGTCAGCAGGAAACAAGACCAGATTTCATTCTCAGTTCCGCTCCAGACTGTTACCCAATAATACCGGGCGAGGTGCCGACACAGCGTAAAAGTTCTGGAACTAATCTGTTCTGGAGCTTGACTTTAATCCAATCAAGGGACTCTGGCCTCCATGGTCTCGGCCCCAATCGATGCTAATCAAATGGACAGACCCAGTAAAAAGAGAAAGAAGGAGGAGAAGAACCATACTTTTTATTTTGCCAGCCTCTTTTTTTTGGTTTCTTTTTCTGTTGCTATGTATTTATGTGTGTGTGGGAGGGGGGAGGGGAGGAGTTGAGGGTGGTAGTGCGTGGTAGTGTTGTGGGTGTGTGTGTGTGTGTGTGTGTGTGTGTGTGTGTGTGTGTGTGTGTGTGTGTGTGTGTGTGTGTGTTGTGTGTCCCTTTATGTACTTTTGACTATTTGTCCGTATTGTGTGTCTTCGTGTACTTTCTCTACATCTTATTTTTTGTCACCTCTTTCTGTTTGCCTGTTTGTCTGTTTAACCGTCTGACTGACTGTCTGTCTGTCTGTCTGCTTCTGTCTGTTTGTCTCTGTCTGTGTCTGTCTGTCTGTCTGTCTGTCTGTCTGTCTGTCTGTCTGTCTGTCTGTCTGTCTGTCTTCTGTCTCTCTCTCTCTCTCTCTCTCTCTCTCTCTCTCTCTCTCTCTCTCTCTCTCTCTCTCTCTCTCTCTCTCTCTCTCTCTCTCTCTTCTTCTTCTTCTTCTTCTTCTTCTTCTTCTTCTTCTTCTTTCCCCTTTTCAGACTCTCTGTTTCAAAAGGCAAAGAGACAGAATGATTGAGACACAAAGAAACTGGACAGAAAACAAAGACATTGCTATTGGTGGTAACAAACTCTACATTGAAAACTCTACATTCGGCAATGCATTCCATTTTCCTCACTCGCCTTAATCAGGTCACCACAACATAATTTTATAACATGTTTCGTTTTCTTTTCCCTTTCTGCACCGAGTCTTCTTTAGCCTTACGTCTGCATAGAATCAGGGGGGAGGGGGTCTTTTTTCGGAGGAGAGTCATCTTTATTTCAATATTCTGCGGAAGGTTGCTCCAGTTTACGTAAGTCGCCTTCGTTTCCTTTTTTATTTTGGATAAAGTCGTTTCCATATCCATTTCTGCATGAAGTCGTCTTTATTTTCTTTTCTGCTTAAAGTGGTCTTTATTTTCTTTTTCGTATGAAGTCGTCTTTATTTTCTTTTCTGCGTAAAATCGTCTTTATTTTCTTTTCTGCATAACGTCGTCTTTATTTTCTTTTCTGCATGAAGTCCTCTTTATTTTATTTTCTGCATAACGACGTCTTTATTTTCTTTTCTGCTTTAAGTCGTCTTTATTTTCCCGTTCTTTATAGAGTTGTCTTTATTTTATTTTCTGGACAAAGTCTCCTTTATTTCATCTCTCCTGAACAGCCGTCCCCACTTTCCCTTTCTGCCTAAAGTCGTCTTCTTTCCCCTGGCCCTTACGGCACCGAGTTGTCCTATTCCCCATTTCTACACAGAGTCGTCTCTCTTTCTCTTTCTGCATACTGCTGTCTTCATTTTCCTTTTCTCGCTTGTCTGTCTGTTTGTTTGTCTCTCATTATATATATATATTATATATATATATATTATATATATATATATATATATATATATTATATATATATATATATACCGTAAAATCCCTAGCATACGACCCCCCACCCCCCACCCCCCCCACCCCCCTGTGCACTGATTTAGGGCAAAATTGAGGGGGTTGGGGCATTTGCACAAAGTACTTTTTTGTGCTCAACCGACTAATTGAATGAATACAAACCCCCAAAGCTTGTAAGTTAGGTTGTGTGAGTAGAAGTGAAGGAAAATAGAAATAAAGGGACTTTGAGGCAAAGAAGGCCAACAAGTTCCATCAATTTCCTTGTTTCGCAATGCCCTGCCTTCAGATCTTTCATCTTCCAGATACACACAAACACACACACACACACACACACACACACACACACACCACACACACACACACACACACACACACACACAACATACATACATATATATACACACACATATATAGGTAAATGTGTCCCTATTGGTCACAAGGGAGCGAGGCATCAGATACCACAGCTTCTCTAGGGGCCAGCATATTGAGCGCGGCGCCCATCTCCTCTCCCTCGCTGCATTACTTTCTCTCACCCTAATGAGGGCAGGTACCCATAGACAGCTGGGTGAACTGGGAGACTGTGCCGAAGCCAAGGTGCGGAAAAGGTCACCCATCTAATCGGTAACCACGCTTGATGCTGCTGAATTTTGGCAGGGGGAAACAAGTGCTCTGACCACTCAGTTATCCATTCTAGGAGAGAGAGAGAGAGAGAGAGAGAGAGAGAGAGAGAGAGAGAGAGAGAGAGAGAGAGAGAGAGAGAGAGGAGAGAGAGAGAGAGAGCGAGGAGGAGCGACGGGGGAGGGGGGGGGGACTGACAGCCAGAGACACAGAGAGACACAGAGACAGATTGGTGCTAAGTTACCTTGGCCTTCAAAGTACTGCTATTCCAGGTGGAGCGATAAGTTCAAATTGTGAAAATAATTAGTAACTGTTATTTCAGATCCAAAGAATAACCGCAAACTGTTATTTCAAACCTCTGAGTTTTCTCCAGAGTTATGACAGTATTCTCAACTTTACTTCCGTGGTCCCCACTTGCAGTTATACAGCCCAGTAATTTGTAGCCAAGAAAAACAGAACCGAAGCGTAATGTGTGTTTTTTCAAGATATATTTCCATGCAATTGTGTCTCTATGATACCCATCTCCATGGACTAATATAACCTCTGTTCTATAAGTGCAAAAGCACACTACTACTTCCTATGATTGCACAAGCACGCTACTACTTCCTATGAGTGCAAAAGCACACTACTACTTCCTATGATTGCAAAAGCACACTACTACTTCCTATGAGTGCAAAAGCACACTAATACTTCCTATGATGCAAAGCACACTACTACTTCCTATGATTGCAAAAGCACACTACTACTTCCTGTGAGTGCAAAAGCACACTACTACTTCCTGTGAGTGCAAAAGCACACTACTACTTCCTGTGAGTGCAAAAGCACACTACTACTTCCTATGAGTGCAAAAGCACACTACTACTTCCTCTGAGTGCAAAAGCCACACTACAACTTCACTCTTGAGTGCAAAAGCACACTACTACTTCCTATGAGTGCAAAAGCACACTACTACTTCCTATGAGTGCAAAAGCACACTACTACTTCCTATGAGTGCAAAAGCACACTACTACTTCCTATGAGTGCAAAAGCACACTACTACTCTCTATGAGTGCAAAAGCACACTACTACTTCCTATGAGTGCAAAAGCACACTACTACTTCCTATGATGCAAAAGCACCACAACTAACTCTAACAAAAGACAACATGCCCAACGAAAACAAACAGAAAACAAATAATAATAGCATCCTTCCCACAAAAACGCAACATGAACAACAAATGTTCAACCTAGATTTAAAGAAAAGAGATAGATATAAATCAGCCACTTAATCGGGTTAAGTAGTGTAAAAAGACGGAGAAAAATGTAAAAAAAGAAACAGATAGAGAGACAGAGAAACAGAGACTAAGAAGGAAAGATTAAACATACAGAGGGAGAATAATGCACTATGAATCTCTAGCAGAAGAACAGTGAACTTCTGTAGGGTGTCTAGTTATTGACACATGTCACCATCCTATGAAACGAGACACAAGATTCATCTACACACGCACACACACACACACACACACACACACACACACACGGGATGCTAGCCTACAGCCCCGTTCCCCAGTCTGCCCGGATCGTGGTTTATTAGGCCACAGAGAAGCCATTACTCCCTGTGTTTAGTGGCGGGACTAACAGATACAGCGCTGACCTTTTCCCGGCCGCTATTCCACAGATTGGCTCCGTGCTTCTTGGGATTAGTTTAGTCTGCCAGTCTGGTCAGCTTGGAGTTCGCCGGGAACAAGTCTCTATGACCATGTCTGCTCCCGGACTGGCTAATTGGACCCAAGGAAAGCGAGAGTGAAATGATGGAGAAGAATAGTTAGTAAACATGTTACCTTGATAAATGCCGCTAGGTGTATGCAGCAGATTTCACAGATAAAGAAAAAAAATCAGAAAGCAATCTTGAAAAAAGAACACATTAACAAACACGAAAAACGATAAAGAGAGAGCCAAACGAAAATAGATCGTGTAGAAAACGTGAACACAAGTCATTCTGCAAGACCATTGGAGGACCAAAAACAAGCACACAAAAGCAAACTAGCAAACAATTAGGCAACTGATCAACACAACTACAAACAAGGCATTGTGAGGTCATTTTGTGATATAAGGAGTGAAACAAATTTTGTTTTCCCTGTAAAGGAGTTACCAGTGGCCTGTTCTGACCCTGGCACACCCAGGAACCCATCTAGTCACGCCTGTTCGCGTTCACTATTATGATGAATTGGGCGCTTATCTTTTTAGCACTATGGTGGTGAAATTGAACTTTCTCTCCCTCATTACTCCATTGGAATTACTGTGAGACCATGAGAACGCACTGGATGTGTGTATGCCTGTTTTCAAGACATAATAATATTATGTCAAGACCATGTCTCATGTCAAGACCATGAGCAAGCTCTAGATGTCTGTATGCCTGTTTTCACGACCATGAGTAAGTTCTGAATGTATGCATGGCTATTTGCAAGTCCCGCACCGCCATACTCAAGATTCGAATGAATTGTTATTGTTATTCTTTGGAGCCTACAGGAAATCATGCCAAAAGTTTTTCATGGCTAAGGACAAAGGTTACATCCCATCTGAAAGCATTCAAATCATGTCAATGCAGGCTTTGTCACTTTCCTAACATGAACTGGCACTAAACTGATTTCTCTTATACCAAGAAAACAGAACCAATTTTGTATGCACACATCACATTTAATCCACTTCTACCTTTCAAAAAAAAGACCATGGAATCCCATTCCAGTACGAAGCACTGATGAATAATAGAAAAACAGAAACAAAGAAATTTTTACTTTTGATATTGAGACCGAAGACAATGGGGAGCAATGATCACAATGTAAGGAATATAGTCATGTACGTAACTATCGCATTGATGGTAAAAATAATATAGTTTAGCTCGAATAAAGAAGAAGAAGAATGCTAAGAAGAATGGTAAATAAACGCAAAACAAGCAGAAAAATATAAAGAAAAAAATTGTGAAAAAGAATTGCAAAGAGCAAGAATGAAAAAAAACTTCAAAGAAACTTTCAAAAAAGGATTGGGAAAAGAATTGTGAAGAATAACAAGAAGAATTGTGGAGAAGAACTACAAAGAAGAATGGCAAAAAGAATTGCGAAGAAGAAAAGTTGCTAAGAAGAATTGCAAAGAAGAATTGTGAATAAGAAGAAAATGACAAAGAAGAAGAAAATGCGGAAAAGAAGAATACACAAAAGTGCAAAGAAGAATTGTGAAGAAGAATTGCGGAGAAGAATTGCTAAAAATTGCAAAGAAATGCGATGAAGAAAAGAATTGAAATGCAAATATTGCAAAGAAGAATTGTAAAGAATTGCAGAGAAGAAATACGAAGAAGAAAAGTGCAAAGAAGAAGAAGAAGAAAAGAAGAAGAAGAAGAAGAAGAAGAAGAAGAAGAAGAAGAAGAAGAAGAAGAAGAACAACAACAACAACAACAACAACAACAACAACAAATAGTAGAGGAAGAAGAATTGCAAAGAAGATCAATACGACTCCTACAGTGCCGGATGCGTGTGGACAGACATTAACTGTTCCCAAAATTTCGACAGTAACCCATCAGACACAGTCAGTATTTGCCTATCCCAATCAACCTTTAAGAAAATGATGGTGAAAAGGACGATAGAGAGAAGTGCTTCTGTCTGGTGAAGCAATGACAACAGAGAGAAAAAAAGAGGGAAAAGAAAGAGATGGGTCTGACTTGATTGTCTGGCACCAATAGAAATAATGTTGGGAAAAGGATGCTTCTTTGTATGCCTATTATTGTTTTTGTTATATATACACCAACACAGAGAGAGAGAGAGAGAGAGAGAGAGAGAGAGAGAGAGAGAGAGAGAGAGAGGAGTGTGTGTGGTGTGTGTGTGTGTGTGTGTGTGTGTGTGTGTGTGTGTGTGTGTGTGTGTGTGTGTGTAGAGAGAGAGAGAGAGAGAGAGAGAGAGAGAGAGAGAGAGAGATGAGAGAGAGAGGAGAGAGAGAGAGAGACAGAAGACAGACAGACAGACAGACAGACAGACAGACAGACAGACAGACAGACAGACAGACAGACAGACAGAAGACAGACAGAGGCATATACTTGCATTTAAAGACTTGATAACTAAGCACCTACGTTTCCCTACAGATCAAATACCAAAGCAGAAAAAGTATGACCAACTGCCACACAACCACACAACTGAGTAGCCAAGCAACAAAAGAAGCCAGGTACAAACCAGTCACTGATTATTAAGCTAATCACATGGTCTTTCAATCAATCAACAATCTACCAATTAGCCAGCCTTTCAGCCAACCAGTCAGCCAAACAGTTAATTAATCAAACACCTATACACTTACATGTCAATTCATACATCAACTTATTCTCCATGCCAACAAATCAACACACCAATCAGCTGCTAAGAGCTAGCGGGCCAACCAAATAGCCAAATACAAACAAGCAAACAAACATGCAAGCATAACACATTCCTGCTGATGTCTGTCTGTTCTGGCATTCTAGAAACAGACACGCTCCATTAGCCAGCACAGAGGCTATCAGAGCGTGAGTCTGGAACTTAGCAGCTTCAGACACTGCCCCTCACCTCCTAATAGTCTATTGATTGCCTCTGCTCCCCTGAAAATGGGATAGTAAGGGCAGGCACGCCTGGCCAGGTTTGGAGACAGTGGCAGACAAGGCAGCATAACCATAAGCACTCTGACACAAGTTGGAGGGAGGAAAATAGTTTGGACTGGAAAAGAAACCACCCACCAATGGCCATTTCGTAAGTTGTCCTTTTTTGGTTGCAGAAGAATATTGAGTTAGTTGAAATAAGCTTGCTGTGAAGTTATGATTCTTAGATGGTTCTGAGAGGGGTTTGTTAGGGTCGCTTGGCTGGTTGATTTTAGTTTGGTTCTATTAATGGGCTGTTTTCTGTTCTTCTGTCTGCTCACTTTTCTTTTTCGTTTTTCACTTTACCCATACCACACTCCATCAAACACACAAACAAACAAACAATACTGGAATAGCATTTCAGATTGGATAGGAACTATATTTGCAGGTATTCAGGCTGTAGAATATAACTGCCATTGTTAAAGAAGGAGGAATATGAAGAGAAGAAAAAGAAGAAGAAGAAGAAAGAAGAAGAAGAAGAAGAAGAAGAAGAAGAAGAAGAAGAAGAAGAAGAAGAAGAAGAAGAACAAACAAACAAACAAACAAACAAACAAACATCAACAACAGGAAGGTGATGATGAAACAACCATTTCGTATCTCCAGGATTGGATAACAGCAACTGATACATACTAAAGGCTTCTTGCTGAACATCAAAACACACTGTAACAGCTGTAACTGCCTGAAAACGGAAGCTTATGCCCAAATGGCACTTGTATCAAACCTTAGAAGTATAGCTTAAGGACAAAGGTTGATCAATATAATGTGTAGCTACCACCACCATGCGTGTAGACAGAATGAAACCATCTAGAAGTGATGGACACCAGCCTATCCAACAAGGTCAGTGTTGGCCTGTGCCAGTCAACCCATAAACCACTGATGGACAGAAAGTTAATCAAATATACTGCTCTTGTTTTGAAGATGGCTTTTTTGTTTCTTGGCAAGAGCACAAAATTTA
This sequence comes from Stramonita haemastoma, assembly GCA_030674155.1. Lineage (NCBI taxonomy): Eukaryota > Metazoa > Mollusca > Gastropoda > Neogastropoda > Muricidae > Stramonita > Stramonita haemastoma. Next base: position 1,414,264 of record CM060316.1, on the reverse strand, counting down.
CCAATAATGAGGTTTTTGCGCATGTGGCTGTTTTTCCTCACCATTTATTTTTTCATATTTCATTTGATATTTCATACCATTTCACTGGCGTGAAATTTGGGCTGCTCTCCCCCAGAGAGCACGTCACTACAAGTGCAGTGCTAGTGCCACTCATTATTTTTTTTCTTTTTCCTGTCTGCAACTGTATTTGTTTCTCTATCAGAGTGGCTTTTTCTAAAAAATGTTGCCATGGGTTCTTTTATGCACGCTAAATAAGAACGTGTAATACATGGGATCTTGGTTTATCATCTCATTCAGAAGACTAGCACCGATACCACCACTCATGGTCTAATGGATGGGGAAAGTTTTAGGCCCAAACCATTCAGCTATTCAGCTAAGCATCCTAAACCAACCTATTAACCAAAATATTAACACACCATCTTGAGCAGCCAGCACATCCTTCCATTAACCAATTAGCTACACATCCACGAACCTATTTACCCATCCACTGCACTACCTACCCACCCACCTACCAGACCAATTAATTTATCAACTAGCCAAACAACCTACCCACCAACAAACCAACCAACTAACTATCCAACCAACCATCCAACCAACCAACCGACCATCCAACTAAACAACCAACCAACTAGCCAACCAGCTAGCCAAGCAAACAGAACTGAAAACAAACCAACAAACCCAATAAGCAGACATGACACCTAGCCACAACCTGTCTGTTTTAGTATTCCATAAGCACACTGGGTTCACGACCCCCCCCCCCCCCCCCCCCCCCCCCCCCCCCCCCCCACACACACACACCTGTTGGAGCTGAACTAGGCCTATCTCAGGAAATCGACAGATTCAAACTCTACCCACCAGCCTCCTGATTGTTCATGACTGGTTTTGGGGTTCCTGAAAATTAGTAAAAAGGAAGACCCACTTGGCTATTTTGGCCACAGCAGCTTGAGAAGACTACATCACCATAAGCACTGTGACAAATGGGCCAAAGTGGGAAGGAAAAAGAATAATCAGGGATAGAAGAGAAACCATAAGCATGGATTCCGAAGCTCGTCTTTTTCGCTTAGGAAGGGGAGTGGACTGATTTGTGGAGCTAGTGTTGGGATAATTCTATTCTGAGACGGACATCAGGAGGTGGGGGATGTGTGTTTGTTTGTGCGTTGGCTGGTTTGTTAAGTGTCCTTTGTGGTTTGTACACATATTTGAGTGGTTTATTGCCTAGTTGTTTGTTAGTTGGCTAGTTGGTTGGTTGGTTGGCTGGTTGGCTGATTGATTGATTGATTAGTTGGCTGGTTGGCTGGTTGGCTGGTCGACCATTTGATTGGTTGGTAGGTTAGGCTTTTTGGTTTGTTTGCAGTTTTTGTTGTAACAGTTTGTTGTCATTTATTAATATATTTGTTGATTTGCTTTTATTGTTATACCATTTACTCTCAATTTTTACCAAACATAAATATTTGACAACATTTTTTCTACTGTTTACATAAGTTGTGACCTAATTTACAAGTCATTTGGTAGCCTTGTTGAATATTGTCAACAACATTACCTTGTTGTTATTTTTGTTATATCAATGGAAGAGAAGAGCTAACAATAAAATGGAAAACAACGAGGGCAGTGTCCAAAACATTTCGGTGTCTGACGCATACTGTGAACAATACTCATTGGCTCCAGGATTGCGACACAAAGTTAACAATAAAACAGACCTAAAACAGGGCCAGAACAAGTAGGTTACATTCGTTCAGAAGAAGATTAGAAAGCTGTTTAACCTTTAAAGTAATCCAAGAAACTTCCAGTTTGTGTGGTTTAGATGTCGTTTTATTGACTGTTTCTGTGTAGACCTTTAGGTCATTCAATGGTTTTCTTTATTAACAATAACAAGTAAGGGTTTGAAAGAGTAGATATTGAGAGTGTGCCATGACCTCAGATAACTGTTAATTAGATTGAATCTCTAACACAGAACCTATATTGATCTGCTGACCCTACCTTTGAAGAATGTGTCACAGAGAGAGGCAAGGCAAGGCAAGGCAAGGCAAGGCAAGGCAAGACAAAATTCTTTTATTCGAGGATAATAGATAAGCACTCGTGTGTTTTTTTACATCCAGTCCCCGCCCTTTTCAGGGATAACATCAAGATAAAAAATAGCCTCAACTACACAACAACAATTATAATGATCCAAATACCAAAAGTAAGGATCCATACCAAGTATCAAACAACAGGCAAGAATTAACACAGAGATACAATATTAAGGTATACCGGTAATGTTATAAAAAGTCACTCATTCAGAAACGAAAATGAGAAGTAAGAATCAATGATGATTTTGAGTTGAATAAAAGAAAACAAGAAAAACAAAGAACAAACAAAAACAAAACAAAACAAAGAAAAGGCGCAGTAATTAAAGAGTAAGCATGATAATATGATGAGGTTAAATGACTCAAAACATCAATCCACCACCATCTATCATCAAAATAAGTCCCATAAAACATCAGATTTTGATAAAAGGGGAGAAAGAACAACAACAACAGGTAAGGAATAAGACAGAGATACAACGTTAAGGTAATGTTCTAAAAAGGCACTCACTCAGAAACAAAATAGGAAGTAAGAAGCAATGATGATTTTGATTTGAATAAAAAAACAAACAAACAAAAAAACCAAATAAACAAACAAAAACAAAACAAAGCAACAAAAAAGGGCGCAATAATTAAAGAGCAAATATGATGAAGGTAAATGACTGAAAACATCAATCTACCACCATCTATCATCAAAATAGTCCCATAATGGTGATGGGCGCAACTCTGTATGCGACCAGCAGTGATTTTTCTCTCCCCAAGTATTGTGTTTTTTGTGGTCTCTATGTCTGGACTGTTTCTGAAAGTTTGCTGTATATAGTGCAAGAGTGTGTGTGTTTTTATGGAGGTATGTGTTTTATTCAAAGAAGAGCTTATAATGAGAAACTTTGTAAAATATTTTTATGTTTTGATCTTTAAGGAAGTTGCCATGTTTTACAGTCGTGATTTTCTGCTCAACTTCAAAACACAAGGGGGTACACTTGATTTATCCCATCTAGATAGGGCAAGCCGTTTTCGAATCGGACTTAAAAAACGTGGAAAAAGAGGAGTGAGAATAAGAGCTCGTGGTCGTTGTTTTAGGCTTCCCTTACCTTCTATTGTCATGGGCAATGTGCAATCTGTTCGAAACAAAGTTGATGAACTGATAGCTTGTTGCAAGTTTATGTGCGAGTGCAGAGAGGCAAACTTGATTTGTCTCTCTGAAACATGGCTTACGGAAACTGACGAAGACCCCGACATTCCTGGTTTTGCCATCTTCCGTGGGGATCGCTCAGTTGAAGAAACTGGAAAGACTAAAGGTGGTGGTGTTTGTGTGCTTGTTAACAACAGATGGTGCCAAAATATCAGTATGAAGAAAAGATTCTGTTCTGAAAATGTTGAACTCCTCAGCCTTGCTGTACGCCCATTTTATTTACCAAGAGAATTTAATCAGATTTTTATCACAGTTGTGTACATACACCCTCGTGCAGACACAAAGGTAGCAGCCAACACAGTTGCCGACGTCATCCATGAACTCTCTTCCACATCTCCTGACTCTCCTTCTTTTATCCTGGGTGATTTTAACGAATGCAGACTGAGGGAGGTGCTGCCGCACTACCATCAGTATGTCACATGCCCAACTTGTGGAGACAGGACTCTGGACCTGTGTTATGGCAACATCCAGCATGCCTTTCTCTCCCGCTCCCTGCCAAATATGGGGCAGTCAGTTCACAGCATGGTGCAGCTGACTCCTGTTTACAAACAGAGGCTGAAGCAGGCAAAACCAGTTGTCCGGCATGTAAAGTTATGGTCCCAGGAGTCTGTTGAAGCCCTGAATGGTTGTTTTTTTATCCACGGACTGGTCCGTTTTCCTGGACAACAACAGCACCGCAGACACCCAGGCAGATGCCATCTCCTGCTATATTAACTTCTGTGTGGATGCTGTCTTGGAGAGCAAGGAGGTCAAGATCTACCCCAACTCCAAGCCATGGCTTTCGAAAGAACTCCGCACCTTGTTTGTAAGAAGACAGCAGGCCTTTAAACAACATCAAAACATCAAAGAGATCCAGAAAGAAATCAACAAGAGAATACAAGCAGACAAGAAGGCGTATTCTGCAAAAGTGGAGGCCCATTTCTGCCAGAACAGAACCAAACAGTTCTGGAAGGATGTACAAACAATGACTGGGTACAAAACGAAGAAGAGGGAGATTGTGACAGAGGATGCCCCAAGCTGGCCAATGAACTGAACACATTTTACACCAGATTCGACAAGAAGAACTTCCAGACAGAACAAGAAGAAGCTATGGAGAGAGTACAACAACAAACGGCACTTTCAGTGAACATTGATGTGAAGTACGTGAGGAACGAATTTAGGAAAGTAAACCCTAGGAGTGCATGTGGCCCTGATTGTATCAGCGCTAAAACCATAAGAGAATGCAGCGACTCCCTTGCTCCTGTCTTTACCCACCTGTTCCAGCAGTCCCTTGACACCGGACACATCCCTCAGCTCTGGAAGACCTCAACAATTATTCCAGTACCGAAAAAAACAGTCTCCAAAAG
>CM060316.1:1402166-1404666 GCA_030674155.1 Stramonita haemastoma | reverse complement strand
CTATATCAATTCCCTCCTCCAAAACAAGTACGGTGCATACAAAGAAAAACAATACATTACAAAGCAATGGATTCGAAGCAGAAAGGAAAAACAATCACATTAATTTCCTTCCTTTTTCTCAGTCCTTCACTCCCAAGCACTTGTGTTTATAGATTTACACTAAAACATGTCAGCGTTCTATCAAATAAGTGCATTCAGGTACATTAAAAAAAAAAAAAAAAAAAAAATATATATATATATATATATATATATATATATAATTAAAAAAAAATCGCAGCTAACTTGAGCACCAGCTTATCAATTGTATAATTAAAAAAAAATCAATCAATAATTAAAAAAAAAATAATAATAAATAAATAAAATAAAATGTGTGTGTGTGTGTGTGTGTGTGTGTGTGTGTGTGTGTGTGTGTGTGTTGTGTGTGTGTGTGTGTATGACACGGGTATATGCATACATGTCTGTCCTTTTTTTATAACTTTTTCCAATAAAAAAAAAAGTGAAAGGTTTGTCTATTGTAACATTTTTTTCAAGACAAAAATATTACCTTTGTACTTTATTCTCCACAATTTTACGAATGTTAGTTGGCAATGGCAAACTGGCATGGCAAAATATGATGTTTGCTCTATACTTAATTGAGTATGTTGGGGGAGATTCATGCATCACAAATGTGTATGCGGTATATACTGAACAGGTCTTCTCTATTGCTCTTCTGCTAAAACTCCACAATCTATCAGTGCTAACTTTTCCTTAAATCTGCCTTTCTTTCTCTAGCAACCCGCTGTTGTGTTGCTGTTATCTGCTCATACTAAACACCACGCCAGCCATAAGCATACTGGTCATGTCATGTTCTCAGGAGAGAAGTCTGCAGACAGCTTGCTAATGTTGGGCCCAGTGGGAGGGCCAGGGTGAGATAATGTACTGGCACCAAAGATGAAAGGTGGCAACAGAACGAATGCATACTGGATCATGGATGGCGAATAGAAAAAAGTGGTAGGTGTTTGGAGAGAGCTTCTGCCATGCTTGTCTTGCTGGTGTTCTAACAAAAGTAGCAACAGAAGGGTCCCTACAAAACTAGCTGTCAGGCTATTGATTAGAAGTGTTAGATGTTGTGAGAGATGGTATGTCATGCTTGTTGTCTGCTGTTCTTGCTGATCATGTAGCCTGAGTGTAAAAATGCCTGGGTGGCTTGCAGACAAGTAAATAGAGATGTTGACAAACTAATGAAGAATGTAGGTGACCAGAAAATACTTTGATAGGTATAGAAATAGATATAGATAGATAGATCTGCACAGACAGACGGACAGACAGACAGAGTGAGAGAGAGAGACAGAGACAGAGAGAGACAGACAGAGACAGACAGAGACAGAGAGAGACAGAGAGAGACAGAGAGAGACAGACAGAGACAGAGAGAGACAGACAGAGACAGAGAGAGAGAGAGCAGAAGCAGCAGCAGCAAAATAGCATTAAATGCAGAGACATCATTTGCATAAATACTACGATTTCGTCGGTAACATTTGTGACGCTCCGCCACGAAATGAGTCGCTTAGCACATTACCCAATTTTGCTCTAGGAGCCATTAAAGGCAGGTAGGGGTCAGGTTGTCAATTTTGAGATTTTGATTGATTATTAAACTATATCCGTTTATCTACCTTATAATGAAATATCAAGGCATAATTTTTATCCCTTTTGCTTTTAAATGTGTTTTGAAAATACCCAAGCCCTCATTCTGACAACGTGTTACGAAAATAAACTTGTCCGTTTCTCATTTTGCCGCTTCCTGTAGTCTATCATTTCAACTTGTAATAACTTTGCACAGAATTGTCCGATTTTCAATCTGTTTTTTTGTATTTGATAGCCACTTTATAGCACATTAATAACATGTCAATAACTAAAAATTGACCTCATGTGCACTCCGTCTCATTATGTGGTGGAGCGTCACATTTCTACACATCACTTTTTTTAAAAACTTCATTCTGCTTTCACTCGTCATGTTTTTAAACATTCTGGAAATCGTTTTAACCAGCATGAACATGAAATTCATCTCCAAATTTTCTTCAGTCTGACCACATTTTCTGTTAGAGTTCTGCAGCCCTGGAGAAAATAATCCCGGGAAGTGGGCACAAACGCCATTTCTTCCCCGTCCTCTGAAGGCCAGAACCAATCAGTGCAATGTCGGGGAGAAAGAACGCTGCGTCCAAACCAGTTGGCTGTGCTGTCTGAAATAGGTATGATAGATCCTTGTTATAGACAGGCTATGATAGATCCTTGTCTAAAATAGACTATGATAGATCCCTGTGTCTGAAAGAGGCTATGATAGATCCTTGTTATAAATAGCTTATGATAGAACCCTGTCTGAAGTAGGTCATGGCAGATCTCTGGGAAATACTAAACTGGAAACTGCAGTTTAGGGAAATCTCACAGCTCTCACGTCCTCTTCTGATCTACTATAGCACTCTCATTATTACCCACAGAATTGACACATTTTAATGCATGTGAAATT
>CM060316.1:1389666-1397166 GCA_030674155.1 Stramonita haemastoma | reverse complement strand
ACCGGTTCTGAGAAAAGAGTGTGCAGCCTGCAAGTAGCTTCATGACAGCAGAAAAGAACTTACCCATAAGGTTTAGCAAAAAACATGCCAGAAAATAAAAGCAGAGAGAGACAAGGCAAAGTAAGGCAAAGTATTTTATTCGAGGATAATAGATAAGCACTCGTGTGCTTTTTTACATCCAGTCCCCGCCCTTTTCAGGGATACATCAAATTGAGAAGATACTAAACAATACAATTTTACGCAATACCAAACAACACCCAAGAATAATGACACTATATATGATAAGGTGATAAAAAATGCACTCGTTCAGAAAACAAAAATCTGAAGTCACAATTAAAGATTTGATTATGGAAGAGAAGAAAGCGTTAATAGATAAAGAGCAAACAAGAGAACAAAATGAAATAACAACTCAAAAAAACATCAATCCACCACCATCTGTCAAAAATTATACATGTGTATAAATCATACATTTGGATAAAAGGGGAAAATTTAAAAACTAATATCCTTATTTGAGGGGGAGGAGACATACTACCAATAAAAATATAAATAAAATAAATCAAAATTATTATGTTTTGTTTACATAGAACATCCTAAATGTTTCAATAGGCAAAACATTTATCAATCGGATAATGTTTTACATACATTCACACACACTCACACACAGACACACACAGACACACACACAGACACACACATAGACACACACACACACACACACACACACACACACACACACACACACACACACACACACACACACATTCTCACACACACATATACACAGAAACATACACTCAATCACACACACACACGCACACACACGCACACACAAACACACACAAAGACACACACACACACACATATAGCACACACACACACACAACACACACACACACACACACACACACACACACACACACACACACATACACACACACACACACACACACACACACACACACACACACACACACACCACACACACACACCACATTTTCACTGGTTCTCGCACATTTCATCAAAAAAACTTCATTCTAAGGAAATATATGCCTTGAATTCTGAGTAAAATCATAACCGAACGGAACACAAGAGGAATCTATCCGCTGTAAGGCACATATTTTGGGACATATATACCCTAATATCTTATAATATCTTATCAATCTTCTGAGCACAATCATAAAATGTATGTTTCTAATTATATTTTATGTGGTATTGGACAAAGTTATTCAGTGTTTTTTTTTTGTGTGTTTTTTTTTTTTACGATCATTAATTAAAATTTTACATGGAAATCATTACATTCGTCACACGTATTATCAAAAAGGGAGTACAAGATATGAACAAACATTTCTCAATATGAATGGTAGAGAGAGAGAGAGAGAGAGAGAGAGAGAGAGAGAGAGAGAGAGAGAGAGAGAGAGAGAGAGAGAGAGAGAGAGAGAGAGAGAGAGAGAGAGAGAGAGAGGAGAGAGAGAGAGAGAGACAGACAGACAGACAGACAGACAGACAGACACAGACAGACAGACAGACAGGGAGCTGTGGGTGTGAATGGCAGGAGGAAGAGGTGGAGTGATGGTTCCTTCTTTCCCAGCCTCACCCTCAGTCTCCCTGGAGAGCCTGGCCCAGGGGACACAGTTAATAGAAAATAGGGCCACAGGGCTTGGAGTGACGGCATCAGCCACCAGCACTGGCTGGGTCTGTCGGTCTGTCTGTCTGTCTGTCTGTCTGTCCTGTCTGTTTTGTCTGCCTTGCTGGTCTCTGCCCGTGCCACGTTTCCTCATCTCTCCTCACCTATCCAGTAGTCGTGTAAACTGTCGGTCACTACTGAAGATTTTGCGACCAGCTTCCTGCAGTCCTTGCAGTCTTCAGCTTTCTGTAGCAAGTTGATTCATTTTTATAGTGGATTATATGCCTTCCTTTATACTCCTCATTTGACTTTGAAGAGAAGGCATTATTGTTTATGATTACATAAGCAAATGTTTATCATTTGTGTTGCATCGTAGTCTAGTCTGCGCATATATTTTCGTTTCCATAATGTAGGCTTGAATGGTAAGAAGAAAGAGTTTACCTGGTCTTTGTGGAAGTAAGAGTTCACCTTTTTTGTGGAAGAAAGAGTTAAAAAAAAAAACGACAACACAAAACAAAAAAGCACATGAGTGATTGTCTTCCACCATTCTGATGCTTATTAGACTGACGAAACAAAGTTAAGAGGACACATGTTGATGGTGCATTCTCTTTGGAAGAAAGGAGTGATCTGTCCCTCATGTGGCAGTGTCACTAGACACTCAGTAGAACTGAACACTGACGAGGATCACTGCTAGCTGCGTCCTCCTAGCCTCCTTTACCCCAGCTTGATTTTCTGGAGAAAGGAGCTGTGATCAGGGAAAATCCAACGCGAGTCATGAAATCTATCTGACACTTCAATTAATAAGCAATTGATATGCCTGCAAAACAGAAAAATAATCCATCTGTCACTTCAATTCTCCTGTTGATATGCCTGCAAAACAGAAAAATAATGCATCTGTCACTTCATTCTCCAGTTGATATGCCTGCAAAACAGAAAAATAATGCATCTGTCACTTCATTCTCCAGTTGATATGCCTCCAAAACAGAAAAATAAAGTCGAAAAAATATAGTGTTAAAATTGAAGACAAAGCCAGCGTACATGTACACAAATAAACCAGAAAAAATAGGAAATACCTTAAGTATATTTTTAAAAATTAAAATATGGTGGATTTATAGATACACACCCGAGTGTTTCCGATAGAGAGAGAGAGAGAGAGAGAGAGAGAGAGAGAGAGAGAGAGAGAGAGAGAGGAGAGAGAGAGAGAGAGAGGAGAGAGGAGAGAGAGGAGAGAGGAGAGAGAGAGAGAGAAGGCAAGGCAGTCTTTTATTCGAGAAGAGAGAGAGAGAGAGAGAGAGAGAGAGAGAGAGAGAGAGAGAGAGAGAGAGAGGGGAGAGAGAGAGAGAGAGAGAGAGGAGAGAGAGAAGAGAAGAGATATATTTTTTTTCTTTTATACGAGGGAACACAGAATAGATCAGTGTTTTTATCGGTCCAGTGGTATCATTGTAATTGTCATCTGTTCCACGGCACACGATGGCCTATCTTACGAAAAGCGGAACAGGATTTAACGTGTGGCAAGATGTTCTGCGTGCGTTCGCACACGGGGCCTCGGTTAAGTCTCATCGAGAGAGAGAGAGAGAGAGAGAGAGAGAGAGAGAGAGAGAAGAGAGAGATAGAGAGAGAGAGAGAGAAGACAGAGACAGAGACAGAGACAGACAGACAGACAGACAGACAGACACAGACAGACAGACGACAGACTGACAGACAGACAAGACATGTAGACAGACAGACAGATAATTATATAGACAAATAGATAAATAATTAATTTAGAGAGTGGGGTTACAGAATGGCTGAGGGAAAGAGACACTCAACAGAAAGCTGAAAAAGATCAGATATTAACCAGCAGACTAAAATTCAGAGACACAGGCAGACAGACAACAGACAGACCTTCGAAGATGACAAAAGAAATGACCATTGTTGCTCAGTGGAGCAAAGATTGGATCCATAAAATAGGTGTCTGCTGTAACTACACTCTCCTATCTACTCCTCCTTTGCCTCCCCCTCCACCCTCCTTTCGTTTAGTCCCTCCCTCCTCCCCCCTCCTTCACCCCCTTGCAATTGTCCAAACATCGATTCTCCCCGGCTCTTCCCTGCAGCCTTAACAGCCACTTTGGGGGAAAATAGAACAACTCCTTGGGATAAAGACGGAACAACACCTTACCATTCTCATATCAGCCAGTCAGCTCTCCTTGTTTCTGTTCACCTTACCTTACGTACTATCATCTCCTCCTTGTTGACATAAACCTATATTTATTCTAAGACTTTCTTCACCGACATCATGTTTGATTGTTACAAAAGTCAGGTCCAGGTTTTACGATGCCAGAGATATCCTAACTAGGTCAATGGGGCACTGTAGTGTACATATCTGTGTGCCTCTCTTCATCACCCATCCCAACCCTATAGAAATGGCGGTGCTTTGCCAGGAATTGCATCGTGACTGTACTGGTTCGAGGTCATTCTCGGGTAGTGTCAGCCCAGTTTTTGTTGCTCCCTCTCTGTCCTGTCTACCATGATGTGTCGTCAAGTCTTGTCCAGGCTATTTGATCCAGATTCATGACTGTATCATTATCATTTCGTTTTGTTCCTAGGGAGGCTAGGCGCTCTCCACAGGGCGCTCTGTTTCACCCAGTCATTGATGGACTTGTACCAAGCTGACCTAGTCCTCATGATTGATGCTCAAAGAATAATGTGGGAAAGATTATAGCCTCGTGTTTTGCCTTCAGTCTAGTTTTGCAGTCAGGGTCTGTGTTAAGTAGGAATGGGAAAAGTTGGCGGTAACTTGGAACACATGAGCGTTGTCCTGGGATTGGATTGGAGTTGGGGTGTTGTTTTTTTTACTGAGGTTCTCTAGACTATGTTTATTACGTGTGGCCAGAATAAAATTGAATAACTGGATAGATAAGTCTGATATATCACAAGACAGACAGTTAGACAAACACATCGATAGATAGATAGATAGATAGATAGATAGATAGATAGATAGATAGATAGATAGATAGATAGATAGATAGATAGATAGATAGATAGATAGATAGATAGGTAGGTAGGTAGGTAGACAGACAGACAGACAGACAGACAGACAGACAAACACAGACAGACAGACAGACAGACAGGACAGTCAGACAGTCAGACAGACAGACATAAAGACAGACATACAGACAGATAGAAAGACAGACAGACAGATAGATAGATAGATAGATACACAGACAGACAGACAGACAGACAGACAGACAGACAGACAGACAGGTTTAAACTCATGCTATTAATATTGCTGTGGAATAGCGTACTGCTATAAAACGGCATCGATCTCTTTCTTCTTTCTGCCTGCATAATGTATGTTTGTGTGTAAGAATGGACTGTCTTCTCTTTAGACTCCTGCTGGGGAAAAATCTGTTGTCTTTTCGTTTGTTTGTTTGAGTTTGCGTTGTGTTTGGTTTGTGATTGTTTCTATTGTTTTGTTTTTGTTGTTTGTCATGACTTTTTGCTATCATCATGTTTTGAAGGGTAGATGAGATTTGTAAAAAAAAAAAATTGTGACCTTCAATGTTTGTTTCTTTGTTTACTTTGCTTTTTGGTTTGGTTTGGGTTAAGTTTTTTATTTTATTTACTTTGAGTTTTTTTTTTCAGTTTTCATTCTTTTTTTGTTTGTTTTTGTTTGTATAATTTTCCTATTGGTTCTTCTTTTGGGGAGGGAGTGATTTTATTATTGAAAAACTATATGTTTTGATTCTTCCTTTGTTTCTCTCTCCGTCAGTTTCTTGCTTTTGGTCATTTAGTTTGGTTTTCTTTCTCGACAGACTGTTTTGATCTTTTAGGGTGGGAGGGGGGGGGGGGTACACGCTTCTCGGCACATGCCAATCTAGCTTACTGATTTAGTGAAAAGCAATTAGCATTCAAGCCATTCATCTACAAGAGAGTAGGTCGATAAAAAAGTAAGGTATCTTGCACGGAACTCGTACTTTCAGCAAAGGTGCGTTAGTTCTTTACTGCTAGACCACTAGTCGTCAGTGCACTGGCAATGGTCACTGACTGAGGAAGACACCGCCCGTCAGACGTCGCTATGGCCCCACAGTCATCCCGGTCAGGGTCCATCAGCCAGGCGGCAGACAGACAGACAGACAGGCAGTCAGGCATCGGCTCCCAGAATGGACACAAGGCTATCAGTGCTGGGACAGGAATTCCTGTCTGTGGATGAACAGTCCATACAACGTGATGGAAGAATCTGTCATTGAAGTCAGGGTCCAGGTCTGCAGGAAAGTAGTGTCGTATATGCGGGGTCTGTTATGTTCAAGTGACTTGTAGGTCAGAAAGGGTACCTTCCACCCTCAATCCTTTTTTTCAGATTACAGAGAGAGAGAGAGAGAGAGAGAAGAGAGAGAGAGAGAGAGAAGAGAGAGAGAGAGAGAGAGAGAGAGAGAGGAGAGAGAGAGAGAGAGAGAGAGAGAGAGAGAGATGAGAGAAGACGAGAGAGAGAGAGGAGAGAGTGATGAGCATACATTGCATGCTTGCAAGAGAGGAAAGAGGAATGAGCTGGACAAAAGGACAAGGAAATAACACCTGCACATGTGTGCACATATACTATGTACACACTCGCACGCACGTGTGCATGCAACTCTCCTCCATTTCCTAGGATACGGATTGAAAGACAGACAGACGGAAAAAAAGTAAGGCCAAACAAATGTACAGAAAAGAGAGATAAAAAAATAAAGGAGAGAAATAAAACAAGCACGTTCTATAATAAAGAATGAACGGAACAAACAAGTCAATGAGGAAGTCATTGAAGGGGAAAAGGAAACAAAACAGAAACAAATGAAAGAGATAAAGGAGAGAGCTATTCCAAACAGAAAAGAAGAAGAACATATCAATGAAGGAAAGAGAGGGCGAAAAGAAGCCCTTCAAAATGTAAAAAAAGATACACGACAGACACTTGTGATCAAAAACACCACAGTCAGAAAGACTAATGTGTCGTGAGCAGACTCTTGGCAAATCTTCAACTCTCCCCACAACCTAGAACAGTCCAAGTGGGTCTGACAATGTCTGCACACAATTGTCTGCGAGGAGAGAATGGGAACTTTTCACAGAGCTGATTAAGACAGTTTATTGTTGTACTTTGTGATCTAACCACGCACTATTCTAGGACATTGAACTTTTCCCTGATAAAAGCAATTTGGCGTTGAAAAGGTCAAAGAGGACAGATGTCAGGAGTGATGAAGATGAACACACCTCATGACTTAGAGCCTTTGGATGCTCTGCTATGGTGTGCAATACACTGCTCTACCTTTCTATACACTACACTACGCTAATTACACATACACTACACTACACTACACTACACTAACACTACACTACAACCTACACTACACTACACTACACACATGCCTGTCAGAGGTATACACACATTAATTCTGTTATGATGATTCACTCACACTTTCCTACCCTGTATAAAAACTCCTCAAGAACTTGTAACTGTTTTACTTGGCAACTCTTGCCTTGTGGGCTGATCACAATATATCGACCGGGTTTTTTCAATGTTACACAAGCTCCAAAAAAAGTACAATACTTAAAAACAACTCAAACGTCATTATTTTCAATGTACTTCTGACTGCAAACAATGTCGAATCACAATTGATTTGGTGGAGCCTCTGAGAGCTAAAACAGTAATACACAGCTGTAATGGGGTCAGCTCTGCAAGGCATACCCTTTGCCAGTAACTTTTCTCTAGGATCAAAGAATCTTCACGAACGATAAAAGTAGAGAGACTTTTTGTGAGTTCTAGCACATAATCTCCTTTTTCTCAGACCTCAGAAAAGTTGATATTAGCTTAGACACAGCTAGCCATAGAGACTCCACAGACTGATCAAAACTTGTCACAGATCCAG
>CM060316.1:1357166-1374666 GCA_030674155.1 Stramonita haemastoma | reverse complement strand
TCATGTGTAAACAGATGCCGCTCAAAGCATGTGCCCTGTCTGATGTTGTCTTTCTATTGATTTCTTGGTCTGCCTCGTTTCCCTCTTTGTGCTATAAAGATAAACAAAGAACGTAAACCACAAAAATCACCAATGAAAGAGAGAAGTGAGAATTTTACTTTTTACCAATGTATTTCGTCTCCATGCTGCTTTATGGTTTTCGTTACTATTTGATGTTGTCTTGTTTTAATTGGAAAGCTCAAAAATTTGTAGTCTCCGTTTTGTCTTTTTAGCAATCCGATGTTGCTTTCTTCTTTGTCCCCTTACATCGCTAACTGCCCTCTCTGCCCTGTCCTGCTCACAGCATTCAAAGCTGACCCAGGCTGCAGCATTTCTCCCCCAGTAATGGACCGTAAAGCCAGCAGCAGCAGCATCTCTAAAGGGGAGAACACCGTGACGCCGATATGCCCGATTAAGACAAGCAATGTTGTGGAATGGGCATCTTTGTTCCATCAGCACGGATGTTGTGGAATGGGCATCTTTGTTCCATCAGCACGGATGTTGTGGAATGGGCATCTTTGTTCCATCAGCACCAACGTTACTTCATGCCCGAAGCTAAAGTGTGTGAAAACATCTTGGTGCCATAGAAACTGATTTTGCCAATGTGGGTATTTATGGCGCTGTGGTTTGTTAGACTGTGGTCTTGTCTCTCTGAGGTAAACTCTCCTGCTTTCCTCTTATGGTCTTTCTGAGGTAACAACACTCTCCCTGCTTTCCTCTTATGGTCTTTCTGAGGTAACAACACTCTCCCTGCTTTCCTCTTATGGTCTTTCTGAGGTAACAACACTCTCCCTGCTTTCCTCCTATGGTCTTTCTGAAAATGTACTCTCCCTGCTTTCCTATCCTTGTTGGTTTGGGTTTTTCTGGGTTATGTTTCTGTTGCTCATTGCATCTTTGTGGGATAGTTGTGCTAAGATGAGAGCAGCTGCTTAACATGGTTTCCTCTTGCCTTTTGTATAATTCATCATTTTCCCTCTGTCTGTCTGTCTGTCTGTCTGTCTGTCTGTCTGTCTTCTGTCTGTCTGTCTGTCTGTCTGTCTGTCTGTCTGTCTGTCTGTCTGTCTGTATCTATCTATCTATCTATCTATCTATCTATCTATCTATCTATCTATCTATCTATCTGTCTCTGTCTCTGTCCTTGTCTCTGTCTCTGTCTCTGTCTCTGTCTCTCTCTCTCTCTCTCTCTCTCTCTCTCTCTCTCTCTCTCTCTCTCTCTCTCTCTCTCTCTCTCTCTCCCTATCTCTCTCTATTTCAAATTTCATTTATTTTCTTTGAAAAAGAAAGTGTTTGTAGTTTGGTTGAGAGGATTTTTTGTTGGTTATTTATGTTCTTTCATGCCCAGAGGGCTGGTTGTAAAAAAGTATGTTTGTTTATGCCATGACCCTCTTTCAATAAAATGTATTCAATTCAAGTCCATTCTCTCTCTCTTTCTCTCTAATCCTTTTTGTCTGTCTTTTCTTAAAACAAAACTGTTGATATTTGTCCATCAGATCATCAAACCGTCTTCTTAATTACCAATAAACAAAGAAAAAGTCCCAAATATTTTTCATCTGCAGAGTGATATCATCCAACAACAATGACAAAGTATTGATGTCACTGTGAAATCTTTTCCCCACTCATACACCTAAACAGGTAAGCCAAGGCACAACAAATCAACAAAGCCATACAGCAAATAAGCACCACAGTCCATTTCTTATGAAAACATTGCTAAACAGACGACAGCAAAGTTAGACACAAGAACGGAGACTATAGTACTTTTTAGCGAGGTTCTTAATAAAAAGAAACAACAGACTGGAAATAGATAGGATGACAGTTACCAGACAGATAGACAGACAGACAGATAAACAGACAGACAGACAAACAGATAAGCTTTAAAATAGAAAACAGCAAAGTTGGAATGAAAAACGGAGGTGTGTAGGGATGCCTGTCAGTATCTGTCTACCAATCTGGCTGTGTCTGCACCAAAACACCAGAGGAATTTCCTTGGCTGCTCTTGTGTTATAGGAACAACAGTTCTGCTTTCAGTATACACTAAGAATGAAACACAGAGGCAAAATGTTACATAATACATAAAAAAAAACTTATTTGTTACTTTTTTGTTTTTATAGGAGAAACCTAAATTTAAAACAACATTTAGGTTCCTTGAGCTAATCGTTATACAATGCAGCTATAGCTGTAGAAGCAGTAAAATGAGATATCGTACTAGTTTTTTGGCAGAAAATGACCTTGCTGCTTGAGAGACATAAAGTGTATAGAGGCAGTTTCTGGGAACTTGAGAAAAGAATGCTTAGGATGGATATTATATATATATATATATATATATATATATATATATATATATATATATATATTATATAATATATATATATATATATATATATATATATATATATATGTGTGTCCTTTTTGTAGTGTTTTAAAGAAAAAAAACACGATAAGCGGAATAAAAAAAGAAACTAAGGAAAATGTGCGAACAGACAAACACATCGCCTGTTTTTGTGTTGTTTGTGTATGTTCGTACGTTTTTCTTAGTTTCTTTTTTTATTTCGCTTTTTTGTGCTGATGTTCAGAACCTGTGTTGTGCTATATAGATTTATTTTTACATGGTTTTTGTTTTTATATTGGCTTGTAACCCATTGGAATTTCCCTGATTTAGAGATAATTTGAATTTGAATTGAAGTGAATTGAAAAAAATAGTTAAACAAACAAAAAGACATTCATAGGAAGAGAAAACGAAGAGAAAGCGAACAAAAGATTTTTTTAAAGAGAGCGAACACAATATACACCATAAGAAAGAAACACACACACAAATACGGTTAGTTTTGGTTTGTTTCCAATTACTTAGAGTGCTTCTTTGTTTCCTGTTTGCAGGTTTTTCCTTTTCTGTATTTGCAGTTGACATTATGTTTGTGGATAATGTTCATTTTTTGTTTATGTCACACCGTTCTGTTTATCTTCATTGTACTGTTCATTGCTCACACTGTATTCTTGCTGTCACACGTGCTCACTATATTTCTGCGGTCATACTCTGTAACATACTGCTCACTGTAATCTTGCTGTCACAGTGCTCACTATATTTCTGCGGTCATACTCTGTAACATACTGCTCACTGTAATCTTGCTGTCACAGTGCTCACTATATTTCTGCTGTCATACTCTGTAACATACTGCTCACTGTAATCTTGCTGTCACAGTGCTCACTATATTTCTGCTGTCATACTCTGTAACATACTGCTCACTGTAATCTTGCTGTCACACAGCTCACTATATTTCTGCTGTCATACTCTGTAACATACTGCTCACTGTAATCTTGCTGTCACACAGCTCACTATATTCTGCTGTCATACTCTGTAACATACTGCTCACTGTAATCTTGCTGTCACACTGCTCACTATATTTCTGCGGTCATACTCTGTAATCTTGCTGACACACTGCTCACTATATTTCTGCCATACTCTGTAACATACTGCTCACTGTATTACTGCTGTCCAAAGCGGCTCTTCACTGGAAGACTAAAGAGTTATCCACTGCTTGTTTATTCTGTGCTGATAGTATTTTTGTAGGTCACGCACCATTTGTCCAGCTAATGATAGAGACTGTGTACACAATCACATGTCATCAGTACAAATGCAACTTTGTTTTGAAAGCTGGAACACGTAGAAGTTTTCGGATGCGGTAGAAAGTTTGGTCTGTTATTATCAGCTTTTTATAGACCTATCTATCCGTCGGATTGTGGGAACATGTTTGACAACTTCAAACCTTCATCTTCACCAATGCCGTTGTTTAGTAGACCGTCGATACACGACTGAAGATTTTACAACCAGCTTCCTCCACTCCTTACGGTTTTCAGCTTTCCATAGCAAGTCCCTCCACTCAATACTAGTCCACTCCCTGAGTTTGTCTTCCCACCACCTGTCTATTTGTCTGTCTGTTTGTCTGTCTCTCTCTCTCTCATGTATAAATGTTCTGATATTTGGCAGGCATATTAGCACTTTGTGCTTGCTAGATCAATCGTCAAAACTTGTAAAATAACAACAGAAACTTTTGTAGTTCCATGTTCATCCTGAGTGAAAGTACTAGCCATAGTGGAATCTCAGTCTTCCCTCTCCCCTCGTCTCCCCCCCCCCCCCCCCCCCCCCCCCCCTCCGCTTTTTCTGCCACCCACATGAACTACCCAAGTGCTCCATGCTATGTTTGGCCCGCTTGTCTTCAAGGCAACGCCGAAAGAAAGGCACCCGGTCAAAACAAAGAACAAAATAGATGGTGCGTTGTTGGTCAATGATACTCCCAACAACCGAATCACAAGACAAAGAAGACCGACAGTTTGGCAATTACGTAGACTGACAAACAGACAGACAGACAGACAGACAGACAGACAGACACAGAGAAATAAAATCTATACAGGAAGCCCGCAAAGTGGAAATGAAAAAAGCAGAATACTATAGGGACGCCTGTCAGTATCAGTCTACCAATCTCCTTCTGTCTGTGAACAAGTAATAGACTTTGTTGCCTGCCTGCCTTGCCTGCCTGCACTTCCAGTGTAGCTACAATGCTGAACTAAGAACACAGCAAGGGGCTTTGTTGGTGTGATAGTATTTGTCTTGTACTTTGTTGGCACGTTATTATATATTCTGTTCTTTGTTGGCGTGTTATTATATGTCCTGTTATTTGTTGGTGTGTTATATGCTCTGTTCTGTGTAGTTGTGTTATGTGTCTTGTTCTTTGTTGGAAAGTTATTTGTTTTGTCGTTTGTTTTTCTTTTCAAATCTTTCACTGACCGTTGTTTTTTTTTCTGTAACTGCTTCACTATTCTAATCCTTTGTTGTCATTATTTTTCCTTGCAGATGTATTTAGGAGGAATTATGGTTTTGGTACAGAACATTAGCAAAGATAATAACGCTACGTTTTTCAGTTGTAATGACAATACTAAGGTCTTTTTAGTTGAGCACGGTGTAAGCTATACAGCTTGTACCTGTGCTGTTGATGCTGTTTTGATACAGGAGCATGGTGTGTATAAACCAAACTGCTGAGGCCACAGGGCTTACAAGGAACCAATGACCTCTTAGTGGAGGGCTTTAAACGAGTGGTAGCTTGGCGACATTTTCCTGCTGTATCGTTCTCTGCTTATGATGTGTGTCTATTGATAAACGACTGTGTAAACCAATGGCTTCTGAGCTATCTGTTAGACAATAAGCATGTGAACAACACTTGTCGAGAAACACGTAAAACCGATGCTTTGTTGGCAATCATTGTACAGGATAGCCCAAAAGAATGAAATATAGAATGGAAAAGTATGGATCAAAGTAGACAACATGGAATCTTACCTGACGTAGAGTACAGGGTAGATCTATTCTAAATACATTACAGATAGATAAGATAGATAGATAGATAGATAGATAGATAGATAGATAGATAGATAGATAGAAGATAGATAGTAGATAGATAGATAGATGATAGATAGATAGATAGAAAAGACAGACAGATAGACAGACAGACAGATAGACAGATAGATAGATTAATAGATTAGATAGATAATAGATAGATAGATAGATAGATAGATAGAAGATAGACAGATAGATAGATAGATAGATAGATAGATAGATAGATAGAATAGATAGATAAGATTTATAAGTATTTTATGAAGATAGAGACAGACAGAGGCAGGGATGTGTCCAAAACGCAGCTAATTACAGTGTTACCGTAGATCCTGTTAGGTCTCGAATCCTCCTTGAAGACATTCTCCCTTTTATGGCTAAACCTTTGGATGTTGTTTTTTCCCCCCAAACCCACGCTCGCGCATCCTTCCCCCAACATATGTCTGTCTGTCTGGCTGTCCCTCTTTCCCGTTAGTTGTCTGTCTGTCACTCTGTCTGCCTGTGCGTCTGTCCTCTGCCTGCCTGTTGGCTGAACATTGTTCTATCCGTCCTTCCTGCGCTGATTGTAACTGCAACTCTTCCTCCCCAAAACAATGGACTGCAAAACTCCCAGTGACTCCCCTGCTGCCGGAAGATAGTATCTTGATTCAGTTAGGCACAATTACACCAGCTGATGTCGTGAACTGGCCAATCGCAATCCATCGGTACACACCTAACCAGGTTTAGAGGCGGGAATGGGTGGTGTCTTTCTGCGTAAAAAAACGTGAATCTGCCATAGTCAGTTTTCTGACGCTGACTGTCTGTCTGTCTGTCTGTCTGCCTTTTAGCTTTCTCTCTGTGTCTGTCGGCTTTTTGCCTCTCTGTCTGTCTCTGTGTCTGCCAGCTTGTTTCCCTTCTATCTATCAACCTAACTGTCTGTCTCTCTGTCTGTCTGTTGGCTGTCTGTATGTCTGTCCCTCTGTCTGTCTGTTGGCTGTCTGACTGTAACTCTGTCTGCCTACTGGCTGGCTGGCTGGCTTGCTGTCCCTCTACCTGTTGGTTGGCTGTCTGTCTGTACCTCTGTCTGCCTGCTGTCTGTCTGTACCTCTGTCTGCCTGCTGTCTGTCTGGCTGGCTGTCCCTTTGCCTGTTAGTTGTCTGTCTGTCCTTCTGTCTGCCTGTTGGCTGTCTGTCCCTCTGTCTGCCTGTTGGCTGTCTGTCCCTCTGTCTGCCTGTTGGCTGTCTGTCCCTCTGTCTGCTTGCTGGCTGTGGTGCTGTAAG
This sequence comes from Stramonita haemastoma, assembly GCA_030674155.1. NCBI lineage: Eukaryota > Metazoa > Mollusca > Gastropoda > Neogastropoda > Muricidae > Stramonita > Stramonita haemastoma. The sequence goes on along the minus strand of CM060316.1, from coordinate 1,367,994 downwards.
CTACACTCCTTTATTGCCTGTCTGTCTGCACTCTACACGTTTACTCAGCGTGGCCTGTGGTCTCCTTGCTTTGGCTGGGAAGAAAGGCCGGTAGTGGTGTGTGAAGCAAGGCTTGCTTCAGGTCATGGCAAGTACTTGGAAAATAGCCTTTTCTTGTGGATCTTGCTTTTTTGCTTCCTGAATGTCAGGTTCTATTCCAGTCTATTTATATATATATATATATATATATATATATATATATATATATATATATACATATATTTATATATATAATATGTTTATATTAATATTTATCTCTCCTCTCTGTATATATATATATATATATATATATATATATATATATATATATATAACAGAGAGATACATAGACATACAGAGAGACAAACATATAGATAACAGATAGATAAAGATAGAACAACATAGAACATATAGATAGAAGATAGATAATAGATAGATAGGATAGATGGATAGATAGATAGATAGATAGATAGATAGATAGATAGATAGATAGATAGATAGATAGATAGATAGATAGAGAGATAGATACATAGTATAGATATATAGATAGAAACATCGACAGCTATTTTGGTGACAAGCTTCTTTGAAATATATATTCGAAAAGTATGATAGTGAGATCATTCTTTTTTTTTTCTCCAAAAAACGAAATAGTATGTATGTGTGAAGGGTTTATTTTTTTCGAAGATAATGGAATAAACAATCATGTGGGTTTTCTTTACATCCAGTCGCAGTGTATATAATTTTGTGTAATTGTCATCCATTTTCACCGGCACACAATGCCCATCTCTTCCGAAAACCGGAACAGGTCTTAACGTGTGCGCAAGATGCTCTGCCTACGTTTGCACACCGGGCCTCAGTTTATAGTATCACCCATGTGTGCGCATGTACACACACACACACACACACACACACACGCACACAACACACACACACACACACACACAACACACACACACACACACACACACACACACACACCACACACACACGCACAGCCTAGTGGTCAGAACATTGCGCTGGCAATTTGACGACCCGGGTTCGAGTCCGGTCGAGGAGATTTTTTCTCAGTGCTGACTCCACTCTCCCCAAAAGTCCCTCGGATGAGACTTAAAACCGAGGCCCCGTGTGCGAACGCACGCAGAACATCTTGCGCACACGTTAAATCCTGTTCCGCTTTTCGTAAGAGTAGGCCATCGTGTGCCGGTGGGAACAGATGACATGATTTACAAAACTGCATACACACGGGTACCGGATGAAAAAAAGCACATGATTGCTTATTCTGTTATCCTCGATATAAAAGAATAAATAAATATAAAAGAATAAATAAATAAATAAATAAACACACACACACACACACACACACACACACACACACACACACACACACACACACACACACACACACACACACACACACACACACACACCTTTTTAAAGGGAGCAACTGTCGGGTTTGCCCATGCTTTAGATGAAATCGTTGTTTATTGCCTGCCCTTCTGTTCGAGTGTGTTTCCTTCGCCTTGTTTGGGGATCTAAGATCCCTGCGTAGGGGAAAGTTTTGTTTACGATGTGCTTGGGCAAAGTTTAGCCGAGATTATGGAGACGGTTTGGTAAATGATTTGTCTGGACGGCCGTGTTTAGTATTGTTTTAATGTGCGTGTGTAGCCCAGGCATATAGATCTTAATTGATAGATGTTCATTGCATACTGATTTTTTTATGGTTGCAACTAGTCGATAGAGATCTGGTTGTAGGTATAGATACTTTGCAAATGCATTTTCAAACACTCTATCTTTGTCTCCGTCTGTCTTGTCCTGTCTTTCTCTGTCTTCTCTGTCTCTGTCTCGTCTGTCTGTCTGTCTCTGTCTTCTCTGTCTGTCTGTCTCTGTCTGTCTTCTGTCTCTGCCTCTGCTCTCTGTCTGTCTCTGTCTCTCTGCTCTCTGCTCTCCTCTGTCTCTTCTCTTCTCTCTCTCTCTCTCTCTCTCTCTCTCCTCTCTCTCTCTCCTCTCCTCTCTCTCTCTCTCTCTCTCTCTCTCTCTCTCTCTTCTCTCTCTCTCTCTCTCTCTCTCTCTCTCTCTCTCTCTTCCCCCTCTCTCTCTCCAGATGAGTGTGTGTGTGTATTGTATAGTGTGTATTGTATAGTATAGTGTGTATTGTATAGTGTGTATAGCAAATGTTGCTATATTTGCTGCTGCTGATACAAATGTGTATTCCGTATTTCCTCTTGTTGTGAAATCCAGCGAATACAGTACTTTTTCGGGTTTTTTTAATTAAAGGGGGGGGGGGGGGGGGAGTGTTCTCTGTTTCGTTTTTTATACTTATGTTCAGGTCTCAACACATGCAATACACCTTTTAACGTGCACTTAACGCTATCCCAGCAGTGCCCAGCTAGGAGGAGTGGACAGGGTGCATATTCTGGATGCTCCCCCTTCCCCCATGGTTAAGCTAGGAATCCACAACTTAGCAACAACATTAACAACAACAACATTAACAAAAAGAAAACGCATCCATTCTTTTGAAAAAGTGTGGACTAGCTTTCAACCTAGTGTGGGCAACACAAACACGCCCCAAAAGAAATCTGCAGCTTTAACAAGGATGAGTTCTGCCAATTCCAGCCTGCCAAAGAAATATCGTACCGCCTAAAGTGTTCACGGTACTGGCTCAATTAGCTTTTTTTTTTATTACTGCTTAAAGTTGTCACTGTGCTGGCCCAGTTAGTAATTTTTAAGCAACTCAAGAGAGAACGCAAATGGAAAGTTGCATTTGAATTCAATTATGCACCAGTCAGCCACCTGAGGCTGTGGTAAGTGATCCTATTCCATTACCACAAACTTCACCAAAGCTCAAGGCCTAGAGTCTGCAAGAACAAGACGTTTGTTTTTTTTTGGAGAGGGGCATCGTGAAAAAAAAACTGTCTACCATGATTGTGCTTTATCAGTCACGTGATGTTTCAGTCAGGGTGGCTCCATTCCATGACCATCAACTTCCCCGTGAAGATGCCAGGAGCTGGTCAGTCTAACTATCATCCCTACCTACAGTCTGGGAATTCTGTGCCAGAATTTTCCTCATTTCTATCCCTCTTTATTCCTGCCTTGTTCCTTTTCCTCCTGTGACCTCCTTTTTGTCTTTTTCTGAGTTTTGGTCCATTCTCCTTTTTATCCAGAAAGACTTCAAAGACACCAAATCTCTCTTATAGCGAGGCCGAATGCCCCGGGCCCGACATGTCAAGCGTTTAAGGGCAGCGTGACATGTTTTGTTCATATAACAGTCAACACCAGATGCTGTCTGAGCGTTTGACAAAGACGGTTACCGCAAACATAACCAAATCCCAATGGTTCAAATCTGCGGAAATACATGTATTTTCAAATCGGTAAAAAAAAATCTGTCTGCCTAACGAATCTTATGACGACAATTTTCTAAGGAAATGGTACAGGCACAATTTAAAAGAGGCAGACCACCAATATCCTACATTGCCAACTCACTGACATTAGTGGTCTGGGGACTACAGGAGATCGTAGAATTCAGCAGAGACAGAGAGAGATGGCGAACCCTAGTGGCATTGCGTAGAGCTCCTACCGACGACAGCGACGATGGAGACAGTTGAGTTGTTTCTTATGGGCACTGCTTCCCCTTTATAGTTTTATGATACATGCTTCCATGAGGAATTAGCATTCATTTTTCTTTCCTGAGCTACTTTTGCTTTTGGATTTTTCTGTTGGTTTTTATTTGCTGTGTTTTTCTTTTGTTTTTTTGTTTGTGTTTGTTATTGCTGCTCATGTGTTGCTATGTACAGACGGTCAGAGCTGGTCAGCTGGCAGTGGGGCCAACACGCCAGTGTCTGCAGCAATTACCGTCCAGACATCGCCATACACAGCTCTGTCTCTTTGCCTAATGGACCGTGCAGTGTGTGTGTGTGTGTGTGTGTGTGTGTGTGTGTGTGTGTGTGTGTGTGTGTGTGTGTGTGTGTGTGTGTGTGTGTGTGTGTGTGTGTGTGTGTGTGTGTGTGTGTGTGTCAAAGTCAAAGTCAAAGTCAAAGTAATAAAATTTTTATTTACAGATGGTACATTGAGTTAACAAAACAATTGCTTTTTTTCATCAAGCCATCTACAAAGAAAAGTATGTAAGAAAATGAAAAAGAAAAATATCAACAATAATGACAACAACAATGATAAAGCAATAAAGAAGACTGAAATGATAATCTCAGAAAACTAGCCAACTACACAGCCACAGATGGTGCCTCATCAAGATCATCCACTGACTTTATATTCTGAAGCCCATTAGAAGGAGTAGTTGATTTTTTGCGGGGGGGGGGGGGGGGGGGGGGGGGGGGGAGGGGGGAAGTAAAACAATTATTAGTACTTATTACTTGCTTGTTTTTGAACATGTTTTCTTGAATTGTGGTATCTTTCTTTTTTCTTATCTTTCTTCATTTATGTCGGGGATGGTGGAGTGGGCACTCATGTGCTATTTTACATCCAGTCCCCGTGTATATGCACTTTTGTCAATCTTGTAATCTGTTCACACCGGCACACGTGGCCTGCCCTTGCGAAGGGCGGGCGGGATTTGGCGTGTGCGCGGGGTGTTCTGCGTGCGTTCGCACGCGGGGCCCTCGGTTTTTGGTCTCATCCGAAGGACTTTGTGTTGATGAGCTATGTCAGCAGCATAAGTTTTGCACAGACTGGGGACTACGTTGAATGTTTCAGAGGCAGACGGGCATTTCTAGGAAAGATTGTAATTTTAAAAAAATATATATATATATTATTATAATAGTACTTTTTTTCTCTTCTAAATTGTATTAAGTATTAAGTGAAGGGTTTGTTAGATGTGCATCAGTTTGATGTTCTTGGTTCATTGATTTTTTAATTTTTTTCTTCAGATTATTCATTTTTGCTTGCGCAAAAAGTTCTATATATTCTATATCTATACGGCGTTTAATTGCGGCGTGTGTGTGTTGTGTGTGTGTGTGTGTGTGTGTGTGTGTGTGTGTGTGTGGTGTGTGTGTGTGTGTGTGTGTGTGTGTGTGTTGTTTGTGTGTGTGTGATGTCCCCACATAAAAAAACTACTAAGTAATACAAGAAAACGAAAGCAACACAAACAATCTGGCAAAATCAATATGTTTTTGGCGCTTGAGGCTACACTGTGCACACCAATGGATGGACGTCCTGAATTGTATTGGACACAATAATTGTTTTTAAAATTCAATCAGTCCTCAAATCCGCTATCTGCTGTGTTTGTTTCCGTCTTTCTCTCTCTCTCTCTCTTCTCTCTCTCTCTCTCTCTCCTCTCTCTCCTCTCTCTCTCTCTCTCTCTCTCTCTCTCTCTCTCTCTCTCTCTCTTCTCTCTCTCTCTCTCTCTCTCTCTCTCTCTCTCTCTCTCTCTCTCTCTCTCTCTCTCTCTCTCTCTCTCTCTCTCTCTCTCTCTCTCTCTCTCTCTCTCTCTCTCTTCGGATGAGACTTTAAACCGAGGCCCCGTGTGCGAACGCACGCAGAACATCTTGCGCACACGTTAAATCCTGTTCCGCTTTTCGTAAGAGTAGGCCATCGTGTGCCGGCGGGAACAGATGACATGATTTACAAAACTGCATACACACGGGGACCGGATGAAAAAAAGCATATGATTGCTTATTCCGTTATCCTCGATATAAAAGAATCTCTCTCTCTCTCTCTCTCTCTCTCTCTCTCTCTCTCTCTCTCTCTCTCTCTCTCTCTCTCTCTCTCTCTCTCTCTCTCTCTCCTCTCTCTCTCTCTCTCTCTCTCCTCCTCTCTCTCTCTCTCTCTCTCCGCCCCCCTCTCTTTCTTTCTCTCTCACATACATATATACTTCTCTTTATGTTCTTATTTTCTATCTGAAATCACATTTCCTTTAGGATAGACTATAAAATAAACACTCACGCACTCACACCCACACGCCCGCCCTAACGCACGCACCCACCCACATACACACATATACACACATACACACACATACATCCCCTTAAAAAAGCAAATCGATGCTTACTCAATGGACCATCTGAAAATAAAATTTTGACTTCACTTGACTTGACCACCCCAAAACACACACCTCCCAGTTGCTATACATTGTCTTTCCAGTAATAGACATGTTTAACCTATTAAAATGGGCTTTCTGCTTCCAGCTCCACTTGCTGCTAGGCCCGAAGTGTTCAACCTGGCATATTTTTACTGTGTTCTTAGAACTGGTCAGGCGAGGGTACCTTTCTGCCTGTCCTCCAAGACGCGATCAATAGAATATTAGGAGGAAGCGAGCAAGCGTCTAAACCTGTTAGGCCATCGATTGGGCTGACAGCTTCTTTATAGGTAATGAACCGATCCACAATAAGTGTCCTTATTACAACGGCAAGGAGACAACGCCTATAGCCTATAGCTCTGCTCTTCTGCTGACGTGCGCGTGCGTGTGTGTGTGTGTGTGTGTGTGTGTGTGTGTGTGTGTGTGTGTGTGTGTGTGTGTGTGTGTGTGTGTGTGTGTGTGTGTGTGTTATGCTGCATTGTGTTTGTGTGTGTGTGTGTGAAAGTGTGTGTGTATGTATGTGTGTGTTTGTGTGTGTGGGTTTTTGTGTGTGTTATTTGTGTTTGTGAGTGTGTGTGTGTGTGTGTGTGTGTGTGTGTGTGTGTGTGTGTGTGTGTGTGTGTGTGTGTGTGTGTGTTGTGTGTGTGTGGTGTGGTGAGTGCGTGCGTGCGTGCGCGTGTGTGCAGGTTCAACCCCATAAATGAAGTGCTGTTTTATCATGTATGTAAGCGCATACGTTTTTATGCACATAAGCCTCAGTAGTGCATCTCTTTTTTTGCTTGTACGTGGTAATTACATTTTGTTTTGTTATTGTGCATGGGGACTGGGTGGGGGCGATATCATTGCATTATGAATAGTGTCCGTCATATTGCTATGGTGATAATATGGTTAGCAATCTTTCTTCAGTGTAGGTCTCTGAAGGCTCAGACCTGCTAATGCCTTGCTTAAACTTGTCAATCTTGGGGTAACACATCAACACTAATTGCTTGACAAGCAGATGAGAAGAGGGATGGGGGAGTGGGGGGGGGGGGGGGGGTGTTGGAAGACAGGCAGACAAACAAACAGAGAGATGAACAGTCCATCTGATCCACACGTACCAACACACCCAAACATTAATCAATAGGTCACCCATCCCCACGGTCCCCCCCCACACACACAAAACACACACATGCACACACCATTTACACACAAGCACACACACACACACGCACGCACGCACACAAGCACGCACGCACGCACGCACGCAAACCAACACACACACACACACACACACACATATCCACCTTCTTATTTCTCCCCCGCAGCGAACACTGACCCTAAGAAGGAAGACGTCCCTGCCCTGTCCTGTCTTCTCCTGTCCTGTACAGCTGCTAATTAATAATTCACAGTTTTAGGGACATTGTTAATTTCCCCTGATGCCTAAGTGCCAAGGCCTACTATGGCTAAATAAATTAACGGCTGACGTCACACCACTCAAGGTCTTTTCCTTTTGCCTACTTTGCATGTTGTCACTTTGCTTACCTTAGGGGGTTTTCTCTGCATCGCTGGTTAGTGTCAATCATTTTTTGTTAGTGATGAATTAGGAAAGTCTGCTTAGGAAATAGTCTACGTGTGTATCGGTGGTATATTTCGGGGTTAACGTACTGTGGGGAAGTGTTTGTATCGCAGTGAATGTGTTGCTTCATCAGTAGTTGGCAAATTAGCCTGCATGAAATTTGAATTGATTTGTGTGGGAAGCAAGTGTATTATCATGACGTCTTTCTGTCATTATTTCATGGTATATTCAGTTGTACGTAAGCCCATTTGCGTGTACGTCCTCTCTCCTGTTTTCCAAAGTGACGCACAGAGACAGACAGATCAGTAAACAGAGCTCCACACTGTGCACAGCTAGTAAATAGAAAAGAACTGGATCAAACGTTTCCAGGTTTTTGACCGCCAGCGAGAATTTCCCATGACAGTGGAACGTATCAAGTACTTTGCGTGATGCCATTCGCTAATGACGCTGGGTTCTCATTGGATGTGTGTTTTATTGATAGTCCCTTAAGAACTGCGTGTTCCGTGTTTGTGTGGTGTTCGTTTTATTTGTGTTACTTGCGAGGCTGTTGCCTTTGTGGTGCTGACATAATGGGGACTTCATCTTGTGTTACTGGCATTTCCCTGCCTGCACCCATGACTCATCACTGAGATATAGGGAAAAGACTGCATCGTTGTTGCTATTGTCATTGCTGCTGATGTTATTGTCGTCGTTGTCGTCGTCGTTGTTGTTGTTGTTGCTGTTTTTGCTGTGGTGGTGCTGCTGCTGTCATTACTGATACTGTTATTGTCGTTGCCATACGTTTCCTGGCTTAACGTCCCGGGGAGACACCCATAATATGAACCCCAGCTCCCTCCGCCCACCTGGATACTGCATCATCTACCTGGGTCTGCGGGAACACACTGGATGAACAGTTTGCATGGAAGGCTGTGTTCAATGACTTGGCCATACAGGCAACCGTCCTTTGGCATCACAGGCTGTTCTCCTCCATTAAAGGAGAGTGCATAGAATAATATGGCTCATTTCCAACCTAAGCAAACTGTTCTTATGATCGGCTAGAGCAGGGGTGAGTCTTGATGCTGGAGGTTGTTTATATTGATAACACAACAGTTATATACAAGAGAGGCATGCAACATGCAAAGCCATCATTATACCAAAAATGTTAGACAAAGCAAACTTTTCTTTTGAACATTCTGAACTTAAGGCAACAGAAAAATACTACAGAAAGTGATGTTGTTAGCTATGGCGACGTGGTATTGTTGTAGACAGCAGCCCAAATTTCAAACATAGAAATCTCCCGTGGCCACAAATACCTCCAACTATCGTAATTATTTGATGTATTTTTATATCACAGCAGATTTCTCCACGTGAAATTCGGGCTGCTCTTCCCGGGGGAGAGCGCGTCACCACAAGTGCAGCACCTACCCATTTAAAAAGAGATGTATATATACAGCCCCGAGCCGCCATGGGAACTCCAACTCCCAATTTTTCCTCAGGGATGGTGTCTAAGCATGACACCTGTGTGCATGATGTTTTTTAAAATAATTTTGTCACCCGCTCCTACCGTTACACTACTGCCTGTTCTTCTGAAAGTCGGAACAGGGTTTTAACGTGTGCGCAAGATGCTCTGTATGCGTTCGCACACAGGGCCTTGGTTTATAGTCTCATCCGAATGACTATCACATTCAGTTCCATTTTTTCGTCAAACTAAAGGGCGAGGCTGGGAATCGAACCCAGAACCTTACAGTTCACTTGTTGGCAGGCGAACGTCTTAACCATCCTGCCACCTTCCTTCTTGTGTGATCTTCTTGTTCTGAAATGTGACCTACCACCACCAAATCAAGCAACGCACTTTATGTATAAAAAAACAGCATTGAGTGCTGTTGGTTAAGACACAAATTCATTTCTTGTTATCCCCTCCCACCAGAGCGGACATTCCCGTGTATCCACCCAAGCATCAGAGCAGTGTCAGACAGTCAGGAGAGTGTGGACTCCTTGACATTGCTATTCAGACAGTCATGGGAGGAGGTGTGGAGAGAGGTGTGGACGCATTGACATTGCTATTCAGACAGTCATGGGAGGAGGTGTGGACGCATTGACATTGCTATTCAGACAGTCATGGGAGAGGTGTGAGAGGAGGTGTGGACGCATTGACATTGCTATTCAGACAGTCATGGGGAGGAGGTGTGGACGCATTGACATTGCTATTCAGACAGTCATGGGGAGGAGTGTGAGAGAGGTGTGGACGCATTGACATTGCTATTCAGACAGTCATGGGGAGGAGGTGTGGACGCATTGACATTGCTATTCAGACAGTCATGGGAGGAGGTGTGGACGCATTGACATTGCTATTCAGACAGTCATGGAGAGGAGGTGTGGACGCATTGACATTGCTATTCAGACAGTCATGGGGAGGAGGTGTGGACGCATTGACATTGCTATTCAGACAGTCATTGGGAGGAGGTGTGGACGCATTGACATTGCTATTCAGACAGTCATGGGAGGAGGTGTGGACGCATTGACATTGCTATCAGACAGTCATGGGAGGAGGTGGGACGCATTGACATTGCTATTCCGACAGTCATGGGGAGGAGGTGTGGACGCATTGACATTGCTATTCCGACAGTCATGGGGAGGAGGTGTGGATGCATTGACATTGCTATTCAGACAGTCATGGGGAGGAGTGTGCACTGCTTGACATTGCTATTCAGACAGGCATGGAGAGGAGGTGTGGACACATTGACATTGTTATGTCCTTGCGGCCTGTCTAAAGCTGGTCCTGTGCACTGAAGCACAGAAGATGGAGCGAGAAGAAAGAGATGAGGTTGACGGGACAGAGGGCGGCACAGCAGCCAAGCTTGCCTTTAATCTGTTTAATCCACCAAGACCATCAATTATTCTTGTACAACATTCATTATTCTTTTCTCCTTTTTCCGTGGCATTTGAAGGTGTCTTTTTCCTGTTGGGATTGTTATCCTGTCTTTATATGACATTTTGTTTTTTGTTTCTTTGTTATTGTAGGTGTTTTTCAGCTCCTTGTATATGATAGAAAAAAGAAAGGAACGAAAGAAAAAAAACAAAAAAAGAAAGAAAGAAAAAAAGAAAGAAAGAAAGAAAAGAAAGAAAGAAAGAAGAAAGAAAGAAAGAAAGAAAGAAAAGAAAAAAAAAAAAGGAGGAAAACTTATCAGAAAGAAAAAAAGATAACCTTAAATTCATTTTGTAAGTGATTTATCAACGTAGCACACAAACAGTTT
>CM060316.1:1342166-1347166 GCA_030674155.1 Stramonita haemastoma | reverse complement strand
GGTTTTGAAAGAGTGGATAATATTGCTATTGGTCTGTAGTTTGATGGTTCTGAGGTATTGCCAGATTTGTGTAAAGGAATAATTTTTGCCTGTTTTAAGAGTTTAGGGAAGGTGTTTTTGCTTATGCAAAGATTGTAGACATATGTAAGTGTTTCTGCTATAATTGATGCGGATAGTTTAAGAATTTTCCCATCTAGTCCATCGAGCCCACGTGTTGAGGATTGTTTCAGATGATTTAAAGCAGTGAATACTTCATTGACTGTAATAGGTTTTATTTCAATTTTAGATTGAATATTCTTACTGTCGCAGAAAGCTTTCAATTTTTTCAAGTCATTTTCTTTTGATTTGTCCTTAAAGATTAGTTGGTCAACAACAGATGTGAAATGAAGATTTAATTTATCAGCAGATATATCACAGTGAATGTTTGAGTTTTTATTAAAACTTTTTTTGGTGAGCTGGTTAATAGTTTTCCAAATACATCTATTGTCCCTGTTGTTTTTAAGAAGCTCTTCAAAATACTTTTTTTTCTCAGCCCGTAAAGTGAAGTTACATAATTTCTTTGTTTCTTATAATCATCTCGGAAACCTTTCTTTAATAGATAATCCCTATGATATATATGTTTCTGTATTTTGTCGGTAAGCCAAGGTGGTTTTGTTTTGTATTTAACTCTTTTTGTTTGTAATGGAGCATGTTTATTGTAAATATTATAAAAAATAGAATACCAATATTCAATGGCTAAATTGGGATCAGTAATTTGATAAACATTGCTTAGATGTGAATTAAGAAGATCCTGTAGAAAGACGTTACTGTTAAAGTGTGAGAAATTTCTGTAAGTTATAGTTTTGTGGCTAACTTTTGGAATTTTTACTCCTTTCTTGGACCATGTAATGCATATAGGGAAGTGATCACTGCAGCCAGAAAGTGGAACATTTACCTCTACAATAGTTTCTTTATTTACAACATATATATGGTCAATCAAAGTTTTGGAAATATCTGTAACACGAGTTGGCATAGTTATCAATTGTTTTAAGTTGAAAGATTCGAATGTCTGTATCCAATGGTTATTTGGTTTTAATAAATCAATATTGAAATCACCTAATATAATAATATCATCATAATCTTTATCTATACTATCCAACATTGAAACATAGTGATCAATCCATTCTGCTTTTTCTTTGGGATTTCTATAAAGAAAACATAAAAGAATTGGTCTGGAATTTCTTAGTTTGATTTCAATCCAAATTGTTTCTACATAAAGCTGCTCTAAATTTGTAACTCTTTTGAACTGAATTGATTGATGAACATAAACAGCTATACCAGTTTCTTTGTGAATATGGGAGTCTCTTCGGATTGTATTGTAGCCTGGTATTGAGATGTCATTGTCTGAAATATGAGAGGATAAATGGGTTTCTGTAAAACCAAACACATGGAAATTTTTGCCTGAATTAGATAATATAGAAGATATTTCAGTCATTTTGTGTATTGCATGATTGATGTTGAGATGACCAATTCGAAGACCATCTTTAGTTAACCATATATTGTTTTGATGATCCATAATCAGTATAAATTGCTTATATCATGCACATATGATCACTAATTCATACAATTAGTCCTAATGAGATCAAGCTACAGTCCTATAATGAAAAACAAATGCAGTAATAGGAAAACTGAAACAAGATTAGGTAAACTATATATGAGAAATCACAAAGCACAAAAATATACACACGGGGAAATATGAAACCACTCTCAATAAAATATTAGCTAACCAAAGAACACAATGCCAAAAAATTGCCCCAAAAATCTCTATAAGTAAAAAGGATCAAAATGCAAAAGGAGATCTCAAAATTGCCAAAGCCTTGTTTCCGTTATCAAATTCAGAACAAATAACTCTTCTGGTCAATTACACAGCCATTGGAGCATCTGGAACTACAACATTCAAACACAACCACACATCAAAATTGAGGTAAAAAATTATAGAAAAAAAAGAAGAAAAAAAGTAAACATTTGCAATACAAATTATCCACTTTCTACATGTGCATGGGATAGGGGGCTCTGACTTGATTTGCCATTATTTGAGAGGCCATGGAGAGCAAGTCCAAAGCATATGGATGAATATGTCTGCTGAAAGGAGGGCAGTTACTAGGAAAGTGTTCAGATGTCATAGAAGCATCTTGGTCTGAGGGAAGGTGCAAATTATGTGCTTCTTGGGATGATAGAGGAGGTGGAAAAGAATACAAGGAATTTCTTCCAAGATTCGTGTAGTTTGAATGCAAAGAGGGATGTTGGATAGAAGGTACTGAGAATGGTGTATCAGTTATATTTTCACGTGGCCTTGACCTGAGAGGTGGGTAGTGAAAAAGCGAGGAGGGAGGAGGACATGCTATATTGTCACTGTATGCACGTTGATCTTGATGGCTAGCATGAGATCGAGACAAAGCTTCTGTAAAATTACTTGTCTGAGAAGGGGGAAACCTCTGGTTAGGATAGGTCCTAGGGTTTCTACTTGTCCTGGTTTGCTGTGATCTATAGTTGCTGAAAAAAGTCTTATGATTCCTGGTATCTGTAGATGATCTATTTGGGAGTGAGGAAACATCCTGCCCTGTTTGTCTGTTGTGGTAAGTAGGTGGCCTGTATACTCTGCTTACTGAGGAATAACTGTCCTGAAATCGACCTTGTTGATAATTTCTGCTATTATGTTCATAAGGATGGCCATCAGTTTCAAGCATGTTCTTTGCAGTATTCTCCTCAGAACTATGGTGTTCAATGTTGTTCCAGGTAAACCGAAGATTGTTTGCTATTCTGGATGTGCCTCTTTCACTGGGGTGAGTAAGATTAAAGTAGAGAACTAAACGAGGAGATCCGGAACTAGTGGTAAAAGTGCTTGTGTGGTCAATGAAAGTAATGTTTGAGTGATGACAGACTGTTTGAAGGTTTTTGTTGGAGGGATTTATGATAGTGTTTAGATGGTGTTGGCCTCTAGCTGGAATAATGGAACTCATAGTGAATGTGGACTGGGGGAAGGAGGAAAAGCATTGTTTGACCAGGTCAGTCCATTCCTTTTCTGAAATGGTACCAGATTTACAACTGTTGATGCCAACATGGACAACTACACATTTTATTTTGAACATGACAGGAAGGGAAGAGAGCCATGTTGACAGGTCAGATACCTTCATTCCGGACACACAGATCTTGAACATATTCTCACCCCGAGGGGCCAGTCTGTTTGGATTGATATTTCTGATCACAGAATCTCCTATCAATAGCATTGTTGTAGTATCTGGAACAGAAATTTTGGACAGTGTTTCATAGGGTGATGGTTTGGAAGTTTGTAATTTTGTAAGGATTTCAGAGTCCACGTTTTGTTGTACTGGCCTCTGATGCTTTCTTCTGTGGGACCTAGCTGTTTTTCTTTTTGCTGTGTGGTTGTAAGGCCAGGATCTACATCGGCCAGTGCCTCAAAGGAATTTGTGACAGGTATAGTGTACTGAGATTTGGGTTCAATAATTTCCTGTTCTGTTGCTTTTGGAGTAACAGGAAAAGCAGTATCAGCCATGGTGGCAGAGTCCTCTGCCTGAGATGGTTGGGTGGTTTCATCTGTGACTGAAGATTCCAAATCTTCAGGGTTGAAACACCCACTTTGTGCAAAATCAGATTTTTGTTCTAGCAAAACAGTAGAAAGTTTCTTTGGTTGAGGAGGGGAGATAGTCTGAGTGGATGCTGTTTCAGTGTGTCTGGAGCTAATTCTTTTCAACTGAGACTGTAATGTTCCCATCTGAGTTTTAATTGAATGATTTTCTTTCTCTAGTTTTGCATTTTTTTCTTCCAGATAGTTTATTTTCTTTCTCAAAGAGTCTAATTCCAAAAGTAGTGTATCATGCTTTTTAGAAATGTGCATTCGCAGCTCATTTTTTAATGAAGCTTTAACATCTTCAATGAATGAGGTTGTTTTTTGTTCATGTTCCTCTTGTGCTGAGCCTAAGGACTCAATGGAACTTTTAATTTCTTTTAGTGTTTGTTTACATGATAGCAGTGACAATGATGAAGGTTGTTTTTTGTTGGCTTTTAACCCAGAAGAAAACAAATTTCTTTTTCTTTGAATACGAGTTCTTTTACAAATGGGGGTACTATCCAGGTGAGGACTTTCTTCTGACTTTGGACACTCTTCCTTTTGCTGAATGGATGGTTTTGGTGGAAGGAACACTGTTTTTAGGCTGGTAGACATTGCAGTGTCAGTGACGTCACTGGACAGCAACAGGTTGGAGTCTGGAGGAGGGGTTGAAGCCACTGCATCAGGAGACTGATGGCCTGGAGTCATGGTGGCGGGATCCAGACAGACTTCATTGATGAGGGAGGCTTCCAGGAAAACAACTTCTGGCATGTTTTTGATGAATAATAGGGGAGTCTTGAGGAGATGTTCAGTAAGTTCTTTGTTGTTTTTTGTTTCCAGGAAGAGTGAGATAAAATGTTTGATTTTCTCACACTCTTGATCACGCCATTGAACACAGTCTCTGCCTTGACACAACAGGGTGCCCCCTCCTTGCTGTGAAAAATACAGAGTAATAGTGACAGATTTGGTAGATTTGTGAAGTACTCTTATGACTGTTTTAGAAAGTTCAGGAGGTGGAGACAGTGGAACATATTGGGGCATTGAAGAAATGATTTCATCATCTTGATTGAAATTAGCCACTGTCACTACAATTGACTTTTCGTTGATAGCTGCATACCGAAAAATAAGGGAATTTCGCCATGCAGCTAGCTCCTCAGTTCCACAAGAAAATCGTTTCTGGATTTCATCCATGGTAGACTTCAGTTTTTTTGTACTCCGTGTAGAATCTTCCGTCATATTTAAAACAAATCAAAACAAAGTTATTGACACTCACATGCTGTTATAGTTCCCATCTCCAGTTAAATAAGCTGTTATAGTTCCCATCTCCATAATGAGAGAGAGAGAGAGAGAAGGCAAGGCAAGGCAAGGCAAGGCAAGGCAAAATTCTTTTATA
>CM060316.1:1334666-1339666 GCA_030674155.1 Stramonita haemastoma | reverse complement strand
GGAAGGGAATGGGAGACGGAAGAGGAGAAGGGGGGGGGGGGGGGGGGAAGGGGGGGGGGTGGGGAAGGGGGGGGGGAAGGGGAGGGGGAATGAAAGCAGGCAAGCAACAGCAGATAGAAAGCAGAAGGGGGGAGCAGCATGACAGGCAGAGCTGGGTTGTTTCCCCTGAGACACAGATCGTGGCTGATAACAACGCGCTTGGCCTGCTGATGTCAGGCAATGTTCCTGTGTGTGTGTGTGTGTGTGTGTGTGTGTGTGTGTGTGTGTGTGTGTGTGTGTGTGTGTGTGTGTGTGTGTGTTGTGTGTGTGTGTGTGTGTGTGTGTGTGTGTGTGTGTGTGTGTGTGTGTGTGTGTGTGTGTGTGTCTGTGTCTGTGTCTGTGCTGTCTGTGTCTGTGTCTGTGTGCCTCTGTGTGAGTCTGTGTGTGGTCACTGGTTCAGATCTTCCTGTGTGTGTGTGTGTGCGTGTGTGTGTGTGTGTGTGTGTTGTGAGTGTGTGTGTGTGTGTGTATGCGCGCGCGCGCGCGCGCGCGTGTGTGTGTGTGTGCGTGCGTGCGTGTGTGTTTTGTGTGTGTGTGTGTGTGTGTGTGTGTGTGTGTGTGTGTGTGTGTGTGTGTGTGTGTGTGTGTGTGTGTATGTGGTCACTAGCTTATTTCTTCTCTTTTTCTTTTTGTCATCTGTGACATTTCGTTTACCCTCCTTTCTATCATTTTTCTTTTTTGTGTCTTGTTTAAGTCTTGTTTTCATTCTTGTCCCTGTTTTGTTTCGTTTTTGTTGTTGTTCTTTGGTCTTGTTTTCATTCTTGGGTTGAATTTTTTTTTTATAAACCTTGTCCTATTCTTGTGTATGTTTGTTTTAGATTTGTTTTGATGTTTTTGCGTTTCCTTCTGCGTTGCGCTTTTGTTTATTGATTGTTCACTTGCTTGGTTATGTGAGTGTGATAGAGGTGCTGGCGATAGTGAATGTGGAGTGTGTGTGTGTGTGTGTGTGTTTGTGTGTGTGTTTGTGTGTGTGTGTGTGTGTGTGCGCGCGCGTATGTTTTTTTCTTCATTTTATCTTATTCGTTTATATCAAAGATAATGGGATAAGCACTCTTGTGCTTTTTTTACATCCAGTCGCCATGTGTATGCAGTTTTGTAAATGTCATCTATTCCCACCGGCACACGATAGCCTACTCTTACGACAAGCGGAACAGGATTTAATGTGTGCGCAGGATATTCTGTGTGTGTTCACACACAGGGCCTCGGTTTAAAGTCTTATCCGAAGGACTTTGGGGGAGAGTGGAGTGAGCACTGATGTTTACTCCAGGAGAAAAATATCCTCGAACGGAGTGTGTGTGTGTGTGTGTATGTGTGTGTGTGTGTGTGTGTGTGTGTGTGTGTGTGTGTGTGTGTGTGTGTGTGTGTGTGTGTGTGTCGTGTGTGAGTGTGAGTGTGAGTGTGTGTGTGTGTGTGTGTGTGTGTGTGTGTGTGTGTGTAGTGTGTGTGTGTGTGTGTGTGTGTGTGTGTTGTCGCTAGTTGTATTTGTTCCCTTTGTATGTCATCGGTGATGTTTTGTTTACTCTGGTGTTCATTACTTTCTTTTTTGCTAGGAGTTTTTTAAAAAATATTGTTTTCAGTATATTCTTTGTTTTCTTCACTTTGTATTCATTCCTGTTGTTGGGGGGGGGGGGGGATCTGCTTTGGCTTTATGCCTTTGTTGATTGTTCACTTGCTTTGCTATGTGAGTGTAGGGGGGTGTGTGGGGGGGGAGTGACTGTGTGTATGCGTGCGTGCGTGCGTGCGTGTGTGTGTATGTGTGTGTACGGGGGGGTGGGGGGTATGGGTGTACTTTGCCTTTTATTCCTGTTACTATTCTCAATCTTTTTATCTCCCCTATTATGTTTCTTTTTCAAACTTTCAAAACTGTCCTGGTTTCTTCTTTCCAGTTCTGTTCTTCTTTCATGCTCTCTGTGTTTGTCCGACATTTTGTATGTCACACGTTTTTGTTCCTTGTGTATACTCGTTTATTTCATTGCTGTTTCCTTTCTGTTCATGTTTTAAATGTTGTTCATCTATAGAGGGAGGGGGTGTTGTTTGTTTGGTTTTCATTTGTGTAATGTTTTGTTTAGCTGCTGCTGTGAGTTGGTTTCAAAATGTATGTTGACGACGAACAGACTTTGTTTTTTATATATACTTTTGACATAAACATCCTTTTTTGTTAACCCAAAAAATATTGATTAGGATTTGGTAACTCAGGGTGATAAAAGGAAAGGGCAGATGCGTTTTTGCTGCTGTTGTTTTACGTTCCTAAAATAATGAAATTCGTCTCATCCGACACACATGGGCATCATTATGAAACTGTAAGCATTTACTAGATGAAAAGTTTGCCTGGTTTGCTGTTTCAAGCACTTCACCATAATTACAGGCAGCTGCATTTCGACTTTATAGGATTATTTCCTTCTACGATGATGAGGACATATTGATGTTCTGAGAGACTGTAATTGGGAGATGAACAGATGACAGACACAACACCTACTGTTCGAGAAATGTTCGGTTTGATCACCAGATCCTTGAGTCGTGATTTCGAATCCTGACGACGTCTGGTGATTGAGGTGGGGAGTTTTGCTATCTCAAGTCAACTCCATTTAAACACCCTTCGGGGGACTTCCTGTGCTTCGTTATACACCACGTGAACATCGTAAATGCACGTTAATACCTGCAATTCACTCAGTCTGTAGTTTACGGAAACATGAACATCCAAGCATTGTCCCGAAGTCGGATGCGGCTATCACCCATGATGGGCAAAATGATTGTATGCACAACACTCTCCATTGGTGGGGAAAATGATTGTATGCACAACACTCTCCATTGGTGATTCTTGGAGCTCTAGCCGAGGAGAAAAAAACTGATGAAGATGATTATGATAACAGCTTTTGATATACTATTATCAATACTACTATCATCAGCATCGCTTTTTTCTATTGACATCTTCTACTTCCTACACTCAAACTACTGCTCCGGTGGGAATGCCGGGGACCTGTCAGTATAAATACCACCCCTATTTCCTTCTTTCTGATAATTCTGTGCTAGGAATTCCCTCTTTTCTATCCCTCTCTGCACTGATCGTCTTCTTCCTGTCACCTCCTCTTTGTCTGTCATCTGCCTCCATGATCCATCGCCCCTGCCTTTTTTCCAGACAGACAGAATATAATTATTCTGTCCTCACATGCCGAGGTGGGCTGGGCCAGGTCAGAAGTGCCAGGCGCTTAACGGCAGCACAGTGCATTTCCGCTCATATGACAGATAACAACAGTTGCTGTCTGAGCTTTCGATAGAAAAGAACAAAAATGCTATTATTACCATCACTTTTTATACTACTACTACTACTAGCTGCTGCTGCTGCTGCTGTCGCTGCTGCTGCTGCTGCTACTACTACTACTACTACTACTACTACTACTACTACTACTACTACTACTACTACTACTACTACTACTACTACTACTACTACTACTACTACTACTACTACTGCTGCTGCTGCTGCTGCTGCTGCTGCTGCTGCTAGTACTAATATTATATCTACAACGCGTATAATATTTTAAAAAACATATGTAAATATTAGAAATGAAAAACCAATCAAGATAGTGATCAAGGCGATAATAGTGAAAGCTACACATGAGAAGCAAGTCTAACCTGATGCCGTAACAGGCACACTGGGTTGCCTCCCCTGAGACACAGATGTCAGCCTTCTGCTGCAATGTGTGTGTGTGTGTGTGTGTGTGTGTGTGTGTGTGTGTGTGTGTGTGTGTGTGTGTGTGTGTGTGTGTGTGTGTGTTTTGTTGTGTTCCACACACGTTTTTTGTTGTTATGTTTTCAAAGTACGGCAGTTTTGTTTTCTCTCTTTCCTGTCATTGATGTTATGTTTCTCCTGTTTCGTGTTTTCTTCTTTTGTGTGTGGCGACTGAGTTTTGTTTGTTTGTTTGCTTGCTTTGTGTTTGTTTATTGCCTGCCTTTGTATGTTTCTGTCTGTTTTCTTTTTGTGTTCTCTTTCCTTCTCTTTTTTCAGTGCTTGTTTTTCTTTTCTCTTTCCACACATTCATCTCGCACTGCTTTTTCTGTTTTGATGCTAGTGTGTTTCAGTTTTGCTTTTATTGTTATTTTATTTCTCGGTCTTGTTCTGCACCCCCTCTCCACCTCCCTGTCTACCCCTCTTCCTAGTCTGTCTTATCAGAAAGGGCGAGGGAAGCTGTTCTTGATTGCTGTGGCCATTATTTTTCTCTTCTTTTTCTTTCTTTCTGTCGTGTCTTTGCTTTTTCTTTTCTTTGTTTTCTACTTTTTTCTGTTCTCTCTGTTGAGTATTTTTCTGTCTGTATGTATGTATGAAACTCTGTCTGTCTGTCTGTCTGTCTGTCTGTCAGTCTCTCTTTTCTTTCTTTCTTTCTTTCTTCTTTCTTTCTTTCTTTCTTTCTTCTTCTTTCTTTCTTTCTTTTCATTCATTCGTTCATTCTTTCTTTCTTTCCTTCTGTCTGTCTGCTTTCTGTCTGTCTCTCCGTCTCCATCCCTGTCTCTATCTCTGTCTCTCTCACTGTCTTTCTTTTTCTGTTCCTGTCTGACTCTGTTGTGTGTGTGTGTGTGTGTGTGTGTGTGTGTGTGTGTGTGTGTGTGTGTGTGTGTGTGTGTGTGTGTGTGTGTGTGTGTGTCTCTCTCTCTCTCTTCTCTCTCTCCTGTATCTCTCTCTGTCTCTCTCTGTCTCTCTCTCTGTGGTTTTTCCTTTCATTTCCTTTTTTACGATTGTTTTTCTTTTTTTGAGACAGCATGGTGTAAAGAAAACATTTCGAGTTCGAGTTCGAGTTCGAGTTCGAGCTCGAGTTCTCTCTCTCTCTCTCTCTCTCTCTCTCTCTTTCCTCCTCTCTCCTTCTCTCCTCTCTCTCTCTCTCTCTCTCTCTCTCTCTCTCTCTCTCTCTCTCTGTCTCTCTTCTCTCTCTGTCTCTCTGTCTCTCTGTCTCTGTCTCTCTTCTCTCTCT
>CM060316.1:1312166-1329666 GCA_030674155.1 Stramonita haemastoma | reverse complement strand
AGCTTAATTCCAGCCATGTTATCTTTACAGCCAGAAAGCACAGTTACCTTACATATGTCAATATTATTTTACAACACTCAAGTAACAATAAGCTTACTTCCCGCCACGCTATCGTTTACAACCAGAAAACACCCCAAATAAATAAGTGCAGTACATCTTGTAAGTTTTCAATGAGAGGGAGTTGTACACAGTTTTTTATTTTTCTCAAGAAAGTCAATTGGGTAGTCAAGTGCCACTGGTGTGTGCTCACTACTAAAAAAAATATCCATTTTGTATAGGGCTGTCATAAAATACAGTACAGGATAAATGGAAGCAATATGGTAGAAACAAATCTTGATATTTTAAAATAAAATGCAACATTTTCTTCAGTCATTAAATGGACAAGTTTGGATTTTATCTCATTTTTATGGCATTCCAATTGCAATTTTAGACATACCACCGCACATTTACAGCTGATATTCTAGTACAAGTTTTAATTAGGCATGAGGCAAAATGAAAGTTGGTTTTGGTTTTTGTTTTTTGTGAGGAAACTGCTTGTGATACTTGCAGCCCACAAGCAAAAAACCCAACCCATGAATAAAACTTAACATACTACTGACAAATGGGGTTTCAAATTAACCATTTCAGGGAAGTAAAATCCTTCCTTTGGCAAACAAATAATTTTCTTCTACCAGATTTGGTGGAACAACAAATGTAAACATTGTTACACAAAATGCACCACAGCATTTTTTTAAAAAACATTGTAATTTTAAAGCGACATATCCATACTTTCTCTTCCTTCATTTAAAAAACGCGGCAAATGTTTCAAAGTCAACTGTAAGACAGTTGCAAATCAAGCAATGTTACAAAGAGTTCTCTAAACTACACAAACATAGAACTTTATTTGTCAGAACTTGAAAAAAAAATGGCAATAAACAATTTCCGATTCTGCTTCTTTTCTTTGTCAAAGTGCATTATATGCCTAGATATTTTCATAGAATTTTATTCTAAAATTTATAAAAGCAAAAAAAAACTAACAAGCCCCCCACACAGGCACACTTAATGTACTAATAAACTGTACCATTAATCTTTCAGATGTCTTGGTTTTTCATAAGCTGTATTGGTGTAATATCTGTTATCTATCTGCTAGCGGAAAATCAATACATCAATACACACAAACATCATTCCAATGCAAAGGCAAGCATAGAACCTGGAACTAAACTATAATAAATTATACGGTATTTCTTGTATTCAATCAAATAATAAACCGAAACATTTAATCCTAAAATTGTATTTCATGCATTGTATTTCATAAAAATTGCGAAAACAAATACAATTGTATTTCCCACATTCAACCGCATACAAAAACGAAAAACCTACTATCTTAATTCTTGCATTCACTTTCATAAAACAAAAAAGACTTGTATATATCTGGCATTCAATTTCATAAAAACTGAAAAACGTACTTATATATTTCTTAGCCTACATTAAATAAAAACAAATGTAATATATACACTAATGTGTTTCTTGCGTTCGATCTCATCAAAATCGAAGAATGAACTATTATAATTCTTACATTCAACTGAATAAAAAAAAAAAAACCCGAAACATGCTATATTGCATTTCTTTCATTCAATTTCTTCTGTTTAAAACAACATGAAAAATATATTATTCTATTTCTTGCATTCAACCTTATGAATAAAACCAAAAAAAAATGCTATGTGAAGAAAAATACACCTCTCTCTCTCCTCTCTCTCTCTCTCTCTCTCTCCTCTCTCTCTCCTCTCTCTCTCTCTCTCTCTCTCTCAAAAAGAAAAGATGTGAATATGGATGACCATTCCTCAAACATTCCTATAGTCTTCTTCCTCTTCCTTCCTCACCTGAATATAAATACAAGACAACCAGCCGTCTTTCAAACATGCATGCAAACGCTATCATGCACATGTACGGGCATGCATGCGTTCATGTCTATCTCTTACACACTACCACACTGACAGTATTCCTTTCAATTTACCAACGTACACATACGCAATCACATTTCTTCATTTTCTTCACATTAAGTGTATAACGTAAATTTTACAGCAGTATGCGGATACTAGTTTTGCCTCCTGGATAATTGTTTTTTTTAATGTTCTTGTGATAATCACAGGACCAGGTCATTTTTCTCGGACACTTTCTGAATCAATGTAAAGAAAAAGGTTTAAAAATAATTAAGAAACGGCCAACGACACCAGTAGTCAACCATACATTATGTATTTATCCAAAACTAAGAAGTAGCAATCATATTCTTAACTGCTTTTCCACTTAAAAATATAAACTAACAACTCGAACACTTATGATATATCATTCCGAAGATACACCTGCAGTATACACACGAGCGCGCTCACACTTTGTGCCAGTGGGGACGGATTGCAAAATGTGTAAACTAAATGCGCGGAGAGATTGAATATGAAAGAAACAGCACACAGTGCTTATTCCATTAACCTCGTAAAAAAAGAGTTTATGATCTCTCTCTCTCTCTCTCTCTCTCTCTCTCTCTCTCTCTCTCTCTCTCTTCTCTCTCTCTCTCTCTCTCCTCTGTCTCCCTCTCTCCTTCCCTCCCCTGTTGGCGGGAACGAATGATAGAATTTGCAAAGTCGCGTGCACACGGAGAACTGGTTGTAAGCACACAAGTGCTTAATTCATTATTTTCAAAATAGAAATTTTAGAATGGGGGAATGGGGGACAAAATATGCCACAACGCAGGTACTCCGAGTCGATGTAGACAAATGTACGAGTGCTTATCCCTTAACAAAAAAAAGCGCGCGCGCGCACACACACACACACACACACACACACACACACACACACACACACACACACACACACTCCTCAATGTTAAAGAATGAAATAAAAAGAATACAGTCCTTTCATTCCTACTGACCTAAACATACCTTCTACCCCTTCTTTAAACACCTGCTCTATAACACATCCCCTCCTCTTCCCCCAAATCCCCCCTCCCCCACCCTGTCAGTTCCATCACTTTGTCATTCCCCATTCTAAAATTGTGCAGTATTTAATCTACACCCTTAGTTTTGTTTTTAAATATCTTAATATTTTCCTGAACTTCCCCCTACTCTATATACGATGACTACCTATCCCTATCCATGACTACCTATCCGCTATCGATAACTACCTGTCCCCTATCGATAACTACCTACCCCCTATTGAGAACTACCTACCCCCTATTGAGAACTACCTATCCCCTATCCACGACTACCTATGCCCTATCCGTAACTACCTATCCCCTATGACTATTCCCTATCATTGACTACCTATCCCCTACCCATGACTACCTATCCCCTACCCATGACATACCTATCCCCTACCCATGACTACCTATCCCCTACCCATGACTACCTATCCCCATCCATAACTACTTATCCACTATCCATAACTACCTATCCACTATCCATAACTACCTATCCCCTATCCATAACTACCTATCCACTATCCATGACTACCTATGCTCTATTGGCTGGCATTCGCACATTCAGTCTTCATAGGCATTTCCACAGACCTTAACAACCTAGGTACTTATTCCTTTCTAATATTTCCTTCATCACCATTCTGCCCCCCAATCCTCCATTTCTACCCCCCCCCCCCCCCCTGTAGGAATGGGGAGGAGCTGTCAGCAGTATAAATCGTATCAACCCCCCCCCCCCCCCACTTCTGGAAACTCTGTGCGAAATTCCTTCCTTTCTTTCCTGATCTTTCTGCCTTCTTCCTCTTCTTCCTATCGTCGTGGTGTCTATTTCTAGCTTTTGCTCCATTTTCCTGCCGTTTAAAAAAGGCAAAAGATAATGATTCTCTCCTGCGCCAAAATTATATGCACTGGGCCTGCCTTGTCAGGCGCTTAACGGCAGCACAACGCATTTTCGCTCATATGACAGACATCAGTAGTTGCTGTCAGAGTACGACGGTGTGAAAGAATACGTTTCTACAACTACCCCCAGCCATGCAAGGAAAATATGTTTTGCCGTAGTGTCAGCATGTACCAAGGAATCTACCTGTCATCTGTGTCCACATGACGGGCCAGGGTTAGAGTAACTGTAAAGGTTAGTTGATAAGGGTTAGGGTTAGTGATAAAGGTTAAAATTGGGGTAGGGGTTGTCAGTCCGTTGGCTGGTCTGTCTGCATGCATGCATGTGGACACAAGAACAGGTAAACACTATGGTGTGTAGCTTTAGACACAACGGTGTAGATTTTTTCTATTACCCGGTTAAAAAATTAGCATAGCCAGGGAGCACAGAAGTGTTATCAACTATTTCTAATTACCAGTCCCATCAACAGCTTTGGTTGAACTTTGGTACTCGGATTTCTTAACATAAATTTCCAGTTTTCTGCTAAGTCAGTGAAGATCTTACATTCTAACAATTTTTCTCGTTTTGAACAGAAGGAATTACGCCCAAAATAGCCCACGCAATATTTAAAAAAAAAAAAAAGGAATACGCCGAAATTGAACCGCGGGGAAAACAGTCGGCTACTCCCCTTCCCCCTTCTTCCTTATCCCCACCGATCCAAACATGCGTATTCCACCCCCTCCTCCCAACATCCCTTCCCTTAAAATACATCGACCAAAAGTATGTCCCGTCTTCACTACAACCCCCTTCAGCCCTACACACACACACACAACACACACACACACACACACACACACACACACACACACACACACACACACACACACACCGCACGCAGATCACCTTGCCACACATTAAAAACCTACTCCTTTTTTTGGTAAAGTGGGTCATTGTGCATCAGTGCGAACAGATGACAAAATTGAAAAGAAAGGCATACACAGGGGGACTGGATGTATTAAAGCACAAGAGCACTTATTCCAGTATCATCGAATAATAAAAGAAAATTAGAAAACTTGTACAACACTCGTTTTTTGTAATGTACGGGAAAAATCTTTCACCTAAAAATATTTGAAAGGGACATTTAATTTAACATGCATATTTTCTTTATATTACGTGCATTTCGGAATGATATGTCAATAGTATAGATCATCCCATTGCCTTGTTCATAATAGTGTGAAATTTGATTCTACTATTACAACACTCTCTCTCTCTCCACTACTACTACTACTACTATACTACTACTACTATACTACTACTACTACTTCTACTTCTACTACTACTACTACTACTACTACTACTACTACAAAGTATTACTGTATCTGCATCCATCATCTATGATAAAAACAAACAAAAGAAAGAAAATCAAGTACTTCAATGCAGCCCAAAATGTGAGTCCTACAAGGATTGATGGGGTATCGAACAATACACTACCACAATTATGTTTTTCCCAAAATTGTCCGAATCATAAATTAAAAAAATTCACATCACAGATTATCACAAGTCCTATAAGGAATGGTGAAGACTAGCGGTTTTTTTAAACTGTGAAATATTCATTTTAATTACTTTATAAATTCGGTCTAAAAAAAAAATCTGATATGTACGAACAATATTTCAACCAATGTATGAAAAATCATTATCTCTAAAAGTAACAGCAAACGATGCCACGATCACAAAAAAACATGGAAAATGTATCAAAGAATCAGTAATCGTTTTACTGTCTTTCGAGCAGAACCATGGAGATAATAGTAGTGGCTTCCACTATCTCTTACTTCAAATCAAAACTTGAAATGCAAAATAGAGCATTGCCTGTCCTAAACGCTTGAACAAAAAGCATTCATTCCGATGTATATTACTTTTAATTGGAAAGATTTTAAACGTTGAATACTACTACAATTTTTTTTTTTAACAATATGAGAATTTTCTAATCGCATCATACTGCTACTTCAACGTGTTTCAATGACACCTTTTTAAACAAGAGTTGCTTTTCTTTAACCATCATTTCATTTGAGTCTGAAAAAGGCGAAAACAAGAAAAAGCACATCAACAAAAATACTTCAATCTGTCAAGCATCATTTGGTGTCTTATATGCATTTGAAGTTACGTCAGTCTAGAAGTATTGTCTCAGCCTATCTTTCAATCCGAATCCTTAGAAAAAGAAAACTTTCAAATATCACGTAACTTTAAATCATTAACTGTTCTATGTGCCATAAGGGGTGTAACAAGAGTTGTATGATAACTCGATGTAACTCATTTTTGAAAACAAAAAAATCAAAAAAAACTTTTTGCCCTATTGTTGCCCCATAAATATGCTATATCAGGCGATAGCATTTATGAGTTACTCAATTCATCTGAATCATTGAAAAAAAAAACACAAAACGCACAAACTACAACCAGTCAATACATTGACATGTTAGGACGAGACTTTTTTTAAAATTATATCAATAGGATTCATTAAAACTACACACGCGTGCGTGTACATGCGCACATGTTTACGCCAGGAATCCAAGTTTTCCAAGTCTAACTATGTAACAGATGCTGATTCTGTTCTTTAAAGAGCTAATGCCATTGACCTACAACAAAAGTTCATTGAATGGCATCCCTATAAATCGTTTTTATTTCAGAATAAATAAAACTGAACTAGGTTGAAGCTGCAAATCTGTCACGTAATTCAATAATGAAATAAGATTTTTTTCTCGTAAAAGTATAACTTCAAAGCTTAAAAGTGCTTATGGAACCAAAACTAAATCTCTATCGCCTCCACCATCAGATGCATTTTACATCATACTTTGTTGTTTACCTTGCCTCTTCTACATAATTTTAGATTGCAAACACCCTGCTTTTTTAAGCTCTCTTCGTTTACCAAAATTAACACAAAATTAAAAACCGATTTTCTCTTATTACATTTCATGCTCTTAACGTCTAATGGAGCAATAACTACCCCAGTGTGGAGTGTCGCATGCTTTCTAAGAATACTGACAACCCATTACTTTTCTCTGGGAGTGTTGCCGCTCTTGTGTATGGTGATGCATGCAGTCTATAATGTGACTGTTGATCACATTCGCCTCGTATTATTACAGCTCTAAAGACGGTTAATGTTTTGCAATGTTACAAGTTGTTACGTGTCTATTATGTCTGAGCGATACAGCTCTGGGATATATGGGGAATGTTATCTACTTCGACTCCATGATTTGTGGTGTTGTCTTCGGTGTTTTCTTCAATGTTGTTCTAGATGATTTTCGGTTGTTGTCTTCGATGATTTCTTCAATGTTGTTCTAGATGGTTGACGGTGTTGTCATCGATGATTTGTCGTGTTGTCTTCCATGTTGTGATTGATCATTTGCCGTGTTGTCTTCGATGTTGTTATGTAAGTCTTCAATTTTGTCCTCGATGATTTGCCGTGTTGTCCTCGATGCTGTTCGTGATGTTGTCCTCGATGATTGGATGTGTTTTCTTTTTTTTTCATTTGATTTGCCGTGTTGACTTTAATGATTTGATGTTGTCCTCGATGATTCGCCTTGTTGTCCTCGATGTTTCGCCGTGTTGTCTTCGATGTCCTCGATGGTTCGCCCTGTTGTCCTCGATGTTGTCCTCGATGATTCGCCGTGTTGTCCTCGATGTTGTCCTCGATGCTTTTCCGTGTTATTTTAGATGTTGTCTTCGGTGTCGTCCCTGATGATTTTTCGAGTTACTTTCGATGTTGTCCTCGATGCCTCGATGTTATATTCGATGCTTTGCCGTGGTGTCCTCGATGGTGTCCTCGGTGTTGTCCTTGATGATTTGTCGTTTTGTCTTTGATGTCATTGATGTTGCTGTGGTTTTTTTCGATTGTCAATGTTGTTCTCGATGATCTGCTATGTTGTCTTCGATGATTCACCGTGTTGTCCTCGATGTTGTCTTCAATGATTTGCCACGTTGTCTTCGATGTTGTCCTCAATGGTTTTCCAACCTTGTCTTCGATGTTGTCCTCGTTGTTGTCCTCAATGATTTGCGGTGTTGTCCTCGATGCTGTTCTCGATGATTTGCTGCGTTTTCGATGTTGATGCTTTTTCCGTTTTGTCCTTGATGTTGATGACTTGCCATATTGAATTGATGTTGTCCTTGATGTCATCAATGATTAGCCGTGTTGTCCTTGTTTCTCGATGTCGTCATCAATGATTTGCCGTGTTGTCCTCGTTGTTCTCGGTGTTGTCAGTGATGATTTGCCAGTTATCATCGGTGTTGTTGCTGACCAGTTGCTGACCAGTTGTGTAGCGTCCCTCATGTCCACCCTGACGACCATCTTGGTTATGGGTCTTGTTGTTACTGACGCTCTCCCCTTGTAGAAAAGGCAGGTAAATATGGCTGCCCTCACACATTACTGTCAGGTCAGGTCAGGTCAGGTCACTGGCCCCTGATTCCAGACCACAGCCCCTGAAAGAAAGTCATTATCAGTACGGCTCTGTGTGCGCGCACGCACGCACGCGTTTTGCGTGTGAGTGAGTGATGAGTGAGTGAGTGAGTGAGTGAGTGAGTGAGTGAGTGAGTGAGTGAGTGAGTGAGTGAGTGAGTGAGCGAGCGAGCAGAGAGCGAGCGAACGATATGCGTGTGTGCGTCCGTGCGTGTGTGTGTACATCCCTGTGTTACGCATGCACTATAGTTTTTCGTTCCTCAGCCAGAGTTCCAAGGTTCACTAATGGCGACACTTTGCAATATGAAAACATTGTTTGCCTACCAGTAAGGTAGCTAGATTCCGACTTCGCGGATGTCTAAACAAAATGTGCATGCTTTTAAAACTGGTCGTCGTAAGTTTATACAAATAGCCTCTCCTTCCCTAACGCAAAACAGGGTTTAACATCTACCCAATATGTTCTGCGTGCGTCTGAAGGTACGATCTTGGCTAAGTCTCATCCGAAAGACTTTCGGAAGAGTGGAGTCGGTACTGATGTTAACTTCAGGAAAAAATCTCTAATGGAAGTCTCATAGGTGGCTCGAACCCGGGCCGTAAGATAATAAGCTGAACGCTCTAACCACTAGGCTATCTCGGTTCTCGACAGAAATAGATAATGCCCAGTGATTACATACATTTCGAAATAAAGTTACCAAGTACACTATTTCTGCACATCTTTGTATCTGAGTAAATTTCCAAATTAAATTATCAAGTACACAATTTCGGTACATTTCTAAAAAAATTCCAAAACAAAGTTATAAAACACACTATTTCTGACATTTTTTTCCCCAAATAAATTCCAAGCAAGGAAACATTATTTCAACACAATAAGCAGCAAAGAAACCAAAACACACGAAAATGTGTGCGCGCGCACGCGCACGCGCACACACCACCCACACACACACACACACACCCCACACACACACACACACACTCACTTTACAATTTAAAAACAAATCTTCATGACTCAGCGTGCTAAACCAGAAGGGAAGTATCTTTTACTCGAAGACTTAGTTTAACACCCCATATCTGAATCAAAGACACCCCATATCTGAATCATGTACAATAAAGTCTCTCCACTATAGCTGTACACTTCTTATATACTTACACGTCCCAAGCATTTGACGAAGTCTGTTATCCGCTACAACTGTACACATATACTCACATGTTCTAAGCATATTTTGATGAGGTCAGCTTTGTAGACGGTAGCCTCATTTTTGAGGAGACGGCTTCCGGATGATCCACATGATGGCTTTCAGGAGAAGACTCTCAGATGATCTACATGATGACTCACCACAGAGAAGGACTCTCAGATGACCCACACGACCACTCACCAGATTAGGACCCGCGTGGAATAAATATGGGAAGGAAGGAGCCAAAGGAAATGCTGTGAACATGTGAGAGATGACAAAGCCCCAATCCCTCATCACCACTGTCCCCAAAACTGTGTAGGTGGTGTGTATACAGACACCAAGATCACTGTAGGTGGTGGTATTCATAGCCACCAGGATAAGTGTAATTGGCGGTGTTTACGGACACCGAGATCACTCGGTGGCGGTGTTTACGGACACCAGGATCAGTGTCGGTGGTGGTGTTTAACGGCACACCGGGATCAGTGTAGGTGGTGGTGTTAGACACTAAAATCAGTGTAGGTGGTGGTGTTTACGGACACCAAGATCAGTGTAGGTGGAGGTGTTTATGGACACCAGGATCACTGTAGGCGGTGGTGTTTACGGACACCAGGGTCAGTGTAGGCGGTGGTGTTTACGGACACCAGGATCAGTGTAGGTGGTGGTGTTTACGGACACCAGGATCACTGTCACCCAGGTTGCCCCTCCTGTTATCCTTGCCTTTAAGTTTTGTTCCCTACTTTTTACTTTTATAGCTTTATGGGTTTTTATTATTATATTCTCTGTACATTATTTTCTGTTCTATGTCTTTTTGATGAAAAATATTTAGGTTTTATTTCATTTATTTTATTCCTTATTCTACGTTTTATTTTCTATTTTATTTTGTCTACTTTTATCATTGAGCAAGGATTGAGGATGCAACCAGAAGTGTGGTGCCCAGCGATCGTATGACGGCAGCCTACTGACCGGGCAGTCAGTCCGAATTCCAGCAAACGAACGCGACTGAGTCCACTAGACTGGCCTCGACTTGCAGCGGGAAAAAGTTGAAATTTGCGCGTGCGCGAGAACTGGAAGAGGAAGCTGGTAGCAAAACCTTCAGGGGTGAGTGCCTGAAGACTACGGGATTGGTAAAGGTGAAAGGGAGGAAAATGTGCAGGTGAGACAGGTGTCCCTTCTTTGAGTGGTGACCATTGTCCAGACGTCTCACAACCGGTTGTGTTGCATTTCTGGTCGTGCCTGTGAAATCGGTTGTTGCAAAGCGGCAGTAGTGTGGTCAGTAGCTGTGTGCATACTGGCTGACCTCTGTAGACTTTCCAATGGGGAAAACTGCATGCAGTAGGCCTACGGAGACTGCTCACTTCGCGCGCTGCGCTTTCATAGGTGAACGGTCATGCAGACTCACTTTGCCAGCGTATTGAAATATTTTGGAGTTCTGTAGCTCAATTTTGTGTGATCAGGAAGCATGCAGGAACCTCATGAAAACGAGTCTTCGGGACGGAATGATATCCCCAGTCACAAGACCAAAGCAGTCAGATGCGCTGGGCCTGACTTATCAGGCTCTCAGCGGCAGCGCAACGCGTTTTCGCTCATATTACAGGCAACGGTAGTTGCTGTCTAAACGTTCCACGCAAAAAAAGAGGAAGATCCCATGTTTTCCAGTTGTTCCAAATAAAAAAATAAAACTTTCAGGGATTTGTTGCATGCCGAAGTTGGATGCCTTAGGCCTGACTTGTCAGGCACTTCACGGTGGCGCAAGGCCTTTTCGCTCATATGATAGACATCAGAAGTTGCTGTCTGAGCGTTAAATAAAAAAGAAGAAAATGCGATAATTTCCTGTAGTACCAGATCTAAAAAAAACCCTTCAGGGCTTCGTTTGGTGCTGCGATCGGATGCGCGGGGCCTGACTTGTCAGGCATTTAACGGCAGCACAGGGCGTTTTTCGCTCATTTTAACAAGACAGCACTAGATGCTTGTCCCAGAGAGAGTTGGACGAAGCAATAGCAGAAGCTTGGTTGCATTTCCTGTGTCTTCATTCCCTCCCCTTTTACTGACCAACACGGGCCTAACCAGTGAGTCATGCGGGTCAGGGCGTGTGCGGTGAGGAGCTCAAAGGCTGGTGTGAAGTGTCTGAAAGCAAAGATATACATACATTGCATACATTGCATACATGCATACATTGCATACATAATACATACATACATACATACATACTACATACGTACGTACGTACATACATACATACATACATACATACATACATACATACATACATACATACATACATACATACATACATACATACATACATACATACATACATACATACATACATACATACATACATACATACATATACATACACTCCCGAAGTCAGAATGCGGCTACCTTCATAGTAGGCAAAAACTGTGGCAAACAAAAATCTAAACCTTGGTGAACCTCAGAGCTCTAGTCGAGGAACAAAAATGCATATGTGTTAAATAGGATTCTATTTGTCTAACCAGAGGGAGTGTGTGTGTGTGTGTGTGTGTGTGTGTGTGTGTGTGTGTGTGTGTGTGTGTGTGTGTGTGTGTGTGCGTGTGTGTGTGCGTGTGTGCGCATGTGTGTACGTGTGTACGTGTGCGTGTCGGTGCGCCCTCGCCCGCGCATATACACCCATACCAAAGTGACTTTTTGAACAACCCTGCCTCTTTTCCCAATTTGATGAAATAAATCGAAGTGAGTGTCAAAGTCCTTCGGATAATTCTATATAAACGGAGGCGTCATAAGCCAATACAGGCAGACCATCTTACACATCTTGCATTTTAGAAGAGTAGACCATTTAGTACCAGGTAGGAAGGGATTAACAACTTCAAACAATGCAGGAACACTACGGACGTGTTTAGACATTATCCCCCCTCTCCCCCGGAAAAAACGGTGGCATACGTAAACATATTCCTATTATTAAATTTCGAATCTCTAGCCGAAGAACGAAAACAATGCTCAAAAATTTCAAAAATTGTCAAGAAATGAGAGAGAGAGAGAGAGAGAGAGAGAGAGAGAGAGAGAGAGAGAGAGAGAGAGAGAGAGAGAGAGAGAGAGAGAGAGAGAAAAGAAAGAAAGAGGGAGGGAGAGAGAGAGAGAGAGAGAGAGAGAGAGAGAGAGAGAGAGAGAGAGAGAGAGAGAGAGAGAGAGAGAGAGAGAGAGAGAGAGAGAGAGAGAGAGAGAGAGAGAGAACTCGAACTCGAAATTTTAAATGAGGGTAATTGGGTAAGCCAGAGGCTTCTTTACACCAGGCCCTCATGGGGACAAAATGAAAGAAATATGAATAAATCAATGAATTAATAAACAAATAAATGTAACATATTAAGAAAATCAGTCAGTCATATTACAATTCAATTATTGATAAATCAGAAATTCAATGAAGTACCACATAAGTGAACCCATCAAGTTACTAAACAACAATCAAACACGAAAAACTACCCTCTCTAACACCCACTACCCTAAACAAACAGTTCTTCCCAAGAGAGAGAGAGAGAGAGAGAGAGAGAGAGAGAGAGAGAGAGAGAGAGAGAGAGAGAGAGAGAGAGAGAGAGAGAGAGAGAGAGTGGGGGGAGGGGGGAGACAGAGAGAAAGACAGACAGGCAGACAGGCAGGCAGGCAGACTAAGACAGTCTGTGAGAAAAATGAAGAGAGCGGGAGGGGCGAGAGAATAGCGTCTACCAAAATTAAAAAGACGGAAAGAACTAGACTGCCTAAAATTGTTACAACAACAAACCAAAAATCAAAACAAAACGTTGAAATACAGGAAAATCGGTAAAAAAGTAAATATAGAAAAAAGAAAGAAAGAAAGAAACGAAGAAAGAAAGAAACAAAGAAACAAAGAAAGAAAGAAAGAAAGAAGAGAGAGAGAGAGAGAGAGAGAGAGAGGAGAGAGAGAGAGAGAGAGAGAGAGAGACAGAAGACAGACAGACAGACAGACAGACAGACAGACAGACAGACAGACAGACAGACAGACAGACAGACAGAATGTCAAGTGTATCAAATTGTCTACACAAATATAATACACATCATTATACTCACTTTTAGTTGATGGTTGAAGTCCTGTTTTTCTTTGCAGTCCCCCAGTGAACAGACAGCTCAGTCTGTTTTTTCAGTCTTGAAATGAGAAGTTTTTGAACAAAAACTTGAATCTTCAACCTTGATTGATAGTCTGGGATGAAAAAATATCTAGATCTTCAGCAGAATTGGGAGTAACGTCCTGCGCTGGTCCCAAGCTGACACTATGGGCGCGGACTTCATGACCCCGGAGAAGATGCAGGTGGCCTGATTCTGCAGCTATCTCACTGATGATAATTATGGCGAGTCAGTGCTGGGCATGGCATAGTGCCCCCCATGCTGTCATGCCATGTCATGTCATGTCATGTTGTACCCAAACGCTGATGCCTGCATCTGCACTTCATGTTTCTGCTTGCAGTCCTTTCAGGAGGGCAAAGTTGTTCCTTGGCTGTGGTGATGGCGGTGGTGGTGGTGGTGGTGGTGGCGGTGGTGATGGTGGTGGTGATGGTGGTGGTGGTGGTGGTGATGGCGGTGGTGGTGGTGGTGGCGGTGGTGGTGGTGGTGGTGATGATGGTGGTGGTGGTGGTGATGATGATGGCGGTGGTGGTGGTGATGATGGCGGTGGTGGTGGTGATGGCGGTGGTGGTGGTGGTGATGGCGGTGGTGATGGCGGTGGCGGTGGTGGTGGTGGTGATGATGGCTGTGGTGGTGGTGATGGCGGTGGTGGTGGTGGTGATGGCGGTGGTGATGGCGGTGGTGGTGGTGGTGGTGATGATGATGGCGGTGGTGGTGGTGATGGCAGTGGTGGTGATGATGGCAGTGGTGGTGATGATGGTGGTGGTGGTGATGGTGATGATGGTGGTGGTGGTGGTAGTGGTGGTGATGACGGTGGTGGTGGTGATGGTGGTGGTGATGGCGGTGGTGATGGCAATGGTGGTGGTGGTGATGATGGCGGTAGTGGTGTGGTGGTGATGGCAGTGGTGGCGGAGGTGGTGATGATGGCGGTGGTAGTGGGGATGATGATGGCGGTGGTAGGGGGATGATGATGGCGGTGGTAGTGGGGATGATGATGGCGGTGGTAGTGGGGGTGATGATGGCGGTGGTAGTGGGGGTGATGATGGCGGTGGTAGTGGGGGTGATGATGGCGGTGGTAGTGGGGGTGATGATGGCGGTGGTAGTGGGGGTGATGATGGCGGTGGTAGTGGTGATGTCCACAGCAATGGTTAGGGAGGTGGTATTGGTAGTGATGGTGGTGGTGGTCTGCTGCTTGTCAGCCGTCTTGATGACACATGGCTCTTCTGTGAAGAAGAAAACAGTTTTACTATTCTAGCAATAAAAAGCTAGGAGCATGCTGCCCACAAAATAAATCGTGAAACTTGCTATCTTACAATAGTGCAACATTAACGCATTTATTCTTTTGATGCTATTGCTATGACAATCATTGAATGCGAAATTATGTAGCTTAATAACGTGTCTGTGTATGTTTACGTGAATAGGTCTGTTCCGTTTCTATGATTTTCAAATCTTTGTGTGATAAACCAAACCATTATGCTATTCTATTTCTTTCAACTGTGCGAACCATTCTTCTTCTCGTAATCACAGTCATTCCCTCCTCATACCGTAGTTCTTATACGAAACAAATGCGGGCATGGAATGGATTAGCCAGGTGGTTAGAACGTTGAGCTTGTGATCTGATGGTATGACATCATCCCACCACCTCGGCGCTTGTTGACATCTTTTGTTCGGGAGTTAACACCAGTACCGACCCCCCCCCCCCCCCCCCACAAATCCTTTAGAATTCCGTCGTGGAAATGCCGGGGACTTGTCACGTAAATAGCATCCTCACCTTCTGGAAATCCTGCTTTATGAATTTCCCCTTTTCTATCTCTCTGTTTCTACATTCTTACTCTTTCCTGTCACCTCCCACTTGTCCATTTCCAGCTTTCCTCGTCCATTGTTCTGCTCTTTTCCCAAAAAGACTTGAAACAATTCTCTTCAGTATCTAAAGTCAGATGTGGCGGTCTTCTTTTGTTAGGGGCACCCCCTCCAAAAAAGGTCCTAGAAAAAAAAAAGTAGCAAGACCCACCAAAACACCACAATACTACACAAAAACAGCATTAATTTTACCTGTAGCCTCAGGTCAAAACTGCCCCGAATGGTCGCGCGGCGACAGTGATATAATATTGAATCATTGTGCCTGCGTAGACATGAAGTGGCCTCAGCGCTGGTCCCATGTAGAGTGAAGTGAAGAGAAGAGGGGTGCCCCAACACGTTCACTGCTCGTCACCTGACCGAGTTCATGTTCACGTGCATCATGGAATGAAGCGTGTTGCACTGACGGTATTAGAAAAACTTGTTGAGCACCACACTGAAAGAGTTCTCAGCTGTTTGCTCCTGTCTTTTCTGTATGTTTCTGTTTATCTTTGTGATTTATTTGTTTTATAGTATTTTGTTTTATACTACTTTACATCACAGCAGATTTCTTTGCATGAAATTCAGGTTTCCCTCCCAAGGCAGACCACGTTGCCTTAAGTGCAGCGCCATCCTTTTTTTTCTTCTTTTTTCTGTCTGTATTTTGTTTCCATATCAGAGTGGCATTTTCAACAGAATTTTGTCAGGGACAACCTTCTTGTTGCCGTCAGTTCTTTTACGTGTGCTAAATAATGATGTGTAACACACGGGACCTTGGTTTATTGTCTCATCTGAAAGACTAACACCCAGACCACCACTCATGATCTAATGGATGGGGGACAGTGTTGGGCTTAAACGGGATTTAAACCACTGCACACTCTGACCCAGACTTTTCTTTTTCTGGGCAGGCGGTTACCTGTAGACCACTGATCCATTCTTTGATTTCAAGGACAAAGAAATAAACCACCAGTTTGAGTTCCATCTTATCCCGACTTGCACAGTAACAGAGCCCACGGCATCAAGAAAGTGCTCTACTGTATGCATATACACTTTTCAAGCATATTTTGATATGAGTGGCGCTGTTCTTGTGGCATTACCAAAGCCCCTAATGCAGTGCTTGAATGAAAATGGGCATAGTGTACGCAACAATACACAATATCAGACATAAAAAACATAATAGAAAATATGATGCGCCACAGCACAGTCTAGGGCATACGCTTTATGCACACACAGTGAAAATAACACACAAACATGGGTGCGTGCACTCATGCACACGGGTATAAACACCACCAAGAATGCTTGTGGAGAAGATGGGACAATGGGACATAAAGCCAGTAGGAGTCGCGTCATACCCCAACTTTTGCACAACAACAGAGCCCACGGCATCATGAAACTGCTCTATTGTATGTATACCTACTGTACAAACATTTTTCATATGGATGACGCCGTTAATATGGTGACATAACAGTTCCGAAGAGGGCAGCTTGGTTTGAATGTATCAAGTCTATCGGAACGAAAGCTGGAACAGTGTACGCATAAATACATAGTATTACCCATAGTATTAATGATAATTTACAATATGATGCACCACAACACAGTGCAGGGCCGCTGCCACATGCGCACACAGAGCAAAACACACACACAAACATGAGCACTCACACGCATGCGCTACACGCATGAACACCATAAGGATTAAGGGACATTTTGAGAAGATACGACAGAGCACCTGGCTAAAGCCCATCCTACCCCAACTTCCGCACAGTAAAAGAGCTCATGGCACCAAGATATATGCATGGTTCCGTTCTTGTGGCAAAACCACGGCCCAAAAATGTTAGCCTGGCTTGAATATTATGCACCACAGCAAAGTGCAGGGCCACCGCCACATGCACACACACACACACACACACACACACACACACACACACACACACACACACACACACACACACACACACACACACACACACACACACCACACACACACACACACACACACAAACTGCACTCACAATCACATTAAAGCACAGGCATGCGCGCGCCCATCCACACTCACAAGAAGGCGCATTTCGATAAGATGCGACTGAGCACGGTTTAAGTCTCGCCCCACCCCGATTTGT
>CM060316.1:1297166-1309666 GCA_030674155.1 Stramonita haemastoma | reverse complement strand
AAGAAGGCTTTTAGGCGGCGCTTGAACGAAGTGAAGTGTTAAGAATCTATGTCGATAAAATTGTCTGTCTGCCTACCTGCTTACCTGCCTTCCTGTCTGCCTGTCCGTCTTTCTGTCTGCATTGTGTCTGTTTGTCTTTCTGTCTGTCCTCCATCTCTATCTCTGTCCCTGTCTCTCTTTGTCTATGTATATCTGCCTTTGTCTATCTATCTGTCTCTGTCTATCTTTCTCTCAGTAGACACAGTTTTCTAGTTTTCTTGAATGTTTTAAAATTGCAGTATTGTGTGAACGATTTCAGCTATTATTATGCATACTTTTGTGCATTCATGTGTACTTATTGCCAAGTATAATAGATTTCCATCATCAACTTTGGTCCCAGTTGTGTTTTGAGATCTGTTTTGTTCTGTAACCTTAAGCCAAGATTTTTGTTGTTGAATTTGTATCTGAATCAGCTCTTTAATCCTGAGTTTATCACATGCATAATTCAGGAGCAGTTTTGGATACATGCCAAGGTGTATATGCCAAGGTCTACTCAATGATTCCGAGAAGTTTTATTTCATTTTTTCATATTTTTTCCTTTCATGCCCAGTACATTGTACTGTGGCCAAAAGCCGAAGTAGGCTTCAATAAATCATTTCATTTTTCTGTCGGTCAGTGTGTCTGTGTGTCTGTGTATATGTCTGTCTGTCTGTCTGTCCAATGGGTGGTGGAGTCTTCTTATATTCCAAGGTGTTCCTTTCTTTGTTCGTTTGTTTTGGTCCAACTGCTGGGCTTTATCCCAGTTCTTGATGAAACCATTGATGCTGGGGGCAATAGCAAAGTGAGAGGCTGTATGATCAGTGGCTTTATCCCAGTTCTTGATGAAACCTGATGTGCATAGCTGAGAGGCTGTATGATCAGTGGCTTTCCCACTCAAGGAATTCCACTTTACAGCTTGGTCTTTAGTGATCGACTATATAACTAGGAGGCTTGACTTGCACAGTCGTTATGTGCTGCAGCCCAGAAGCTTGTTGGCCTTTGGAAAACATGACCAACGCTATCATGATGCCCTCTTGGTCGAGAGATTCGGGATGTACTGTCAGCAAGGCATCTCCACTATAATCATTTGCCTGCCCAGTTTCCGAAACAGAGGCTGCCTTCTCTGCTGTTTGGAGGTCATTGTCGAACATAATGGACAAACAAACAGGCACTGTCTCTCCGAACTAAATATTTCCATGTTTCTGTGTCTCTGAGTTAGATATATAATTTCTGTAATGAATGCTGGGGGACAATTTTCGCAAATTTCCGTGTATATGAAATGAGATCATCCATTGTCCAAAACATGATCTCTGTAAAGGTCGGGTCATTATCGTGTACTGGTGAAAACACACTTGGTTCAAAGTGCTAGCTTTGAACGTTGAAGAGCAGTCTCCCAAACACTGTTTTGAAGGACAGCATGTAATGGTGTCATTTTCCCCGCTGTTAGTGATATCTCAGCAGTTAGCAAACTAGTCTAGTCTGTCTGCCTGCCTCCCCGCCTGCCTCTCTGTCTGTCTGTCTGTCTGTCCACATCTATCTGTCTGTATCTGTCTCTGTCTCTGTCTGCCTGTCTGTCAGTCTTTCTCTCTTCGTCCATCTCTCTTTCTCTCTCTGTCTCTGTCTCTCTCTGTCTCTGTCTCTCTCTGTCTCTGTCTCTCTCTTTTTCTCTGTCTCTCTCCTACCATCTCTCTCTCTCAGTGTCTCTCTCTTACCATCCCCCCCCCCCTCTCTCTCTCTCTCTCTCTCTCTCTCTCTCTCTCTCTCTCTCTCTCTCCTCTCTTTCTCTCTCTCTCTCACTGTCGCTCTCTCTCCATCTTATTAGGTCTTTCTGTGGTTCTCTCTGTCTCTGTCTTTCTCTCTTCTTTTTTGTTCCTATATTTCACAAGACTAAAGATTTTCTTTACCCATTCTGTCATAATCCGACTTTTTCTCTGTCCGTGTATCTCACTGTCTGCCTCTCTGTCTGTCTGTCTGTCTGTCTGTCTGTCTGTCTGTCATTCCATCTGTGTGTCTGCCTTTCAGTTTCTATTAGATCCTATTGATGTGATGACTAGCACATTAACATTTTAGCTCTTCTTTCTGTTTGTTTTTCAGCTGTGATATCTAAATGACATGAGTGCTTATTCCAGTATCCTTGAAATAAACGAATGGAGTAAAATATTTAGAAGCATGAATCAATAAATGGATACATAAAATAAATAAATACACAATTTCAATCATGACCACTAGACAACTGTAATCAACCTAAAGCTCTCCCACCACCACTACCACCCACCATCACCCATTCCACTCCATTATTATTTTCTAATACTGACAGTGTTGTTGGAATTCCAGCTTTGAAGGTAAAAGAGTTGTCAGCAGCTAACAGCTGGGCAGGGCGTGAACACGTTGTAATGGTTCCAATCTTCCTGTTGTTACAGATAATCACTCTAGTCCTGGCAATCAGGACCAGAAAAAAGGACTTCTATTTGTGTCACTGGTCCTGACTTTTTCAGTCCCTTCTGTCCCTCTGTCTCTATCTGTATCCCTGGCTCCATTTCAAATATTTTCTTTTGTTTTGTCATTTATCTTCCTCACTCCCTGTCTTTTGTGTGTCCGTTTCTGTTTCTGATCGTCTGTGTATCCATGTGTCTCTGTGTGTGCCTGTGTCTGACTGTCTCTCTGTGTCTGTCTGCCTGTGTCTGTCTGCTCGTCTGCCTGTCTGTCAGCCTGTCTGCCTGTCTGCCTGTGTCTGTCTCTCTCTTTGTCTCATTTTCCATAATCTGTTTCTGTGTATGTTTCTTTCAACGGTTATTATGAGACGGGATAAGTCAGTGGTCAGCGCACTCGCTTTACCCCGATAATGTTAAGCAACAATGAGCATAGTTACCAAGTGGATGGGTGACCGTTTGCGTGTCTTGGCTTCAGTACAGTCCCCCAGTTCACCTAGTTGTAAATGGGTACCTGCCTCTTTAGGGTCATGGAAGGTAAAGCAGCGAGGCAGAGGAGATGAGCGCCGCCTTCAATACGCTGGCCCCTAGAGAAGCTGATGTCTCTGACGCCTCGTTCCCTTACGACAACATAGGTTATAGGACACCACCTACCTTTGTTTTCATGTTTTGCTCTCTCTCTCCTTCTCTCTCTCTCTCTCTCTCTCTCTCTCTCTCTCTCTCTCTCTCTCTCTCTCTCTCTCTCTCTCTCTCTCTCTCTCAAACGTCTGCCAGTGTGCACCAAAACACACAACTCAATACAGGCAGGTGTCGCCATCGCTACTGTCGTTTTCACACAATGCCACCAGGGTTCACCATCTCTCTGTGTCTGCTGAGTTCTACCATCTCCTGTATTCCTCCCAGACCCCTAGACACAGTGATGTTGGCAATATAGGATGTCAGAGGTCCTCCTCTTTCTCTTCTGCCTTCAGCGTGGTTTTGGAGAACTGTCGCTATTCGAGTTGTCTGTGTGCTTCTGTTGGCTTGAACAGCAGATCTCACTCTTTGCTCTCAGTTTCAACCAACACTTGTCTTTGCATCGAGAATTCATCGCTCTGTGGATTATCTTGTTTGAATCTTTGTTCGTGTGAACACAAGCAAGACCAATGTTTTAACAAACGTATGATCTACCAAAGGCCCCTAATCACTATTTTATATTTGATAGTCTCAAACTATATAAATTTCAAGCTTTGAACTTAAAAGTTGCCATTTAACATATGTGTTGGACGTGAAGACATAATTATGATGGATCCACTTTTGCTGTTGTTACAGATAATCATCACGGCAGCTAAAAAAGAATGACTCATTCTTCATCTCTGTCTCTCTGTGTCCCTGTTTTAATTTCTTTATATGTCTCTCTGTGTCTGTCTCCCTGTATCTATGTGTCTGTCTCTTTCTCTTTCTTTGTCTTTGTGTTTGTCTGTCTGTGTCTGTTTCTCTATCTCTCTGTG
This sequence comes from Stramonita haemastoma, assembly GCA_030674155.1. Lineage (NCBI taxonomy): Eukaryota > Metazoa > Mollusca > Gastropoda > Neogastropoda > Muricidae > Stramonita > Stramonita haemastoma. The sequence continues at coordinate 1,305,729 of CM060316.1, read as the reverse complement.
CATGTCTGTAACTTTCTGTCTCTGTACCTGTCTTTCTCTCTGCCTCTTTGCCTCTCTCTATCTCTCTGTCTCTGTCTCTGTCTCCCGCTGTACAATATATAGCCTATAGGAGTCTTAAATATTGGGACCACTGTCTTTATCATGTACATGTGTTTTAACCATTATTATTATTATATATTATTATTATTATTATTATTATTATTATTATTATTATTATTTTCATTATAAGTATTAGTTTGTTATCATCATCATCATCATCATCATCATCATCATCATCATACATCATCATCACCATTATCACCATCATCATCATCAATGTCATGTTATTGCTATCATCATTATTGTTACAGACATAAAGGAAGTAGCTTTAATAGCAGTCACAACATGTTTGTTGCTGCTTTATTACTAATCATCATCACTGCTGCTGTTTCAGGTTCACCAGACCTTGATCAGCAGACAGGGAAAGCAGACAACCTGTCACAAAGCCTGCTAGTTACCCAGTGATGTCACCACAGTCCCCGTCACAAACGACGCCACACTGCAGTGCATCATAACGACTATTGACAACGTTCTCCGCAGTAGATTTGTTCCATTTATGAAATTACGTCACCACCGTACCGTGTCAATTCCCACTTTGTGTGTCATAGATGACAAGGCGTTCAATGCGAACTTCTGGCCTACTCCGCTGTACTGACGTTTTATAACACACTGTCATATCTATCAAAGACTTGTCTCCATGCTAGCAGGTGTGCCTAGGACTGGTGGTGTTGGCGGGGTTTGCATAATAATAGCGGTACATATCTGTTGAGCGCTGAGTGCATGTCTAGAACGCTCGGTAGCTAGCTTGTTGTCTTCATGTCTTCAAAAATAGCTTGTGTTTTACCCTTGGTTAGGAGTGTTTCACCACGATCAAAGACCCGTGACTGGAAGCCACAGTAGTTTTGTAGTTACTTACAATAGAAGTGCCTATTCAAATGGCCCTAATCTGCCTGAATTACATGTAAGTTTACAACGAATCTTAAAAGGTGTGATTCATAAATTAATTTACCGAGCTTTCTGAAGGGAAAATGATGTATAAACTTCTTCAGACTATTGTTTTTTTCCAAAAAGTTATACTGTAATGCATGGTAGTGTAGTCTGACCTTTGTGTCTGTGTTATCTGTCAGTCAACAATCTTGTCTTGCCTTGGCTAAAACGGAACAAGAAAATGATGGCATGATTTTTTAAAGATCACCAAAAAGACAGGAAATAGTGAAATCTGTAACTTGCATAACCAAGAATTTTCAGAAAGACATGTATAACAAAACAGCAACAACAAAAAAACATTAAACCGACGAGGCTGGTCATTAAAAGGTGTTTATGAATGCTGAGATAGAAAGATAACTAGATTCTTAGAATGAACAGAATCGAAAGTTAAGAGACATCGACCAATTTCAGAAGATCAACAAGACAAAGAGAAAAAAGCGAGGTAAAAGAAGGCAGAGGAAGCCAGGGAAGGTGGAAGGTTTGGGCTGAAACAATATTACTCCCGAAACGGCAGCACACATCAAAGCAAATTACAGGAGGCAAGTGGAGGGGGCCATCCCCAACAAGCTCCACGACAAGAGGGCCGCCCAGGCAGCCAGGCCTGACACATCCAATTGCCGCACAGCCAGGCATTACCTCACTCCCTCCTTCAGGCCGCGGGCAAGAAACGAGAGGCAACGGACACTTGGGCAAGAGAGAGCAACACCAAACAACAACAAAAGTAGACGATCCAAACACCTCAAACGTCGTGCCACCCCACCCCTATAGATACACAGGGCGGGTGTGTGTGTATGTTTCGGGGTGAGTGGCGGGGGAGGAGGAGGAAGGGGAGGGGCGGGTCTGCGGGTTGAAGCATCAGGGAGCTGCGTCAGGGAACCAGGCCGTTGGCTGATCATCGATCCTGCCTCCCTCCTCCCTCCACTTCTCCTCTCTACTGCGCACCCTCCCCCCCCCCCCCTTCTCTCTCTGTCTCCTGTGTGTCGGCCAGTCAGCCAGCGCTAGGCGCGAGTCTCCTGGCTGGCCCCGTGTTGTCAGCGCTGTGAGCTCATCGCCCAGACCCTCAGCTCTGGGGCCTTCCTTCCCTCACACAGCCCAGCGCCGCCACTTCTGTACTGTACCATTCCATACCGTACCCCTTGGTTTGGGACTCAGTCCTGTTGACTGATTTTTATAGTTTTTTTTTTATCCTGCTGATCGTCTCCTGTATTTTTATAGCCATTGTTCTGTCATTTTTTTTAGCTGTGGTTTTGGTTGTTTTTTTTGCTTGTGTGCGAAATTTGAACAGAATTTAGAGACGTAGATGGATAGAATGTAACGAGATTTAAAGGTTTGTTTTGACAAAAAGGTATCCAGTTTCAGAGCTGGAGTTTACTGGCTGTGTTTTTAATCCTTGTAGGCTTTCTGTGTGTTTGTGTATACGGGCGAGTCATCCGAGCTTACATAGCTTAAACTATCACGACTTTTGGAGATAAAACAATAATAAAAACCCTCTAGCAGACAGATTAAACAAACAATTATTGGTGAAAAATGTAACCAAAGAATGACAAAAGCAAACAGCCAGGCCTTTCTGTCTCTGTGTCTAGCAGATACCCAGGCCTCTCTGACGCTGTGGTAGTTTGTGGCGGTGAAGGTTTGAGCCTACATACAGTGGGGACGGAGGTTTGAATCTACAGACAGAGGCGGTGAAGATTTGAACCTGCGGACAGTGGGGGAGGACAGCGGGGAGCGGAGGGGGCGATGTTGCAGAGCGGCGGCAGATAACAGGATGGCGGACACTCACCTGGCGCCGGCAGGAGGGGGGAGGGGGAGGAGGGGGCTCATTCTGCTCTTCCTGCTGCTCTTCACCATCAACATCGACTCTCCCATCACGGGTCAGTGGCGTCCATTGCTCTTGTCATCGTCCTTGTCCTTGTTGTATGTGTGGTTACTGGTTTTCTTCATTCTTCTCATCATTATTTTATGATTTTTGTTATCATGATTAATTTTAAATGCATTTATCATTTTTATTATCTTTATTATCTTTATTATCTTTATTATCTTTATTATCTTTATTATTATTATTATTATTATTATTATTATTATTATTATTTATTATTATTATTATTATTATTATCATTAGTAGTAGTAGGAGTAGGAGGTAGTAGTAGTAGTAGTAGTAGTAGTAGTAGTAGTAGTAGTAGTAGTAGTAGTAGTATCATCTTCATCATTATCATTATTGTTATCATTATTATTATCTTTATAATTTGTATTATTGTTGTTGTTGTCGTCGTCTTTGTAATTATTGTTGTATAATGAATTCGCTATTGTTTTCTATGTGAGTTTCAGCTACATACCATTTAGTTAAATTCTTACTTATGTGGTTGGGTTTGGGGTTGTTTTTACTGATCTGTTTTACCTTTCTAATGCTTTTTCTTTTTCCTCATACCGTCATATACTTCTTATTTTTGCAGGAGTACACTACATTGGTTAGTCAGTTGACTGACAAATGCTTGTCTGTCACTCTGCCTTTGTTTCTCCGTGTCTATGCAGTCTGTTTCATGCCTGTCCGTCTCTGTGTGCCTGTCTGTCTCTATCTGTCTGTTGTGTCATTTCTTACATGTCTATTTCTTTTTCATCTTCTGAGATGTTTGAAATTTTGCTCATTTTATGAAAATTCTTCAAATTAAAATAGAACCAATTTGTGTTGGATAAATCCTCATTGGTATCATTCTGTGTAAGTCTGTTTGGTGCCGTTAATGTTACTGCTGTTGTTTTAAAAGCATTTTTCTTAAAGAAAAAACTCTTCGTGTCAATTTTTTTTGCTTTTGTGTTGCTTTGTTTGTAGACCTTCCTGTCCGAACCTATCTTCCAGAGGCTGCACTACAATTACAAAGTGTTCTCTTCGTGTAGGGGAGTTACAAGTGATGTAGAAACTAGCAGAGTGGAGCCAGAGCAGAATTCTTTGTAACTGGGCAGCTCTTTGGCCAGTTTGGTTTCTGTGTTCTGCTTCTTTGTCTGTTTTTTACTTGTTTTTCTGTCGCCTTTTGTTTTTTGTCTCTTTGATGTTGCATATATGTAAAAACAACAACAAACAATAACGAACAAACAAACAAAAATGAAGGGGGTGCTCCTTTCTTTCTTTGGTTGATGTTTTGAGGAGGAGGAGGAGGAGGAGGAGGAGGTGGTGGTGGTGGTGGTGGTGGTGGTGGCGGTGGTGGTTGGGATGTTTTCTATCGCATGGGGAGGAGGGGAGGGGCAGGTGCAAGCAGAAAGGGAAAGGGGGACTGTTTTATTCGAAAGATGGAAACATTAAAATGCAAAAGGCATGAGATCACCGGCATGGCCTAATGGTTTGAGATGTAAAACTATCATGGTTTATTATCCATACCGCAAAGAAATCTAGATTGCTGTACACAGTGAGTCTCGGTATACGAACTAAAGTCTCACGTGATTTGATATTTGTATTTGATGCAGTTTTGTTGCTCTTATTTTAATCTTACAAACATGCTATAACAACATCTCTAATTTGTCCCGAAGGTCTTTTCATTATAACACTAAGAACAGTGTCTAGCTGGCTGTCAATCTGTCTGTCTGTCCGCATGTCTGTCTCTCTGTCTGTCTGTTTGTTGTCTGAGGGAAACGGTACTAAGATCAATAGTTCAAATTAAAAATCGAAATGTGGTTAGTAGCTGGTAGGTCTAACTAATTGGAGTCACTCTGTCTGTCTGTCTAGCTCTCTGTATGTCTTTTTTGCCTGTAAGCCTATGTATCCGTCTGTCTTTCTGCTACTAATTTGCTTTATTTTCGGTGTTTTCGTGTGTTTGTTTGCCCCAGTTTCTTTATGTGTGCATTTGCATTCACTTTGGACTTGTTCCTAGTCTTGTCTTGTCTTGGTTTAGGTTCTTTGTTTCTTTTTATTCTTTTTCTCATTTTTCTTCTTGATTGCTCTTTTTGTGTTTCTTTCCTTCTGTTCTTATTAATTTCCTTCTGCATCTCTTCTTCTCTTTCTCTCTGTTCTACGTCTTTCCTAATTTCGTTTTTCTTTGTTCTTTTTTTCTTTCATTTTGTTTGGCACTTCATTTTTTGTCTTTCTATCTTGTCTGTCAGTATGTCTGTATGTCTGTCTGTTTTACTTTCTTTTCTTTCAATTTATTTTATGCATCTATATGCCAAATCCTCTGTCACCTTATTTCTGCGTCCATGTCTGTCTATGTTTGCATCTCTTCGTGTTTCTGTATCTCTCTGTCTCCCTGTCTCCCCCCTTCTCTATCACCCCTCTATCTCTCTCCCCACCTCTCCCCTTTTAATTTCTTTTCTTAGATATACATCATACCTTTGCAATGCAATTATTTCCAAATAATCTGCTGTTACTTTTTTTGTCTTTTCGGTGACGAGATTCTTTATGAAAAAAAATGCGAGTAACTGGTCAACGTTCCTATTTGATGTTTTTAAATCATTAAATACAAAAGGAATCTAATCATCATTATTCTCTCATACTTTGCACAGTATGAAGTGATGGTTTTGGCCAGTTTATAATTATGTTCAATTTTTTTGTTTATTATTTCAATAATTTAGAAAACATGTTCATTTTTTGTTAATTTTCATTTATTTATTTATTTGTTTATTTATGACTTACTTCCGCATATTTTATATATATATATATATATATATATATATATATATATATATATATATATATATATATATATATATATAATTACATATGTGTCTCTATATAATAAATATACAAGCATATATATATATATATATATATATATAGAAGTAGATATAATATGATAGAAGATAGATAGATAGATAGATAGATAGATAGATAGATAGAGATAGATAGATAGATAGATAGATAGATAGATAGATAGATAGATAGATAGATAGATAGATGATCGATCGATATATTATATAGACTATATATCCATGCATTTACTGATTTTTCTTTCATTCTTTAGTCACCAGCTCATTGCTGCCAACGTTCTTCGGATGGAAACGTTCTGAAAACAGAGCGGGTAGTGTAAAACAAAACGAAACAAAAGAACAAACATGTCTGATGATTTGTATGGTTTTGCAGGAAACCAGACTTCAAAGCAGCTTCGGCCAGTTGTGGCTAATGACCGTTCACAGTCCCAAAGCAAAGAGAACGAAAATAACAGAAAAGAACAGAGCAGAACATTAACAGAACATACAAGAAAAACGGCATTAATACAGAAAGTATTATTTCAACATGCATGCCCATCTAGTGCTGTAATGGTTGTGTCTTACTCTAAGAAGAATATGAAATTCAAGTTTATAGTGGCATTAGGAATAGCAGAATAGCAGGTAAGGTATGCACTGAGCTGAACCCACAATCAAATATCCAAATAATTTTGAATGGATGAATAAAGATCATTTGGAATGGATGACTAAATATCTACAGAGATCGAGTTATGTTCTAATGCTCCACGGGCAACCACTCGTTCCCACCCCAGTCGACCATGCCCTCAACACCCCCCCCCCCTCTTTCAAACTTAAAAATAAAACCACTAACCTCCCCCCCCCTAGAAATCTAACAGCCTAAGGGCCCTAGCCCTAGTCTGAAGCTGTTTATATAAATATACGTACATAGATAGATAGATAGATAGATAGATAGATAGATAGATAGATAGATAGATAGATAGATAGATAGATAGATAGATAGATAGATAGACATAGATATTATATAGCTGTTATGTATACATACATCTTTATAATTATATGCTTATATGTACATATATATATATATATATATATATATATATATATATATATATATATAATATTAATATAATATAATATAATATAATATAATATAATATATATAATATAATATAATAAATAGTATAATGTATTATTTTGTGTTGTAATGTTACTAAATGTGGGAATTGTATAACTAGCTTGCCTTAGACATCACATTTTCATTGACTGAAAAAGAGGGTGAAAGGCACAGACTGAGCGCCAGAAAAAACACAACAACAGCAGCAGCAGCACCACCACCACCAACAACAACAACAATAAGAAACAACTAAAATGTGTGCGTAAGTTTAGATGTGAATTTTGAAAACAGATCACAAATAAAAACGCTCCTTATTTGACAGCATTTAGCCCTAAACGACATTCCATTCGGGTAGGGAAATGGCTGTGGAGGAAGGGTGCTAGGGTGGAAACCTGTTCTCAGAAATGTAGCAGCTTGGGAGTTTTGTTTATTCACCCTTAACTGATGGATGGATGGATGGATGGGTGGATGGATGGATGGGTGGATGGGTGGATGGATAGATCAAATATGATTGGCATGATTATGTTCTCATCAGTAAATCAAGTTTTCCAACGGTAACCTGGGGAGCTCCTAGATGAAGTCACTTGTTGATTGACTGATTGAATAAAAACGTTTTCCTGTGAAATTTGGCACCGTGTACTTCGTTTGTCATCTTTGTAAACGTATTTTTCTTCTGTGGTCGTTTTATTTCCCTCTTCGTGTGTGTTGATGTATATGTTGGGGTTTTAAAAGACAGTTTGTCTATATTGCATAGTTGTTTGTTTATATGATTTGTGATCTGTATGTCTTGCTGAAGTCACCGTTTGCAACAACGTTATGAAATATTTCCTGTGATCAGCATTGATTTGCCAGTATCAAGTAAGTGAATACTCGTGCTTCCAAGCTGGCAAGCAGACACACCAGCAAACATGCACAGATGTGAAATACCCTCAGTTTTGTGTATATTGTTTAAAGTTGTTTTTTTTAAGTGTCCAGATCACATAGCTGGCAAATATCGTGTTAATTACTGAAGAATCCCAGAGCCAAAGCAAGACACCCCCACCCAAAAAGAATGAAATGAACAGAAAATCCACAAATACACAAACAAATAAAAAAAACCAGCAATCTCGCCTCTAATAAAGAAACAACAATTTCTTGTAGAAGTTTAACATGAAAATCTATCCGTGTTTTAAAGAACATTATTGTTTTACTTTTGTGCCCTGCTTGTTTTTAGACTAAACGATTGCTTTAAGTAACTGTATTACGTTACTCTTTTACAACCATTCCTTACATTTTATTGCATTACATGAGCACTTTCGGTCAGTGATGTACGTGGGAAAGAGCTTATGAGTTGGGGGGAGGGGGCAACGAATAGACACGCAAGAAAAGCTCGATATAAAAGAACAAGTACAATTGATAATAAATAAACAGAAACACAGACACAAGCAAGCAGCTTAGACGGATGACGCTAGCGTCCCAACAAAGAAGGCATTTTCCTAGATCCCGTTTCACAAATCTCCTTTGACTACTGACCGAACCGGGACACCTCCTGTCCCTGATTTTCTCCCCTCTTGGAAAACCCCCCCACCTCTTTCCCGAGAAGCCAGCCTCCTGGGTGTCTGCAGTGAAGGCACTTCAGTCCTCAGGGCCAGCAGCTTGCTGGAGCGGGCAGGATCCACACGTCCTCCAATCAGGACGTACATTCTACAGAGACAGTCCTGCGAACAGATGGAAGTTTTTCAAACCCCTCACGTTACAGGCAACTTTGGACAGGTG
>CM060316.1:1282166-1292166 GCA_030674155.1 Stramonita haemastoma | reverse complement strand
TTGAAATGTAGGAAACAAAAGAAATGCAGAATGGAAAAACAGCCGTATATATCTCGTCTGAGACAGACAGACAGACTCACAGACTGACTGACAGACAGACTCACAGACAGACAGACAGACAAACACACACACACACACACACACGCGCGCGCGCGCGCGCGTGCACGCACGTACACACACACACACACACACACACACACCACACCACACCACACCACACTACACCACACCATTCCTTATCTCCGTTTTTCTCTCTCCCCTACTTCTGTGTCATACTCACGCAATACCACAAAAGGCCAAGCTATTTCTAGACTTTCTCTCATATGGACCAAAAAAACTGGTAAAATGGTGTTGCCATTTGGGTTGAACACACACACACACACACACACGCACGCACGCACGCACGCAGCACGCACGCACGCACGCACGCACGCACCCCCCCCCCCCACACACACACACACGTACACACACACACACACACACACACACACACATGTTAAGCAATAATTATAGTTCTGTCATCAGTAGCAGCGAATGGTCACAACAGGCAGACAGTCAAGGAAAGACAGACCCGTGACCTTTGATCTTTCTTCCTCTCTCCCTTCTAATTGTTTCCACCTGTAGACACTATCTGTATTCCTCTTTATTGCGTTTGTCTTCTGTCTTTGACTGTCTTTCTGTTTCTTCGCCTGTTTGTCTGTTTTCATTTGTCTGTCTATGCGCGTTTGTCTGTGCGTCTGTTTGTCTGTATTATGTAGTAAGATTGTTCACCATTGTAGCCACTAGCCGATTCCATTGTATGGCCTGTGATTTAGATGTACTTTTCAAGCCTGCTGACTATCTAGTGAAGCCGACTGCCTGTGTGAGAGATAAAAGCTATCCTTAGTTAAACATGAGTGAAAATCCAATTGGCATTTGGTTCAGAAAAGACTGGACACTTCTGATGACGGAATATAACACTTCTGGGAGTGAAGTCTGATCTTCAAAACACGTCCACCCATCTTTCCATCTGACTCAAATAGCTTTTGAGGCTGGCTGTGTTATTTCTAAGACTGGTGTATAATTGTCATATCTTTTATCAGTGTTTTATTAAACTGTCGCTCATAATTATTCCGTGCTTGATTTGAAAATGGAGAAGACATGTTTCTTTTATGTGAACAAAGGATGTTCTCTGCTCAATTATGTCTTGTTAACATGTTTGTATGTGGGGGCGAAGTGTGTATGTATGTGTGTGTGCACCCGTCTGTGTATGAGTGTGTGTATGCATGAATGGTGCGTGAGTGTGTTTCAGTGCCCACGTTTCTGTATATAACCTCGTACATAATTTGTGTACACGTTCACAAACCATACGCACATACAACGCAATGATTTTAACAGAAAATGGTATGTCTGCATAGATCACTGTCTTTTCGACACTAAATGGTATTCACATTCTCTTCTCCACTAGTATAGCGGTACTATTTTAGCTGTGGTAACTGGCAGTGAAGTGGCGATGTAGTTATGTTGTTAGAGGCAGCAGGTGGCCGAGACTGTCACAGCCATTGACATAAAACACCGTGGGTGACCTTTGCTTTGCTCCTCTCCAACAGTTAACGGTGTTGTGATATAGTATTGTGTTATGGAAAAAATGTAATGTTAAGTTACGAAAAACTTGTTACATGTGTGTGTGTGTGTGTGTGTGTGTGTGTGTGTGTGTGTGGTGTGTGTGTGTGTTGTGTGTGTGTGTGTGTGTGTGTATGAGTGTGTCTGTGTGTGTCTGTGTGTGTCTGTGTGTGTGTGTCTGTGTGTGTCTGTGTGTGTGCCTGTGTGTGTCTGTGTGTGTGTGTGTGTGTGTCTGTGTGTCTCTCTGTGTGTGTATGTGTGTGTATTTTGTATTTTGGATTTTGTGCCACTTTATGTCATAGCAGATTTCTCTGCGTGAAATTCGGGCTGCTCTCCCCGGGCAGAGCGCGTCGCCACATGTGCAGCGCCTACCCATTTTTTTTTCTTTTTCCTGCATGCAACTATATTTGTTTCCCTATCAGATTGGGTTTTTCTACAGAATTTTGCCAGGGACAACCCCCTTGTTGCCGTGGGTTCTTTTACGTGCGCAAAATAGTGATGTGTAACACACGGGACCTCGGTTTATTGTCTCATCAGAAAGACTAGCGCCCAGATCACCACTCAGGGTCTAACGGATCGGGACAAAGTTTCGGTGTCCAAACGGGATACGAACCCCGCACACTCCGACCCGGACTTTTTGCTTTCTAGGCAAGGCGCGTTACCAACTAGACCACCTAGACCACCTAGACCACCTAGACCACCTAGACCACCTATCCACTATCCGATCTGTGTGTGTGTGTGTGTGTGTGTGTGTGTGTGTGTGTGTGTGTGTGGGGTGTGTGTGTGTGTGTGTGTGTGTGTGTGTGTGTGTGTGTGTGTGTGTGTGTGTGTGTGTGTGTGTGTGTTGAGTTTGCCTACCTCAAAAGTTTAATCCATCCCGTATTTCAGAAGAAAATGCTTGCCCCCGTTACTAACGGTATGACATATATCAGCCACATTCTCCCTGACAACTGCTTGTAGTCCGTGTTACCATTTCCACTGGAAGCCCTTGTTCTCTGAGGATTTCTTGGCCTTCTTTCATCAAACAGGATCCCTCCTGAAGATGGGACACTTCCGTCCAATTACCATTTCCTGTATAGATAGAGGATATTTTACTACTTAGTATCATTTCCAGCTTGGCTTAAAATGCTGAGTACATATGAGCATCTATGATTGTCTTTCTGTCAGCGGTTTGTAGACAGCACTGAGGGCTAGGACAGACAGTAAAGCTGCGTGACTCTTGCATTGACCAGCATACATGTACCAGCAATAAGCCTTCACTGCAGACAGTAAAGCTACGTGACTCTTGCATTGACCAGCATACTGTCAGCAATAAGCCTTCACTGCAGACATGTTTTTTTAAGTATTTTTGCTAACAAATAGAATATATTTATTTGTGGAGTCAAAGTTAAATACCCATATTCTTGATTTACACAACAATAAAGCTGTACTGTATTTTTTCTCTCTTTCTGTAGGTGTTCTGAACTTCTGTTCGGATCTTTTAACAGTCAAAAAATATGTGGCTTTTTGAATGACCATGGGTTCAATACAAGAAAGTTTGTGTTGAGGTGGAATATTAGTTTGGTATGTATGTGTTTTTAAACAGACATTATAGGTGAGAGGATAATGCATTTGATTATTTTTTTTACATCTTTGTGATTCCAAATATCTTTGTAGGTTCCATTCTCTGTAGCTGTGCCCAACAAAATAAAGGTGGGGTTATGTTTTTTCTTAGCCAACTTTAGATTCAAAACTGTTATTGTTCTCACTTTTTTGTAAACACGCATGCAGAATGATGAAGAGTGCATGCAAAGGATCCTGTCATTGAAGTCATCGCTCGAAGAGTTACAGAAACAAAATACTAAGCATGCACAATGTACATGAAGAGGACTGGGCTCCACCATGCGCAAGCAGCCCAAGAAATACAGCCTGAAAATTCCAGATTTCGATTTCAATGACTCTTCAGGGAATTAAAAGGGGGGGGGGGAGGCGAAGTGAGGTGCTTTTTACAGAAAAAACAACACAAGCCATGACCTGTTTTCCTTTGTGCCTAGTAAAGCGATTTACTGGAGTCTTGTTTTAGAGACAAAAAATGCCAGAAAAACTTCTACAACAGAAAGTGCAGAAAAAGAAAGACAAATAAAGACTAAGTCTAATGTTAAAGTCAGCTCTACCTTACAAGCTTAGGGAATACTTTAGCGCCAGGTATTTTTATGTAGTAAGCTAACCATCTCATGGGTAGCGGTGTGAATTGAGGATAATATTTACAAAACTTCAACCTCACATGGACACTGAATATAAAAATCCTCATTAATACTTATTCAGATATTCTCAAAAAGCAAGAATAAAAAAAATAGTAACAACAAAAAAAGATCTGTTTATCTACGATTCATGTTATGTCTTCGTAAAAGCTTATTTGGAGACTTCAACACTTTTTTGTATCTGTATACATTTTGGTAACAGTTGATTTTCAGAAGGACACTCATCTGCTGTGACAAGTCTGTCACAAGAATGTTCAGCAAAGTTTACTGATGAGTGAAGCTGAGTAATCTTGGACAAGAAAGTTCCCAAACAGACAGTTATGGAAACATTGAAGTAAATGACACTGTGACATTCTGTGCCATCCCTTCCAACATTTCATCATCTCTTTTCCATTTACAACTGAAAGGTCGTGACTTGGCTGACTTTTGAAAAAGACTAATGATTAGCATTGGCCTGATGATTGTACCTGTTATATCTTATAGAAAGATGAGGGAAAATTAATAGGAAATGGAACCTACACTTTGGATCTAGTTATACAAATATAGAAAATAGAATTGCAAAAAACACGAATAATCCACTGTTTACTTAACATTTGTACGCACCATTTTCGGGGAAGAGGAGAGAGAGAGAGAGAGAGAGAGAGAGAGAGAGAGAGAGAGAGAGAGAGAGAGAGAGAGAGAGAGAGAGAGAGAGAGAGAGAGAGACACACACACACACACACACACACACACACACACACACACACACACACACACACACACACACACACACACAGAGACAGACAGACAGACAGACAGACAGAGACAGACAGACAAAAGGAGCCAGAGACAGATACAGAGAGAGACAGAGACAAAGAGAGACAGAGAGACAGAGAGAGCCAGAGATAGAGAGACAGATACAAAGGGAGACAGAGAGAGCCAGAGATAGAGAAAGAGAGAGAGTACACCTTTGAGTGCATTTAAAACAAGCTTTCAGATGTCCACAGGTTCCATGTAACCATCTTTACGAGTTGTCAAAACTTGTGTTCAACTTTTGTTCTTCATCACACTTTTATCAGGCTGTGGCCGCGTTTCTAGAGAACATCCGATACTGCCAGTCTGTGTTTCCATTTGAACTGCAGTCTGTGTTTCCATTTGAACTGCCAGTCTGTGTTTCCATTTGAACTGCCAGTCTGTGTTTCCATTTGAACTGCCAGTCTGTGTTTCCATTTGAACTGCCAGTCTGTGTTTCCATTTGAACTGCCAGTCTGTGTTTCCATTTGAACTGCCAGTCTGTGTTTCCATTTCGAACTGCCAGTCTGTGTTTCCATTTGAACTGCCAGTCTGTGTTTCCATTCACAGTGCCAGTCTGTGTTTCCTTCCCAGTCTGTGTTTCCATTCACAGTGCCAGTCTGTGTTTCCATCAATGCCAGTCTGTGTTTCCATTCATAGTGTCAGTCTTGTTTCCATTTGAACTGCCAGTCTGTGTTTCCATTCAATGCAGTCTGTGTTTCCATTTGAACTGCCAGTCTGTGTTTCCATTTGACATGCCAGTCTGTGTTTCCATTCATAGTGCCAGTCTGTTTTCCATTTGAACTGCCAGTCTGTGTTTCCATTCACAGTGCCAGTCTGTGTTTCCATTTGAACTGCCAGTCTGTGTTTCCATTTGACTGCCAGTCTGTGTTTCCATTCATAGTGTCAGTCTGTGTTTCCATTTGAACTGCCAGTCTGTGTTTCCATTCATAGTGTCAGTCTGTGTTTCCATTCATAGTGCCAGTCTGTGTTTCCATTCATAGTGTCAGTCTGTGTTTCCATTCATAGTGTCAGTCTGTGTTTCCATTTGAACTGCCAGTCTGTTGTTTCCATTCATAGTGTCAGTCTGTTTTTCCATTCATGAGTGCCAGTCTGTGTTTCCATTCATAGTGTCAGTCTGTGTTTCCATTCATAGTGCCAGTCTGTGTTTCCATTCATAGTGTCAGTCTGTTTTTCCATTCATAGTGTCAGTCTGTTTTTCCATTTCAAGTGTCCAGTCTGTGTTTCCATTCATAGTGTCAGTCTGTGTTTCCATTCATAGTGCCAGTCTGTGTTTCCATTCATAGTGTCAGTCTGTGTTTCCATTCATAGTGTCCAGTCTGTTTTTCCATTTGAACTGCCAGTCTGTGTTTCCATTCATAGTGTCAGTCTGTGTTTCCATTCATAGTGCCAGTCTGTGTTTCCATTATAGTGTCAGTCTGTGTTTCCATTCATAGTGTCAGTCTGTTTTCCATTTGAACTGCCATCTGTGTTTCCATTTATAGTGTCAGTCTGTGTTTCCATTCATAGTGTCAGTCTGTTTTTCCATTTGTACTGCCAGTCTGTGTTTCCATTCATAGTGTCAGTCTGTTTTTCCATTTGAACTGCCAGTCTGTGTTTCCATTTATAGTGTCAGTCTGTGTTTCCATTTAAAGTGTCAGTCTGTGTTTCCATTTAAAGTGTCAGTCTGTGTTTCCATTTATAGTGTCAGTCTGCGTTTCCATTTATAGTGTCAGTCTGTGTTTCCATTTATAGTGTCAGTCTGTGTTTCCATTTGAACTGCCAGTCTGTGTTTCCATTTATAGTGTCATCTGTTTTTCCATTTGTACTGCCAGTCTGTTTTTCCATTTATAGTGTCGGTCAGTTTTGTCATGTCTATTGTCAGTCTGTGTTTCCATTTATAGTGTCAGTATGTTTTTCCATCTATACTGTCAATCTATTTTTCCATTTCTACTGTCAGTCTATTTTTTTCCATTTCTACTGTCAGTCTGTTGTTTTTAATGTCTGTTGTCAGTCTGTTTTTCTATTTCTACTGTCAGTCTGTTTTTTTAATGTCTACTGTCAGTCTGTTTTTCCATTTCTACTGTCAGTCAGTTTTTTTTCCATGTCTTTGGTCAGTCTGTTTTTTCCATTTCTGCTGTCAGTCTGTTTTTCCGTTGATACTGTCAGTCTGTTTTTTTCCATTTCTACTGTCAGTCTGTTTTTTTCATTGTCTGTATTGTCAGTCTGTTTTTTCCATTGATACTGTCAGTCTGTTTTTCCATTGATATTGTCTACGTCTGTTTGTTCCATTGATATTGCCAGTCTGTTTTTCCATTGATATTGTCAGTCTGTTTTTCGTTTGATATTGTCAATCTGGTTTTCCATTGATACTGTCAGTCTGGTTTTCCATTGATATTGTCAGTCTGTTTTTCCATTGATATTGTCAGTATGGTTTTCCATTGATACTGTCAGTCTTTTTTTTTCTTTTTGTGGCTCAATCTATTCGACATATCACATCATTGCTTTACGCTTAATCCTGTCTTTTTCTCCCTTCCTGGAAATCTCTGTGGTACAGGTGACGTTCTCCCCCATGAATGACACTGTCACATGTCACTGTACAGAAACAGTATGCTGGGTATTGGACACTTTGGTACAAGTCTGTACGCCTAAGTAAAAAGTTATTGTTTACAACTTTAGCTTGAATGAATAAACGCCAACATTGTTTAACTGCATTTATGGGGGTTGTGTAGAAAGCATGTGGTGTATTACGATAATATCAGGCTGTTTTATGGCATTTATGGGGGTTGTGTAGAAGGCATGTGGTGTATTAAGATCATATCAGGCTGTTTTAGGGCATTTATGGGGGTTGTGTAGAAAGCATGTGGTGTATTAAGATAATATCCGGCTGTTTTATGGCATTTATGGGGGTTGTGTAGAAATCATGTGGTGTATTAAGATCATATCAGGCTGTTTTATGGCATTTATGGGGGTTGTGTAGAAGGCATGTGGTGTATTAAGATCATATCAGGCTGTTTTAGGGCATTTATGGGGGTTGTGTAGAAAGCATGTGGTGTATTAAGATAATATCAGGCTGTTTTAGGGCATTTATGGGGGTTGTGTAGAAGGCATGTGGTGTATTAAGATAATATCAGGCTGTTTTATGGCATTTATGGGGGTTGTGTAGAAGGCATGTGGTGTATTAAGATAATATCAGGCTGTTTTAGGGCATTGAGCTTATTATGCAGAGGTCATTGTTCTCCAAGAGTACTTTTCCATTTGGTGTTGTCTGTTTTCATAGCAGATAGAAGAGGACGGCTGTTCTCTGTGAGGTTCAAAAAATTCAACCAATACATTTGTCGCTATGGAAAGTTCAAAATGGTATCCATCTATGAAATCTAAAATAGAACTGTAACACTATTCAGATTCAAAATTCCACGCTCGCTTCTTAGAAAGAAAAGTTTGTTTTTTAATCAATTTCCCCAAGAGTATAAAAAAATCTCTGCGGTACGTAAGATGAGGATGACAGCAATGAAAATAGATGAAGAGAGCGACTGACAGCGAGGAATGAATAGAACACGTCGCTACAGCAACTGTTTTGTGACTGAACAGGCTGCTCCTCCTGGAGCCAAGTGTCTGTCAAAGAACTGGCTTTCCATTGAACTCTCCTCTGGAAGTCTCCTCTGCTCCAGGTCCCAGCTGTCATTAGGGGGCCTAGTTTTCCCTGACTCCAACATGTAAGCTGGGACAAGAGGACAGTTCAGAAGTAAAAGGTAATGGAAGTACTGCTGGGAATGCCAGCAGGATAACATGTGACGTCACTACTGGCTTCCGCTGCTCCGGTGCTGGAATTGAAAAGTTGTGCTCTCGAACAAGTTATGACAGGAGCTGTGCTGCAGCTTTAAGGATGTCTCTGTTTTTGTCGTTGTCTTTTAGCGTTGCTTTGTATTGTTCTGTTTGGTTGCAATTCCGTTTTGATTATTACAAATGCTGGAGACGGAACGAATCCTTATAGAATCTAATATTGCAAAGAAAACAAGCTAGCTAACATACAAACAAGGTTATGTATAGTGTCATTGGAGGTAGTGTATGTGGCAGAGTGGTAGTGTCAGTTCAGCTGGGGTGTTGGTTATTGGGAATTTTCCCCTATGGTTAACATAGGTAAAGTGCTCCCCTAGAAGTTTTTTTTAAATGAGACCCTATCTCCGAAGGAAAAAACCATGATTCAGTGTGCAAACGAATATACAACTTCTTACGCAAACAAACCCATCCACTTTTTTCGTCGGGGAGACTGGCTACACTTGGAGTTATTATGGTAATAAATGTAAAGTACCCCCCCCCCCCCCTTGTACAGAAGTGCAAAATCACATGCATTTCCATAGTAGCATCTGGAAATAATCTTCATCATCACTGATGATCAGATAATAAAACTGTGTCCTTGATTTGGTGGCCCCTGTTGGTCTGGTCTGAGAGTGACCAAGCTTCAATTTCTCCACACATTTCTTCACCTATAGTCAGTTTGCGGTAACACCTTTAGGGTTGGAAGTTGACTGGTAAAGGTCGATGGAAAAACATGGTCTCCACCCAGGGTGGGCGTCTCACTTAATCTGGCTCGCGACAGCTGTTACTGTGCTCAATACAGGATTTTAAAAAATCACTATTTTGTGAACTCTTTTTTTTTGAGGATATTGGAAGAGGCAGTTATGTGCTTTTTTTTACATCTAGTCCCCGCGTGTATGCAGTACTGTAAATTGGAATTAGGTAGGTGGTGTCCTCTGTACGCTACCTCAGGCAGAACAGGCACCCCTGAGCACCACAGGAGTGACCAAGCAGCAGGGCCGGACCCCTCAGTGTGGTCACACCACGACGACCAAACATCCATTTTGTATTTTGTACCACGTTTTGTCACAGCAGATTTCTCTGCATGAAATTCGGGCTGCTCTCCCTGGGCAGAGCGCGTCGCCACAAGTGCAGAGCCTACCCATTTTTTTTTCTTTTTCCTGTCGGAAAGTATATCTGTTTTCCTATCAGATTGGCTTTTTCCTACAGAATTTTGCCAGGGACAACCCCCTTGTTGCCGTGGGTTCTTTTAGATGCGCTAAATAGTGATGTCTAACACACGGGACCTCGGTTTATCGTCTCATCCGAAACACTAGCGCCCAGATCACCACTCAGGGTCTAATGGATGGGGAAAAAGTTTTGGACCCAAACGGAGTACGAGCCACCGCACACTCCGACCTGGACATGTTCCTTTTTAGGCAAGGCGCGTTACCACCTAGACCACCGATCCCGTGGAATTTTAACCCTGAGAATGAGAGTTGGTGAATCTGGGTTTGGATGGGGTGGGCAGATTGCAATAGAAGAGGTAGAGACAGCAAGACAGCAACGTCACAAACGAGCCAGCTGGT
>CM060316.1:1272166-1274666 GCA_030674155.1 Stramonita haemastoma | reverse complement strand
GAAGATTATTTTGCTGTTCATTTGTTTACCAATATTACATTTCCATCCAAAACCATGCCCGTTGTCGGCCTACCAACAACGTTGAACGTTACATTGGATGCCCTGCTCCAAGAAAATCAACTCACATCTTGGAAAATCGCTGGCAGTGGCAACAGCACAGTCGTTGTGCTACGACTACAAGCCAGCCCAGCTAACAGCAGCAACATGGCGCAACAATGCACCCCTGCCATCTCTCACAGCTATAGAAGGAAGCCCCCAAGCCAGACCGACAGAGACAGGAGAAGGGCGGAGGAGAGGAGAAGGACAGCACAGAGGCAAGAAGAAACGGAGGAAAGTGAAAATGTATAATAGAGGAACATTCACAATGTTTATTTGTGCCCACACCTCCTTCAAGCTGCGCTGTGTTACGCACTGACACCCCCCCTTCTGCCAACAGCACACTGTCACTGCAAGGCGCACGTGAAATCCGCAAAGGGACAGAGAACGAAAAGCCCGCTGATCTGCAAAGTGACATTGACCTTGCGTCTGTGTTGACATCGGAAACTCCGGACTGTGACGATCCCCTCGCAAAACTTCAGGAAGTTGGAACCAGTGCCGATGCCGTCAGAACTACGTGGCTGAACTGACTGATAGATCCTTGCAGCGGAGGCTAAGGGACACACGCAGGAACCAGGACTTTCGTCGAGTTTTCACCAGCAAACGGCATACGGACACGATACTTTGTGAAAGTGACGATCTCGTGTTTCGCTTTCAATGGACTGATGCTGGTGACACCCCCCTGGATTTGTTTTGGTTCGTAAAGAGGGACACTAGGCTGATGACCCGTCAGGAAAGCGTTGTCTACCAGAAGCTGAAGCTGTGGTCCCTTGCCGACCGGGAGAAACTGAAAGAACTGAAAGATCGAATCAGTGCCGGACTTGATGTGATGCATGTGATTGTGGACGCAGTTCGATTCTCACTTGGATAACCCGTTTGTGTGTGTGTGTGTGTGTGTGTGTGTGTGTGTGTGTGTGTGTGTATGTGTGTGGGTGTGGGTGTGGGTGTGTGTGAGTGAGTGAGAGGGAGGAAAAAATGTTGTGTGTGTGTGTGTGTGTGTGTGTGTATGTGTGTGTGTGTGTGTGTGTGTGTGTGTGTGTGAGTGAGAGAGAGGAAGAAAGAATGTGTGTGTGTGTGTGTGTGTGTGTGTGTGTGTGTGTGTTTTGAGAGAGAGAGAGAGAGAGAGAGGAGAGAGAGAGAGAGAGAGAGAGAGAGAGAGAGAGAGAGAGAGAGAGAGAGAGAGACGGGATAGCTCTACCTTCTGGATTATTACAGATTTATCACGTGTTAGCGGTGCACCGTTTCTAAAGCCGTGGAAAAAGGGAAGAAGAGACAGTGTGACCTAGTGTCCTCGTTGCAGACAGACCAGTTTGTTTTGAGATGTTGATTTTGGATTTGTAAAGTTTTGTGGAGAAAACTCCTCCGCCTTACCAATCACCATTGTGAGGGCTAACAAATGCTTACAGATATTAAAAAAAATAATGAAAAAAGGATTTCAATCTATCTTGTAACCATGTAATGGAATCCATGCCATGATGAATACTTGGGCGGTAGTTTTTCAAGTTGTCAGAATATGACATTTTGTGTTTTGTGCCCAGCCCCCCTCCCACTGTCCCCTTACGTATGGGCATCATGCTTAACGCAATAAAATCTTTGTCATCTTTGTCTCTCTCTCTCTCTCTCTCTTTCTTTCTTTCTTTCTCCCTCTCTCTCTCTCCCCTTTTCTTTCGTTTCACTCTTTCTCTCTGCCTGGCTGGCTTGTTCTCCCTGCCCATGCTATATAGCTGTGGATATGGCACCTAATTTGATTCGTCCGTCTCTCTGTCTTTCCGTTGATGTTAGTCATTCTTAACATAAACTTCATGTGAGAAACAACACGTTATATTTGTGTAATGGCAGCAAGCAGGCATGTATGTGGCATCTTTTGAAAAGATTCCAAACATTCACGCTTTCAAAAGAAGAGGTATAGTGGTACTGGTTAAAATACAGAGATACAGAGAGACAGAGACAGAGAAATAGAGAGGCAGGCAGGCAGGCAGGCAGGCAGGCAGGCAGGCAGGCAGGCAGCAGACAGACAGACAGACAGACAGAAAGATAGACAGACAGATCAGATAGATAGATAGATAGATAGATAGATAGATAGATAGATAGATAGATAGTAGATAGGTAGATAGGTAGGTAGTAGTAGTAGATAGATAGATAGATAGATAGATAGATAGATAGATAGATAGATAGATAGATAGATAGATAGATAGATAGATAGAATGAATGAATGATGAACATTTTGAATGAACATTTTTATTGAGGGAAAAGATTAAGCACAATGGTGGCTTGTTTTCATCCAGCCCTCATAAAAAAAAAAAAATATATATATATATATATATATATATATATATATATTATATATATATATATATATATATATATATATATATATAATAAGGAAAAAAAGTGAATAAATCAA
>CM060316.1:1252166-1264666 GCA_030674155.1 Stramonita haemastoma | reverse complement strand
TGTGTGTGTGTGTGTGTGTGTGTGTGTGTGTGTGTGTGTGTGTGTGTGTAGGGAGATGGGTATACACAAGAGGAATTCAGCATCTGAATCAATATCTTTTCTACTGACTTCTGCCTTTTGTTTCTGCTTCCAAGCCAAATGCGTTTAGACAGGCTGTTGCGATAGCTTCGTGGGTTGTTTTTCTTTTTCGCTTTGTTTATTTTTGTTTTCTTTGATAAAAGTGTGTGTTTGTTTGTTTGTTTGTTTGTTTGTGTGTGTGTGTGTGTGTGTGTGTGCGCGCGCGCGCGCGCGCGTATATGTATGTATGTACGTACGTACGTACGTACGTATGTATGTATGTATGTATGTATGTATGTATGTATGTATGTATGTATGTAGTGTGTGTGTGTGTGTGTATGCCTGCGTGAGGTGTGTGTGTGTGTGTGTGTGTGTGTGTGTGTGTGTGTGTGTGTGTGTGTGTGTGTGTGTGTGCGCGCGCGCGCGCGCACCTGCATGAGGTGTGTGCATGTGTAAGTGTGTGTGTGTGGGGGGGGGGGGGAGGCGGTGAGTGTGTGTGGGGGGGATGTTTTTCTGCGTGTATCTTTCTGGCGTATTCTGAAAAAAAAGTCTGAAAACCAGAAAGAACAGTTTTGATAGCCACACATCAACTGTTATTAATACCACACATAACACTTTATATTATATTATTATGGCTGAAACGATATATTATATTATTATGGTTGAAACGATATATTATATTATTACGGCTGAAACGATATATCCGATTATCATCGCTGAAAAGATATATTATATTAGTATGGCTGAAACGAGATATATCATTGTGGCTGAAACGAAATATTGTATTATTACGGCTGAAACTTTATATTATATTAATATGGCTGAAACTCTATATCATATCATTATGGCTGAAACTATATATTGTATAGTTTTTCGTTGTCGATTTGTTGCATGGGTTTTATGTCACTGCATGTAAACAAAGCTGACAGGCATTGCTTTAGACGCTGCAAGGTGAAGAAGATAGGGTAGAGCTTCAGCATCAACAGACATTAAGACACTGAGAATGTCAGTACAGTCACAATGTCAATACAGCCTGGTGCATCAACAGTGCCAGTTGCACCCAGCCCAGTACAGTGGGCTTTAGCGTTAGTCACAGGCCCTGCTTTCTGTTTTTATACTTACTACAGTTAGTTTCAGTGTTCATGCAAAGAAACACGTTCTTGTGTGTGTGTGTGTTGTGTGTGTGTGTGTGTGTGTGTGTGTGTGTGTGTGTGTGTGTGTGTGTGTGTGTGTGGGGTGTAGTGCATGTGTGTTTGTGCGGTGTTTGTGTCTTTCAATCTGTCAGTCTGCCTGTATGAAGGCCTACGAAGTAAATGGCTTCAGCCACCAGCAACGTTTCCCGAAGAACCTGCATAAAGTCAGGCAGGGAACATTCAAATGCATATGGTTACACTTGTACAATTCTAAAAAAAAAAACATTGTTCAGGTGATTCAAAACAAGTGTCAACAGTGATTGGCTGGCTCACCAAGTTCAATTCCAGACACCTGTATTATTTTCTTATGCATTTTTATTGGCAATTTGAGAGTCAGCATATTTTGTATGCCTCCTTTGCTATCCGGTTTCCTACCACCTATTTGTTTGCGAACGGACGTGCGCGTGCACACGCGTACACACGCACACACACACGTGCAAGCGCGTGCATGCACACACAAACACACACATGCACGGGGAGAAGGGGTGATATCTATGGAGAATATTGTCACTGACGGTATTAATTTCCCTTCTTTCTATTTGTCACTGAAAAAAAGTAAAATGACCTGTATCCAATAATCTGTTCTATTTTAGGGGGTTTATATTATTTGAAGATATCTTATGCGAAAATTTTTATCCGCATATAGATATTGTGTGTATATCTATATTTATATCTATGTTTGTGTGTGTGTGTGTGTGTGTAAAAAATGAATCAAGAATAACTAGCTGGTAGATTGATATACAAATAAACTTGAAAAATAAAGTATAACAAAAGGAATCCTTTGAGAGTTTAAAATTGAAATAGTCTTATTCTCTAAAACACCATTATGCACGTACACACGTACACACGTACACACGTACACACACACACACACACACACACACACACACACACACACACACACACACACACACACACACACACACACACCACACACACACACACACAAGGCAATGCTTTCCTAGTTCCAGTGAGTTCTGTCAGTTCCAATTTTCTGAAAATTCGGTTAAAGTTACTTGACTTGCGACTTCACACACAGACACAGACACATATGCACACACACACAAACACACAAACACACAAAACACACACACACACACACACACACACACACACACACACACACACACACACACACACACACACACACACACACACAGCCTCTGCAGTGTCCATTGGGACTTCGATACCATCCACATCTCGGAGTGGCCTGAACTTGCCCGCATTGTGAGTGAAACCAAAATAGGTATGTTGGCTGGGGACTTTTCCCTTCTTGTCACTGCTTTTGACCAGCAAAATCTGATATTCGGGAATGACTTCTATGGACGGGGAATTTATTCAAAAGAACACCAAGTGTTTGTATCAGAGTAAAAACAAAAAAAACCCATAATAAATGCTTTGTAATATTGTATGCTGCAATTTCAAAAAGAATTTATGAAAGCTACCAGTACAGAAATATGTTTATTGCTAAGTACAAAACATATATGAAATGTCAAGAGACGTGGAATCGAAGTACATCGTATTATTCAAATGAACAGAGGGGTACATCGCATCATTTGGACTCTACACCGTACATAAAGCAAGGTTGGACATGAAACCCGCTTGGAAATGTACCTCAGAGAATGATTTTAAGCAATGTTTGCACACACTCTAGTCACCGTCTATACTTCCATACTCCAGAATAATGCTCCTCTTTGGCATATGTCAGTTCTGTTACATACACATTCTGATATAAAAAATATCACAAATCACGAAGTATACCAATAAGCAGATGGGATGATACTGGTTACCATTCAATATCTTGAGGTAAAGTCTACATTCAAATGTAAGTTCCCTTACCCTTATGATTAAAAGCATGGTAAACATTTTTTAAAAAATATAAATTCGACGTTGAACGGTCATTTGCAATGATGAAAATATTTGATAACATTATGCAATTTTCAAAGTACACAACAAGCTAGAATAAATGAAGCATCCCCACCAAAACATAGTTTTTCTACATGAAAATGAAATAATTATCTTTAATTTGTTCTGTACTCTAAAATACAGTACTAAAAGACCAGATTAACTGGAAGGCAATGTTCTATTTTCCTTTGTTCTTTGCTTAGAGCTCCGAGGCCTTGGAGTGGTAATATTTGTGTGTCAGTTATTCTTATTTCGTTGAATTCCCAACAAAATAGCCTCGAAGTGGAAAAGCGGTAGTGTTGGGCAGAAAAAAAACGTTTGTTTACGCAAAAATCTCACTATTGCTGAACCTCGGAGCTCTAGCTGGGATATGAAACAAACAAAACGTACTGTAAGGAGACAACCCTCACCACTACCCTCTCTCCCCAAAAAAGCCAAAAACAACCACAAAAAACACAAACCAAACAACAACAAAACAACACAAAAAACACAAAAAACAACAAGAACAAAAGAACACAGCATCAGCAAATCATAATTTACCTGCTTGACGATGCATATTATTTAGCTGATTTCATTCGTTGATTTAAAAACAAACAACAAAAACAGTTCAATGTCAACCCAACGAGAACGCTGTCTCCGTTCCTATGAAACACATTCAAACGTGCACCGACTTGCATGCATGTAAGCAAAATTGTGTATACACGCACGGGAATTATTCCAGAGAAACAATAACAGATCTGTCCCGTGTTTGGCAAGAACTTTCTGGAATTCCTGAGACAGGTTGTCAGAAACAGTAGACGGCCGATTCATTGCCGGGCACGGAAAGAGAAGACCGCAGCGTTTAGGAAACCGTGTAGTGTAGCCAGCACCAGGCCCTGGTGGCTTAACAGAGCTGGCCACCAAAAAACGAAACAGAGCAAAAACAGAGGTATTGGCTTTAGTTTTATCCTATCCATTAAAAGTGAGGAAAAAATTAATACAAAAAGCAGTTTTATAAGCTAATAAACTGTCATTTAAACAAGCATGCAAACAGGAAAAATGCAGTAAAGAAATTGAATGAAAATTCATGCAAGCAGATGATCGGGTTTGTTTTACTTTTAACATTTTAAGTTACAAATTCTTTGCCTATCTGTCCTTGTCTCTATCTGTATGTATGTATGTATGTATGTATGTATGTATGTATGTATGTATGTATGTATGTATGTATGTATGTATGTATGTATGTATGTATGTATGTATGTATGTATGTATGTATGAAGGCAGGGTGTGTGTTCACAGCCTGAAGGCAGGGTATAGAGCACTGAGAGTCCTGTTATTATGGTGACTGCTGCAGTAAGAGTCCTGTAATCACTGTGACTGCTGCAGTAAGAGTCCGGTTATCATGGTGACTGCTGCAGTAAGAGTCATGTTATCATGGTGACTGCTGCAGTGAGAGTCCTGTTATCATGGTGACTGCTGCAGTGAGAGTCTGTTATCATGGTGACTGCTGCAGTGAGAGTCCTGTAATCACTGTGACTGCTGCAGTAAGAGTCCTGTAATCATTGTGACTGCTGCAGTAAGAGTCCTGTTATCATGGTGACTGCTGCAGTGAGAATCATGTAATCACAGTGACTGCTGCAATAATAGTTATGTAATCACGGTGACTGCTGCAGTTAGATTTCTGTAATCACGGTGACTGCTGCAGTAAGAGTTCTGTAAGCACAGTGACTGCTGCAGTTAGATTTCTGTAATCACGGTGACTGCTGCAGTAAGAGTTCTGTAAGCACAGTGACTGCTGCAGTGAAAGTCACGTAGTCACGGTGACTGCTGCAGTGAGATTTCTGTAAACACGGTGACTGCTGCAGTTAAATTTCTGTAATCACGGTGACTGCTGCAGTTAAATTTCTGTAATCACGGTGACTGCTGCAATGAGAGTTCTGTAATCACGGTGACTGCTGCAGTAAGAGTTCTGTAATCACGGTGACTGCTGCAGTTAAATTTCTGTAATCATGGTGACTGCTGCAGTAAGAGTTCTGTAATCACTGTGACTGCTGCAGTTAAATTTCTGTGATCACGGTGACTGCTGCAGTGAGAGTTCTGTAATCACTGTGACTGCTGCAGTTAAATTTCTGTGATCACGGTGACTGCTGCAGTGAGAGTTCTGTAATCACTGTGACTGCTGCAGTGAGAGTCCTGTAATCATGGTGACTGCTGCAGTCTGTTCTCCGCTAACAGGAAGATAGCTCCTCTCAGATTACCCCTAGGAGAATTGAAGATTGTTGTATATTATGTTGGGGTGTTTTCGGGGAAGGAGGGGGTCTGTTATTGTGTGGTTGCATCTTGAGTGATACATTATAGTATGTGTTCGGGGGAGGAATAGAGTAGTGGTAAGTTGTGAGGAAAGTGATACAGTGGGGGGACACACGCACGCACGCAAAGATGGACGGACAGACGGACAGACAAACAGAGATAGCATATAGAGACAGAAAAGGATCATGTATGGTCTAGTAAAGAAAGAGGCAAAGGGCTATCAACGCAGATGGTACAGAAATTGCGAAGTTCAAAGACACTCCAATGGCCACTTTTAAAAGTACAACAGAGATAGCGAACAATGTCAGCGACGTAATTATGTAAGGTCATCAACAGTTGCCATTTTGTGGCCTGTGTAGATCATTGCACAGTGTTCGTGGGAAATACCATCCTGTGGGTGCCTGTGTCAAATGACACCAAAATACCAGTGGAAATGGGCCATCAAAGTGTCACTTTCCCGGTAGGGATGCCAGGGGCAGTTTAAATAGCATTCCTACATTTTTGAAATTCTGCGCTAAGAATTCCGGCCCTCTTTCCCATCTCTCTCTCTTTGTTTCTGCTTTGCTGTTTTGTTTCTTCCTGTCGTTTCCTTCTTGTCTATTTTGTACCCTCTTGGTCCATTCCCCTGCCTTTTTTCCCCGAAAGCATTAAAAGACAACAATTCTCTTCTTTTGCCGCAGTCGGAAGCGCTGGGCCTGACTTTTCAGTCGCTTAACGGCAGTGTGACGCATTTTCCCTCATAAAACAGACAACAATGGTTGCTGTTCTAGTGTTTGATGAAGAAGAACGTGTTTCTCACCTCACAGTGTAGAAAATACTTATAGACTGTTCTGGCATTGGAAATTTTGTCATTGTTATGGTCAATACGAATCTTACATGACTATGTCCACGTCCGAATGAGTTGAGTTTTACGTGCATCAGATAATTAATTAACTATTAAACGATGAAACATGTGCAACACTCAATGAGTGGATTGTGGGCTATACGTGTTAAATCTTCCTTTGTTTCCGACGATCAGAATTTTTGAAAATCTGATGGGAAGTGTGCTCTGTGTTGAGACAGTTTTGTGCTTTTGCACAAATGACACGAAAAAATGTTTGCAAATATCTCTTAACCTGATTGTTGTTGATGCTGGTGTTGCTATTGTTGTTGTTGACGCTGCTGCTGCTATAATTGGTGCTGTTGTTTCAGCTTCTGCTCTTGCTATTGTGTGTGCTGCTGCTGCTGCTGCTGCTGCTGCGTTTACAAGTATGCGGTATGGAGTCTTAGAAATCCAGCATCTTTCGTTTTGTGGGACAAAGCTAGTGTTAGACTATATTTTTTTCCTTGCGCAAATGAAGCCATTCTACCAGTCTCACCATACATATTACGATCATATGGTATTCATAGTACAACTTGGAATGGTTTCTGCCATGCAGATGCGTTCGTTATTTTTAATGGAATATCTCTAGCATTGTATAGATCTTACTTATGTAGTGTAGGTTTACAGATTCTAGGTTTTTTTTAGCAAGCATAGAAAGGTACTGGGAATAATGGAAGTTTTTACTAAGGGTTTTGAGTTTCGAAGAGTACTGTGTTTGCTACAGTGCTGTTCATCATTCTTTAGATATGTAACAAAGCAGCATTACAACGTCGAATGACAAACCAAGATTCTGTATGATTTAAACAACACTTAATTTATCATCGATGATTGATCATAAAGCGCATTTTCCTGCTGAGAAAGGTATTTTTTATCATGCCTATGTTGGTTTGAATGACTTGATAATGTGAAGGGGGCAAAATCATGAAATAATAATATAGAAAATCACTACACTAAGCTTAGAAAAGAGGCAAAGACATGATCATGTTTCAGAGCCAGTCAGTACCAGACATCACTTGAAGCTGCAGATGTCGAAAACGTATAAAACACCATGGAAACATCGTAGCCGAGCAACATCTGGATCTCCTTTCTCATTTCAGGACGAGCAGACAATTGTAATTGTTGTCTTTCATCATAAGCCACAAAAGAACAACTGCTGTTTTCTAATAGACACAAACAAGGAACGTAAGTTCTCACTACCTAAAATGTCCAATAGCATCTTTTCAGTATTATGACTACGTATTCACTCCACATAATTACAGTCATAAATCTAATAGCATAGTTCACTCTTAAAGATATGCTCATTAATTTACAACAAAAACAGGAACGTAGGACAAGGCGCAACTCTAAACAAAAAGCCAAACACAAAAACAGCAACAACACCCGACATCACCTCCTCCCGTGATACTAGCTCAGGGGGCTGTACTCTGTCTATTTCCCTACAGACCCAGAACAGAGCACACGGAGGCGGAATGAGAATCAAGGTCTGTTCCTTGCCCATCTTCCTCACAGTTCAGTGGCGCCATTTGTCAAAAGTGATGTTCTGGTAATGAGTTGTGACACTGCGCTCTGTCTCTTGCTAATAGCGGGAGAAACACGCTTGTTTTATGTCTTGCCGAGGAACCGTCAGGGTAATGCATACAGCGTGATAGCAGCGGTTAGCAGCAGCAGTGTGCGGAATTAGGAGGCTTGTGCAGCTCGGTTGATAGAGCTCTGGGCAGGCTTCAAGTGTTAGTTGTAAGTTGGGTTTCCAGTCGTTTTACCTAGAAATGGGCGTTATCTCTGCATATCGTAATTTAGTGGAGAAAGTGTTGGGGTGATTTTGCTTTTTATAGTTAATTTAAGGGGGGGGGATGCTTGAGAGACCTTGGCCAGATTTGGCGAGGAAGCCATTTCACTGTTTTCAGGATCTACAAGTTTGATCTACCTTCGCCCTCATTTTCTGTCGCTTGATGTCCAGCTGTTCACGTTTCGTTTGCAAACCTCAGCCTGTTATCTTCTTTCTAGCATTGCAGTGTATTGGTAATCAGGTTCCTCGGAAGGATTAGACTCCTTGATTTCACTATTTCTTTGTTGATGGTTGGTTTATTTTAATGAATAGAAAAAAAGAATTGCTTGATCGATACAGTTAACCTGAACTAGGAATATATGTGAGAGAGAGAGAGAGAGAGAGAGAGAGAGAGAGAGAGAGAGAGAGAGAGAGAGAGAGAGAGAGAGAGAGAAGAGACAGACAGACAGACAGACAGACAGACAGACAGACAGACAGACAAACAGACAGACAGACAGACAGACAGACAGACAGAACACACACACACGACACACACAGACACACAGACACACAGACAGATAGACAGACACAAATAGAAAGACAAACACAGACAGACAGATACAGACAGACAGGAAGACATGCACAGAAGGACAGAGAGGCAGAAAGACAGAGGCGGACGGACAGATCAAGAAAGAAAGTTGTAGATATTGCAGTGTTATTAACTACCCTATAAAAACAAACTGCTTCGTTCAATTCTGGACCCTACTTCTTTTCCCGTCTGCATGTAATTTTGGTTTCCTTATTAGAGTGGGCTATTCTGTACAGAATGCTATCAGGTACAAACTCTCTTGGTGTCATGGGTTCTTTTACCCGTGCTAAATACGTGTTGCACGCAACCGCGGGGATCAAACCCGGACCTTTCGCTTTCCAGGCAGGAGCGTTAGGTCCAGGCCACCAATCCACAGTCCAGTCGTGCATTGTTTAATACATTTTTACATGTTACCTTTTACGCCACTTTAAGTAACGGCACATTTCTCCGCATGAAATTCGAGCTGCTGTCCCCGGGGAGAGCGCATCTCCACAAGAGCAGCGCCACCCAATTCTTTTTTCTTTCTGCAGCTGTATCGTTTTGCTATCAGAGTGGCTTTTTCTACAGAATTTTTTTTACCAAACTCTGTTGTTGCCAAGGGTTCTTTTACGTTCTCTGTAACACACAGGACCTCGGTTTATTGTCCCATACGAAAGACTAGCACCCAGACAACCCCTTATGTTGAAATGGATGCAGAAAAAGGCTCAAACAGGTATCAAATCACCAAGCACTTCCGACCCGGACTTTTGGCCTCCAAGGCAGGTGCAATACCTCTAGACCCCACTGTCATGTTCTCCTTCAGGAAGCATGTGCCTGTCACAGAGATTCCTCCGATGCGAGGAGGGAAGTACAATGCACCATGCTCTGGGTCACCCTCAGGGTCTTGAACTGGGCAACACTCAGCATTGTAAGAAACAGCAACAACGACAAACAACAACATCTCCACCATACCTTTGGTGTTTTTATTGCGTTTAGGATAATCAAAATTTTGATTAAAGTAGAATGGTGGGTCTAGAGTCGAGGTAAACAAAACTGTATGTATGCATTTGTATTTTGTGTGTGTGTGTTTGTGTCTATCATTATTCAAAGTCCCTTAGCTTCCTGTATTTCTTACTGTATTGATGAAGATATAAAAAAGAAACACTTTAACAAATTGCAATATGTCACTGAGACAAAAAATGGCATGGAGTAAATGTTAGATACCTGCTTTATAGAAGAGAAGAAGAAGAAGAAGAAGAAGAAGAAGAAGAAGAAGAAGAAGAAGAAGAAGAAGAAGAAGAAGAAGAAAACAACAACAACAACAACAACAACAACAACAACAAGAACAAGAAGAACTACAACAACAACAAGAGTAACAACAACAACAACAACAACAACGGTGACGATGACGACGACGACGGCGATAACAACAAGAACAAATGTGGGGGCCTCTTGTTCATGTAACCCCAAAACAGCTGAACATGTCATAAAAATTGCTGTCTTGTCAACTGAAAAAAGTTATTTGCAAATAAATTGTTTTCTGTATTTGCTGCACATTACATGAGTAAGAGTGACATGACACAAATAAAACTTTGCGTGTTGTGTGTGTGTGTGTGTGTGTGTGTGTGTGTGTGTGTGTGTGTGTGTGTGTGTGTGTGTGTGTGTGTATGTGTGTGTGTGTGTGAGCGCGCGCGCGCACGCGCGCGCTGGCGTGCTTGTGTGTGTTTGTTATGGGGGGATGGGGAAGGAGGATGTATGCGGTGTTGGATGCGCGGCAAGAGAATATCAAATGTCAGATAACCATGCATAAAACAGCTGGAATGATACAACACTTCACGTCAAAAAGATTGTTGTAGTTGTCCTATTTCTGGCAGCCAACAAGCATTCTGTCAGCTTTTAAAGAGAAAATGAGGGCATCGACAAAATATAGTAAACATTGTCTTTTGCGGAGAGCAGACGTAGCGAGGGGAAGAGAGCTGTTCTGATTTCACTGCACAGGCGTGCTCCTATGAAGGAAGAAGGGGAGAGAGAGAGAGAGAGAGAGAGAGAGAGAGAGAGAGAGAGAGAGAGAGAGACAGAGAGAGAGACAGAGAGAGAGACAGAGAGAGAGACAGAGAGAGAGACAGAGAGAGAGAGAGACAGAAAGACACAGAGAGAGAGGGAGAGAGACAGAGACAGAGACATAGACAGAGAGACAGAGAGAGATAGAGAGAGACAGAGAGATACAGAGAGATACAGATAGAGATAGATAGAGACATAAAGACAAACAGACAGACGGACAGACAGAGACAGACAGAGGCAGAGGTAGACGGACACACAGACAGCAAAGCGAATGACAGCGGGGAAACGAGCACCAAAAGGAGACACCAGGAAAGCAGCGAGTGCTTGCGCAATAGTACTCTTCTTTTCTTATCAGGTCACTCAATCATCAAGTTGATTGATAAAGTTTACTTCTGTTCGCCGTAACTATGTCAAAAGCATTAGGAACACAAAAGCACCCACATAGTCACTTCTATGAGAATCCTAGCACCCAGACCAATCAACCGAAAATACTTCAACACACACACAAAAATCAATCCTACCTCGAAAAAAAAAAAAAATTCCTACGATATGCCTGAATAGCCCAATGAGTCCCCCACCACCCAAACACTCACAGACACACAACAACAATAATAATAATAACAACACCATCATCAACAACAACTCCAAACGTGCCAAAAGGAAAAAAAAAAGAATAAGAAGGAAGAGTGAAATATCAAAGAAAGAAAAAATATACAAGGAAGAAAGAAAGAAATGTAAGAAGAGGGAAAATGATATCCTCACTGCTGATGGCTCGTGGAGCTTCTGACCATTGCCATCTCAGGTTTCCTGGTACTGTAGAGTTGCAGCAGAGGCGTACAGCAGCAGCATGACGCTGACTTCTGACCATTTCACTGTATTCCTAGATGGACCAGTTGTTGCCGCGTGTCTTAGTGATGCTCCGATAATCTGCTGTGACTGGCCTCTTCTGTCTCACCGTAATGGGAGAAGACTACATGCTATCAGTTTACACCTTGCAGGACTGTTCTCTAAGAGGTTATGCTAGTCATGGTAAGTGGGGCAGTGTACTTTTTAAAGACACTAACAGGGGGTGGCGGGTGGCAGGATAGCCTTGTGGCTAGAGAGTTTTGCAAGTGGTTAAACGGCCTGGATTCGAACCCAGGTTCGACCCACCACCGAGACACAAAGAGAGAGAGGGAAAAGAGAGAGAGAGAAGAGAGAGAGAGAGAGAGAGAGAGAGAGAGAGAGAGAGAGAGAGAGAGAGAGAGAGAGAGAGAGAAGAGAGAGACATAGAGAGAGAGACAGAGAGAGAGGACAGAGAGAGGGAAGAAGACAGACAGACAGACAGACAGACAGACAGACAGACAGACAGATGGGAATGTTTTGGAGCGTGCCCGTGAATTTTCTGTGGATAGGAAGAGGATCAGGGAATGGAGTGAAAACAGAGATAGACTTGAACAACAGTACGGTAAAGACAAACAAAAACGGAAACTGTCAAAAGGACCAGCAGTTAGATCTGAACATGTCGACCAAGGTGTGCTGCATTGTCTGGAAGATGAAAGATCTGAAGGCAGAGTATTGCGAAATAAGGACCTAGAACGGAAAGCGATGGAACTCGTTGGCCTTCTTTGCCTCAATATCCTTTTTTTTCTATTTTCCTTCACTTATACTCACACGATCTAACTTTCATGCTTTCATGGTTTGTAATCACCCAATTGCACGTTTGAGCACAAAAATTAGTTTGTGCAAAGGGGTCTATCCCTAGCAAACATCCATCCCCCAATTTTGCCCTAAATCAGTGCACAGGGGGGAGGGGGCGTA
>CM060316.1:1242166-1244666 GCA_030674155.1 Stramonita haemastoma | reverse complement strand
CTTACGTAAACATCTACCTACAGCAGTTCAGTATCGAGAGAGAGAGAGAGAGAGAGAGAGAGAGAGAGAGAGAGAGAGAGAGAGAGAGAGAGAGAGAGAGGTGAGGAGAGGGACACAGAGACACACAAAGACACATATACATGGAGAGAGTGCTATCCCTTTCCGTATGTCCCTAACCTTTATGGCTGCTGACGGACTGCATCAGTGTTGATGTGATGAAGTTAGAGGTGTGACATGATGGATGCTGCCTCCTGGGGAGGGGGAGGGGGTGGACCCTGTCAACCCACTGGCTTCAAACAACCCTTGGTCTGCACAGACACAGCTTGTGAAATGTCACACTGTTTTTTCTTTTGTGTGAAGCGAAATGAAACACCCAAACTGGGATTTCCCCATACCTCTACTTCTTCTCACGCTGCCCTCATAGGAATTTGTCCTATGTCCCCCTCCCCACCCACCACCTGCATCATTCTTTTGTCACTCTTGTCACTGAAATCGGAAACCGCATATCCCCCTATTCATGTCCTTCTGTTCCCGTTTTTTAATGTATAGTTGTATTCTTCCGTTCCGATTGGCAATGTGTGTGTGTGTGTGTGTATGTGTGTGTGTGTGTGTGTGTGTGTGTCTATATGTATATATATATATATATATATATATATATATATATATATATATATATATATATATATATGTATGTGTGTGTGTGTGTGTGTGTGTGTGTGTGTGTGTGTGTGTGTGTGTGTGTGTGTGTGTGTGTGTGTGTGGAGGGGAGATATCCAGTATGATTCTTTGTAATGGGAAATATGTTCCTGCTACAATTCTGTTCTGAAGTTCACAGTAAAAAGGACCTGATTTTTCACTTGCCGCCATTCTTCAAAGAATCCCCCTCCCACATGCATGCACCCACTTACACACAGAGGCCTACAGACAGACACTCAGAAAAAAATAGGCAGACAGGAAGAATGGCAGTAGAGACCCGAGCACTCTCCTGTTCCCAGCCTGGTAGCTTCACTGCCTGTTTATTTATTTATTTTATTTATTCTTTTATATCGAGGATAACAGAATAAGCAATCACGTGCTTTTTTTCATCTGGTCCCCGTGTGCATGCAGTTTTGTAAATATTGTCATCTGTTCCCACCGGCACACGATGGCCTACTCTTACGAAAAGCGGAACAGGATTTAACGTGTGCGCAAGATGTTCTGCGTGCGTTCGCACACGGGACCTCGGTTTAAAGTCTCATCCGAAGGACTTTGGGAGAGTGGAGTCAGCACTGATGTTAACTCCAGGAAGAAAATTTCCTCGACCGGACTCGAACCCGGGTCTTCAAATTGCCAGCGCAATGTTCTGACCACTAGGCTATCCGTTGAGGGAATTAGAGGTGAGACATGATGAATGCTACCTTCTTGGGCCCCGAAATCCCCTCCCCCTACACTTCATCCGAAATGTCACACCCCTGTTTTGCATTGTCTGTGAAACACTGCTATTGGCGCTCTCCCCCACCCCCCACACTTCATGCGGAATGCCACACCCCTGTTTTGCATTGTCTGTGAAACACTGCTATTGGCGCTCTCCCCCACCCCTGCACACCAGTCTTCCTTCAGCTCACCCCATCTTCTCCTGCACTTTTGTTCTGCCCTTCCTACTTCTGCAAGTCTTCTCGCCTTGGTCACTCAAAACTGAAATCCCAAATCTTTTTTTCTTCATCTTTTACTTTCCTTGCTCTCTGAATCCATAGTCGCACGACTCCAGTCATACTGTTTGCATGTGGAGGAGAGAAAGAGGAAAGCTAAGTGGATTTTGGAAGGTATTTCGTCATTGGGACATAATCTTGTTTCGTGAGAGAGGTAGACAAAGACCGAGCGAAACAGAGAAGACAGAAGCAGACGTACATACGAAAATGAAAAACCAAGACACGAACAGCATGAATGGCACAGGCAGAAGTATAGTCTTTATTCATTGATATATCATTCTTCAATGTATCAGTCTATTTTTGGATAAATAGAGAACTACTGCAGCCTACATGTTCCTGTCACCAGTCTTCATCTCTGCTGACTGAATGCAGCAGTCTTCAGTCAGTGATGACGTTAGAGGTGTGACATGAGCAACGCGGCTTTCGGGGTCTCTGGGAACCTAGTCACTTCAACCAGACCCCGGCCCACACACAGCATGGGAAATGTCACACCACTTTCTGTTTATTGTGTGTGAAGCAGTGTCCGAACACTGCTGAGAGTGTGATACTTCCCCCTTCCTCCACTTCTTCCTCTTCTCTTCTCGTCTGCACTTCAACTCTCTACCTTTTTCTTCCTCTCCCTCTCCTTATTTCTCTCTTCCTTCTTTCTCCTCTCTTCCTTCTTTTTCCTCTCTTCCTTCTTTCTCCTCTCTGCCTTCTTTCTCTCTGTCTTCTTCTTCTTCTCTGCTCGTCTGCACTCCTCACCTCTGCCGTCTTTCTCCCTTCTCTCTCATCGTTGTTTTCTGCTGTTGCTCTCTCTTCCCGGTTTATAT
>CM060316.1:1227166-1229666 GCA_030674155.1 Stramonita haemastoma | reverse complement strand
CCGCCTCTCTCTGTCTCTCTCTGTCTCTCTCTCTCCCTCCCTCTCTCTCTTTCTTGATCTATCTATCTATCTATCTATCATCTATCTATCTATCTATCTATCTATCTATCTATCTATCTATCTATCTATCTATACATACTAGCTAGCTATCTAACTAGTTAGCTAGCTCGTTAGCTATCTGTCTGGTTATTTATCTGAAAATAAAGACATGCAAGAGAAGCACTAGAAAAAGTGTTATGCAAATATACAGGAAGAATGCCTCACCATGTGTTGCAGGGTGGAGACGTGCACTGCTGAAGACAGCTGACAATGTTGTTTATGCCTTTGAAAGCCCCAAGATTGGTGGAGTGAGATTGTCTGACATACTTTGCTTCAAAAAAGGCAAAGTTGTGTAAGCCACAATGTCTGCCATAATGTTTTACCCCCAGTTTCCACCATACGTATGTATGTCCCTGTATACAAGCTCATGGCCTCAACAGTAAAATTCAGTCCTCCCTCCCTCCTTCACCCCCTCTCTCTCTCTCTCTCTCTCTCTCTCTCTCCCTCTCTTCCCCTCTTCTTGTCTCGTCTCTTCTCTCTCTCTCTCTCTCTCTCTCTCTCCTCTCTCTCTCTCTCTCTCTCTTCTCTCTCTCTCTCTCTCCTCTCTCTCTCTCTCTCTCTCTCTCTCTCTCTCTCTCTCTCTCTCTCTCTTGATGAAGGCTGTATTCATATCTCATGTTTTCAACTTTATTCTGAAAGTTAACTATTATAGAGTTTGATAAATGTTGTCTTAATATCTCAATGTTTTAAGTCTAGTTAGTATGTGTCTTTTAAATATACTGTGTAGTTATTCATTTTTGTGAATGCATTGGCTATTTCACAGAGATTGATCATTACAATATATATATATAAACTATGAGTATTTCATCTACAATGTGTAGATTTCATTTTTATA
Organism: Stramonita haemastoma; assembly: GCA_030674155.1. NCBI lineage: Eukaryota > Metazoa > Mollusca > Gastropoda > Neogastropoda > Muricidae > Stramonita > Stramonita haemastoma. The sequence continues at coordinate 1,228,732 of CM060316.1, read as the reverse complement.
GCTATGTTGAATTTGATTTGTGTGTCACTAGTTAGTGATCTCCCCCCCCCCCCCCCTCTCTCTCTCTCTCTCTCTCTCTCTCTCTCTCTCTCTCCTCTCTCTCTCTCCTCCTCTCTCTCTCTCTCTCTCTCTCTCTCTCTCTCTCTCTCTCTCTCTCCTCTCCTCTCTCTGTCTCTCTCTCTCTCCCTATTCTGTTTGAAACATCTAGGATGTTTTACGTAACTTTTTGTTTTCCTTCTTTCTTTTTATCTTATTTTATTTTAGTTTAGTTTTAGTTTTTATTGGTAGTATCTCTCTCTCCCCCCCCCCCCCCCCTCCAATAAGGATATTAGTTAAATTCCCCCTTTTTTTATCCAAATGTATGATTTATATTACATGTTTAACTTTTGACAGATGGTGGTGGATTGATGTTTTCAGTTGTTTATTTCATCTTGTTCTCTTGTTTGCTCCTTACCTATTAACACTTTTCTTTTCTTCCATAGTCAAAATCTTTTTATTGTGACTTCTGATTTTGTCTTCTGAACGAGTGCATCTTTGTTACCTTACCATATATAGTGTCCTTATTCTTGTGTGTTGTTTGGTACTGCGTACAGTTTCATTGTTTAGTATCTTTTCAACTTGATGTATCCCTGAAAAGGGCGGGGACTGGATGTAAAAAAGCACACGAGTGCTTATCTACTATCCTCGAATAAAATACTTTGCCTTGCCTTGCCTTGCCTTGCCTTGCCTTGCCTTGCCTTGCCTTGCCTTGCCTTGCCTTGCCTTCTCTCTCTCTCTCCTCTCTCCTCTCTCTCTCTCTCTCTCTCCTCTCTCTCTCTCTCTCTCTCTCTCCTCTCTCTCTCTCTCTCTCTCTCTCTCTCTCTCTCTCTCTCCCCTCAGGGAAGTAATACTACTAGGTGATTTTAATATTGATTTAACAAAAGTAAATAATATATGGACGCAAATTACTAATTCATTCAACCTTCACCAACTAGTTAGTTTACCCACGAGAGTCACACCAAATTCAAGCACAATAATTGATCACATCTACGTATCAAATCCCAAAAACATCATAAAAACATGTGTCCCTGTCTATAACTGCAGCGATCACTACCCAGTCTGTACTACATGGTCAAAAAAAGGAGCAAAAATTCCCAAACCAGGACATAAAACCATAACATATCGTTCTTTTGCAAAATTTAATGAACAGCTTTTCCTTCTTGATCTAAGTAACTCTATGCTCTCAGAAACATTAAACATTACTGATCCAGACAGGGCCATTGAATTCTGGATAAAAACCTTCACTGAAATCTACAACAAACATGCTCCACTTAAAACCATAAGGGTCAAACATGTCCCCAAACCGCCTTGGATTACAAAAGAACTAGAAGAAGCATGTTATCTTAGAGATTTATTAAAAAAAACATAAATATCATGAAGAGTCAAATAGATTACGAAACGCCATAAACTCACAGAAACGTCAAGAAAAAAAGAAATATTTCCAAGATTTACTGTCTTCCAAACAAAACTCAAAAACTATTTGGAGGGCCATAAATCAAATAACAAATAAACAATCATCTTCCAAAT
>CM060316.1:1212166-1222166 GCA_030674155.1 Stramonita haemastoma | reverse complement strand
TTCCTTACGACTACAAGTCAATAAATTGTGACATATAACATTTCAATTTCCTCTCACTTGCATGCATATACTACTGCACAATCTAATTGCAGCGTAGTCCACACACACACACACACACACCACACACACACACACACACACACACACACACACACACACACACACACACACACACACACACACACGATGCAGCATTTTTTTTTTTACCCAGTTCAAAAGTTTCAGTATAAATGGTTTTTTTTAATTTAGTTTATTATTTGTATTAATGGGACTATTAGCACTATTTTGATTAGTGGATAAGGCCTTACTTTTTTGTTCTGGTTGTTGTTGTTGTTGTTGTTGTTGTTGTTGTTGTGTGTGCGTGTGTGTTTGTTTTTGTTCATATGTGTAGGGATTTTATTTATTAATATAATCATAAATCATTATCATAATTCTTCTGTTTGTGTTGTTTTTCCCCCTTCCTCCTTGATACTCCCCTCCCCATCTGTTCCCACCCCTCTCCCAATTTTGTGTTTTGTTTTGTGTGTTTTTTTTTTTTTTTTTGCTTTTGTTTTGTTTTGTTTTGTTTTGTTTTGGGTTTTTGTTTCTCTTGTTTGTTTGGTTTTTCGTTGCTTTTGTTTGTTTGTTATTTTTTGTTTGTTGGTATGTTTGTTAGTGTATATGTTATTTCCTCTCAGTGGAGATGGGTATTATCATATGGTATTGTTGCGTGTTTTTGTTGTGTTGTTGTTGTTGTTGTTTTTTCTTCCTCTGAATATATAAATATGAACTGAAGTATGGAGGTATTGTAATCTGACATAAGTTGCGTATCGACATTTCATGGATTCTTTTTCTTAAGTCTTAAATAATGGTTGATGACATTGTAACCGATGTAAGCTGTTGTTTGAAACTATTTGATTTTTCTTAAAAAACTTAAATGTGTGCATGTGCGTACGTTGTTTATGTTATTTCCACTCAGGGGTGATGGATATTATCATATGGTATTGTTGCTTTTGTTGTTTTTTCTTTTCTTCCTTCTAACATATAATCCGTGTGGATTGGGTTTTTTGGTTGTTTTTTGGTTTGTTTGTTTGTTTGTTTTTGTTAGTTTTTTTTTTTTTAGGTATTTTGGTTTTTTTTGGTTGTTTTTTTTTTTTTCCTTTCTTTTTTCTTTTGTTTGATTGTATGTTTGTTAGCGTATATATGTTATTTCCTCTCAGTGGTGATGGATATTATTATAAGGTATTGTTGCGTTTGTTGTTTTTTCCTTATCTTCTTTTAAAAATATGAAGTATGAACTGAAGTATTGAGACAGTTTAATTTGACATAAATTGCTTATTGACATTTTATGGATTCTTTTTTTTAAGTCTTAAATAATGGTTTTTGGTTACATTGTATCTGATATAAGCATATTTGTGTGTGTGTGTGGGGGGGGGGGGTTGTTGCTTGTTTGTTTGTTTGTTTGTTTTTTGGGGGGTTGACACTCATATGATTTTTTAAAGACTCTAAATGTATGCATGTACGTACGAGTATACGTGTTGAGTGGATGAGTGCAAACCGTGTGTGTGTGTGTGTGTGTGTGTGTGTGTGTGTGTGTGTGTGTGTGTGTGTGTGTGTGTGTGTGTTTGTGTGTGTTGTGTGTGTGTGTGTGTGTGTGTGTGTGTGTGTGTGTGGTGTGTGGTGTGTGCGTGCGTGGTGCGTGCGTGCGTGCGTATGAATTTTGAGTTGGAGTTTTTTTTCTCCTCTTTTGGTTGTTTTGGCTGCTATTGCTGTTGCATGTTTTATCTCTAGACATATTCTATTGTAAGGCTGTTGAAATCATGTTAGCTATTAATGTTGGTGAAATGTTTGTTGTTGTTTTTTTGTTTCTTTGTTTTTTCCCCTTTTCTTTCTTTGTTGGTTGTATTGTTTTGTTAGGGATTTTCTGCTTTGATTTTTGTTGTTTTTTTGTGTTGCTTTGTTTTGTTTTTTGCAGTTGTTTTGATTTTTTTTTCTTTTCTTTAGATAGATGGCTTGATGGAAAAAAGCAAATCGATGCTTACTCAATGTACCATCTGGAAATAAACATGTGATTGATTGATTGACACACACACACACACACACACACACACACACACACACACACACACACACACACACACACACTCTCTCTCTCTCTCTCCTCTCTCTCTCTCTCTCTCTCTCCCCCCCCTCTCCTCTCTCTCTCTCTCTCTCTCTCTCTCTCCTTCTCTCCTCCCTCCCCCCCCACACCAACAAAATCAGTAAAGGATCATCTAAGGTTTAGTTACTCTGTTCCGTTATCTTTTTCCTAATATTCATTGCTTCTCCAATAAATTTAGCTAGACTTTCTATTTTCTCTTCACTGCTGACACATAGAATATTTGAAACATAATTCATATCAGTAATGCCTTTAAACACACTTAGCGCCTCACAGTTTCTGCGTTTATCAGAATATGCCATACAATCGAAAAGAAAGTGAAATTCGTCTTCTGTGGCATTTCGGCATGAAGGGCATATATTATCGTTAGAGTTATCTTCACTTAAAACCAATACTTACAATTTTTAAGGCCACTGACTCTTAGCCGAAATCTACTGAGACTGATCTTGTACCATTTGTTGGTTATAAAAGACAGATATCTTTCTGTTTGAAAGACACTTTTGAAGGAACTGTACCACATATATTTGACATTATTTTCTGAATCCGAATGCCAGTTCTGTTTGTAGCATGAAATAAGTCTATCTTTAAATTCATGAATGAAACTATATTCACATCCTACGTCTCTACTCAGCCACACAATACCAAATCCATTCACACATAAAGTTTTCTGTACATTTGACACCCAATTGAGTCGACCAGTTTCATGTTGTAAGATTAGCATTTCATAAGCCTGTCAACATATTCTAGAAGCTGGTTGTTTAAGAAGTTTTAACCAGTATTTAATGCATTTTGTATATGCCCTTATGTATGACGGATATCTACCACTTTCCCCGTAAACTAGATGGTTTGATACATGTAAAGGAACAGATAGAAATCTCTTTATAGCAAATGAGAGAGAGAGAGAGAGAGAGAGAGAGAGAGAGAGAGAGAGAGAGAGAGAGAGAGAGAGAGAGAGAGAGAGAGAGAGAGAGAGAGAGAAGAGAGAGATAGAGATAGAGAGAGATGGGGGCGGAGTGAAAGAGAAAGAAAAGGATGAGTGAAAGAGAGAGATTTCATGTTATTTTACTCCTTTATTCCGAAGATAAAGGAATAACATTTTTACACACATTGCCCGTGTTTATGCAGTTTTGTAGCTTTTGTCATCTGTTCCCACTGGCACACAATGGTGGAACGGAAAAGAGGAGGTAGGGAGACAGAAACATCAACGCAAAACAAGATGTTGACAAAACCATATAGTCCAAATTACAATTTTTAAGCACAGAGAAAGAGCTATAAGGAGATACAAAAACAGATGAACAGAAAAGCAGAAAAAATAGTGAAAATCTCAAATAGAAATGAAAAAAGAGAAAGCAAAACAGATACAGAGACACAGAGACAGAAATAGAAACAGTATTGTTTTTATCTAAACAGTGACAGACAGAATCGGACAGAGAAAGTATAGGCTTTACATCAAAAAAGAAAAAGAGACAGACGTAGGAAGAGACAGATAGATAGACAGATGGATATGTAGAAGGCACCTATCAGTCTCGGGAGACTATAGAGTTGCGCTCTAGTCTTGAGAGCGCAAATCCTGGGTATGTAAGTATGGAGGGCAAGCTGCTACCCATGCAGCAGACCTCCCCCCCCCCCCCTTTTCGAAAGGCGGAAGAGGGTTTTGACGTGTGCACAAGATGTTCTGCGATGAAGAGGTATATTAACTTATACATAAACATAGAAGAAAAATGGTAGAAAGAGAGAAACGCAAACAGAGAGAGTTGCATAGACAGTTATATACTCAGACCTTTCTTAACTCAGAGACAGACAGAAAGGCAGAGAAAGGGAGACAGAGAGTAAGCTATAGACTGGAAACTAGCCCCAAACTACTGGTAGCGTCACACAGTGTGCCTTGTGCTATCTCCAATGACGTGTGATTGATATATGATGGGTAATGGACTAGAGAGGTCGGCAAGAAGTGCACACTGCTGCATTCTCAAGAAAAGCCAGACACAACACACACACACACACACACACACACACACACACACACACACACACACACACACACACACACACACACACACACACACACTAGGTGCAGTGATTGACAACGACTTGTCTTGGTCAGATCACATAGCCACATTAGAAAAACGAATCTCAGTGAGATTATAATTATCAACTTAGAAAAAATCAAGAATTTCCTAAATCTACAGTCACGAAAATTATTCTTTCACGCCCATATTCTATCTCTTATAAATTATGTTTCCACTTTATGGGATAGTGCAAGCGAAACAAACCTAAAACAATTAAACCGCCTGCACAAAAGAGCTGTTAAACTAATCCGTTTGAATCCAATACTCTGACTACCACCAACTACAAAGAACTAGATATTCTTCCACTCAAAGACAGACTGCAGTTCAACGAGTATCTATGTATGTACAATATATTAAACGGGAAAGCCCCAAAGAAAATCTTGGAAAAAAAATTGCGGTCAATAAAAACAGGCCTACCCATAGACTGTTTTTGCCCAGGCCTCATTATAATCTCTATAAATCAAGCCTTGCTTATTCAGGAAGAAAATTGTGGAATAAACTGCCTTCCTTTCTAAAATCAGTTCCTTCAAAACAAATATTTAAGAAACTTTTTAAGAAAATCTGATGGACAAATTATAAGTCCACCCTTATGTTTGACACATCTGGCTGCTTTGTAGTTATTCATATCCATGTTATTTTGTATTTCTATTATTTTGTATGTATGACTTGAATATGTTACTGTCTTGAGTTTGTTATCTTGTGAGATTCTATTTGGATGAAAATCCTCAATTATTGTAGTTTTCAACCTAGGTTGATATTTGTCTTTGATTGGTTTAGAAGTCAACGTTCTTGATTTTTTTGTGAGCGCAGGATGAAAAAAAACTTGTGTAGACTTAATCTTCTACCCGCAATAAAAATCATTTTGACTTGACTTGACTTGACTTGACACACACACCACCACCACTACCACCACCACACCACACCACACCACACCACATCACACCACACCACACCACACCACACCACACCACGCCACACCACACCACACCACACCACACCACGCCACACCACACCACATCCCATCCATACACACACTCAGACAGACTGACACACAAACACACACACACACACCACACACCACACACCACACCACACCACACCATACCACACCAAACATAAACACCCCCCCCCACAACACACACACACACAGAGTCAGGCACAGAGTAGAAACGCCCCCAGCTGCTCCTAGCAGTGCGGTGTGTCTGTTGTCCCCCAGGACACTGAAGGACTGCTGACTGTCTGTCCGTCCCCTGTGAGTACATGTCAGAGATGATGACAGCAATAAGTGCAGACTGCTGTACTAATAACTATTAATAGATGATGACAGCAATAAGTGCAGACTGCTGTACTAATAACTATATACAGTCTACACCACGGTGCAATACCCCTTTCTCTGTCTCTGTCTCTGTCTTGATCTCTGTCTCTCTATCTTGGTAAAAATTTAATAATAAAAAAAATAGTTTAAAAATTCTCTCTCCCTCTCTGTCTCTGTGTCTGTCTGTCTCTGTCTCTCTCTGTCTCTCTGTCTCTGTCTGTGTCTGTCTCTCTCTGTCTCTCTCTGTCTGTCTGTCTCTGTCTGTCTGTCTCAGCCTGTCTCTCTGTCTCTGTCTGTCTCTTTCTCTGTCTGTGTCTGTCTGCCTCTCTCTGTCTGTCTCTGTCTCTGTCTGTCTGTCTGTCTCTCTCCTCTCTCTCTCTCTCTCTCTCTCTCCTCTCTCTCTCTCTCTCTCTCTCTCTCTCTCTCTCTCTCTCTCTCTCTCTCTCTCTCTCTTCCTCTCTTTGTTCTACCATTTCTGGCTGTGTTCCTGCATCCCAATATCGAGTGTTATCATGAATTGTCATTGTCCTCGTCCACATCGCCGCCATCATCAGTATCAGTGTCACCAACAGTTGTAGTAATCATCATCATCATCATCATCATCATCATCATCATCATCCATCATCATCGTCATCATCATCGTCATCATCATCTCGTTATCATCATCACTTTGATCAGCAGTAGTAGGAGTGGCAGCAGAAGTAGTAGAATCGATAGCTGATGATGCAGCAGCGTTGCCATTATAGTCTTTGTTTTTTTCTGTAAATTCCCAACGGGAATCGTATTTGAGTGGAGAGTTAACAAAAAAGGCTTAAAGACTCCTATACTGCTTCTCTTTGTTAAAGTCATTGACGTTACTGTTGTTGCTCTCGTTACCATCACCATCTTTATAATTATTTTCATAATCAGTAGCAGCAGCAGCATTATAATCCTCCGTATCATCATCATCATCATCATCATCATCATCATCATCATCATCATCATCATCATCATTCATCATCATCATCATCATCATCATCATCATCGTAGTCGTCGTCGTCGTCGTCGTCGTCGTCGTCGTCGTCGTCGTCTCATCATCATCATCATCATCATCTCATCATCATCATCATCATCATCATCACTGCCACTACCGTAATCCTTTTTTTGCGATTACTCAAAATTGTGTGTGTAAAATGAATGTATGATTGTATATCAAGTGTATGTATATGCATGATGACACTCTTATGAGTCAAACACACTCGTCAGCAGTGATAGAGAGACGGGCAGAGGCAGACAGACTGGTAGACAGACAGAGCGAAAGACAGACAGACAGCGACAGACAGACAAAGAGACAGACAGACAGGCAGGCAGACAGGGATGGCACACTGGGCATACTGATGCTGGCTTAATCATACTAGCTACACTACGTGATGGAGGTTTGCCTCCCCAAATGAGGTCCCTCCACCGAAGCTCAGGGGCTACAGGTTGTCAAATTATCCCGCTTTCCAACCACACTACAGTTATGGCCGTTCTAGTTGTTAGCCCTGGGACAAGTGTTCCCGATGATTAATCTCTTTTGATATGCTTTCTACATTACCGCCTTTCTGCCTCTTTGGTATAATAATTAGGATGTCCTTCGGTCGTCTGTCTGTCTGTTTGTCTGTTTGTCTATATGCCTGTTTGTCTATATGTCTGTCTGCATGCCTCAGTGCCTGTCTGTATTTGTCTCTCAGTATCTGTCTGTCTGTCTTACTGTATGTCTGTCTATCTGCCTGTTTGTGTGCCTGTCTGTATTTGTCTCTCAGTATCTGTCTGCTGTCTGTCTATCTGCCTGTCTGTGTGCATGTCTGTATTTGTCTCTCAATATTTGTCTGTCTGTCTGTCTGTCTGCTATCTGCCTGTCTGTGTGCATGTCTGTATTTGTCTCTCAGTATCTGTCTGTGTGTCTGTCTGTCTATCTGCCTGTCTGTGTGCATGTCTGTATTTGTCTCTCAATATTTGTCTGTCTGTCTCATGACTTGTCCAGCTTTCTGGCATGTTTCTGAGTACATCCAAGCAAGTGGTGTGTGTGTGTGTGTGTGTGTGTGTGTGTGTGTGTGTGTGTGTGTGTGTGTGTGTGTGTGTGTGTGCGTGTGTGTGTGTGTGTGTGCTGTGTGTGTGAGTGTGAGTGTGAATGTGTATGTGTGTGTAAGTGTTAATGTATGTGTGAGTGAGTGAGTTGATGTGTGTGCGCGCGCACGCGCGCGTGTTTTTTTGTGTGTGTTTTGTCTGTCTGTGCATGTCTGTGTCAGTCATGCTTGCGTGCGTTCACTCGTCTGTATGCATTCTGTCTGTCTGTCTGTCTGTCTGTGTGTCCATCCTACTTTGCTTTTAACGTTCTTTGTCCTCTTCTATTTCCCCTGCCCTCTTTTCTCTTTTTTCTCTCTACCTACCATCTTTCCCCCACTCCCAAACCCTGCCCCATCCACCTTTGTTTTCTGACCAAATGACAGCCTTTACCCCCACCCCCCACCCCCACCCCAACCTTCCCGATACTCTGTCCCACACCCTCCCTCTGCCCGCGGCAAAGATTGACGATGGGCGTGGCGCGTTCCCCAAGGAAGAACAGAGAGAGAGAGAGAGAGAGAGAGAGAGAGAGAGAGAGAGAGAGAGAGAGAGAGAGAGAGAGAGAGAGAGAGAGAGAGAGAGAAGAGAAGACAGACAGACAGACAGAGCAGACAGACAGACAGACAGACATAGACAGACAGACAGACAGACAGACAATAGAAGAGACGACAGAAGCAGAAGACAGAAGAGAGCAGAGGACAGAGACAGAGACAGACAGAGACAGACAGACAGACAGACTAGACAGACACACAGACACGCAGACACAGACACAGAGAGGAAGAGAGTGGAGACGACAGACACAGACAGACAGAACAGACAGACAGACAGACAGACAGACAGAGGGAAGTAATTCATTACGGTATAAGCAAAGAGAGTCCATCAGGTCTCCCTGACGTGCTCACACTCACTGATAAGTATTCCAGCCTGTCCAGCCCCCCCCCCCCCTCCCTCCCTCCCTCTGTAGGGATAGGGGTGAAGATGCCTTCTCCTCCTCCTACTCTTCCTTTTCTTCTGTTTCATCTTCTTAGCCCCAGAGCTAGCCACAGACTGAGGCTTCCACTGAATATAGATGTGGAGGTCATCTTTCTTTTCTTTCTTTTTTGGGGGGAGGATGGGTGAGGGTGGGGGTGTTGGTGGTGATGATAATGGTGGGGATTTAGGATTTTGCTCTGTGATTCAGAAAAGCATCTAAAGAAGTTTATTTACCCCAGTAACGAAGGAAAATTAATCACAACTTTGATCTAACAAACATTCTTTGGCAGGAAATGAAAGTTACCGAATTCAAGAGATGCCAAAGCACAAGTTTTCGTAAATTTTGGGGAAAAATACATAAAACATCTAATTATCAAATTGCCAGGATCTTCCGTAAAACTATCGGCAACGATGTCCTCTTCAGAATTCATATCCGAAGCAGACATGGCATCAACAGTCAACAGAAAGAGGCCACCATCAACCACAGGTCACATGTGTGTCAGCGTTCCAAAGAAAGCGAAACATTTGTTTTCATTACAAGTGATCTGCCATTGTAGACAGTGGCGTGTTGGGATCTGGCTGGAGTGCCTGCAGCTACTTGTGATAACATACTACAGTGACTTCTTGTTAAAAATACACACAGTCTGTTTTAATTGGTTATTACCGTGTGCCGGTGTCGTATGAGGTCAAGAAGTTGCACTATACAAGATTGATTTTATTCATTTTAATTTATTTTAGGCAGTTTCAAGCCTGAATAAACACAGACGTTCACACGCACCTTAGCAGGGTGATGGGGACTTTGGCTGTTAAAGGCAGGGACAGTATGAGATTCAACAGGATAGGAACATTTAAGGTTTAAAATAAGTGTGGCTTGAGGCTGGATTTAAAACTGTCATGAGTAGGGTTTTGGCAAAGAGAGGTACGGACGTCATTCCAGATCGATGGACCAGAAATAGAAAAAGAGCGACGGCCAACGGTTAAATTTAAGTACTTGTAAGCACATAGTATCTGCAGCAGAGTGGCGGGAACGAGAAGGAATGTACAGGTGATGACATTCACAGAAGTATGAGCGTGCTGTTTTGTGGAGACATTTGTAACAGAGGGTACTGATCTTGTAGTTTGCTCTCTGTGACACAGGCAGCCAGTGGAGAGATTGCAAGAGAGAGGAGTAATGTGGTCAGATTTATTTTCTTTCTGAGGACTAGTCGAGCCGCGGAGTTTTCTATACGTTGAAGGGAGTGGAGGGAGCTGCCAGAGCAGCCAAAAGAGAATTGCAATAGTTCAGACTTGAAAGAATCAGAGACGTTACGAGTTTGGATGTTGCTTTAGTGGACAGTACTTTCAAATTGCACTAATACGTCGCAGCTAATAGAAGTATGACGGGCAAATCTGGTATCATACGACAGTTTCTGGAATCCAGTT
>CM060316.1:1204666-1207166 GCA_030674155.1 Stramonita haemastoma | reverse complement strand
GTTTGTCTTGTGTGTGTTTGTTGTGTGTGTGTGTGTGTGTGGTGTTGTGTGTGTGTGTGTTGTGTGTGTGTGTATCTGGGCACATGGGTGATCACAAGCGCCTGTTTATTACGATATCTAATTTCTTTTCCTTCCTCAAATAGTTCTTTGAAGTTCACCAATGGTAAGATATTACCTACGCGACTATTTACCCACTATCACGATATCTGCAGTCCGACTTCGTAGAAAGAGCTTTGTATAAGAAGCACTGTATATATCTATTAATCAAGCACACACGTACATCATGCACTCACATTCAATCCTTTGGTGCTGATATGATTAGCTTGATCACAGCGCACAAGACTTGACAGTCCATCAGGGGACGGGCATTGGTCTGATGGTGATCTGCTATAACACTGAGCTGATCCTCTCTGCTCAGCTGGGAGGACGTGGAGGGACTGTACAATGCACAGCTCTCCCTCTCTCCTCTGAAGGGACAGGGACAGGCAATCTTCTCCACAGTCCTAGTCTTCCTCTCTCTTGTACGTGCCCTGAGCTTCAATGGGTGCACGTGGTGTGTAGAGGGGTCTTAGGTGCAGTGTTGTTATGCAGTGATGCTGTTACCACTTTCCTTTGAGACAAGCAGGATTGGGAATGTGTCGGTGGTTTAAGGAGTGATGCTCGGATAATGGCATTTATTGAAGTAGTGGACTGATTTACACGCACACAAAGAAAATTGCTTTTCTCGGTTATTTTTGTGGTGATTTTTGTGTCTGTCAGTCTGTCTGTCAGTCTCCATTTCTTGCTATCAGAAAAAAAAAAGAATCATTTGGATGACTGCTTCTGCCTTTGGTTTTGTTTCGGTCTGTGCTTTTTCTCTGTCTGTCCTGTGTATACGCGTATATAATGCTTATATATGTATAATGTGTATAATGTATATAATGTATAATATACAATATATGTATATATTTATTTATTTATTTATTTATTTATTTATTTATTATTTATTTATTTTTTTTATTTTATTTATTTTTTTATATCATCATCATCATCATCATGGCTTGGCTTTGCGAACGAAGATTAAGGGCAATGTCCACGTCTGGTGCAGGCTGGTGGCTGTTCAGTCCAATGCGTGACAAACAAACCCGGCCGCAGCGGCTGCAGGGGAAAGTCGATTCTGGAGTTGATGTAGGGGGGACGCGGTTCTTCCTCCTCATTCGCTTCTAGTTCTCCTCAAGGGTCGCTCTGCGATTATCCTCAAAGGAGGAGACCGATTGATGCACAGTGTATCGCCAGGCCTGCCGGTCAGCAGTAAGGACTGACCACTGGTTATGGTCTATGAGACAGGCTGACAGAGATTTCTTCAGAGAGTCTTTAAATCTCTTCTTTGGTGCGCCTCTGTAGCGGTGTCCGGTGGAGAGTTCACCGTAGAGAACCATCTTCGGTAGGCGATGGTCCTCCATTCTAGAGACATGCCCTGCCCAGCGTAGCTGCATTTTCAGCAACATGGCCTCAATGCTGGTGATCCCTGCTTGCTCCAGCACCTCAGCATTCGTGGTAAAGTCGCTCCAGTGGATGTCGAGGATGGAGCGGAGACAGCGTTGGTGGAAGCGTTCCAGAATTCGCAGGTGGTGTCTGTATGTGACCCATGACTCGAAGCCGTACAGGAGGGTGGTCAGTACCACGTCTCTGTAGACACTGATCTTGGTGTCTTTCTTCAGGTGTTTGTTTTTCCAGACACGGTGGTAGAGTCTGCCGAAAGCACTGTTTGCCTTTGCCAGTCTGTTGTCTACATCTGTATCAATCTTTGCGTCAGAGGAGATTGTGCATCCCAGGTAGGTGAACTGCTGGACTGTCTTCAGTTCTGTCTCACCAATTGTAATGTGAGGTGGGTAGTACGCTACCTGAGGTGCAGGCTGGTAGAGAACCTCTGTCTTTTTCAGGCTGACTTTGAATCCGAAGAGCTGGGCTGCCTCTGCAAAACAGGATGTTACATGCTGCGGGCGGTTTCTGTGTGTGCTACAAGGGCAGCAGCATCAGCAAAATGTAGCTCTCGAATTTGTTGCTCCAGGGTTTTGGTGTGGGCCTGAAGACGCCGCAGGTTGAATAGGCTGCCATCTGTGCGGTAGCGTATGAAAACTCCGTCTTCGTCATCAAGATCTTCTGTGGCCCGCTGAAGCATCATGCTGAAGAAGATAGTGAAGAGGGTTGGTGCAAGGAAGCAGCCGTGCTTCACCCCGTTTGTGATTGGAAAAGGCTCTGAGCGGTCGTTGCTGTTTCTGACCTGGCCACGCTGGTCTTCATGTATCTGGATCACCATGTTGAGAAACTTTGGAGGACAGCCAAGACGCTCCATGATCTGCCACAGTCCCTTCCTGCTCACAGTGTCAAACGCCTTGGCTAAATCAACGAAGGTGATGTACAGTCCCTTGTTCTGTTCGCGGCACTTTTCTTGAAGTTGTCTGAGCACGAAGACCATGTCAGTGGTACCCCTGTTAGCTCTGAAGCCGCACTGGCTCTC
>CM060316.1:1182166-1199666 GCA_030674155.1 Stramonita haemastoma | reverse complement strand
CCACTAGGCTATCCGTGTGTGTGTGTGTGTGTGTGTGTGTGTGTGTGTGTGTGTGTGTGTGTGTGTGTGTGTGTGTGTGTGTGTGTGTGTGTGTGTGTGTGAAAGTCAAAGTCAAAGTCAAAGTTAAAGTCAAACTGTTATTTCCAAATGGTACATTGAGTAAGCATATAAGCAAAAACACCCCCGCAACAACAATACAAACTTTTTTTTAAAAAGCAGGCAAACTTTCAGTACAATTTTCCCCTCACATAATGTGCCTACGTATGTGGCTGCGTGCGTGCGTGTGCACGCTTATGTATGTGTGTGTGCATAGTGTGCCTACGTACATGGCTGCGTGCGTGCGTGTGCACGCTTATGTATGTGTGTGTGCATAGTGTGCCTACGTACATGCTGCGTGCGTGCGTGTGCGCGCTCATGTATGTGGTGCGTGTGTGTGTGCGTACGTGCGTGCGTGCGTGCGTGCGTGTGTGTGTGTGTGTTTGTGTGTGTGTGGTTTTAATTTTTGTTTCTTGTTGCTAGTATTGTTGTTGCGGGGGTGTTTTTGCTTATATGCTTGTTCTTAACATAGCCCTAAGATAAGGTCGGGAACTGGATGTATAAAACATTGTACTGCAGGGTCTTTTCATTATTCTCGAAATGAGAGAATTTCCTTTGATTGTGTTTGGGTCTTGTAAATATGCATACTTATTAGAGAAAAAAAGGCCTTCAATTTGTTTTTCATATAACTTCAATGTGAAGACAATTAAGTGATTGTTTTAATAATTCAACGAGTTATACCAACGTTTGGAAGAGTGACTCTAGCGTTGTTACAATCAAAAGAAAAAAAAAAGTTCAAATGAATATTCTCACGTCTTGACAATTGTAGCAATCTTTACTTCTCTATTGGTAATTCATTTTTTGAATGATACAGCAGATTAAAAAAAATCTGTTGGATTAATTATTTTTTACATTTCCAATTCAAGTAAAACGAACTGTTTAGAGTGATAAAAGAAACTCCCCAAGGTATGATGTTTGAAATGTCAATGTGCATTGTTTAGTTTCGTCAAAAGAAAACAAAAATACGTTTTCTCTATTTAATGCCTACTTTGCTATCCCATGCTTTTGTTGACTTGTGTGACAGACACAGTTTGTTTTGTTTTTTAAGCGTTTTTGAATTCATTCTTGACTTTATTTTCTTACGAGAATTTCTCACATGTGGTGTCTTGCATCCCAAAGTTTGATGTTGTTGATGGCAGTTTTTCCTGCAATGTTTGATTTTCTTTGGCAATTTTCTACACCAGCGCTTTCTTTGGTCAGTGTACCCTGGAGGCTTGAGGATTCTTTCCCTTTCTTTTCTTCACCTGGCCTGTAACTGTCTTTCCGTGGTCAGCAGTGACGCTCTCTGTCCTCTCTTTCTTCTTGTCTGTCTATGTCTCTGTGTGTGTGTGTGTGTGTTTCTGTCTCTCTCGGTCTTTCTCTGTGTCGTTGTTTCTCTCTGTCTCTGTCTCTGTTTCTCTCTATATCTCTATATATCTTTTTCTTTCTGTCTGCGCTACGTTGTCTCCGTCTCCCTGTGTCTCTTTACAGTTGTCTGCTAGCTAGCTAGCTATCTTTCTTTCTTAGTGCCACTAGTAGTTAAATGTCTGACCCTGACGGTATGCCAGAGTCTGGGCTCGAGTCACTAATGCTTGTTCTCTTAAAACATCGCCTCCACCCCCCTCCTTTATATTAACATCAGAAGTACTGACTGTACTCCACTGAAAGTCCTCACATCTGTTTGCGAAGGCACAGGGAGTGTAATGAACAAAGGTTGAGACCTACCACCTTTGTAAAGGCAAGTCTGACACTAGTGGCTGGCAGGGCTGACCCAAACACAACAAGCAAGCTAGTACCTATTCATTTGAAGTTTTAATTGTATCCCGGTGATTTTTTTAGATTTACATTGACTGACCTATACTGCTGCTTAATCGAGGATGCAAGAAAAACAATGTCTTTATTCTCCAGTGTTTTATGTATAACTAGTACGATAATTTCAGCTATTGTGATTGCTGTGATTAGCGGTATTTCTTCGTAGATTTGTGTGTGTGTGGTTGTGGGCTTTTTTTTCGTTTCCCGTCTTTCAACGGTGATTTGTTTTGTAAGCGACCATTTTGCCCACTATTACGGTAGCCGCATTCCAAGTCCAAAGATGATGACGAATCACGACACCAGTATGCATGTCAATCTTTGTTTTGCTTTGGGGTGGGGGGGGGGGGGTGTCACCCGTTTCTACGGCCACGAAGTGCTTACTCTTGCTAAAGATAGAATGGTTTTTAAAGTGAGCGCATGATGTTGTCCATGCGTTGGCACACGTACACGAGGCCTCGGTTTATAGTATCATCCGAAAGGTTTTCAGGGGAGTGAAGTAAGTACTGATGCTAACTTCATGGGAAAATTCTCCTTGAAATGGTGTCTGGGTGGTGGCCTGAATCAGGATTCAGTCCCAGGCCGTCAAACCACAAGCACAGGCTCAAACCGCTAGCTACCTCCATACCTTGCTTCTGTTCAAAACATCGCTTGATATCAGTAGTGGTACATCAAACGGCAAACATGAACATGGCTTCAAAGCCAACACGTGTATACGGTTGTAAAATAAAGACTCATTGTCACTGTTCATTTGGGGTCGTGGACATTTATGTGGACGAACACCATTATTTTTTGTTTTGTTTTGGTGTTTGTTGTTCATGGGTTATCGGCCTTTGATTTATGTTTCCGATTTCGTGCTCTTGATAGCTAGTATTTTCTCCCTTTTTTGCTTTTTGTTTGCTAATTTTCCACTCCAGGGCTTTCTCGGGCGATGAAGGTCTGGGCTTTGAGAGTCACTCTCAGTTTGTTTCCCCGCTTGTCTGACAAATTGTTTTTCGAGTTTGTAGCTCCTTTAATCCCTCTTTTATCACAGTCTTTTGTTTTGTACTCCATTTTTTTACAGGTCTGTGTTTTTGACGTCATTACGTGTTCATCTGTTATCTTTAATTATATAACTCCTAGCCACTCTCTACTTTTGTTTGCTAGTCTGTCTGTGTGACTGTGTGTGTGTGTTTGTGTTTGTGTGTGTGTGTGTGTGCGCGCGCTCACGCTCGTGTGTAAACACAGAGGGAATGCACAGTCATACAGACAAATCCTAGCACACTACACATCCCATCCCATTTTCAGCATATATCTGGCTTTTGCATCCTGGGCAGAGAGGAGACTTTAGAATCCATCAGCGATGGACATCGGTCTGACGGTAATCTGCTATAAAACTGTGAGAGCTGATCCTCTTCCCTCAGCTGCGAGGACGTGGAGAGACTGTACAACCACTGCTCTCCTCTTTCCTCGGCTAGGGACAAGGACAGGCAATCTCCTTCACATAGTCAGAGAGGACGTGCTCTGTGCTCCAATGGTCCATGCTGGTGTCTAGAGGTCTTAGGTGCAGGAATGTTCATGCTATTTTCTTTTAGACCGGGAAGATTAGGAATACGTAACGTTGATGGCTTGGGATTAATACATGGGGTGATGGGGAAGTATTGGTTTGTGTGGGAATGAGTTATATGAACTTGCGACTGCTAAAACAGAGCTTTTTGTTGTTGCTTTATTTGATTATTTTTGAGGAGTTGATTCATTTTATGTCGGTTTCTACCCCACCCCCGCCTCCAGTGGTGTATTTCTGTAGTTTTCTATTTTTCTTTGTATTTAAGTATCTACATATTTTCTTTATCGGCTTTTGCGTTGCTTATTGCTATGACTATGCATGTTTGCTCGTTAATCTGTCAGTCTGTTTGTCTGTAATCCAGTATAACATTATAATACAAACAAGTAAAATTAAACAACATGATACAGTACATTGCAATGCCATAAAATACAATGAAATGTTTATTGCTGGCATCACATGTGAAAATAATATATAATATAATAATAATAATTATAATAATAATAATAATAATAACAACAATAATAATAATAATACATGGAATTTATATAGCGCTATGTCTTGTAAAAACAAATCAAAGCGCTTGCACTCGACCCTCACAACAAACAACCAATGACAATAAATAATTCTAGCAAGTACGAAAGCACACACACGCGCGCGCGCGCACGCGCACACACACACACGCACACACACACACACGCACACACACACACACACACACACACACAACACACACACACACACACACACACACACACACACACTTATAGAGGTTATACATTTTGACATGGTGAATGGAATTTCAATTGTTGAAGGCAGGGACAAATAGGAGATGAAAACAGAAGGCAAAAATCTTAGGTTTGAAACAAGTGTGTCTTGAGGTTGGATTTAAAAGTGTCATATGTAGGCTTTTGCCGAAGGGAGAGAGGGAGGTCATTCCAGATTGATGGACCAGAAATAGAGAAAGAGCGGCGGCCAACGGTAGATAAGTTGAATCTCGGAATTTTTAAGGATAAGGTATCTGCAGCCGAGCGGAGGGAACGAGAAGGTGTGTACACGTGAAGACATTCACTGAGGTAGGAGGGTGCTGTTTTGTGGAGACATTTATAACAGAGAGTACTGATCTTGTAGTTAACTCTCTGTGGCACAGGCAGCCAGTGGAGAGATTGCAAGAGAGGAGTAATGTGTTCAGATTTTTTCTTTCTGAGGACCAGTCGAGCTGCAGAGTTTTGTATACGTTGGAGAGAGTGGATAGATGATGCTTGCAGACCAGCCAAAAGAGAATTGCAATAGTCCAGACGTGAAAGAATAAGAGAAGTGACTAGTTTGGATGTTGCATCAGTGGACAGGTACTTTCGAATTGCACTAATGCGCCGTAGTTGATAGTAGCATGACTGACAGGTCTGGGTGATGAATTTTTGCATGGAGAGTGTGTTGTCAATAACGACTCCTAGATACTTTACAGCACTGGATAGAGGGACTGAGGTATTGCTGAATTCTATTGAAGTTGTTGTGATAAAAGACAGTTTGTGTTTGGTCCCTACAAGCATGGATTCGGTTTTATCTGCGTTTAATTGTAATTTGTTCTGTATCATCCAGTTTTGGATATCTTGAAGGCAGTAAGACATATTTGTCAAGAGAGAAGGCAGGTTTTCAGGTGTATCACTGCTTAGAATCTGAGAGTCGTCTGCATAAAAGTGATGGTTGATCTGATGACGGTTAATAACATGTGATAGGGGAGCAGTATAGAGAGTAAAGAGAACAGGGCCTAGAACAGATCCTTGAGGGACTCCGCATTCTAGTTTGGTTGGTGTGGAATGAATCTTGAAAACACTACAATAGAATAAATATGAAATGGGTAGGCGCTGCACTTGTAGTGACGTGCTTCCCCCAGGGAGAGCAGCCTGAATTTCATGCAGAGAAATCTGCTGTGACATAAAGTGGTATAAAATTTATAAAATGAAATAAAATAAAACTAAACAATACGATACAATACATTGCAACGCAATGAAATTCAAAACAATGCTGGTATCATTTGTGATAAGTCTACACAAAATCATACAAAATAAAACAAGACAATATGAGACAATACATTACAATGTAATAAAAATGTAATGCAATGCTTATTGTAGGTATTATTTGCGAGAGCCCTATAGTGCTTTTACCTTCAGCTATCAGCGATAATGCATACTTATTTCTTGGCTTATCTGTCTGGCACTCTGCCTGTCCGTCTGTCTGCCTGTCTGTCTGTATATTTCTCTGTATTTCTTTATAGCTATGATATATCTCCTGGGTTTTTTTCTGGGTTTTTTCTTTATGTAATTAAATGCTTCTGTTAACAATTGAGTTGAATTGAATTGAATTGTTATTATCTGTTTCTTATTTGTTAATTACAACCACTTTTCTCCTATTTGATAGAAGATCTTAAATTCCACTTGTACTTACTTCCTCAGTAATATTAATTTCTGAGCCATCTTTGTTGTTGTGTTGCTGTTTTCCTGGTCTTGATTGCTATAGGTTTTACTTTGTTTTTCTTTTTGGGGATGAGGGTGAGGGGGATGTTTTCTTTTGTTTCTTTTTCCTGTTGTGTTTTTCTTCTTTTTTCTTTTGCGTTTTAGCTTTTTGTGTTGCGTGTCTATGGTGTTGCTTTGTTTCGTTTTATTTCATTTTACTTTATGTTTTCTCATTGTATTCTATTTTGTTTTGAGATATATATATATATATATATATATATATATATATATATATATATATATATATATATATATATATATATATATATATATATATATATATAAATTTATCTTTGTCTTTTTCTTTATTTCGTTGTTTCTTTGATTTGGAGGGGTATTTTGTTTTATTTGTTTTCATCTTGTGTAGGTTTGTTTTCTCTTTGTTTTCTTTTGGTTGACGTTTTTTCTCTAATGTTCCACATCCACGCTTGCAAATGGGTGAGGAATACCTGGGGATTAGAGTTCTCTCCCATCTTTTACGTCCACCCCAACTTATGGCTCCCTTGCTGATATTAATGGTGTCCTTTCTTTGTCTGTTTCCTTTCTTTCTTTTTTTTTGATTTTGGTCTCATTCTCGTCTTCTTCCTCCATTCTTCTTCTTTCTTCTTCTTCTTCTTCTTCTTCTTCTTCTTCTTCTTCCTTCTTCCTCTTCTTCTTCTTCTCTTCTTCTTCTTCTCCATCTTCATCTTCTTCTTATTCATCTTGCTGCTGCTGTTTGTTGTTGTTGTTGTTGTTGATTGTTGTTTTTTTGTTTGTTGTTTTTATTATTATTGTTTTGTTGTTGTTGTTGTTGTTGTTGTTGTTGTTGTTTTCTTCTTCTTCTTCTTCTTCTTCTTCTTCTTCTTCTTCTTCTTCTTCCTCCTCTCCTCCTCCTCCTCCTCCTCCTCCTCCTCCTCCTCCTCCTCCTCCATCTCCTCCATTTTCCCCATTCTTTTTCCTTTGATTATTATTCTCTATCTCTCTATCTCTGTCTTTATATTTCACATAGTAACAGTTACTGACAAATTACCTCTTGAATTGACCCTTACTGTATTGCATTGTTTCTCCATCTGAAGAATACAAAACAAAGCGAACATTTCTTCATTTCATCAGTATTCTGAAGCAGAATCTCCATCTACAGTGAAACCAGATCAAATAGCCCCTTGCAATGTTGTCAGTCCAGTCAGTCAATGAAAAAATAGCAGTGACAGTAATCTGCAACATCTCTCTGTATCTCTCTCTCTCTGTCTCTCTGTCTCTCTCTCTGTCTCTCTGTCTGTCTCTCTGTCTCTCTCTCTGTCTCTCTGTCTTTATATTTTTATTGGCAGTATCTCCCCCCCCCTCCAATAAGGATATTAGTTAAAAAAAAAAAATTCTCCCTTTTATCCAAATGTATGATTTATGTCACATGTATAATTTTTGACAGATGGTGGTGGATTGATGTTTTCAGTTGTTTATTCTCTTCTCTTGTTTGCTCTTTACCTATTAACACTTTTCTATTCTTTCATTATCAAAATCTTTTATTGTGACTTCTGATTTTTGTCTTCTTATCGAGTGCATTTTTATTACCTTATCATACATAGTGTCCTTATTCTTGTGTGTTGTTTGGTTTGCATAAAGCTTTATTGTTTAGTATTTTTTCAACTTGATGTATCCCTGAAAAGGGCGGGGACTGGATGTAAAAAAGCACACAAGTGCTTATCTATTATCCTCGAATAAAATATTTTGCCTTGCCTTGCCTTGCCTTGCCTTGCCTTGCCTTGCCTTGCCTTGCCTTGCCTGCCTTGCCTGCTGTCTGTCTCTGTCTCTGTCTGTCTCTTTCTCTCTCTGTCTCTGTCTGTCTGTCTGTCTGTCTGTCTGTCTGTCTGTCTGTCTGTCTGTCTGTCTGTCTGTCTGTTCTCTCTCTCTCTCTCTCTCTCTCTCTCTCTCTCTCTCTCTCTCTCTCTCTCTCTCTCTCTCTCTCTCTTCTCTCTCTCTCTCTCTCTCTCTCAGTATACGCATGCGTCTCACTTCCCTTGTGTTTGTTTATTTGATTGGTGATTTTTAGTTTTGTTTGATTTGGGAGGTTGGGTTTTGTTTTCCTTTCTTTTTGCTTTCATTTCTTTTAACTCGTTTCCGAGTTGTGTCGTCCAGTGAAGGTTTTGGTGGTGTAATATTGGTCTCTGTAGCCATTCTTTTTAACCTTTGCTTTTGAACACATTGTCTTGAATTGAATTGATTTGTCTTTGTTTTAAGAAATTGAAGAGAGAGAGAGAGAGAGAGAGAGAGAGAGAGAGAGAGAGAGAGAGAGAGAGAGAGAGAGGGGGGGGGGGGGGGGAGGGGGGGGAAGAGAGAGATTCGTGGAATGGAGAGTTAGTGTTCAAGAGAATGGATGAGTAGGTGGGGGGCATGTGTGTGGATGTGTAGGTGTTTTGTGTGGCTCATAGAATTATTTTGTTTGCGCTGAAGAATAACCAATGAACTAACATTTCTTCCACTATAACACGCTCAAAGTAAAATGTTTCACAAATGAGACAGGCATGTATCTAAATTAATGGACACATTTCCTAAAAAGCGACTATACCAATGGTATCCAGATGTTGTATGCCAAAACTGGAGTACACAAATAAAGGCAATGCCAGCTGAAGTCTACATAACAACTATCCTGTTGGTTTGGCGAAAGCAGAAAAGTTAGATGGGAGAGGTGGTGGGTGGAAATCAGATAGAGGTTCCATTACTAGGACAGAGAACTGTGTTTTGATCAGGAAGGTAAAGAGATTTGCGGTTGCAGCAGATCTGCTTGTTTATTTTTCCTTTTTGTAGGCTATAACCCTTTCCCATGGAAGTGTGACACTTCACCTTTCTGTTTCCTAGCTTTTTCTGTATAGCTTAACTTCACTTGTCTGTTTCCTAGCTTTTTCTGTATAGCTTAACTTCACCTTTCTGTTTCCTAGCTTTTTCTGTATAGCTTAACTTCACTTGTCTGTTTCCTAGCTTTTTCTGTATAGCTTAACTTCACTTGTCTGTTTCCTAGCTTTTTCTGTATAGCTTAACTTCACCCTTCTGTTTCCTAGCTTTTTCTGTATAGCTTAACTTCACTTGTCTGTTTCCTAGCTTTTTCTGTATAGCTTAACTTCACCCTTCTGTTTCCTAGCTTTTTCTGTATAGCTTAACTTCACTTGTCTGTTTCCTAGCTTTTTCTGTATAGCTTAACTTCACTTGTCTGTTTCCTAGCTTTTTCTGTATAGCTTAACTTCACCTTTCTGTTTCCTAGCTTTTTCTGTATAGCTTAACTTCACCTTTCTGTATCCCGGTTTCGCTGTATAAATAGCTGGCGGTTTTTATGTCTCTTCTGTTTTGTTTCAGGTTTAAACAGACCTCACTCATTCATAAAATGTTTAATGCATGGGTCTTTTTTCTTTATTTTCCTTTCTACCAAACATTGTCCCATTTCGATAAATTGTTTGTCTATAATATAGCTGCTTTTCTTCCTTTCTGTCTCTTTTGAAGTCTCGCTTTATATGCATGTAATACTTTGTGTATGTGTGTTTGCGTACGCGCGCGTTTGTATGTGTGTGTGTGAGTGTGTGTGTGTGCGCGCGCGTTTGTATGTGCGTGTATGTATGTGTGAATATGTGTTTGTCTGGTGTCTGTGTCTGTGTGTGAAACTCAAAGTCATCTGCTATGACAGATAATCTCTTTATGGGACAGATCACAACGCGCTGCCATCTGAGTTTAGTTCTGCGCCTTCTCTATTTTTCCTTTTCTCTGATTCCTATGTACACAGCTACCACATTCTGCATGTTTTTCTTCATTTTAGCAGCTCCTACGGGCTTTGTTTGGATCAGTCATTGTCAGAGAATACAGAGCAAGTTGTAAAGGACACTTTGCAAAATATCCTATCTGGTTACTGGATGGCTGCTGAAATGTTACTGATGAAATGGGTCACACAGATAGATAGAGTCAGAGACAGAGACAGAGAGCAACAGTCAGGTAGACAGATAGGCAGACGGAGAGAGACAGAGACAAAAAGAGAGAGAGGGGGGAGTGAAAGAGAGCGAAAAACCAAATCTGTAATCAGCAAATCATAGATAAAACACACAGGCGGGAAAGAAAAAGAACGAGGAAAGAGAGACAGGTAGAGAAACAGGTAGAGAGACAGGTAGAGAGACAGGTAGAGAGACAGACAGCCATAGAAATAGGGAAATCATGAGGTTATAGAGGAAAGAGAGACAGGTAGAGAGACACGACAGCCATAGAAATAGGGAAATCATGAGGTTATAGAGGAAAGAGAGACAGGTAGAGAGACAGACAGCCATAGAAATAGGGAAATCATGAGGTTATAGAGGAAAGAGAGACAGGTAGAGAGACAGACAGCCATAGAAATAGGGAAATCATGAGGTTATAGAGGAAAGAGAGACAGGTAGAGAGACAGACAGCCATAGAAATAGGGAAACCATGAGGTTATAGAGGAAAGAGAGACAGGTAGAGAGACAGACAGCCATAGAAATAGGGAAACCATGAGGTTATAGAGGAAAGAGAGACAGGTAGAGAGACAGACAGCCATAGAAATAGGGAAACCATGAGGTTATAGAGGAAAGAGAGACAGGTAGAGAGACAGACAGCCATAGAAATAGGGAAACCATGAGGTTATAGAGGAAAGAGGTACAGGTAGAGAGACAGACAGCCATAGAAATAGGGAAACCATGAGGTTATAGAGGAAAGAGAGACAGGTAGAGAGACAGACAGCCATAGAAATAGGGAAACCATGAGGTTATAAAGGAAAGAGAGACAGGTAGAGAGACAGACAGCCATAGAAATAGGGAAACCATGAGGTTATAGAGGAAAGAGAGACAGGTAGAGACAGCCATAGAAATAGGGAAACCATGAGGTTATAGAGGAAAGAGAGACAGGTAGAGAGACAGACAGCCATAGAAATAGGGAAACAATGAGGTTATAGAGCCACACAGGCGCAAAACTGCCTATAAAATATTAATCAAGCAGAAATAAGTACACACAGAATCAAACAAGGACTGATGTCACACCAACAGGAAAATCACTATGCTGTCCTGTACAGGTGGAAGCCATCTGCTGTTACAGCTAATCTCTTGATGGGGGGGGGGGGGGGGGGAACACAACACACTGCCTTGAGCTGAACGCAACACACTACCTTTGCAATCAGTTAAAGAAAATGAAATCGTTGATCCATGTATGCATGTAAATCCCATAACCCATCACGGTTTGAGAGTTATTCAGCACTAAATACATGAGTGTATGGATTGTGCTTTACTTTACATAAAAATTAATAAAGAACATGTGCTATGTATTTTCAATAACATCGTCTCATGTATGGTACATACAAACACTTGCTGGGAAAAGGAAATGCAACAGACCAACGGCTTGAATAAAAAAAAAGTTGTCCGATTTACCAAGGGAGACAAGGCAAGGCAAGGCAAATTCTTTTATTCGAGGATAATAGATAAGCACACGTGTGCTTTTTTGCACCCAGTCCCCTCCCTTTTCAAGGATAACATCAAAATAAAAGATATTAAACAATAAAACTATACGCAGTACCAAACAACATACAAGAAATAAGTACACTACATGTAATAAGGTAAGAGAAATGCGACAGTACACTACATATAATAAGGTCAGAAAGGTGCACTCATTCAGAAGACGAAAATCAGAAGTCACAATAAAATAATTTGGATTATTAAAGAAGAAGAAAAGAAACGAAAAAAAAAACAGTACAAAACAAACAAACAAATAAACAACAACAAAAAAAACAAAAACAAACAAACAAAAAACCAAACAAAGAAACAAACAAAAAATAACAACAACAACAACAACAACAAAACGCTAATAGATAAAGAGCCAGCAGGAGCCAGCAGGAGAACATTATAATAAACAACTGAAACATCAGTCTACGGCCATATGTCTAAAGTTATACAAGTAAATCATACATTTGGATAAAAGGGGGAAAAAAATAACTGATATCTTTATTTGAAGGGGGCGGGGGAGAAATACTATCAAAAAAACAAAAACAAAAACAAAAACAAACACAAAAAACCATCCCAGATGTTTATAGAATTAGCAAAACATTTTTAGAAATTGGATAATGATATTCACACTCACATACTCTCACACACAGACATACAGACATACAGATAAGAATTACACACATACACACATCCACACCCATGCACACACACAGTGGTAGAGAGGGGGGGAGGGGGGAGTGTGGTTTGTTGTTTTTAATGCATCAAGTGGTTTAGAAGGTAATTTTTGAAGGTTGTTAATGATTGGTGCTGTTTAATTGAATCAGGAAGGGAGTTCCACAATGTAGGGCCTGAGTATAGTAAACTAGATTTAAACAGGTCTATTCTTGGGATTGGGACACTTGGCTTTTCCATACTTCTGGAATGATTTATTGGGAATTTATCTTTTAAGGGTGTGGGGACATTTCCTGTCATTATCTTAAACATCATGGAGAGAATGAATGAATGAATGAATAAATAATCTTTGAATGAATAATCTTTATTTTTCTAGGGTTACAGAGTAAGCATTACATACTTTTTTTCATCCGGCCCTTGCCCTGATCAGGGAATAAAGCTAAGAACCCCCCTCCATACCCCTATATACCAGCATCACCACCAACAGCAGTTCAACCAATATTTTAAAAGAAGAAAAATGGGATACATTCAACAAAACGCGTCATCCTAACTGGATACACTAATAACTATTTAAACAAACGTGTGTGTGTGAACAGAACAGAACAGAACAGAACAGAACAGAACAAAACAGAACAGAACATCGTTTATTGCCATGGAAGCATACAAAGCTTATAGACACAAGTGAACAAATTGGTTAGAAAAAGTCACCGAAGATTCATGCAATCAAAAACATACTTTGCAAAGGGTCCTTGAAGGCCGTCAAGCTGTACAAAATCACTTGGAACTAAATTATTCAAACATATTTTTTGGGTTGCTCCTACCAATAAGTGACTGGACTGTTGCACCTCTTTAAGTAGATTACTTCGTAGACCCTGAAACAACATACACGCATCCAAAAAATGACATCTTCTACAACTCCACACACATTACACAATCTTTCTTCTCTTGGGGTGCCTGTATATCGACCACGCTCAATGTTCAAATCGTGGGCACTGACTCTGAGTCTACAAAGAGCTTGTTTGTGGGATGGGTCGATATCTGCAACAAGGTAAGGTTCTAGGTGATAATCAGTCTTTTTAATTTTATCGTAAAATTCGAGTCTACTTGTTTTTGTTCTTTGTTGTTTCCAGAACTTGACATATCTCTCTTCTATTTTTTGGTGAAATGCAAATTTCAGCCTGTTTTTACTAAGTGTTGACTGATTGTTCCAAACGTGTCCTAGCCCTAAATTATGAAGAAAGTTTTTAACAAACAGTATCCAATGAGCTTTAGCAGTGTCCTCTTGGTTCAACAGAGCATTGTACACTCTTTTTGTGTAAGTATTATGATGTACATGTAAGATATGAGTCCAGTAACCAATCACTCGATATGCAACATGAATCCCCACTGGATATTTTCCTAATTCTGAAAGCGTTGGTAGATTCATTGATTTAGAATGTAGACCCAAAATAAGCTTACAAAATATCATATGTGTTTTTTCATGTGGATATTTAGAAGAAAGACAGTTTCCAAAGAAAGAGGATATGTCTGAGTTAACTGAGATAGGTATCTTATTTTCAACCCATGGAAACTAAATTTCAGCCCCATATGTTGCTATAGGCATAATCAATGAATCAAAAGCTGCATTATAGTATCATAACGAATATTCTGTCCTCTGATGACTCGTCTTAATAATGTGTGTGTGTTTGTGTGTGTGTGTGTGTGTGTGTGTGTGTGTGTGTGTGTGTGTGTGTGTGTGTGTGTTGTGTGTGTGTGTGTGTGTGTGTGTGTGTGTGTGTGTGTGTGTGTGTGTGTGTGTGTAAGCGGGAAAACAAGCAAATAGGCATAAAAGGGAAAAAACAGATTAAAAAACCCAAAACATAAAAAACCTTTAAATACAAAAAGCTACGTGAAAACACATCTCTATATTCCAATGGTAAGAACACAATTTGAATCCAATATAAAAACCAAAATACTCCTCTTTATAACAAGTCTTGGATAGAATATGTGAAGGTGGAAGTTGGAAGGGAAAGGGAAGGGAAAGGAAATGAAAGGAGAGAGAGAGAGAGAGAGAGAGAGAGAGAGAGAGAGAGAGAGAGGGAGAGAGAGAGAGAGAGGAGAGAGAGGAGAGAGAGAGCATCTTCAAGTTACATCGTCATCAAAACAAACCAGTCAACAAAATATGTCAGAAAACTCACACTTCTATTTTTTTTTTTTAAATCATCATCAATGAAACCTAGATCTATAAGCTCACAATGTGGCCAAACCTAACAAGGAATAGAAAACCCCGAAAAGCAAACAAACAAACAAAAAAAAGAGCAAGATTATATAAAAGAAATGTCAAATAGGAGCGAAGCAACTATCAAAATTATAAATCAAACTCAATGTTTTAAAAGATGATATATATACTTATGAAAATGAGAAAATAGCAAATATTCATCAGGACCATTAAGCATAAGGCATTACAAATCTATAGGCCAAAAACATTCATATGAAAAATAATACATTCTATGTGTGTGTGTGTGTGTGTGCGCGCGCGTGTGCGTGTGCGTGTGTGTACCCGCGCGCGTGTGTGTGTGTGTGTGTGTGTGTGTGAGTGCGTACGTGCGTGTGTGTGTGCGTGCGTACGCGCGCGCGCGCGTGTGTGTGTGTGTGTATGAGGGGGGGGGGGGGGGAAACAAGTAAAGAAGGCAAAAGGGAAAAAGAAACGCACACGAAAAACAAACAAACATAAAAACCCTTAGACACACACAAAACCCTAAACAATTCGTATCTCTATTTTAACAGTGAATACAATTTCAATTCAAATTTCAATAAGAACCAAAACATTCCTATCCAATGATAAGATTAGGATAGCATTTGTGGAAGTGGAAGATGAGGGGGGAAAAAGGGCATCTTCAAGTTACATCAAGATCAAAACATACCAGTCAATAAAGTATTTTAAAGCACCCACATAACACAGAGAGAGAGAGAGAGAGAGAGAGAGAGAGAGAGAGAGAGGGGAGAGAGAGAGAGAGAGAGAGAGAGAGAGAGAGAGAGAGAGAGAGAGAGAGAGATTTGTTCCAGTGTGAAAATACCGGGATAGACTCCACAGTGGCAGCCCTTGCAGTGATGTGGCCAAAGTACAGGCAGGAAAGGCCAGGAGTTGTGTGCTAATGTCTGCCTTCCTCACACAGACACTATCACATGAGACACTTCTGGTTACTATGCAGGAGAGAGACAGAGACAAAGAGACATATACACAGGCAGACAGAGGCCACGACAGAGAGAGACAAAGAGGGAGGGAGGGGTCAGGAGGGAGAGAATGTGTGTGTGTGTGTGTGTGTGTGTGTGTGTGTGTGTGTGTGGTGTGTGTGTGTGTGTGTGTGTGTGTGTGCGCGTGCGTGGTGTGTGTGTGTGTGTGTGTGTGTGTGTGTGCGTGTGGTGTGTGTGTGTGTGTGTGTGTGTGTGTGTGTGTGTGTGTGTGTGTGTGTGTGTGTGTTCTATTTTACCGTTTTTATGTTATTCAGGCTTTTTTGTCAGTGGTGTTTCATTGAAAAGGGAAACATGTAGATACCATTTAATTTGTACATTCATACAAACATGAAAACATCTACACATAAATACCTGAGTCAGTCAAGCAGATCTGCGTGCACACGTACACGTGATTATGTTTTTGTTTTCATGTCAAATTTCCGGTAAACATCAAACACAAACACACACACACATTTCTACAGACCATTATGCAATACCATCAAATCCATTTTCAATCATATAGGGGTATTGACTGAACACACACACACACACACACACACACACACACACACACACACACACACACACACACATACATACATACATACATACATACATACACACACACACACACTCTCTCTCTCTCTCTCTCTCTCTCTCTCTCTCTCTCTCTCTCTCTCTCTCTCTCTCTCTCTCTCTCTCTCTCTCTCTCTCTCTCTCTCTCTCTGTTTTTTATATATTTTTTTATGTTTTAGATAGATGGCTGGATGAAAAATAGAGAATTTTTTGCTTACTCAATGTACTATCTGGATATAAAATTTTTAATTGATTTGATTTGATTTGATTTGATTTGATTTGATTTGATTTGATCTCTCTCTCTCTCTCTCTCTCTCTCTCTCTCTCTCTCTCTCTCTCTCTCTCTCTCTCTCTCTCTCTCTCTCTCTCTCTCTCTCTCTCTCTCTCTCTCTCTCTCTTTAGTCTTTCCCACGCAAAACCCCCGAAAGTGTATAGAACTCTCCATACCGTCCAAGAGTTGAAGTCTATACCCAAGCTGGGGAAAGTTGGTTTAACTTGGAGAAGAGTTGTGTGTCAGGGCGTAATGGGCTGGCTCTGACGTCCACAACACCTCGTCTTCTTCTCCTCTCCTGTGCCGGGGAGGTTGTCTTCTCCTGTTCTCCTGTGCCGGGGAGGTTGTCTTCTCCTGTTCTCCTGTGCCAGGAGGTTTTGGGCAAGATGGAGTTTCTGTGTCTGGCAGACATGTTGTCAGATGGCATTAGAGAAATTGATTACAGTTCTCTTTCCTTCCCTCTGTGTCTCTTTACCCCTCTGTCACATTCTGTTTGGGGTGGGGGACTGGTTCTGCAGGTGGGGAGGGGTGTTGTTTGGGTTGTGGTGGGTTAGAGGAGTGTTGTTTTTCGGGAGGGGGTGGTGCATTGTTTTAGTTTGAATGTCAGGCCGTTTGTTGTTGATTTTGTCTACTTTTGTGTCTTTGTGTGTGCTTCTGTCTGTTCTTTTCTTTGCCTGTCCATATCTCTGTCTTCTCTGTCTCAGTCTGTCTATCTGTACCTCTCTCTGTCTCTGTCTGTGTGTCTTTGTGTCTCTGTGTGTGTGTCTGTGTGTCTGTCTGTCCTCTCTATCTCTCTATCTCTCTATCTGTCTGTCTGTCTGTCTGTCTGTCTGTCTGTCTAGACCTTGTCTGTCTGTCTGCTGTCTGTCTGTCTGTCTGTCTGTCTGTCTGTCTGTCTGTCTGTCTGTCTCTCTCTCTCTCTCTCTCTCTCTCTCTCTCTCTCTCTCTCTCTCTCTCTCTCTCTCTCCTCTCTCTCTCTCTCTCTCTCTCTCTCTCTCTCTCTCTCTCTCTCTCTTCACACACAAAATGTACGTATGTGTGTGCATATGTGCACGTGCGTACGTGTGTGAATGTGTGTATGTGCGCGCATACCACCTTACGTAACAGTAATTTTCTCTGCGTGAAATTCGGGCTGCTCTCCCCGGGGAGAGTGCGTCGCCACAATAGCAGCGCCTATCCATTCACGCACGCACACACACACACACACACACACACACACACACACACACACACACACACACACACACACACACACACACACACACACACACATTCTCTCATATGTGCGGGCCTATCACTAAGCAGAAGTGAGTGTAGGAAGTAGGGGACTGTCCTGTAATAACTTCTCATTTCGTGTGGTGCACAACAA
>CM060316.1:1152166-1174666 GCA_030674155.1 Stramonita haemastoma | reverse complement strand
GTAGGGTAGGGTAGGGTAGGGTATGGGTAGGGTAGGGTAGGGTATGGTATGGTGCGGTATGGTGCGGTATGGTGCGGTATGGTGCGGTGCGGTGCGGTGCGGTGCGGTGCGGTGCGGTGCGGTGCGTGGGTACGGTACGTACGGTACGGTACAGTACGGTACGGTACAATGCAAGGCAAAATTCTTTTATTCGAGGATAATAGATAAGTACTCGTGTGCTTTTTTTTACAGCCAGTCCCCGCCCTTTTCAGGGACAAGATTGAGACAAAAAGATAGCCTCAACTAAACAACAACTATAATGATCCAGATACCAAGAGCAAGAAACCATACTAAGTATCACACAACAGGTAAGAAATAAGACAGAGATACAATACTAAGGTAATGTTATAAAAAGGCACTCATTCAGAAACGAAAATAAGAAGTAAGAATCGATGATGATTTTGATTTGAGTGAGAAAAACAAAGAAAAAACAAAAGACAAAACAAAACAAAAAAACAGTAAGGGCGCAATAATTAAAGAGCAAGCATAAGAATATGATGAGGTTAAATGACTGAAAACATCAATCCACCACCATCTATCATCAAGGTAAGTCCCATAAAACATAAGATTTTGATAAAAGGGGAGAAAAAACAACAACAACTGGTAAGTACAGTGTAGTGTAGTGTAATGTAGTGTAGTGTAGTGTAGTGTAGTGTAGTGTGGTGTAGTGTAGTGTAGTGTAGTGTTGTGAAGTGTCGTACAGTATAGTATAGTATAGTATAGTATAGTATAGTATAGTATAGTATAGTATAGTATAGTATAGTATAGTATAGTATAGTATAGTATAGTATAGTATAGTATAGTATAGTATGGTATGGTATGGTATGGTATGGTATGGTGGTTAGCGTAGCGTAGCGTCGTGGCGTGGCGTGGCGTGGCGTGGCATAGCGTAGCGTAGCATAGCATAGCATAGCATTGCATAGCATAAAATAGCATAGCATAGCTAGCATAGTATAGTATAGTATAGTATAGTACAGCATAGTAGCCATCTATCTGTTACTGTCCTTTCTGCACACTTGATTGTTCATTCTGAAGTGTGTAATTAATGAGTCATTGACACAGTTCATAACAGCACAGCAGCACTATCTGTTAAGGCAGTTCATGCAAACTTGACTGTTCCTTATGAAGAGTGTAATTAATGTGCCATTGATATATAGTGTATAATATAGTAGTCATTATCTATTACGCTACTTCATACACACTTGATTGTTCATTTTCAAATCCTATTTAATCCGATAATCGTTTTAATTATTTAACATTTTACATTAGTGTACGATCTTAATGGCAGGTAAAAACGGACGCATTCACACAAAATATTTTCACCATGGGTAGCCCTTCGAGCTCTAGCCTACGGGAAAAAAAACAACAACTTCTGGACACAGCATTTCAACCCCCTCATAAGACGGAAACATTACCAACACAATTTTATTCCGTTTTAATGACCTATATAGTAATTGACTGAAGAAAAAGTAGATGACCGTGCGTGTCATTCTAGACACAAAACGTTTGTTTAATCTCATTTTAGCTGTTTAAAATTTATTGTAAATCCTTAATGGAAGTTTCCAACACACACACACACACACACACACACACACACACACACACACACACACACACACACACACAGTCTTTGGGATGATACTACAAACCGCGTCCCTTGTGCGAACACACGCAGAAAATCTTGCGCAGACTTGAATCCAGTTCCGTTTTCCGTAAGAGTAGGCTAGACCATTGTGTGGCGATGGAAACAGATTACAAACTTTACAAAACTGCATAAACACGGGGGTTGGATGTAATAAAAGCACACTAGTGCTTATTCCATTATCCCCGATATAAAAGAATAAATAAATTTAAAAAATAATAGTAAACAACACACACACATACACACAAATACACACACATACGCACTCACAAACACAGGCACACACGCAGTCGCGCATGTGCGATGTAGGCGCTCACACATGGTGGGAAAAAAGAGGAACAGGGGCAAAAAGAAGGAAAACGGTTCATGACTCTTTTTCTTTTTATAGAAAACATACATGCGCGCGCACACACACCAACACCACCACCAACACCACCACCTCCACCACCATCATATCACTCCACATGACCGCACTCTCACGTGCACATACCCAGCTGAAGGCTAAGTGGAAAAGAAAAGCGCTAGGTTAAGAAAAGGAGACGGTCTTTTTCCTAACCCAGCCCCGATTTTTATAAATACCAGGGTGGCAACTCTCATTCGATTTTGAAGCTTCATCTCCCCTGTCTTCAGCATCAGCCCTTTTATCGCCGCGAGACGAATATGGAGGGTCTTAATTTTCTGATTAAGGCCGTAAAAAGAAGCAGCGGGGCTGCAAGGTAGCGAGGAGCAAACTTCTTAGAGAGGAGCCGGGCTGGTCAGGAGGGGAGGGGATGGGGGGTGCTATTTTTAGCACCAGTGCTGTCAGCTTTCGTCAGGTTTCTTGGCGCCATGTTTTGCTCTAACAACGACGTGTGGCCTAGTTCACTCAACATAAATCAGTGTAGCAGGAGAACCCAGTTAATAGGTGTGTCAAAAACAAGACATCTACCTTAGATATAGTAATAGGATTTCTTAGAAATTTATTTTTGTGTACAATAGAGTTGGGTGAACTTAGGAAGAAATTCATTCCCTCTTCGTAAAGTATACAATAAACGACAACCGCCTTAAACTCAGTAAAAAATATCAAGTTTTTTCGTTCTTTTTAGTCTTATATTTTGGGGTTGGTGGCTATTTTGGCCCAGGTTGAAAGACCTGGCCATTCATTGATGTCAGCTTAAAGCCACAAAAAACACACCCTAAACACACTCTATGACCCGGAGAAGTGTGCTGCACCAAGTTCAACTTTGACAAGAAACTCTTCCTCCAAGCTTCAGTGCAGGCCCCCAATCACACCTTGAAAGAGTTCAGGAAGAAATAAACTCATTTTGCAAAAGAATTAACAAAGAAGCGTCAGCACAGATTCTCGTTCAAATTCATTAGCCTTCAAATTCGGTAGTGTAGTTTTACAGTAGTAGCAGTTGTAAAAAGAGGAGGAAGAGGAATAATTGTGGTTGTAGTAGAGGGGGTGGTTGTGGTGGTGGTGGTGGAAGTAGTAGTAGTAGTAGTAGTAGTAGTAGTAGTAGTAGTAGTAGTAGTAGTAGTAGTAGTAGTAGTGATAGCAGCTGTAGTAGTAGTACTCTTAATATAAAGATAACTATGTTGATGATGCTGACGACATGTGGCGCATGTGTTTAGAATTCAAGAGGATACAGAGAAGAAGAAGAAAGAAGAAGAAGAAGAAGAAGAAGAAGAAGAAGAAGAAGAAGAAGAAGAAGAAGAAGAAAAGAACAACAACAACAACAAACAAGAACAACAACAACAAACAACAACAACAACAACAACAACAACAACAACAACAAGACAGAGACAGAGAAAGCGCAACGACTTACTTTTAATTATATCATTCAAGCATAAAGTGTCGTATTACCACCAATGCACCCATCAAGGGGTGTACTGTACTGACTTCACTCCCCCCAAAATCCTTTGGGAGAGATTCTAAGCTGTGCTCTAGTGTTTGAATGTACGTAGAACACTTTGCACACACGCTAAAACAGGCTCTGTTTCTTTCACAAGATTAGACCATCGCGTGTCTGTTAAAGCAGATGATAAACGTGGTAAGAAAAAAACAACACATGCACTGGTGTCGTGTTTAGACATCATGCCCAGAGTGGGGCTGAAATATATTAACAGTGAGCAAAAGCAGTGGCACAGGCGCACCTCGCCAGTATTAACCTTGCAGCTCTAAAAGACAAATGACATGTGAAAAAAGCAGCCAAACCAGAAAACAAAACGCCATTAACAGCAGCTATCATGAGTCAGCTACATTACCTTGATAATTGGTACTTTAGGTGAGAACTAAAGTTAATCTTTCCTTTGTAATAACAGCAATATCAGCAAAAAAAACATTGACCA
The DNA here is from genome assembly GCA_030674155.1 of Stramonita haemastoma. Lineage (NCBI taxonomy): Eukaryota > Metazoa > Mollusca > Gastropoda > Neogastropoda > Muricidae > Stramonita > Stramonita haemastoma. Next base: position 1,170,654 of record CM060316.1, on the reverse strand, counting down.
CAACAACAGCTAAACACAATATTAAAAAGAACATAAACAATGTCCGTGAGAACACCTGCGATGACATCCTTTTTTTGGGGGAAAGATAGTCACACACAGCTCAAATATTATCTTTTTCCTGATTTCATCAGTGACAGTGATATCTTTTTAAGCTCTTCATTCTACGCAATTCCGACACCCGAAACTTCCAGCGAAGCATTGCAGTTTTCCCTTAAGAGATCAAAGGTAGTATGTGCTGGTAGCGACAAATTCTTGCTGCAACATCGATGACATTTCTTCGGGGTTTGGCTGTTAACGTATCAATGATACTAAGAACAAGGTGAATGAGGAAGTAGATTAATGATGTCCAGAAACCGTTTTTTTTCTCTTATCACAAACACAATAAAAGCAACATGTGATACATGCACTGGTGTCCCTATCTATGTGTTGAAATGATGGTTTATAAGTAACAAAACTGTTCTACAGCCTCATTTGTTTCATATAGGTTCCGGATCACCGGGCTGTTCTTCTTTATCCATGTGTGTGGTGTGTTGTGTGTGTGTGTGTGTGTGTGTGTGTGTTGTGTGTGTGTGTTCGTGCGTGCGTGCGTGCGTGTGTGCGTGCGTGCGTGTGTGTGTGTGTGTTCTTCATCCAATAACAAATAATTATGTATATAAAATTTCACAAAGACATATGACAGCAATAACGGTTTTACACTAAGTCTCTTTGTTGATGGGAATCATTTGCAATAATCACAGAATCCCTTTTTCTCCATCGAACATTCTAGATATTCTCAGAAAAGTGATGTTCTTACATTTATTCTCAATGGAAGAATGTGAACATGGACTCGACGCCATGACCTTTATTCCGTTTAGAGCCATTACTTTGGGGGGTTGTTTATTTTCTTACTGCATGTCAGTTCACTTACCTCTGTACACCACTGTGGACTTAGCTGACACGACTTGACCTCACCTCCACTATGTTTTCGCTGCATGAAGCAACTTTCCATTCCTATCTCAGTTTCTTTGCTGGACTGACCATCCACTAGAATAGGTCCCTGCACTTGTCTGAAATAGATCGTTGGGACTTTTTTTTTTTAGCCTCTTGACCATAATACGAAAGGTTGAATGTTAGCATGTCCAAGGTTTCGGGAGGACTATGGACTTAACATGCGATGGATAATGCTGAGAAGAGCATGTGATATTGATTTTGCCTTGTTTTTTTAGTTTGAAGGTGCATTGGGAAAACATTGTGTTGTGGACGGTATATGATAAGTGACATAGTAAGAGTGTTTGGGGAATAAAACGTGTAATGTTAACCTTAGGGATGAACTCATTAAGTATTAAACTGTGTGTAGGAAACGCTTACGCGCTTGTTTTATGCGTTTTAGTATTAGAACATGAGAAACGCGAGATACCCTCCTCTCTCTCTCTTTCTTTCTGTCTCTCTCTGTCTCTCTCTGTCTCTGTCTTTGCATGTGTGCGCGCGTACGTGTTGGTGTTCGTGTGTGTTGTGTGTGTGTATGTGTGTGTGTGTGTGTGTGTGTGTGTGTGTGTGTGTGTGTGTGTGTGTGTGTGTGTGTGTTGTAGGACCTGAAAGTCTCAGTTACGTACGTCATGAAACGGTGCCAAGGGTTTTTAACTATAGCATTGCTGATTGATGCATGTTTGTGTCGTCAGTTCTCAAATAGATAGAACACCATTCTTATTTACCAGGCCCCAGTTACTGAAACTACTTGCATGATTTCCATCATTGAAGAATGAAATATAGTCTCCCTTTATGCGGCCATTTACTTCCTTTGTGTTTACAAAAAAAATCTTCACAAAGCAGCATTGACATTTTTAAAGTGAGAATAATTACGCAAGGTGTCTTGTTCTCTCCCTACAGTTGCCAGTATTCCCAGCAAAAGCTGTGGTCTCCATCTCTCAGATGAAGGAATCAGACCAGCAGGGAGAGACCACGATCTCCAGTCCACTTAGAGCCGTTATCTCGTTTTTTGCACACATGCTGAGACAGCCATCGATTTCCACGTCATGATCTTATTTCAACATTGTGCCTTAGCTTTTATTTACTTTGAGCTTTTCCATAGCGTGAGGTCAAGTTTAAACCTGCTGCACACACCTCCCTGGATGCAGTCACTAACTCGGTTCTGGGAAAGGACACGTTTGTCATGCGTCTTAGTTTCCGTAGACTAGAAGTGCAAAGTTGATTGCGAATATGAATACAGATAGAGGACGATTTGTCGATGAAGTGGGAAAAATAAAATAAGGAAAAAGAACTGTTGGTTCTTTATTGAGTCTTGGGGTACATTCTGATTTGTATCAAGTGTATGGGATGCTACCGTATGTACACATTTGCCTCGAGTTTTGGGGTATATTTTTTGTGTTTTGTTTCTTAGCTAGAGTCCGAGGTTAACCACTGGTAGGGTTTTGTGTATGCAACAGATTTTAGCCACCATAAATGTAGCCCTCGACGTATTTGTAAGATCAAATGGTTGTATAGTGTTGTTTGTTTGTCTATTAACTACGCTGGTTTATGGTATACTCTCATCATATATTTTTGTGACTGCACAACAAACTGGATGGATGTGTCTATGTGTGTGTGCGAGTGTGCTTGCATGTGTGCGCGTACGTGTGTGTGCATGCGTACATGTGCGTATGTGTAAGCAAGCACGTGTACGTTCATCTGTGTGTGTGTGGAGGGGTCTTATTTTTCATTTAGAAGATAACAGTATAAGCTCTCATATCCTTTTAATATCCAGTTCCCGTGATCATGCGAGCTTGAAGGTTTTGTCATTAGTTCCCACATAGCTTTGCTATGTAAACCACTTTCAAAGACAACAGATTTCGCTGCTCGAAACGAGGGCTACCTACTGTGCATGGTGTGGAGCACACTGATGCCAGTGCAGTGCCCCTTTCTCCTTCACGGGTAGTTCTTTCTGAATCAGAGCACCTGTTTCTATACAACTTTGCCTTTGTCTCTCTTCCTACTATACACGGGTAGTTCTTTCTCCACGACAGCGCCTCTTTCTATACAACATTGCAGTAAACGTCCCTAGTGTTTCTGTGGTCTCTTCTTATGAGCTCTAAAATGTTTTAGTCTACAAGAATAACACCAAGCCCGCAATCACGATTGCGTACCTGAGTAAAAAGCGAGATTGAGATGGAAATGAGACATACGATATTTTGTTTTATTAGGTGGGGAGGGGTATGTCTAGACCATTGATATGGATAGTGTAGTTGTGGGTTTTTTTCCCCATCCTCTCCCCGATGTTTTTGTTCTTCTTTACCACCTCAAAAATAAGATGTTGTAATAAAGCAAAATCGGTTGTACTGATGGCTTTTAGAGTGCATTTCTATGCTGATAACTTTTCTATAAACTTGCTCTCTCTCTCTCCCCCCCTCTCTCTCTCTCTCTCTCTCTCTCTCTCTCTCTCTCTCTCTCTCTCTCTCTCTCTCTCTCTCTCTCTCTCTCTCTCTCTCTCTCTCTCTCTCTCTCTCTCTCTCTCTCTCTCTCTCTCTTCTACTCCTGTAGGCCTGCAAAATCAGTTGAATATTCTCCAAAAGTGTTGTGTGGATATGAAATTAAGCATTAATACAGATAAAACCAAAGTTATGGTCTTTAGGAAAGGAGGGATTTTGGGTAAGGATGAGGAATGGTTTTTAAGAGATAAAAAGTTAGAAGTTGTAAATAAATATTGTTATTTGGGGTATGTTTTTACGACAAAACTTTGTCATAGGCTGGGTACAGAACATTTGTGTGTAAAAGGGGAAAAAGCACTAATAAGTTTAATTAGAGCATTTAAAAAAAAACAAAGATATTTCTTACCAGGTTTATTTTAAAGTTTTTGATGTAAAAATTAAGCCAATATTGCTATATGCATCTGAAGTATGGGGAGTAAATCGCTTAGAACATGTAGAAAAAAAACATTTGATGGCTTGTAAACGTTTTCTGGGAGTTCCTGTTAAAACACCAAGTAAAATGGTTTATGGGGAAGTTGCCAGATATCCTTTATTCATAAACTCATATATTTGTGCAGTTAGATATTGGTTAAAATTACTACAAATGAGTAATCAGAGGTTGCCAAGACAGGCCTACGAAATGCAATTAATTCTAGATCAGAAAGGTAAAAAATGTTGGGTAGCAAGTGTAAGGGAATTGTTGTGCAATTCAGGGTTTAATATGGTTTGGCTACAACAGGGTGTTGGTGATATTCAGGGATTCCTTAGTGCATTCAAGCAAAGATTAATTGATATGTTTATTCAGGAGTGGTCAGGAGTCATGAGAGAGAGTAACAGGTATGCAACATATAGATCTTTTAAGACTGTTTTTGAAAAAGAATTGTATCTTCATAGTATTGATATTTATTGTTTCAGAGTTGCACTGTCACAGGCCAGAATGAATGTTCTTCCTTTAAATAATAATCTCAACCGATACAGCAACAACAATAAAGATAAAAACTGTTCTTTGTGCAAAAACGTTATTGAAGATGAATACCATCTAATATATATTTGTCCATTATATACAGATTTACGAACCAGTTACCTGAAAGATCTTCTTCATGTGCCTATGCCTTTTCTTCTTCAGGCACGTAGTAGATGTCGTTCAGTGCAGCTAGCAACATTTTTATTCCGTGCTATTCGAAGAAGACAGGCAGTGGCAGAACTTATGTAAAGTAAATAGATCTGGATCTAATAGTGAAAAAGATGCGTTGTATCAAGTGTGTACCGTTGCTTTATGATGAGACTTTTTACAAATTCGTTATATGCACATACATCCACTCCCCCACCTCCCACTTTGTTTTGAATTGTGGCCCAAGGCTGATGTTCAATAAAAACATTTTCATTTCATTTCATTTATCCTCTCTCTCTCTCTCTCTCTCTCTCTCTCTCTCTCTCTCTCTCTCTCTCTCTCTCTCTCTCCTCTCTCTCTCTCTCTCTCTCTCTCTCTCTCTCTCTCTCTCTCTCTCAAACAAATCATCTCATGCTGGTGATTTTCTGGCCCAAACAGTCAGACGGCCAGTGGCAGGCCACGATCTCAATTCCACTTAAAGTCATTATCTGTTTACACGCATGCTAGAACATGCACCCCCTTCCACCCTCTTATCTTATTTCAGCATGCCTGGACTGGAGAATCAGGTTTTTTATGTAGTGATGCACAAAGTTGAACCAAGTTCCCAGATGCCTTGGCTGCAGTCAATATCTACTGAAATAGGACTTCTCACTTGTCACCAGGAGTTAGAGGTGTTTTTTTTTAACTCTCTCTGAGACCAGAAATGGAAAGTTAGATGCTGGCGTGAATACAATTTTAGACAGGAGGGTTTGTTGATTTACTGGGTAATGGTACATCACCATGCTGTAACTACCAAGCGGGACTGGTAACTTTTCTGGATATAGTTTGGACGTGTATTCTGGAATGGTGTGGTGCAGTGGTAAAAAGGGCACAGCTCGTGGAGTGCTGACAGGGAATGCATTTACAGGGGGAGGTGTGCTGACTGGTCCTAGTGATGAGGCTGTTTTCCTGTTTGTGGATGTTAGATGATGACATAACCAACACCTTGCACCTGGTCAAATCATGAAAACCTGTAACCTCCACTACTCTCTTCTCTCTCTCTCTCTCTTCTCTCTCTCTCTCCTCTCTCTCTCTCTCTCTCTCTCTCTCTCTCTCTCTCTCTCTCTCTCTCTCTCTCTCTCTCTCTCTTCTCTCTCTCTAGTTGTACTATACATGCAATAGTCTACCTATACCTATTTGAACTTCGTACACAATCCTCCATCTTACTATTCCTTCTTTACTCTTTGTTATAGTTTGGCTTGTGTCAAAGAATTGGAGAAAAGGTTACTATGAAATAAGGGAGGCAATGAACGAAACAGGAAAACAGGAAACATGTCTACACAAAAGCATAACTATTAAGTGCTGAAGTAAAGAAGAACAGATCAAAAGATTCAGCTCCTAGAAACAAAGCAAAACGTGCACAACTAGTAACCTAAAGCCCGCAGACACTGGCAATACACCACAGTACCGCGCCTTTTGTTCTCTAAATGACAGGCTCGTTGTGAAATAATGAATGCATTCTGTATAAACGGTGACTCCCAACTAACTATTTCTGTTGTTAAAACTTCATATGAAGAAACGGACAAGTGAATGGAATACAAAACACTTTATGCTTTTTGTGTCTTTTTTCACGAGCAGTTAAAGGAAAACAACTTGCGTTTCGATATGAAAGTTTGCGTTTTGAGCAGCCTAAGAGCAGCAGTTCTAGAAGCAAGACCTTTGATTCCGAATTCAGCGTGGCAGCGAGAACTCAGACTTCACAGAACTTGCTTCCTGATAGACTGATGGATCTGACAAGTGGAGGAGGCAGACAGACAAAATACAAAGGCAATAGATCCTTGATGGCAAACTGCATTAACGGTTAATTTCTTTTACGGATGGCTGATCTTTCATTTCCTTTTAGGCATGCACATGCTCAGGGTCACAAATCTTTTCGATTTAGATTTACTGATTTTACTGCAGACAAGCTTCCAGAATTGGACTTGATGATTTGATCAGATTTTTTCATTCAAGATTTTGTTTTGGGCCTCTGCTTTGAATGGTTGGCTTGTGTTTGATTATTTTTTCGATCTTAGAGAGAGAGAGAGAGAGAGAGAGAGAGAGAGAGAGAGAGAGAGAGAGAGAGAGAGAGAGAGAGAGACAGAGAGACAGAGAGACAGAGAGAGACAGAGACAGACAGAGACAGAGACAGACAGAGACAGAAGACAAGACAGAGAGAGAGAGAGAGAGAGAGAGAGAGAGAGAGAGAGAGAGAGAGAGAGAGAGAGAGAGAGAGAGAGAGAGAGACAGACAGACAGACAGACAGACAGACAGACAGACAGACAGACAGACAGACAGACAGACAGACAGACAGATAGACAGACAGACACAGATAGACAGACAGACAGAGAGCTAGCGAGAGAGGAGAGAGAGAGGAGAGAGAGAGAGAGAGAGAGAGAGAGAGAGAGAGAGAGAGAGAGAGAGAGAGAGAGAGAGAGAGAGAGAGCAGAGAATAATGCAAAATGGAGTCTTTACATTGCATGTTACACATGCGTGCACACACGTTAGAGGGGCGGTGTGTGTGAAACATAATTATGAGGAAAAAGAGAGATACAACAAAAACCAAAACCAAAAAAAAATCTCTCTCTTCTTCAATCTCTGATACGCAAAGGGGTTCAACTCTCGTTCGATTTGGCAGCTTCATCTCCCCTGATGGTAACGCTAGCCATTTTGTTGCTGGTGGTCGAACATGAAGGGTCTTAATTTTCTGATTAACGCCATAAAACAGCAAGGGGAGACACGGCGAGGAGCAAACTTGGGGATCGATAGTAAGGACAGAAAGCAAGAACTGACAGGGCCCAGCAACAGAAAGAAAAAAACTGACAGTGCCCAGCCACAGTAAGGACAGACAGGCAGAAAGAACTGACAGTGCTCAGCCACAGAAAGAAAGAACTGACAGTGCTCAGCCACAAAGAACTGACAGTGCTCAGCCACAGAAAGAAAGAACTGACAGTGCTCAGCCACAAAGAACTGACAGTGCTCAGCCACAAAGAACTGACAGTGCTCAGCCACAGACAGAAAGAACTGACAGTGCTCAGCCACAGACAGAAAGAACTGACAGTGCTCAGCCACAGACAGAAAGAACTGACAGTGCTCAGCCACAGACAGAAAGAACTGACAGTGCTCAGCCACAAAGAACTGACAGTGCTCAGCCACAAAGAACTGACAGTGCTCAGCCACAGACAGAAAGAACTGACAGTGCTCAGCCACAGACAGAAAGAACTGACAGTGCTCAGCCACAAAGAACTGACAGTGCTCAGCCACAAAGAACTGACAGTGCTCAGCCACAAAGAACTGACAGTGCTCAGCCACAAAGAACTGACAGTGCTCAGCCACAAAGAACTGACAGTGCTCAGCCACAAAGAACTGACAGTGCTCAACAAGAGACTGTTTGCTGTGGATGCTCTCAGCTCAGCATGGAAGCCTTTATCAAATTAAGGGCTGCGGTTTTCCTAGACAGCAATGTGAGCCCGGATAAGAATGATTGTAGAGCTTATGCACAACATGTAGACGCCTCTGATTGAAAAAAAAGAACATTTACTATATATCTGCCTATTTTGAACTGATCTATCCTTCTAACTAGTAGTAGTAGTAGTAGTAGTAGTAGTAGTAGTAGTAGTAGTAGTAGTAGTAGTAGTAGTAGTAGTAGTAGTAGTAGTAGCGATAGTAGCGATAGTAGTAGTAGTAGTAGTAGTAGTAGTAGTAGTAGTAGTAGTAGTAGTAGTAGTAGTAGTAGTAGTAGTAGTAGTAGTAGTAGGGACCCATCAGTTTCGGAAGACTACGGAGTTGCGCTGTAGTCTTTAGAGCGCAAAGCCTGGCTAGGTAAGTATGCAGGGCAAACTGTTACCCACGCAGCAGTCGCCCCCTCCCCCCTCCCCCCTCTCCATGCCACTGGAATGATCCATTGGAAAGGCAATGACCAATACGAATGGTTCCAGTACCGTCGCAGGAGCCACCAGAACGTTCCCATGTACAGCCCCGAGCCGCCCTAGGACTCCAACTCCCCGATTTTTCCTCAAGAATGGTGTCTAAACACGACACTTGAGTGCATGCTGTTTTCTTTTATAATTTTGTCATCAGCTCCCACTGGCACGCGATGTCCTGCTCTTTTTAAAGACGGAACGGTGCTTTAACATGTGCGCAAGATGTTCTGCCTGCGTTCGCACACGGGGCCTCGGTTTATAGTCTCATCCGAATGAATTTGACATTGTGTTTGATTTTTTTCGTCAAACTGGGAAGAAAGGGAGAGGCTGGGTAGAACTCAAAACCTCACGGTTTACTTGTTGGCAGGCGAACGTCTTAACCATCCTGCCACATTCCTTCTTAACTAGCTAACTAACTAGCTAACTAACTAGCTAACTAACTAGCTAGCTAACTAACTAACTAACTAACTAACTAACTAACTAACAAACTAACTAACCAACTAACTAACTAACTAACTAACTAACTAACTAACTATCTAACTAACTAACTAACTAACTAACTAAATAAATAAATAACAGACTAACAGACTAGCTGACTAACTGACTAACGAACATAGATAGATAGATAGATAGATAGATAGATAGATAGATAGATAGATAGATAGATAGATAGATAGATAGATAGATAGATAGATAGTAGATAGATAGATAGATAGATAGATAGATAGAAAGAATATAATAGAATAGAATAGAATAATATATATATAATATATATATATATATATATATATATATATATATGCTGTTAGTGTGAGAGAGAGAGAGAGAGAGTCTGTGTGTGTGGTGTGTGTGTGTGTGTGTGTGTGTGTGTGTGTGTGTGTGTGTGTGTGTGTGTGTGTGTGTGTGTGTGGTGTGTGTGTGTGCCTTCTATAGATAGTAGAATTCCTAATGGTTGTTACCAAAAGGTTTTGACATGTGGTGTTTTATAGGCTACCCAAGACCTTAATTGAAATAGTGGAATTCTTTTTAGAATTGTTCATTTGTGAAACAGAGTAATGTTGCAACTTTCACTTTGTAAATTCATAGTATCAGTTTTCACTCAAAGAATGAAAAGTTGGTGAAAAGAACCACTGCCTTTGTGGTGGTTTTCTTTTTTGTAATGATACCCGGCAAATTTTCCAGTTGTATTTTGCTTACATTTTGTGCTTTGCTTTACTATCATTATTGAGATCTATCTTGCACAATGAAAAATATTGCCAGCTTCTGTTCAAAGCGACAAAACTGAGAGAGAAAGACAGAGACAGAGAGAGCGAGGGAGAGAAAGAGAGGGAAGGGGAGACAGAGACAGAGAGATTTTACAGACCCTTTTTGTATCTGAAAGTGATTGATTATCAAGGAGATATTAAAAAATCAAAACAAAAAATCCAGGAAGAAAAACCAATATGAATAATTAAAAACCACTGAATTAGCCAGATTTCAAATATAAGATGAATTAGATCCAAATTAACTGAAATTAATTATAAAAACAAACCACAAACAGACAATCATGATGGTTTAGATTATAAAACTTAAGTCTATGTATAAAGATCAATAAAAAAAAAAAATAAAGGAAGGAAGAAATAAAGAACGTGGTAAGTGAATAAAATAACAAAACCAAAAAACCTAATCGATTTACACCGCACTTGTGTAGGAAAGATAAACAAATCAGCCATCATATAATAAATAGACACACACACACACACACACACACACACACACACACACACACACACACACACACACACACACACACACACATACGCACGCAGGCACACACAAACGCGCGCGCACACACACACACACACACACGCACGCACGCACGCATGCACGCACGCACGCACGCACGCACGCACGCAAACACACAACACACACACCACACACACACACACACAACACACACACACACACACACACACACATACATACACACACGCACATCCTTCGGATGAGACTATAAACCGAAGCCCCGTGTGCGAACGCACGCACAACGTCTTGCGCACACGTTAAATCCTGTTCCACCTTTCGTAAGAGACTGCCATTGTGTTCCGGTGGGAACAGATGACAAATTTACAAAGCTGCATAAACACAGGGACTGGATGTAACAAAGCAAATAAGTTCTTTTTCCATTATCCTCGATATAAAAGAATAAATGAATAGATAACATAAATAAACACATACACACACACACCAATACACACGTTTGCCGGCGCATACATATATGCACATTATGCATACATACATACATACATACATACATACATACATACATACATACATACATACATACATACATACATACATACATGCATACATGCATACATACATACAGACAGACAGACAGACAGACAGACAGACAGACAGGCAGGCAGGCAGGCAGGCAGGCAGGCATACACACACACACACACACACACACACACACACACACACACACACACACACACACACACACACACACACACACACACACACATACATACATACATACATACATACATACATACATACATACATACATACATACATACATACATACATACATACATACATACATACATACATACATACATACATACATACATACATACATACACACGCGCATACTTAAGACAAGACAATGTTTACAGAGTGGATGTAAGGAAGCATACAATCATTCGTCTTCACTTTGGTTGTAGGAATAAAGGGAGGAAGAAATAGAGAAAGGGGGGAAACCCCTATCGACTCCAGAGTCTTCAATCTAAAACAGAGCAATCACCGCTCCGTCATTGATGAATTGCCTTTTTCTGTTAAGTGCAGTCGATCTGTGCCTGTTTCTCACAAAATTAATTAACCGTTTTTGGAATCGCCTTGCTCTGTGAACCAATACTGGCTGCTGCAATGATTTTCCAGCCTGATAAACTGTGCGTCACTCGGTATCGCCTTCTTTTTTTTCTTACGGAAGTATCGCCACGTGCAAAACATTCCATAATAGCTACCCGGCATCAACAACAATAATTTTTATTCAGTATGTCTTTTGTACAATCCATTGCCAGGAAGAACTCTGGGTGCATACTGGGTGTTTAAGAGTTTCCAAAACTCGTTATAAAACTGGACGTGTTTAAACGGTGTTGTTGTTTTTTTTTCCAGGCGTATTCCTGATATTCTGCAAATGTAGTGTGGTACCTGCATATCCTTGTGTAGTGATTTGGAATAGTGTAAAAGTTTTCACCCCTTATGGCATTCAGAGTCAAGCTGACAAACCTTCAATAATGGACCGTGAGAAATAGAAGCCCGTCTCTCCCCTGTGTTAGGTCATTAGGTCAATCCTCCAAAGAGAGGACGCTACATCACATCGTTTCTGAAAACCGAGACTTTAACATAAAAACAGGTAAAACATGTTGCTTCTGTATTCGATAGAAGTTTATCATGCTTAAGCATTTTTGTTGTGCGCGCGCATCTGTGAATGTGTGTGTGTGTTGTTGGTGTGTGTGTTGTTGTGTGTGTGTTGTGTGTGTGTGTGTGCGTGTGTTTTGTGTGTGTGTGTGTGTGTGTGTGTGTGTGTGTGTGTGTGCGTGCGTGCGTGCGCGCGCGCACGCACGCGAGAAAACTCCAACACTTATTGTTTAGACACATGACCGTTTTTGATGGTTGTTTTTTTAAGGGGGGGGGGGTATGTTTTTTTTTTTTTTTTTTTTTTTTTTTCGTTTCTCGACTAGAGTGTTGTTGGGTTTCACAAGTAGACTGAATCACTTCTGATCGACCGTTTGACCAGGCATTTAGGTAGCCACATTTCGACATCGAGGATAAGTGTTTTGATTTCTTTTGCCTTTTTGTCCAAAGTACATAGTTTTCTTTTTCTTCTTTTTCTTTCTTTTTGACATGCTTTTAAGTCTTTCTTGTGTTAAAACTGACAGAAGGATGCAAGAAATTTATATCTTTCAATTTGAATTTTACTGTAGTAAACTGTATTCCTGCATATTTATGTTTTATGACCACTACACGTTGATATGAATTACAAATAACCTGCATATTCAATTTAATTTTATTTATGCAGATGACATAAAATTAAGATGAATGAACTTGCTCCTGCACTGACACTGAGCCAGCGTATAAGAAAACTGTCCTATTTTTATTCCATGAGGAATTCCATACAAAAATAATGTGCAATGTATTTATTCTTGAAAAAAGTATTTATCGCAGTTAACATTTCATGGAGTAAACACTGGGGAGCTGTGTAGATGTAGCCATGTCTGTATAGTCAAAAGAAACGAGGAGAAGAACGGGAAAGGAGAGGAAAGAAAATTGTCATCTATACATCTCTCCCATAATCTGTCGACCATGGGGGCCTCCCTGAAGACATTCCTCTCTCTTCTAGATTTAAAAAAAGCAAGGAAATAATAACATAAAAAGATCCTCTCGGCGTATAAGTTTTTTATTTATTTTTTTTTTTATTTACAAAAGCAGATAAACTATTTCTTTCACCAAAAAGAAACAGTCAAACTCTTTCTCCCACAGAAACAGGTAAACTCTTTCTTCCCCACAAAACAGGCAAACTCTTTCTTCCACAAAATACAGGCAACCTCTTTCTCCCACAGAAACCAGATAATGTCTTTTTTTAGCAAAACCAGGTAAACTCTTTCTTCCACAAAACAGGTGAACTCTTTGTTCCACCAAACAGGTGAACTCTTTCCTCCACAAAAAGCAGGTAGTCTCTTTCTTCCACAAAACAGGTGAACTCTTTCTTCCACAAAACCAGGTAAACTCTTTCTTCCACAATACAGGTGAACTCTTTCTTCCACAATACAGGTGAACTCTTTCTTCCACAATACAGGTGAACTCTTTCTTCCACAATACAGGTGAACTCTTTCTTCCACAAAACAGGTGAACTCTTTCTTCCACAATACAGGTGAACTCTTTCTTCCACAAAACCAGGTAAACTCTTTCTTCCACAAAACAGGTGAACTCTTTCCTCCACAAAAAGCAGGTAGTCTCTTTATTCCACAGGAGAGGAAATCTCTTTCTCCCACAAAACAGGTAATCTTTTTCTTTTACAGAAACAGGTAAACTTTTTCTTCCACATAAAACAGGAAAACCCTTTCTTCCACAAAAACCAAGTAATCTCTTTCTTTCACAAAACTAGGTCAACTCTTTCTTCCACAAAAACAGGTATTCTCTTTCTTCCACAATTCTTCCACAAAAAACAGATAATGTCTTTCTTTAACAAAAACAGGTAAAATTTTTCTTCCACAAAACCCAGGAAATCTCTTTCTTCTACAAGAGCAGGTAAACTCTTTCTTCCACAAAATTAGGTCAAATTTCTTCACAAAAACAGGCATTCTCTTTCTTCCATAAAAAGAGGTAAACTCGTTCTTCCACAAAAAACAGATAATGTCTTTCTTTTATAAAAACAGGTAAACTTTTTCTTCCACAAAAACCAGAAAAAAATGTTTTTACAAAAGCAGGTAAACTCTTTCTTTCACAAAAAACAGTCAAACTCTTTCTCCCACAAAAACAGGAAAACCGGCGTATAAGCTATCACATTTAGAAAATACAACGTCTGCTTGTAAGTCATAAAGCTACAAAATCATCACACTGGAATAGATACACATGCTTCGCTATCAAGTATCGCTATCGCTGTATAGTAAGTAGAGAACAAATCAAGCGGTTTCTCTATGAAGACAATCATAGTATCTAGAGAATAGCATGGTGACTGATAGTGGGTAGCTGCACTGTTGTGGTGTACTCTCAACCTGTAACAGAATTAACAGTCCTTGTAAAGATCATCAACTCTTTTAAACCTTTCTACATTTAAAAGAGGAATTACACATTAAGAAAGGAAAACAAATTAATCCGACAACGAGAGGAGACACATAAAGTCATTACAGTATCTCAAAACAAGGCTGAATTTTGGCACCTGCTTCATTCGTGGATAATGACAGCAAGTTTGCATTTGAATTCGATTTTTCAGCAATTGAAAACTGCCGATGTTCTTTCTGTTCTAATCTCCGAAATAAGTCAAAATATGTTGAGAAACCTACGATAACGTTTGATAGTACTACTCTTGAACACCACGTTTTTCATGTATCTCATATATCAATTAATATCAAACACATACTCGCATACTGTGCAATACATACAGTAATTAAAGGATTGTACTCCGTTGTTTCTGCTGCGTGGTTGTTTGGTGTCACTTTGCCTGTTTCTTTGTTGGTGTTTTAAAGTTACATTCGTCTTTCATCATGAAAAGTGTGTTCGATATAAGATAGAGGCAGACATGTAGGGCCCTCAGGCACGAATTTCTCGGTGCTTTGCTTTATGTTTCTTCCAAGTGAGATTAAGGCCGTTTTGAGTCTTGTTGTGTCGGCGTTGTGGCTATTTCCGTGTATTGAACAAAAAGTAGTGAGGAAAGACAAGTGCAGGTACCAACTTCTCAGTCATTTTGAAAATGACTTACCAAAGATTCTAACAAACATAAAAAATGAAATTTACGCAAATAAATTTTAGGGAATGAATGTCTTTCAGTGGCAGCATTGTAGGCATTTCGGAGTAAGAACCATGCCTTCTACTGATCTGACTCGAGTTTCGGCTCCTGGATGAGCCCTCATCAGAGGTCCCGGCAGTGATAGAAACTCCACCTGCTGTGGTACCTTACAGCAAGACACATTTCAGAATTTAAAAGTATCAATTGTATTCAAAGGACTATTTTATATTCCTGTGGCCTTTTGAAGCTGCCCTCTAAAGACAATGATAAAAAGAGTAAGAAAATATGCTTAGAATATATGTTGAAAAATAATTGAATAAGACAAAATAAGCACCTAGTGAATCTTTGTGCCTTAAGTTTGGGGATCCTATTAAAGGATGCAAGGGAGATCATCAAGTTTGTATCCAGCCAACTGGTCAGTCTTAGCTGGATAATAACCCAAATATTTCAATACATATTAAGTGCAACTTCCAGCAACTTAAGATAGATCCCAGATTTAGGCTTTGTCTATCAAACGTTGACTAGTGTTGTTATTTTTACAATTGGTCTCTTTATCTCACTACACCGTATGTCTGTCTATCTGCCAGCCTCTCTGTCTTTCTGTCTCTCTATCTGTGTATCTCTCTCTCTCTCTCTCTCTCTCTTCTCTCTCTCTCTCTCTCTCTCTTCTCTCTCTCTCTCTCTCTCTCTCCTCTCTCTCTCTCCTCTCTCTCTCTCTCTCTCTCTCTCTGTATATATACAATATATAATATATATATATATATGTCTATATTATGTATATATACATATATATAATATATATATATATATATATATATATATACATATATATCATTATATATATATATATATATATATATATATATATATATATATATATATATATTTGTGTGTGTGTGTGTGTGTGTGTGTGTGTGTGTGTGTGTGTGTGTGTGTGTGTGTGTGTGTATTTACATCACACACATTCTTTAAGTCTAGAACTACTTCTGGGAAAGATGTAGTGGTATGGAAGCAAAAGAAAAAAAAAAGAAGAAAAAAAAGAATATTGCTAAATCACTCTCTCTCTCTCTCTCTCTCTCTCTCTCTCTCTCTCTCTCTCTCTCTCTCTCTCTCTCTCTCTCTCTCTCTCTCTCTCTCTCTCTCTTCTCTCTCTCTCTCTCTCTCTCTCTCTCTCATCTCTCCCTTTCTCTCTCTTCTCTTCTCTCTCTCTCCATTTCCAGTCCTTTTTTTTTCCTCCATGTCTTACGCCATTTTTTATACCAAGGGTGGCAACTCTCGTTCGATTTCGCAGTTCCATCATCCCTGTTTGCAACATCAGCCGTGTTATTGCCCCTGGTCGAACGTAAGGGGTCTTAATTTTCTGATTAACGCCATAAAAAGAACCGGGGAAGCACCGGCCAGGAACAAAACTGTGGGGCGGGGAAACGAGCCGGGAGAGAGGCAGGCGGCGAGAGGCTGTTTTATTGCCGACACTGTCGGCGTACATTTCGCTTTTTCCCTGCTGCTTGCTGTTTGCTGGCCAAACAGGGCGAGGCCAGGCCAGCTGAGATCCCAATGTATTGCTGAGAGCAGTGAGTGATGCAGGGCTGGGTGTTCAGGTGTGCAATACATTATTGGTGTGTGTGTGTGTGTGTGTGTGTGTGTGTGTGTGTGTGTGTGTGTGTTGGAATGTTGTCTAAAAAGTTAACTTATGTGTTTGGGTGAATTGTATGCTTTAGGGTCATTTGGTCTGGCTTTGTTTGTAGGAAGCTTTTGAGATAACCTAGTGCATATATGACCAAAAGCTTGAGTTTTAAGGTGATATAGTCAATATTTTCAATTATATATATAACTTTGTTCTTAAAAAGGCTCGGTCTGTATCTATACTAGGAGCATTTGTAGTCCAAAAGTACTTGTGAGTTTATGTTGTGTCTGTGTTAATGTAAACTTGTGGTCTTTTCTGTATTCTTAAAGAAAAATAAAAAAGTGTGTGTATGTGTTCGTGTGTATGTGTTTGTGTGCGCGTGCGTGAGTCGCGCGCGCCGTGTGTGTGTGTGTGTGTGTGTATGTGTGTGTGTGCATGTGTGTGTTTGTTTTTGTGTACATGCGTGTGTGTGCGCTTCTGTGTATGTTTCTTGTGTGCATGATATAATGCTGGTATAAATGACTAAAGGGAGTTGGATAAAGAAAACGGTGACAACAAGAATTTCATGTGAGTTACTATGCTCTGGTATTAATAGAAGTGCGTATACATGTATACATATGTATTGTGATATATATATATATATATATATATATATATATATATATATATATATATATATATATATATATATATATATATATGTGACGTTCCAGCACAAAAGGAGTCTGATGTCATAATCCGGCTTTTTGCATATTTTATATGATTCTAGATGTAATTTGAATGCTCTTTCTACTGGTGAAAACCCCATCAAAATCGGATGATTAGTTTTTGAGATAGCAGGTTTAGAAGAGGGTTTACCTGAAAGCGGCCATTTTGAGAAAATTAAGAAAAACTGAATCACAATTTCAATGTTAAATTTTCCTTAGCAACCAATGTTTAATCTTTATGAAACTCTACATGCTAATTGAGTACATAAAGAAATACATACCTACAAAGCTTTGTGGTCATATATGAATTTTCTGAAATATTAGACCTATTTTAATGGGGGACTACTCCTGGCCTCAGTGCTCATTTTGGCTGATTATTGTATCTCAGGTTCTACAAAATATTTTGCAGTAATATTTTACACAGAAAGAGAAATCATTATTTAAAGCTAGAATATTAAGTTTCAACAGTGAATATCATGGGAAAATATTTTTGATTAAAATTTTTTTTAATATTTTGTGAAAAACAGGTAATCTCCTCATGGACAATTAGCTAATGTATGGAATGTTGAAACTAATATCATTACAAAGGCACAACATGTGAATAAAAAGGTACCATGGACAGAAATTAGGATATGTAAATTCACTTAGGTGTAGACAACACCAATCTGGATTTTACTTAAAATCAACAAAATTACATTACCAAATTTAACTATGCTTAAAATTAAAACTTTGATGGACCAAAAATTTTTGAATAATAGCATTTATCTCAGAAGTCATTTTTACATCTACATGCAAGGTTTCAGGGGAATACTTGCTAGAGAATTTGCACAGTAAATGAGGACTGTAGACATTGAAAATTAATCCAAAGTTTTATGATAATGTGAACATGCACAAAATCCCAGTCTCTTCCCCTAGCCAAAATTAGACTCTGAAAACTCATTATTCTTATACTGCAATTTCTTTAGCCACAGCTTTGAACAACACTAACCTACACATAAAACTTATAAAGCCATAATGTGCACATACTATAGTGACACACACACACACACACACACCACACACACACACACACACACACACACACACACACACACACACACACACACACCACAGTGAAGCAAGTGTAAACTAGTTTTCATTCTTCTAGAATTAAACATTTATCAGCTGTT
>CM060316.1:1147166-1149666 GCA_030674155.1 Stramonita haemastoma | reverse complement strand
TGTGTGTAAGAGACAGGGAGAGGTGGAGAAAATGAGAGAGAGACAGAGATAGAGAGAGACAGAGAGAGAGAAGTTGTGTGTGTGTGTGTGTGTGTGTGTGTGTGTGTGTGTGTGTGGTGTGTGTGTGTGTGCGCGCACGCGCGCCTGTGTAAGTCAGTCTTTTACTTCCAGTGTGTGTGTGTGTGTGTGTGTGTGTGTGTGTGTGTGTGAGAGAGAGAGAGAGAGAGAGAGAGGTGAGAGAGAGAGAGAGAGAGAGAGAGAGGGGGGGGGGGGGGGGAAACTCTCCATGAAAAAGGGGAGGCTGGTGGCCTGCTGACTGTTGTATTTAATTTAATATAACCATTGCTCTCTGACCCCAAGTGGAACAGCCAGTGAAAGCCCCCCCCCCTCCCTCTCTGTCTTATATTAGAGCTGCTAGTCCATCCCTATCATGAAACTTCACACCCATTGTTGGTATACATCGTCTTTCAACAGAAAAAGTTGTCTTGTTAGGCCTACCTAGGATTGAATTGCCTTGTGACATAAAGCAGAGAAGGGGAGTAATTACTAACTGGCATGGAAGAGTTAATTCCCTTGACCTGCTTTCGTAGATTTTTTTTTTCTCCTATTTTTTCTTCTTCTCTTTTTTTAATTTTATAAAAATTCTGCGAATTTGCAGTCAGTACCATACCTGATCTTACCATGCCAATCTCTCTCTCTTTCTCTTTATCCTTCTTAGTCTTTGGTAAAAGTAAAATTCAAGGACTTTTCAAGCACCTGGAGGCATATGCCTGATTTTCAAGGACTTTCAAGGCCTTGAAAAGGGGGGTCCAAAATTCAAGGACTTTCAAGGACTTTCAAGGACCGTACGAACCCTGCTTCAGTACTAAAGCTTTCCTGAGTTCTATCCCTCAATAATATCGTCAGAACGAGCAGAATTTAGAGGTATCGCTTTCGACTGGACTTTCGAAGCGAGCGACGCCATTTTGTTTTGCAAACCCTGCAGGGTGGCTGAACGAGGTCACATGCTCTCTCGGGCCAATGAGAAGAAGGAAATCCTTCCTTAGCGATGTTTTGTTTACGATTCCTTCCCTATTTTGAACGTTTTCATTGGATAAAGTTTTCACTCACGCTAGAAATAGTTGACACAGATTGAAGGCGGAGACCCAGAGCTTTCAAATGGTGTGTCACTCGGCGGGTCTACTGTAAATCTCGAGGGGATACAGGTTGCGGAAAAGTCGTATCTTCAGGATTTTTTTCATCAAAACTGTCGGTCTTCTGCAGTGGTAGGTGTTTTAAAATGCGATTTTGATAAGAAAGGAAACTAAATATCATTATTTTATTGATGTTTTCCGGTGCAGAAATGTTTATATTATCAGTTTTATACAAAATCTCCAAATCGGTACCTGACACCCCTACTGCATATTTTGGGCTCTAGCGGAAAAAGGCTGGAGATGACATCCGACTCATTTCGTGATGGAACGCCACATATATATATATATGTATATATATATATATATTGTGTTTTAGATATAAATATATATGTTTTATTATGTGTAATGTCCGTATGCACGCACTCACAAATTCATACAGAAACGCTCAAGCACATGCATGTACTTCATCTCAGAAACACAGAGAGATATAAAGACAGATAGAGAGACAGACAGACAGACAGACGGATATGAACTACTTTTGTTACAAAGCATTTAGTGCCTGCCTTCTTTTTGAGAGATAGCCAGTAATCGACGACTTTTCAGAAAATGTTGTGACTGAACTGGATTCCCTTAAGCAGATCTGCTGACCCCCTCATCCCCCCACTCCTCACACACACACACACACACACACACACACACACACACACACACACACACACACACCTAGTTTTTTCCGCCCACAGAAAGTGGAGAGGCGCTTAGAAATACACTACGCTGGAAATCAATGCTTGTGTTTGGCCCAGTGATGGTTTAATTGGATAAACCTTAGCGCTGCGGGAGAGAAAAATCGTAAGATGCATGCAAGTTCCGATACCCGACACTTTCAGGGGACACGCTTTCATTTCCTGAAATCAGATCACATCTCTCAGTTGGCTCTTGTTGTGAAACTCTTCTCTGTTTTTGGAGTGACTCGTTTCTAACGTTCCATTGAACTCGAAAAGGAGAAAACAAGATTAATGAGGTTTCAAACAGCATTTTATTGCATGCTCTCATCTTTTACACTTAAAATCGTTTCAGTTTAATGAAGTTTGGCTTGATATTAATACCTTCAGCAACACTTTTTCCTCCCTAAATCTTTCATTAAAGAATCTTTATAAGGAGAAGTTTATAGCAATCAGTCATGGCTGTTTTTGTAGATGGAGAGAAGGGAGAGTGCGGTATCTTGTACACGCTCTTCACTGCTGTAGTGGATGTGTTTTTTTCATCTTTGAAAAGCCGTTTTCAGCGGGTTTCTGTAAAGAAGCATGCCCCGTCTTTACACTCTCGTTAACATCGCTGTTTTTCTGTTCTCTGGCCAGAACACGCAT
>CM060316.1:1114666-1142166 GCA_030674155.1 Stramonita haemastoma | reverse complement strand
AGATGTGAAATTCGATAGAGTGCACAGGATAAATTCGAAACCCAACTCTCCTATTATTGCTAGGTGTTGTTTTTATCAAGATAAGCTTAGAATACTGAAGGCAAAGACTCGGCTAAAAGGTTCAAAGATTTTCGTAGACGAAGATTTTTCCCAAGCTGTTAGAGAAATTAGACGCAAACTCACCCCGTATTTGAAGAGTGCCCGAGCAGAAGGAAAAAATGTGAGAATGATCTTTGATCATTTGATCATTGATGGTGAAAGGGTGACCCTTCATGATCTAGAAAGAAAGGAATAGCTTGTTGGCCGGCCCATACACACATCGTACGGTGGAGGCAATTCACAGGGGGGAAGCAAAAGTAGAAGTACACCGGTCATGAAGCGTCAGACTGATAATCACGTAAGACGGCTTTGTGCTGTTTCAAGTGAGATTGACACAGCGCGTGGCGAAGCCACGCGAGGAGACGAAGACAAAGACCACTGTACACTTGGCCTAGGCGTAGACCCAACCCAACATATCTATGAGTCATGTTGTAGTCCTTGTTTAAATAAAGAGTCTTCTTTAAATGATGAGCTTGGTACTGTTGAAAGTATTAAATTCCGTGTCTTGTACTATTAATGAAATTATTGAAATTGAGTGTGTAGATGATGTAGTAGATCAACTGGATTGTGACATTACAAATCAAACAAATAAACCTTTTTCTTTTTTGTCCTGGAACATTAATGGGTTGTTTTCAAAACTCTCCGATGGAGATTTTGTATCGTATGTGCGTAGCTTCGATTTATTTGTCTGACAGAAACGTTCCTAGAAGATATTCAGCCAGATGTGTTTTAGTGGCTATAAGGCCTTCTGTAAGTCGGCAATTAAAGTTAGCCATCAAGGAGGCGATCAGGGGGGGTAGTTTGTTTCATAAAGCATGAGTTAGCTCCCTCTTGTAAAATGTTTAGATGTTCCATACCCTAATATTTGTTCTTTTCTCTGTGACAAATCTTTGTTGTGTACTTCAAGAAATGTTTTGCTTGTATGTGTGTATATCCCACCTGAAGGTTCTCCTTTTTATAACATGTTTGACTATGATAACGGGATTGCTATGTTGGAAGAATATTTAGTCAATTGTGCTGTACTTTGGATGAAGTTGATATAATATTGTGTGGAGACTTAAATAGCAGGACATCAAATTTTTCTTGTCATCATGTGGCGAATGACTGTATTTTAGATTCTTAAAAGTAAAAGCATGTCTCTCAGTGGTAATCGGTATTCTGAAGATTCTGTTATCAATAATTATGGTAAGTTATTATTGAATATGTGTACTGCACTTAGTTTGCAAATTCTGAATGGCGTGTGTAATGGCGATCAGCAAGGACGCTTTACCTATATTTCTGATGGAGGATGCAGTGTTAATGATTATTTTTTAGTGTCAGATGATTTGTTCTCTCAGATTTTTGACTCATGTCGTTTGTTTGTTGCTGAACGTTCCGATTCAGATCACCTTCCTGTAGAATTACATATTAATCCATTGTGTAAAAAAATATGTAACAGCTGAAGAGCCATCTGTAGTGGAAAAGTTTGTGTGGGATGAAAACAAACTCTCAGCTTATAAAGATAATCTTTGTGAGGAGGACATGTGTGTAAATTTTTCAAGTGCCTTACAGATGATTGATGAGAACATTAATGAAGCTCTAGATTTGTTTAATGATTGCATAAAGTCCAGTGCTAAATGTATACAGAAACAGGTACATCTTAATAAAGGTTTACCTAATGCTACATGGTTTGATAATGAATGTAAAAGTATGAAATATAGAGTAAGAAAACTGTTGAAGACTTACCGAAAAACGTTAAAGAACGAAGACAAAAACAGGTACTGCATCTTAAGAAGGGAATATAAATACATGCTAGAAAGGAAAAGGAAACAGTATAATATGTCATTACTTGCAGACATGGTGTCTTCAATTTCCTCTCAAGTCCAGTTCTGGAAGAGTGTTAAGAAGGCATCATTTAGAATTAGTCAGCCAAAGAATAGTATATCAGTTGACAGTTGGTTTCAACATTTCAAAAACCTGCTGGAGAAAGATTCATCAGACAACTCCATGAATGCTAATGTTGTCTATGATGAAAGTGAGGAAGATTTTGATCGTCCAATATCTAAAGGTGAAATATATTGGGCACTTAGAAAACTAAAGAATGATAAAGCAGCAGGTCCTGATCAAATCATTGGAGAATTGCTGAAAAATGGAGGTGAAAATGTAGTGCTTTTCCTTCTAAAATTGTTTAACAAAATCTTTGATGATGGTCTTTTCCCAGATAATTGGACTGAATCTATAATCCTAACATTACACAAAAAGGGTGATGTTGATAACCCTAATAACTACAGGGGAATCTCTCTAAGTGACATAAGTAGTAAGTTATATAGTACTATCATTAATAATAGATTACAAGAATGGGTTATGAAAAATGATATTACAGGTGAACACCAAGCTGGTTTTAAGAGAGGATACTCTACTATAGATCATATGTTTACTCTGCTTGCGTTTGTTCAGAAACAGTTTACTCATAACCGTAAACTGTATGTGGCATTTATTGACTTTGAAAAGGCATTTGATTCTGTTAATAGAAACTTGTTGTGGCCTATTCTCCAGAAAAATGGTGTGAGGGGTAAATCATTACGTTGTTTGAGAGCCATGTATCAGAATGTCAAAAGCAGAATAAGATGTGGTACTAAACTGACTGACATAATATACTGTACCACTGGTGTTAAACAGGCGATGTATGTAGCCCTTTATTGTTTTCTGTTTTCATTAATGAGTTAAGACCAGCAGACAGGCATCAATAAGGTAGAAGCAGAAGTGCCAGCATTGCAGCCAGCAGACATATTTCATCCAGAATTGTTTAATTTCTTTCATTCTTGCTGTGTGATGTTTAATCCAGCTATCTAGGGAAACAGTTGTTGGCTTAACAAAGGCAGTTGTGAATACACTTTGAGTTAGTGCTGTTACTCTCGATCTGAAGTTGAACTGGACAAATCGGTAATGACTAAATATAGCCATTGTAGCCAGAAAATTTGAAATGAAAAAGATTTTTTTTAGACTTACTTTATCAAATGTCTATAAGATAAGATCACATTAGAAAGTGTTTTTTCCTTCAAAACTTATATTTTCTACATCAGCATGTAAATATCTGCAATCGATAAACGAAGTATATTAATATTATTTGAAAAATATAATATATACATAACTAACTCCATCGCACCTTTTCCATCATATATTGTATGCTCCAAATCATCCACCACCAGTCCATCATCCACCAATTTTCATATCATTGCAGCTAACCATGACATCATAGCAACATACTTTACATATACAAGCATACATACTTAATAATACATACCCAATGCATCATGATGATAGTAATACAATAATAACCTCTCTCTGTTAATGCTGCTTGTAATCATGTTATTAAGAATATGTAATATTAAGATTTGTCATATTGGTGCAACGCTCTACCTTTTAAATCATTTTACACACGATGCATGCACATAATTTTTAACATAAAACAACTGGCTAGGCGGACATTTATCAGTGGTTTACTGTGAATCTAGTTTATAGTAAAAAATATGTTTACGGATCAGTACTGGCCTTGAGTAAAATTGGTGTAGTGAATATTTGTACACTTTTGACAGCCTCTTCTGACCTTGTCTGGCCAGCAAGGAATGATGCAATGACCCTCCACTCTGAACAGTTGCTGCATTATGACCTCCCACTTTTTAAACTCTGATTTTCAATCCATGAATTGTTAATTCCCTGCATTTGCATCACTTTGTTAAAAGATTTGATTGACAAAGTTTATTGGTATATCTGAAATAAAGTTATAATTCTATTACTAGGGTTTTTTTATGGACCTCAAGTTCTATGCTATGAAGCATACACATGATAATGTCGCAATTTTTTGGTTGCTGCTGATGTTAAGATGTAAGGAAAGAACATTCTCTAGAAATATAACAAACAGCGTAATCATTTGACTAGTATACTCCTATTCATAAAGCACACATGATTTTAACTCAGTCCTCACTTGATTATTGATTGTATAAAATTCCTTCAAATTAATAGAGGTCTTTACAAGAAAGAACAATGTTTATAGATGAAGTTGAGTTTATGCATATTTCACATTCTGGCTGATGTTTAAAGCAGGTGTCGCTTATCCACCAACACTCAGCATTTTGAAACAGCCCTCATCAAGGCCCATGGCCTTTTATCAATAGAACTTTTACATATGGTTGCTATTTGTTTTTATCTTTTCCTGTCAACACTCACCCTCTCTCTCTCTCTCTCTCTCTCTCTCTCTCTCTCCTCTCTCTCTCTCTCTCTCTCTCTCTCTCTCTCTCTCTCTCCTCTCTCTCTCTCTGAGAGGGCCGGATGAAAAAAAGTATGTAATGCTTACTTACTCTGTTACCCTTGAAAAAAACATTCATTCATTCATTCATTCATTCTCTCTCTCTCTCTCTCTCTCTCTCTCTCTCTCTCTCTCTCTCTCTCCTCTCTCTCTCTCTCTCTCTCTCTCTCCTCTCTCTCTCTCTCTCTCTCTCTCTCTCCTCTCTCTCTCTCTCTCTCTCTCTCTCTCTCTCTCTCTCTCTCCTCCTCCCCTCTCTCTCTCTCTCTGTCTGTGCCATTTTTGCTTTGCCTGACTAAAGCTTTTGATTGTACTGCACAAACTTTCATCATCCCAGTCCTAAAACTGCACTTACAAGTCTTCATCTTCAAAAAAAAAAATTCTGATTTTTTCACGTTTTTCTGATTCCATAGGAAAGGAAAAGCATGGTTAATGTCAATGTTGACATTTTTTTAGAAGTCATTTGCAATGTCTTTTACAGCAATCACCGATGGCTGTCCTTTCCTCATGTCAGGTGTCAAAAACTCGTAATGGAGGTTTGGTGTATCTTCGGTAATTAAAGTTGAGAAGGACCACAGGAAAAAATGTGTGTGTGTGTGTGTGTGTGTGTGTGTGTGTGTGTGTGTTGTGTGTTTGTGTTTGTGTGTGTGTGTGGACCGCTCGAATGTGCATGTGTCTGTGTGACACTCACATACACACACACACACAAACACACACACACACAGATTGATTTCATTTGATTTGATTTACTCTTTTATATCGAGGATAATGGGATAAGCACTCTTGTGCTTTTTTACATCCTGTCCCCGTGTGTATGCAGTTTTGTAAATGTCATCTGTTCCCACCGGCACACGCTGACCTATTCTTACGAAAAGCGGAACAAGATTTAACGTGTGCGCAAGATGTTCTGCGTGCATTCGCACACGGGACCTCGGTTTAAAGTCTCATTTGAAGGACTTTTGGGGAGAGAGGAGTCAGCACTGATGTTAACTCCAGGAGAAAAATCTCCTCGACACACACATAGGCACACACACAGACACGCACACAACAACACACACATACACACACCACGCATACAGACACACAAACACAGAGTCAGAGTTGTTGAGGGAGGAGGAGGGAGCGAGGGAGGGAGAGAGAGAGAGAGAGAGAGAGAGAGAGAGAGAGAGAGAGAGAGAGAGAGAGAGAGAGAGAGAGATGAGAGAGAAGAAGAGCAGACAGACAGACAGACAGACAGACAGACAGACAGACAGACAAGACAGAGAGAGAGAGAGAGAGAGAGAGAGAGAGAGAGAGAGAGAGAGAGAGAGAGAGAAACGCAAACGCAAACGCAATTTTATTTTACGAGGGTAATAGGTTAAGTTACAAGACTTTTTTCAAAAGAGAGAGAGAGACAGAGACAGAGAGACAGAGAGAGACAGAGAGAGACAGAGACTTATGCAGAGACAGAGAGAGAGATAGAGAGACAGACAGAGAGACAGAGACAGACAGACAGACATACAGAGAGAGCGAGACACAGAGAGAGAGTGAGTCTGCATAGCATTATGGATTTAAGGACTAATTCCACGATTATTATAGCTAAGGAAATACAGTATAAAATAAAGACAGCTCTGACTTGTATATCCTCTTCCTGCATGTATCTATAGACTGCAGGTTTGGAGGATTTTTTACAGTTTTTGCACTGTCTTCTGTAAAAGAAAGTGTCGTCTAATATTTTGCTTGTTCCTTAAGCCTTTTGTTCTTTTTTCACTTGTTCTACGAGATGAATGGCAACTCCTGTCGCCACATTTCCTAGCTCCATATCCACTCTTGCGCCATCAGCCATGCCATTGCTGCTAGTGTAACACGAAGAGTCTTTATTTTCTTATTAACGCCATAAACAGCAGTGGAGGAATATAAACAAGCTGGGTGAGAGGCAGACATTGAGAGGCTTTTTTATTGCTGGCACTGTCGGTAAACACTTTCCTTGTTTTCTTTTTCTTCTTCTTCTTGATGTTGCTGGTGTTTGCTCTAACAAAGAAGTCAGCTAACGCTGGTCAGAGCCTGTTGTTTTAGGTCAGTGTCAAAGCAATCTATTGTGTAACTGTTTTGTAATGTGTTAAAAGTTGACCACCTGACCTGAATACACATGACATTGTAGGTTAACTAGACTGCTGGGAATTGATTGGGTATAAACTACAGTCAACGTGTGTAAAGCAGAAGCCAGGAATGTGCAACTGTCTTCATCCTTCACCAATCAACATTAACACAGACTGGCCAGTTTTCTGCTGTTGTCTCTGTGAGTGTAAAGCTTCCGCAGTCTTCAACAATAACACATACTGGCAAATGTCCTGCTGTTGTGTCTCTGAATTGGGTTTTTGTCTACGTGGTGATCTGTTATAATTACTTTATCCTGTGTAGTTTAAATGTTTCATAGTTAAAGCTTATGTGTTGATCATTGGTGCTAATTTACTTTATGTGTGATTAGTTTTGGGTGTGTGTTCTCTACTGAAAAAAGGAGGGTAAGATACACAAGGTAATAAACTTTCCGACAAAATCACATGGCATGTTTCCAATGTCAGGCTGGCGTTCGTTTGGTTTGATATCAATGATGATTGTCATTCATGGCTTTTCTGCAGAGACTCCTTCAAAGCCAATAACCCAGTAAAGTATGGCACCATCAGTCCTGGCCAATTCCAAATAGGGACAGCAGGTGTGGGTGCAGTGTCATGTGTTTCACTCTTACAGCTAGCTACGTCTGCTGTTTCCTGATCTTTGAACAGAAACGTGACTTCTCTCTGTGCTGCTGTCTAAACAAGCACGCCATCCCGGCCTGACCTGCACCATCTCCCATTTCATGTGTGCGTTTTCTTTAGATCTCAAACTACGTCCATGTTTCTTCTTCCAGTCCTGTGGCCAGAACATGCACCTTTCTTTAGCCACCTTCTTCTGCTTTTGCCTTCTTCAAGCTTTGAAGTGTTCAACACAGACTTTGAAATCATTCTAGAACATGTTTTATCGCTTTTTTATTGCCTGATCTTGTCCTTTTTAGAATGTCTTTGAAAAGAAATGTTCTTGTTCCTTATAATGTAGGGATGTTTTATTCGTGACTTGCAATACCTTTGGTGATGATTATTAGTGGATGTTTTCCCCAATATACACGCACCCTCCACCCACCTACCCCCACATATGCGTATGTGTGTGTATTCATGTGTGTGTGTGTGTGTGTGTGTGTGTGTGTGTGTGTGTGTGTGTGTGTGTGTGTGTGTGTGTGTGTGCGTACGTGCATGTGTGTGTATGTGTGTGTGTGTTTCATGATTTTTTAAGCAGTCTGCTGTTTCTTCTATCTACATCATCTACTGATGATGAAAATATTGCCTGAAAGAGATAAAATCTCAGAGTGTCTTTAAGCTTAGTTCCCACTCTGTTTTCTTGCAAATCTATCTATTCATCACCAATACGGTAAGTTATAGACCATAATAGTTATCTCTTTTGTTATAAAAGCAATTAATCTCAGATCAATCTCATTTACCCAGCCCCTCCACACACACAGAACATCTTGTGCACACGTTAAAATCTGTTCTATTATACCATTGTGTGTCGGTAGGAACAGGTGACAAAATTTACAAAACCGCATACACATGGGGACTGGAAATAAAAGACCATGAGCGCTTATTCCATTATCTTCAAATTAAAAGAATAAATGATAAAAAGAATCAGTACTTTTTCCTTAACCTTCTTTAGAGACTGACAGGCGGCAGCTCTCCTCTGATTTCACAGGTCCTTTCTCCTGCCTGCGACATACTCTGATTTCACAGGTACTTTCTCCTGCCTGCAACATGCTCTGATTTCACAGGTCCTTTCTCCTGCCTGCAACATGCTCTGATTTCACAGGTCCTTTCTCCTGCCTGCAACATGCTCTGATTTCACAGGTCCTTTCTCCTGCATGCAACATGCTCTGATTTCACAGGTCCTTTCTCCTGCTTGCAACATTAGCCTGTTTTACTGCCACTGGTGTAGCATAAAGGGCCTTCATTTTCTGATTAGCGCCATAGAAAGGAGTAGAGTAGAGACGCAGCAGCCAGGAAGAGACTGTTGGTAAGGCAGGAAGGAAACAGGTAGGAAGGAAGGGCATGCAGTGAGAGGCTGTTTTATTGCCTACACTGTCAGCATACATTTGCTTTCTCCGCGCCTGCTGTTTGCTCCAAAAACGACACAGCCAGCTTAGATCAAAATATATTGCTTCGGCTTGAGCTGCAAAGTTGGGTCTCTTTAAGTGAGCCATACATATTGGTTAGAGTGTCGCACTCTGTCTCTGTAAGTTGACTGCAAGATTGGGTGAACACTAAGTTATTGGTAACTGGTCTTCTGGAAAATTGCAGATCAAGTATCTGATGTAAAGTGTAGGGGCCACGTTCTGTGTGCAGACTTGCATGTTAAGAAGATAAACAGGATGGGATGCTTTCCATTTGTTCCTGTAAAAGTTTTATCTATGTGAATGCTTGTTGGTCACGGTGGCGTAAATCAGTTTTTAGTTTACATTGTTTATTTTTGTTTCCGCGAGAAAGCTTTTCTTGCTTATTCTCATTTACTAGGTGCATGCATGTATGCATGCCTTTGATAGGGAAACAAATGTGGTGAAAACAGGAAAAGAGTTTTCTTTAAAAAAAAGAAAATAATAATAACGGGTGGCACTGTTCTTGTGGCGACGTGCTCTCCCCGGGAGAGCAGCTCATGTTTTACACAGAAAATTTGCTGTCACTTAAAGTCGTGTACAATACAGTACAATACAAAACAAAACAAAACAAAACAAGACAAGACAAGACAAAACAATAGAATACAATACAATAGAATACACTACACTACAATAATCATAGCAGAATACAACGCAAAGCATTTTATCGATCCCCTTCACCCTCTGACTGCTGTTCCCCAGATCACCTCTTCTGCTCAGCCTCTGAAGGAAGAGGGGGTCATCACCGCCACGTCCATTCTGTTGGACACCAGGCTTCAGATACCTGCCCTGACCCTCTCTCTCTCTCTCTCTCTCTCTCTCTCTCTCCTCTCTCTCTCTCTCTCTCTCTCTCTCTCCTCTCTCTCTCCTCTCTCTCTCTCCTCTCTCCCTCCCTCTCTCTTTCTCTCTGTCTGTCTCTCTCTGTCTCTCTCTGTCTCTCTCTGTCTCTGTCTGTCTGTCTGTCTCTCTCTCTCTCTGTCTCTCTCTCTCTGTCTCTCTCTCTCTCTCTGTCTCTCTCTGTCTCTCTCTCTCTCTGTCTCTCTCCTCTCTGTCTTCTGTCTCTCTCTCTCTCTCTCCCTCCCTCTCTCTTTCTCTCTGTCTCTGTCTCTGTCTCTTCTCTCTCTCTCTCTCTCTCTCTCTCTCTCTCTCTCTCTCTCTCTCTCCTCTCTCTCTCTCTCTCTCTCTCTCTCCTCTCTCTCTCTCCCTCCCTCTCTCTTTCTCTCTGTCTGTCTCTCTCTGTCTCTCTCTGTCTCTCTCTGTCTCTGTCTGTCTGTCTGTCCTGTCTGTCTGTCTCTCTCTCTCTCTGTCTCTCTCTCTCTCTGTCTCTCTCTCTGTCTCTCTCGTCTCTCTCTGTCTCTCTCTGTCTCTCTCTGTCTCTCTCTCTTCTCTCTCTCTCTCTCTCTCTCTCTGCTCTCTCTCTCTCTCTCTCTCTCTCTCTCTCTCCCTCTCTCTCTTTCTCTCTGTCTGTATCTCTCTGTCTCTCTCTGTCTCTCTCTGTCTCTCTCTGTCTGTCTGTCTGTCTGTCTGTCTCTCTGCTCTCTGTCTCTCTCTGTCTCTCTCTTCTCTCTCTCTCTCTCTCTCTCTCTCTCTCTGTCTCTCTCTCTGTCTTCTCTCTCTTCTTCTCTCTCTCTCTCTCTCTCTCTCTCGTCTCTCTCTCTCTTCTCTCTCTCTCTCTCTCTCTCTCTCTCTCCTCTCTCTCTCCGTCTCCTCTCTCTCTCTCTCTCTCTCTCTCTCTCCTCTCTCTCTCTCTCTCTCTCTCTCTCTCTCTCCTCTCTTCTCTCTGATCTCCTCCTTCTGTGTCTTTCACTCTCTGTATGTGTGATGTATTCGTTGCTTTGCTGTCTGCTTGCCTTGTCTGTGATTGCTGGAACTGAAAATCAAGTCTAGCTGGACACTCAATGGAGACTGCATTCTGAACATGACTTTCTTCTTCTGTTCCCCAAAACGCTCGCCTCACTTTTGCCAAAAGACAGAGATACCTAGCCTGACTGATGGCAGCGTAAACAGATTGCTAAA
Organism: Stramonita haemastoma; assembly: GCA_030674155.1. Classification (NCBI taxonomy): domain Eukaryota; kingdom Metazoa; phylum Mollusca; class Gastropoda; order Neogastropoda; family Muricidae; genus Stramonita; species Stramonita haemastoma. Next base: position 1,131,556 of record CM060316.1, on the reverse strand, counting down.
TCTTTTACAACAATGAGGGGCTGCTATTGTATTCTTTGAGTAGGACTTTCTTCTGCTGCTCCCCAAAACGGTCATCCATAATTTGCTTGAAGGCAGAGACAGTCTGACTGATGTCAACGTGAACGAATTGCTAATTATTTTACAACAATGAGTGGCTGATATTTGCTCCTCCTTTGAAGCATAGCCCAAGGGTAAGCCTTGTTTAAGTGTGCCTCTTTTGTATGAAAGATGTAACAGAGGTGTGTGTGTGTGTGTGTGTGTCTGTGTGTCTGTGTGTCTGTGTGTCTGTGTGTCTGTGTGTGCTTGTGTCTGTGTGTGTGTGTGTGTGTGTGTGTGTGTGTGTGTGTGTGTGTGTGTGTGTGTGTGTGTGTGATGTAGGATGTGTGTGTGTGTGATGTAGGATGTGTGTGTGTGTGTGTGTGTGTGGTGTGTGTGTAGTGTTGTGTGTGTGTGTGTGTGTGTGTGTGTGTGTGGAGGGGGGGAACTAGTCTATAAAAGTGAACATTTTACCTTAGGGGATGGCACTATCAACGGACAGTAATGGTACAGTTGCTGGTGGATACACTTATCCACAACTCCATCATAATGCCCCAATCAAATCAGTCTTTGAACTGAAACCAGACTGTTATTCTAAAGTACCAGCTATCGAAATGATAGAATGATAAACGATGCTCATAGGTATAGTCCTGAAGAACCTACCAGATAAAAAGCAAAGAGAATAAGCCTAATTGTTTATAACAAAAATACATTTCTAATGTTTTTGCTATTTAAAAAAGGGGGAGATCATGACTCCAGGCTCAATAGAAGTAGCAGAAAGAACTTGGTAATTTAAACACACAAACATTTTTAGAGAGGTATACTACTTTCAGGTAGATGTGAAGTCTTCTTGGTGGAGTAAAAGAGCATCATCACTGGGTCAGTCAGCCTTCACACAGAAACGTTCATGTCAGCAGACGATAAGCTGTCTGAGATTCCTTGTAGTCCTTTCTTCCCAAGAAGTTCATAGCTAAAGTGTGCCATGAGAAAGAAAATGGAATCATTGTCTGATGCAAGTGAGTTTGGCTGTTTGGCATTTTAATTGTGTACCACTGACCCCTTGAAATAAGCAGCTCCTTTGAAGAACTGTGTGTCACACCAGTCAGTCCTGTCGGCCAGCAGAAGAACACCATACCACTTTATTTAGCGCCTCACAGAACAACATGTCACTTTATTTAGCACCTCACAGAACACCATGCCCCTTTATTTAGCGCCTCACAGAACACTATGCCACTTTATTTAGCGCCTCACAGAACACTATGCCACTTTATTTAGCGTCTCACAGAACACTATGCCACTTTACCACCTCACAGAACACCATGCCACTTTATTTAGCACCTCACAGAACACAATACTACTTTATTTAGCGCCTCACAGAACACCATGCCACTTTATTTAGCACCTCACAAGAACACCATGCCACTTTATTTAGCACCTCACAGAACACCATGCCACTTTATTTAGCACCTCACAGAACACCATGCTACTTTATTTAGCGCCTCACAGAACACCATGCCACTTTATTTAGCACCTCACAGAACACTATGCCATTTTAGCGCCTCACAGAACACCATGCCACGTTATTTAGCACCTCACAGAACACCATGCTACTTTATTTAGCGCCTCACAGAACACTATGCCACTTTATTTAGCGCCTCTTAGAACACCATGCCACTTTATTTAGCGCCTCACAGAACACCATGCCACTTTATTTAGTGCCTCACAGAACACCATACCATTTTATTTAGCACCTCTCATACACCATGCCACGTTATTTAGCGCCTCTTAGAACACCATGCCACTTTATTTAGCGCCTCACAGAACACCATGCCACTTTATTTAGCGCCTCACAGAACACCATGTCACTATTTAGCACCTCACAGAACACCATGCCACTTTAGCACCTCACAGAACACCATGCCACTTTATTTAGCGCCTCACAGAACACTATGCCACTTTATTTAGCGCCTCTCAGAACACCATGCCGCTTTATTTAGCGCCTCTTACAACACCATGCCACTTTATTTAGCGCCTCTCCGAACACCATGCCACTTTAGTGCCTCACAGAACACCATGCCACTTTATTTAGTATTCATCTTGTTATTCTTTTCTTATTTATACTGGCCACGCAGTGTCCAACTCCACAGTCCTACTCACAGCAGTGTTTGTTTTTCATCAAACAAACTGTATACACTGCAATGTCAAACCAACTAGCTATTTTTATTCTTCATTATTTTGATATTATAAGTGTATTTTCATTCTCCAACTCTTTGTACTAATTCTATACATTTGCTACCCATTTAATGGGTAGGGATAATAGAGCAGCTCCTGATCTGATGGCGCCGCTTGGGTATGAACTGTCACTGATGCACCTAGTCCAGAGGACTGGTCCCTAGGAGCTGGCATCAGTACTGATGTCACTCCTCAAAAGTTTTCTCGATGAGGCTATAGACTGAGATATCTTTCGCATAGATTTAACCCTTTCAGCTTAATTTTATAACAAACTATTAATGCATTGTGCGGCGGCAAAATGGATGACGATTAAAAAGTGCATGCACACTGGCATCAAAATGTAGTTACGGAAATATTTACTGAGGGGAATAATAGTCGTTTAGGCAAAATTCTCACCATTGATAAACTCCGGAGTTCTAGACGAGAACCGAATTAAAGGTTAATAAAATACAACCCTAAACTACAAAACTAAATGCTTAGAGAGACCATGTTTAAGACATGCAGTTGTTTAGCTAAGCAAAGAACGCATTTTCACTACAGTACATTGCGTGCAAAACGTATGCAGCATAGGCGTTTCAACCGCCACCCCACAAAACAGAGCATCGCACAATTTGCAGGTGAGTCCCGATTTAGAAACACGATGCTGTGAATGTCGCGCTCTTATCGCATGGGAGGTAATCTAATTATCGCCTCATCACATATCTATCTATCTATCTATCTATCTATCTATCTATCTATCTATCTATCTATCTATCTATCTATCTATCTATCTGTCTATCTATCTGTCTATCTGTCTATCTATCTATCTATCTATCTATCTATCTATCTACATGTCTGTTTGTTTATCCCTCTATTTGTCTGTCTGCCTGTTTATCAATGTATCTGCCTGTCTACCTGTCCCTCTGTCTCTATACACTACATATCCCTATTCCCTTAGCGCCTCCCTTCTTTAACTACATGCCCATTCTCTCCTTGTTTATGTGGCTTTGTCTGTATCTTTATTTTCACCCCTTTTCTATTCTCTCCTTGTTTATGTGGCTTTGTCTGTATCTTTATTATTTTCATCCCTTTTCTATTCTCTCCTTGTTTATGTGGCTTTGTCTGTATCTTTATTTTCACCCCTTTTCCATTCTCTCCTTGTTTATATTGCTTTGTCTGTATCTTTATTTTCACCCCTTTTCCATTCTCTCCTTGTTTATGTGGCTTTGTTTGTATCTTTATTTTTACCCCTTTTCTATTCTTTACTTGTTATGGCTTTGTCTGTATCTTTATTTTCACCCCTTTTCCATTCTCTCCTTGTTTATGTGGCTTTGTCTGTATCTTTATTTTCACCCCTTTTCTATTCTTTACTTGTTATGGCTTTGTCCGTATCTTTATTTTCACCCCTTTTCCATTCTCTCCTTGTTTATGTGGCTTTGTCTGTATCTTTATTTTCACCCCTTTTCCATTTTCTCCTTGTTAATATTGCTTTGTCTTATCTTTATTCTTACCTTTCTCTTTTGTCCTTTTTTCATTCTGCATTTCCCTCTCCTTTCTGTCTTTTTACTCATATTTTCTCTCTTCCTGTCTATGACTCTTGCTTCTCCTATACCTCCTCTTTTCTTCTATTTTCGTTGTGTCTATTTTTGTCCCCCCCCCCCCCCCCCCTGTGTATTTTCGAAATCTTCTATATTTGGTGGGGCCTTCTTAGCAATGCTGGTGCTGCTGTGTTGGCAAACGAAATACATGAAGAACAGGTACAGCTGCAGACTGACACAGTAATCCCATTTCCCTTGGACAGAAGGCAACCATGAGTGATTAGCATAATTGCTATCCTTCTGTCTGGTGGGAAACTGCTATTGCATTTCCTTTAGAATCAATGCACAGTTAGTCAGACTGCAGTTATAGTACATAGAGTTTGCTTTACATTGGACAGAAAGTTGTATCAGTATCTAGTCAGACTGCAGTTATAGTACATAGAGTTTGCTTTACATTGGACAGAAAGTTGTATCAGTATCTAGTCAGACTGCAGTTATAGTACATAGAGTTTGCTTTACATTGGACAGAAAGTTGTATCAGTATCTAGTCAGACTGCAGTTATAGTACATAGAGTTTGCTTTACATTGGACAGAAAGTTGTATCAGTATCTAGTCAGACTGCAGTTATAGTACATAGAGTTTGCTTTACATTGGACAGAAAGTTGTATCAGTATCTAGTCAGACTGCAGTTATAGTACATAGAGTTTGCTTTACATTGGACAGAAAGTTGTATCAGTATCTAGTCAGACTGCATTTTAGTACATAGTTTGCTTTACACTGGTAAGAAAGTTGTACAGTATGTTTTATACTGTAGTGCCTCTAGCATGGAAGGAAAGACAATATTATCGACGCATATACAAGTTTCTTTCTTTGCAATTTGTCTACTCGCTGCTTTCTGTACATCTGTCTTTCTTTAATCTGTCCTTGTTTTCTGTCTGCTTGCTCTGCCTCTGTCTCTTCTTTCTCTTTTCTCTCTCTGCTTTCTTTCTTCTCTTTCTTCTCTTCTCTCTTCTCTTCTTTCTCTCGTTCTCTCTCTCTCTCTCTCTCTCTCTCTCTCTCCTCTCTCTCTCTCTCTCTCTCTCTCTCTCTCTCTCTTCTCTCTCTCTCTCTCTCTCTCTCTCTTTTATTTACTCTCTTCTATTTTATTAGAAAGTCGGGTTTCACTCAAACTAAAACAAATGGATATGTTAAGATTGATTGCTGTAATGAAGAGAGGTTGATTGCTACAATATATTTTGCTTTGACTTGTTTTTACAAGATATAGCGCTATATAAGTTCCATGATTATTATATATTATTATTATATATTATTATATTATTATTTATTATTATTATTATTAATTAATTTTTAAAAGGCATATTGTAAGACTAGGTTTGTCCTAAAATCTTCATCCCTGCGTATTATAAAGCATTCATTCATTCATTCATTCATTCATTCATTCATTCATTCATTCATTCATTTGTTCAGAATAAAGCTAGACACATCAAATGGTGTATCGTGTGTATGTGCACGTGTACAGAGCATCACAATCTGAAAACGTTGAGGACTAAACAATACCCCATTTACCCTACACTGATTGTGTCCACAGAACCAGTGTAATCCAAGTTCATATAGAATGGTACCGCTGTTCCACCATAGCCCAATAGAGTTTGACTCAGACTTTGTTTTCGGTCTATAGGATTAGGAAGTCTGTCTCCCGGTTCTAGGGGCAGAGGCGGATTGCTACTTATGTACCACACCACTCTACTTTACACTGTATTCGGACACAGTCTATTTTTGACAGAAAAGGAAACGAGTTTTATCGCAATGCTCTGTTCAGATCTCTGTCAACCTCTGGTGGGCTGCTTTCTACCATTTTCTTTGAGATAACGTCCTCTTCTTTCCACCTTTCTTGGAAACCAACAGATTGCCTAAGGTTTCTATGATTGCCTGAGGTACCTATGGTTGCCTAGGGTTGACTATGATTTGACTTCAAGATTGCCTAAGGTTTCCTCTCGATTTTACCTCAAAATTGCCTGAAGTTTCCTGTAGATTTTGACCTCAAGATTGCCTAAGGTTTTTCCTATGATTTTATTTTAAAATTTATGTTTCACACCCCCATTCTCTCTCCTCTCTCTCTCTCTCTCTCTCTCTCTCTCTCTCTCCTCTCTCTCTCTCTCTCTCTCTCTCTCCTCTCTCTCCTCACTCTCTCTCTCTCTCTCTCCTCACTCTCTCCCTCTCTCCTCTCTCTCTCTCTCTGCCCATGTGTCGCTACAAAAGCCACTATTTGCAAGAAACAACTTCCAAAGCAATCGTACTATTGCTTCTTGCTTTTGCCTGAGGCAGAAGCTGTTTGACTGAAGTCGATGGGATGGATACAGATTGTTAAGTTTGGGTCAATTTTGGCGACTGTTCTCAACACTTTTTGCTCAGTTTGGGGCTACTTTTCGTACTGTTCCTAACTCTTTTAAAGTGGACCCACAAGTCTTATTTTCGTTTCATGTTGCTTCACTTGCGGCAAAAGCAATAATAGGCTGCTGTGATTGTGTGCCAGAAGCGACGGAATGGAGGGCAGGGAAAAGTATGGCTAGGTTCATGTACTTATAAACAACAAGCACTGTTATGTATAGCATCAAGACGGTTGGCCCACAGGTAAGCTCTACCGTTTAGAACGTGTCGGTTATGGGAGTCAAGTACAGCAGTGTTGCTTTTGAACTGAAATAAAATCTCAGTTTTCATTCTGGTAACAGAGTGCTAGAGATCACACAGCCCTGTACAAATAGTTGCAAAACCATAAGTATGTTGTCTGATTTGGACTACACAGACAATTACAAAGCGATAAGTACGTTTCCTGATTTGGACTACACAAGCAATAACAAAGTGATAAGTACGTTCTGTGATTTGGACTACAGAAACGACAAAGCAGTAAGTACGTTCTGTGATTTGGACTACAGAAACGACAAAGCAGTAAGTACGTTCTGTGATTTGGACTACAGAAACGACAAAGCAGTAAGTACGTTATCTGATTTGGACTACAGAAACGACAAAGCAGTAAGTACGCTATCTGATTTGGACTACAGAAACGACAAAGCAGTAAGTACGTTCTGTGATTTGGACTGCGGGCCAACAAGCAATAACAAGACGATAGCCCACCTGGGTTCAGCACACTCTTGTGAGAAAAACAGTCACTAAAGGGCAGAGTGAATTTTTGTCTTGGTATCTTTAACAGTTTCAGTCCCCTGTTTCGAGGTCTACGAATATCTTGACAAACTTTGCAATCTTGCAGGACACACGCTTATCATCTCCACTGTCCCATGTGCTCATTGCTAACCCCTCCCTCCGGTGCTTCCAACAACGTTTCAGACCCGCACTAGTAGCGGCCAAAAACAGGAATTCACAGAAGAATTATTATTCTCCAAATCTATGTTCTTGGTTGCGTCTCTATTTTGTACTAAGAAAGTTGTACTGATATGTTAGTATATGTGGCAAATTGGGAGGTAATCTATTTACCGCCCGGTCGCACATTATAATAAGGGTGATAATAATAGTGTTAATAATAAGAAGGCTTTCGAATAATTCAGAAGAAGAAGAAGAAGAAGAAGAAGAAGAAGAAGAAGAAGAAGAAGAAGAAGAAGAAGAAGAGGAAAATTGCGAAGAAGAAGAAGAAGAAGAAAATTGCGAAGAAGAATTGCAAACAAGAAGTAAAAGAACTGCGAAGAAGAAGAAAAATGCGTAGAATTGCAAAAAAAAAAGAATTGCCAAGAAGATTTGGAAGACTAATAATTGCGACGAAGAAGAAGAAGGCGATGAAGAAAAGGAAAAAAAATGATGACAATGATAATATCATAAAACTACACTGATAACAGTAATGATAATGATAAATCATCATGACTGGATGAGAGTAACGATGTTGCAAGTGTCTGACAAGCCATAATCCTGACCCTGGTAACTCAGTGCTAATCAGTGTCGGCGAAGGACCCTACATTTATTCCAGTTTGAGGCGTCAGGTTTGGAAGAGCATGTGTTAATCAAAGAGAGCTTGCTAGGGAAAGTGAGTCAATTAGTGGCCTGACACCCTTACCTTCACAGAGAAGCTGCCCCTGCTTCCTCATTTGTTTGCATTTCATACCTAGCCTGCAAGCAGAACATTCTACATTCAAAAACCTTCTACATTGACTTGTCAGTCAAGAAACAAATAGTGTTTTTCAAGGACATCCTGAAAATTAAGTAAAGACAGCAATAAAATACTGACTTACCCAACTCATACACCTTTTTTGTTTTCTAAAAGATCCTTTCTATTCTCATGTTCCTGCTGTTTTCTAATATTTCAAACATGATTCTGCTTTTAACGCGTTACCAAAATGATTGAACAAAGTATATGTTACATAGGATTTATCGATGATAGGGTGACACATATAATGATAACGTTTTTAGAAAATGCATGTATCTTTAGATACTGTGATTTTTTTCTTAATATTGCAGAAATCTTTATGTAAAACGTGTTTGATAGTTTCTTTTCTATGTTTTTTAAATATGCTCACCAAAGTCAAATTAAAAAAAAAAATCCAGATGATCTATTAAATAAGCAATGGTTTGCTTTTTCTCATCAAATTGTATTGCGTGCATGCGTGCGTGCGTGCGTGCGTGTGTGCGTATGTGTTTGTGTTTGGTGTGTTTTGTGAGAGAGAGAGAGAGAGAGAGAGAGAGAGAGAGAGAGAGAGAGAGAGAGAGAGAGAGAGAGAGAGAGAGAGAGAGAGAGAGAAGAAGAATAAATGAATGAATGAATGAATGAATGAATGAATGAATAATCTTTATTTTTCAAGGATAATAGAGTAAGCATTTGCATACTTTTTTCATCCAGCCCTTAGAGAGAGAGAGAGAGAGAGAGAGAGAGAGAGAGAGAGAGAGAGAGAGAGAGAGAGAGAGGAGAGAGAGAGAGAGAGAGAGAGGTGATATGCAATCAAGTACACTTTTTTTGGAAAAAAGATCATCTGCCTCAGGTCACCTTTGCATATAGAGAGAGTGTGACTGTAGGCTTTTAAAAGGCAGGAACTGATTTCCGTCTGTCTGTAGAAACAGGTAGATAACAGAACACAACAGGAAACCACAACTCTGAAACGTCTCTCCAAATGTTCGTCTGCACGCCTCGTCTTGATGTGAAAGCTGTTGGCTCCTGCTCTGTGCAAATGGTGTGGACAGTACGAGAAGCAGGATTGTCCTCTCTGCACTCACATTGCCTTTCTCCTGATTCCATGTCTGTGGCTTGCTTCTCTGCACTCACATTGCTCTTTCCTCCTGATTCCACTGTCTGTGGCTTGCATTCTCTCCACTCACGTTGCTCTTTCCTCCTGATTCCACTGTCTGTGGCTTGCATTCTCTCCACTCACGTTGCTCTTTCCTCCTGATTCCACTGTCTGTGGCTTGCATTCTCTCCACTCACGTTGCTCTTTCCTCCTGATTCCACTGTCTGTGGCTTGCATTCTCTCCACTCACGTTCTCTTTCCTCTGATTCCACTGTCTGTGGCTTGCATTCTCTGCACTCACATTGCTCTTTCCTCCTGATTCCACTGTCTGTGGTTTGCATTCTCTGCACTCACATTGCTCTTTCCTGCTGATTCCACTGTCTGTGGCTTGCATTCTCTGCACTCACATTGCTCTTTCCTGCTGAATCCAGACTGTCTGTGGTTTGTTTGAGGCTGTGAGTTACATGACAGGCGTTGTGTGAACGAACTGTGAGAAATCCTTGGTGACCGGGGCTGGATGCTGTTCTCTCTTGTTCCGTTGTTTTCCTAAGTTACGTTTTTCTCTCATGTTTCGTATGAGCAGGAAGTTAACTGCAAATTTCAGATTTTCTCTTACATTCGTGACAGTGTACCTCTCTCTCTCTCTCTCTCTCTCTCTCTCTCTCTCTCTCTCTCTCTCTCTCTCTCTCTCCTCTCTCTCTCTCTCTCTCTCTCTCTCTCTCTCTCTCTCACCTCTCTCTCTTACTCTTGAATAAAAAGCACACGAGTGCTTATCTATTATCCTCGAATAAAATACTTTGCCTTTGCCTTTGCCTTTGCCTTTGCTTTTGCTCCTCTCTCTCTCTCTCTCTCTCTCCTCTCTCTCTCTCTCCTCTCTCTCTCTCTCTCTCCTCTCTCTCTCTCTCTCTCTCTCTCTCTCCTCCTCTCTCTCTCTCTCTCTCTCTCTTTTCTCTCTCTCTCTTTGCTTGTTTGTCATTTGTTTTGGTTGTTTGTGAGGGGGGGGTGGGGGTGGGGGGGGGGGGGGGGGGGGGGAGGGGGGGGAGGGGGGGTCTTTTCTGAGGGCTGGATGTAAAAAAGCAATTTGTGTTTATTCTATTACCGTCTTTGAATTAAAAAAAAGTTTTCAAAGTTGTCTTTATGTTTGCATGTGCGTGCATGCACGTGCACGCGTGTGTTTAAGCATGTATGTATGTGCGCGCGCGCGCAGTAAACCTTAAATTTCCCTTCTGCCTGAAGACAGAAAGCACTATCATTAAACAATAGCAACATGGCGTACATTGATGAAGAGCTTGGGCACTGAGAGCCAAGCGCTCCTGTCTTGATCTTCACACCCGCTGTTAACTCACTGAGGGGGCTGGAAATCTGAATCATTGAAAAACCACAACCCAAAGCCCATTAAAGGAGAGAGATGCAGGTACTTTGACTGCAGTTTTTCAAAAAGACAATAAGAGAACAGAGCAGATGATGTGATGAATCAATGGACTTTTATCGACGACTAGCAGCTTCTAAACCTTTTTCTTTCCACTCTCAGAGAAGTAAAGCTTTTTTGCGGTCAATTTTGATTGTTCTTTGTCCTTGAGTCTGTGAGAATTGAAAAGCGCCCATGAAAATAAAAGACAGAGTCAGTAAAGGGTGTGAGGGAGGCTGTGTGTGTTGGTATCTCAAACACGTTCTGCGGGTCTCTCCCCCAAATTAATTTTAGTCCTTTCAAAGAAGCAGCCACTTTTTAACTGTCTCTTCAAGAATACGGTCGGTCTGTGCGACCTAGACCACTTTTTCAATTCCTGTTAATAGATTTTGCTTTCCTTTCTATTCATGCTAGACACGCGCTTGTCAATCGCACCATCTTAGTCACTCTATTTTGACAATTTCGGGGCTAAAGCTTTTACTTTTTTTTATAATACATGCCTGAAGGCAAGAAACACCGCCATAAAAAACAGTCAAAGTAGCCACTGTGAATGAATTTGTATTTTTAACGATTGTGTGCTCTAATCTCTTTTACTACAGAACACTGTGAATTGAATTTGTATTTTTAACGATTGTGTGCTCTAATCTCTTTTACTACAGACACTGTTTTAGTGCAAAATGGTCATGTTCGTGTGTAAATGATGTCATCTGTAGACCATGTCGGTGTCTTGATCTAGAAAAAAAACACCTTGTAAAGCTGTCCTAAGTGATCCGTCAGCAGGTGGTAAAGACTGATGGCTTGTGGAGTTTAAAGCAGCACTCTACGTATGCTTGCTATCTCTGTCACTTCTCTCATATGTGGGACAATGCATTGTGCTGTCGTTAAACGCCTGACAAGTCAGGCCCAGCCCATTAAACTAGGCGTGAGATAAAGCTGTTATCTTTTAAGTCTTTCTTGAAGAAGGTAAGAAAATAAGTAAAGAAGACACAAATAAGCAAGAAAGAGGTGACAAAAAGGAAAGGAACAAAAACAAAAACAAAGCGAGAGATAGAACAGGGAAAATTTCTAGCACATACATTCTGGAAAGTGGCGATGTTGTCTATACTGATGGGCCTTCGGTATCCCCGCGGGTGGTGTTTTATTCCAAACACGTGTTTTGCTGACAGCCAGCATTGCGTAAGGTTTCACACCATTCTTTGATAGGGCTCACATTCTAGCAGAGTCTTGTGTTAATTTTGATCAATTTCTTAACTACTGAATCAGAGTTGGTGCGGTAATGGTTATTGCTGCTGTTTGAATGTGGTAACAAAACCATAATTATCTGTCTTTACTGAATCAGCTTCAAGTGGTAGGTTTCAGTTTCCTCTCAAAACATTATTGAACAAGATTTTGTTTGGGGCACAGACGCAGCAGTGTAGTTTCGTTTGGGTAGTTTATTTGTTGATTTTTTTCTGTTTCTTTTTCTTGATTTTTTTGTTTGCTTCCATTTGGGTCGTATCCGACAGACACTTTGACAGTTCAGCAATTTATCATTATTAATAAGTAAACTGTCATACATATAACACTCTCTTCTCTCTCTCTCTCTCTCTCTCCTCTCTCTCTCTCTCTCTCTCTCTCTCTCTCTCTCTCTCTCTCTCTCTCCTCTCTCTCTCTCTCTCTCTCTCGGTTGTCTAATTCATTTTGTTCTCTTGTTTGCTCCTTATCTACTAACGCTTTTCTTTTTTTTCCATAATCAAAATTTTTTTATTGTGACTTCTGATTTTTGTCTTCTGAAAGAGTGCATTTTATTACCTTATCATATATAGTGTCCTTTATTCTTGTGTGTTGTTTGGTACTGCGTAAAGTCTTATTGTTTAGTATATTTTCAACTTGATGTATCCCTGAAAAGGGCGGGGACTGGATGTAAAAAAGCACACGAGTGCTTATCTATTATCCTCGAATAAAAGACTTTGCCTTGCCTTGCCTTGCCTTGCCTTGCCTCTCTCTCTGATAGCCTAGTGGTCAGAACATTGCGCTCGCAATTTGACGACCCGGATTCGAATCCGGTCGAGGAGATTTTTCTCCTGAAGTTAACATCAGTGCTGACTCCACTCTCCCCAAAAGTCCTTCGGATGAGACTCTAAACCGAGGCCCCGTGTGCGAACACATGCAGAACACCTTGCGCACACGTTAATTCCTGTTCCGCTTTTCGTAAGAGTAGGCCATGTGTGCTGGTGGGAACATATGACATTTACAAAAGTGCATACACACGGGTACTGGATGAAAAAAGCACGAGTGCTTTATTCCATTATCATCGATGTAAAAGAATAAATCAAATCAAATCAAATCAAATCTCTCTCTCTCTCTCTCCTCTCTCTCTCTCTCTCTCTCCTTCCTCCTTCTTCTCTCTCTCTCTCTCTCTCTCTCTCCTCTCTCTCTCTCTCTCTCTTGATACTTGTGTGTGATTTTGCTCTTGGTAATTGGATCATTATAATTGTTCTTGTTTTAGTTGAGGCTGTCTTTTTATCTTGATGTTATCCCTGAAAGGGGCGGGGACTGGATGTAAAAAAGCACATGAGTGCTTATCTATTATCCTCGAATAAAAGAATTTTGCCTTGCCTTGCCTTGCCTTGCCTTGCCTCTCTCCTCTCTCTCTCTCTCTCTCTCTCTCTCTCTCTCTCTCTCTCTCTCTCTCTCTCTCTCTCTTCTCTCTCTCTCTCTCTCTCTCTCTCTCTCTCCTCTCTCTCCTCTCTCTCTCTCTCTCTCTCTCTCGGGGGAGTACATCTGCACTGAACAGAGCAAGACGTGTTTTAAACGGTCTCCTGTTTAGTCAGCAGTACGTTAGATAGTGACCGACCCAGGCTCTGAGACTTTGCATGAGAGTGACTAAGGACCATGCCAGCAGCACCGTTAGTCTTCAGGGCGACATGTGGCTGTTTTGTCGGTGTCTTCATCAGCTTCATGTTTCGTCGGGCTGAAAGGAAGTTCAAGTTGAGATATCCGACATTGAAGCCAAAGACACGCATAGCCGGTGCTATGGTAGGACTGACCCTCACGGCGATTTTTTTTAGCAACTTGCTGTTGCAATGTGGGGATGTCGAACAAAACCCTGGGCCTCCAAAGCCAAGCAGCGGCAAGCAAACTCGTCTGACGAGCACCAGCGGAGCCAGCAGCAGGATGAGCCTTGATGCGGGGACGGCGGACCGGCGGGGCAGCAGTCAGCCAGAGAGTGGAAACGTGAGTGGAATAGAACCCTCAATGACTTACCTGGCAGAACTGATGACGACTCTGAACACGAAGTTTGATGGCATGAGGGAGGAATTCAAAGAAATGAAGGAATCGATGTCAGAGCTGAAAGAAGAAGTACAGACTCTGAGAGACGAGGTGGCAGACCTAAGGCAGACGAACAGAGAACTTGAAAGATCAAACGCAGAACTGACAGAGAAAGTGAACGCTCTGGAACTGAAAACGGATGACATGGAAAACCGATCAAAGCGCAACAACATCATTGTTTATGGTTACCCTAGGGAAAGAAACGAGACTCCAGATGAATGTGAAACTCTGCTGAGGGACATGATTACTGACAAGCTGGAGCTTAGTGGGGACTTCAGCTTTGATAGGGTTCACCGACTTAGTGCAAAGCAAAACTCTCCTATCATAGCAAGGTGCACTTTCTACAAAGAAAAGGTGAAAATTCTCAAGGCCAAAGGAAAACTGAAGGGAAGTGATGTGTTTGTTGGAGAAGACTTCACTCTGCGGATCAGAGAAATCCGGAAGAAGCTGATACCCCACCTGAAGGCCGCCAAAGCTCAAAACAAGAGGGCGACAATGGTCTACGACCATCTGCTGATCGAGGGCAAGAAATTTGCTCTTGGTGCAGACGACAACGCCCTTGTGGAGCTGCGCTAGGGACACGGCCGGCCTCAGAGAAAAACGGAACACCAGAATTTACATATGCATGGGGTGGGAGAAATCAAGGGGGAGGAAAAAACAGAGCAGACACCGTGTGAGGGTAGGGAAGGGAGTTGTGTGAAAAATGCACGTGCAGGTGAACATGTCAACACCGAAGCTGACAGTACGAACTTAGACCAGCTGGCTTCTTTTGCAGCAAGATGTGATGATGCTTTTGGTGCATACGCACCCATGTACGATCGAGAAAATGTTTGTTGTGATTGTAAAAAAAGAATAAATGCGTGTGACTGTGTTAATGTGCAGAATGCTGTAAACAGAATTGTTAACTCCCCTTCCAAAGATTTGCCAAGAGCAGACAATAGTAAACAATTTTCTTTTCTCCACTGGAATGTCAGTGGCTTATTTTCCAAGTTGTCTGATCCTGATTTTGTAGAGTATGTGTGTTCTTTTGATTTCGTTTGTTTGGTGGAAACATTTGTTGAAAGTTTTCAGTCTACACTTTTTTGTGAATACACGATGTTTGTTAAGCCTGCTTTGAAATTTACTGATCGTGGTAGACGATCAGGGGGGGTAATTTGTTTAATTAAAAATAGCCTGATGAAACATGTGAAAAGTGTAAATGTAAATTATGACAATATATTGTTGTTTCCCATCGACAGAAAAATATTCCAGCTACCTAGTGATATTTTATATGTGTGTGCATATGTACCTCCTCAGGGGTCACCTTATTATACTGTATTTGATATTGATAGTGGCATTGCTCAGGTTGAAGAATGTTTGTTTGAATACCTTTGTTTACATAATGATGTTTCAGTACTTATGTGTGGAGATTTTAATGGAAGGACAGCTAATATATTTCCGGATGGCAGTGATGATTCTCAAAAATTTTCATTCTTTGACAAGTCTAGTGGGAAAAAATTAAACAGATGTTCTGAAGACAAGGTATTGAATTCATATGGAAAACTGATGTTAAATATGTGTGCTGCACTTGAGTTATTTATTCTAAATGGTGTTTGTCAAGATGATGCTGATGGTCGTTTTACCTTTATTAGTGACTCTGGGTACAGTGTAAATGATTATTTTGTTGTTTCATGTGATCTGTTTGATATTGTTGAATCTTTCTGTTCATTTTCTGTGAAAGAAAGAATGGAATCTGACCACATGCCTTTAGAGTTCCACATAAATGTACAAGACACAACTGGATGTACAAGGAAAAACAAAGAGGAAAAAGAATATATTGAAAAGTGTGTGTGGAAGGATGACTGTGCTGTTGATTATTGTAATGACATGAACTCTGATAGTGTGCAACAAATATTGTCTTATGCATTGGAGATGCTTGATGTAAATGTAAATGATGCACTTGAGATATTCAATGAAACTATGAAACATGCTGCTGAATGCATGAAGCAAAAGGTTTACACTACAAGGAGTAATATTAAAAATAATTGGTTTGATATAGAGTGTAAAACTGCAAGAAAAAATGTGAGAAAATTATTAAGAAAATGTAAAAAGTCATTGGGAGATGATGACAGACATAGATATTGCAAAGCTAGGAGAGAATATAAAAATATGCTAATTAGAAAGAAAAAATATTTTAATGATTCTTTGTTTAAAAAGGTAACTGATACAGTTAACAATCAACAAGACTTTTGGAAAAATGTTAAAGTTATACTTAAGAAGAGTGTGTCTAATCAGAATAATATTACAATAGATGAATGGCACGAACATTTTAAGAGCGTATTGGAAAAGGAAATCACAGCTGATGCTGATGACCAGGAAAGTGAGTTTTTGCCTGACAACGAGTACACACAATATCTAGATCGGCCTATCACAAAACAGGAAGTACTAGGTGTAATACGAAAATTAAAAAATGGTAAGTCTGCTGGACCTGATGGATTGATTAGTGAATTTTTTAAAAACCTAGGAGATATTGCAGTAGATTTTCTTGTTAAATTGTTCAATGTACTGTTTGATCAGGGAATCTATCCACAAACATGGACAGAGTCAATTATCATTCCACTGTACAAAAAAGGTGACAGCAATAATCCAAATAATTATAGAGGAATATCTTTATGTAGCATAACAAGTAAACTGTATAGTTCAATTATCAACACCAGATTATCAGAATGGGTTGAATTAAATAACATAACAGGCGAATACCAGGCAGGTTTTAAAAAGGATTACTGTACAACTGACCATATATTTACTTTGTTAGCTGCTGTTCAGAAACAGTTTATAAATAACCGTAAATTATATGTTGCCTTTGTTGATTTTCAAAAGGCCTTTGACTTAATTTCTAGAAAACTATTGTGGCCAGTTCTCATTAAAAATGGTGTACAAGGAAAACTTTACATGTGTGTGAAAAAAATGTATGAAGATGTGAAGGCAAGAGTAAGGATTGGTGCTAAGTTTAGTGATTTTGTATCATGTACTCAAGGTGTGAAACAAGGGGATGTATGTAGTCCTGTTCTATTTTCTTTATTTATCAATGAATTAGCTCTTGAAATTATTGGAAAAGGAAAACATGGTGTAACATTTGACTTAATAGAATTGTTTATTTTGCTTTTTGCTGATGATATTGTTT
>CM060316.1:1084666-1109666 GCA_030674155.1 Stramonita haemastoma | reverse complement strand
TGTGTGTGTGTGTGTGTGTGTGTGTGTGTGTGTGTGTGTGTGTGTGGTGCGTGCGTGCGTGCGTGTGATTTTGATTTTTGTTGGAAAAACTTATCTTGTTTTTAGAGAAGCTTGTGTACACAGCGAAGAGCTTTAAATAGTTGAAATAAGCTCCCCCTTTTTCCATGAAAAGCTTTGTTTTGGTGCTGTCTGTACCTGAAATATCGACAACAACACGGTTCAAAACCGCATGGTGAGAAAGATGCAAAAAATTCAATCATTTTACCTTCAATATGTCATTGTTTATCCTCTTATGAAAACAGAATGCTTTGGCAATGGAGATGACTTTGAAGGATTAATCAATATGTCATTTGTCTCCAGTTGTGGGCCTGTTTGCTCTTGAACGGAATACTTTATTTACAGTAAACGTTGATTCTACTCCCAACGATTGATATCATGAACAAAAATGTTGTTTTCAATGAAGGAAAGTCTGGCTAATGGAAGGAAGCGCGTTTCCGTGCTTGTATTTTGTGCATGCTACTATTGCTTCCACTCAAAAACGATGCCTTGTTTCAAAGAGGAGGCCGTCTTTTATCTACGGCATATGGCATTGAAGAAGTCAGGCACCAGACGATGCCTTTGCAGTTGAGGGCTATCGCTTTCTCCTCTGTCCATGTTGAACACACATCTTCCATTTCCCTCTGTGCTTCAATTCAGCTGAGTGTTTCTAAAACCTTGTTTTTCCTGTCCAAGTCCTTAACCTCGTCTTGATTGCAGTTTTTAGGTTGCATTTTCTGACGCAAATGAATTTTGTCATCGTTGGGCATTTTTCCCTTGCAGGGGGAAACGTTAAGGTTGTTAATGGTAAAAAATGACCTTGAGATAGGGGTTCTCCATCTTCTGTTGCTCTGTTTTAATTCTAGTGTTGCTATACTCCTTGGCTGATATTGTAAAGCTTTTATTCTCTTGTAACAACAGCGAGGAATTGGCAAAGAGAAGATTTGTCAATCGTGGACACAGAAGTAAATATAATCTGGCCATCATTGTTGTATGCTATTAAGCTGCACAGGACACAACCAGCTATGATGCTATTAAGGCTTTGGCCACAATTCTTAGACCAAGTTTGAACACACTTCAAATATTAAGCTAAATATTTGGAGTAAGTTCTGTTCTTGTGCATGGCTTCTTCTCACAGCTTGCTGTTTTATCTCCTGGACTTTGGGTGCTGTGACTGTCAGTCTACTCACCCTGTATGACTGTTAGTCTATCCAACTCTGCTGTGACTGTCATGTCTCTTCTTATGTGCACTATTTTAACTGTTGGTATGCCCACCCTTTCTCCATTGCTGATATTTTCAGACATGACAGCTTGCTGAAGATTACTTCAGAAGACTATTTCAGAAGACTATTTCAGAAGACTACCTCAGTATATAGACTGCTGAAGATGAAGTCAGTATACACAGTGCTGAAGATGAAGTCAGTAGACAGAGTGCTGAAGACACAATCAGTATACAAAGTGCTGAAGACGGAATCAGTATACACAGTGCTGAAGACGGAATCAGTATACAGTGCGAAGATGAAGTCAGTATACAGGGTGCTGAAGATGAAGTAAGCAGACAGACAGTTCATATAAAGAACCCCACAAGGGAGTCCAGTGCTGAAGAGCAGACTAAGAGCAGCTGCGAGTTAGAGTGTAGTGGAAATGTGCAAGTGCCGCCATCTCAGGGGTGACGTTACATTACCAACAAGCTCTTGTTTGCCAAATGGGAAATACACTGTGCATGTGTAAGACCTTGTCCTGTGGAGTCCAGTGGTGGAGAAAAGTTGATAACTTAGGGCAAGTTCGAGCAGGAGTAATATCTAGTGCTCTCTTTCTGCTGTCTATCTTTCAAAACAGACATTTCGGGTTTTTTTTTTACTTTTCATCTTTCCAGAAAATACCATTTTTCAAAATGTGTGTGAGTTAATAGTCTGCTTATGCCCTTTTATCATAGGTATTGAGTGGTTGTTTTTCTCTAAATATTGTCTGTTAACGCACAATAGTTTTAAATAGTATGTGTTGTTGTTGTTGTTGTTGTTGTTGTTGTTGTTGTTGTTGTTGTTGTTGTTTTATAGGAATTGTTTGCTTTTGCAGAATAGCTTTCACGAGGAAAGGAACTGCTTAGATGTTGATTCTAGACCGGAATGTATTTCAGATGTAATACGTTCGTCGCCTGTAAGTGACGTGTCTTTAAAGGTTTTGGAAGTGTACATGTGTATATCATAAATATGTGTTTGTCGAAAACAGAGAGAGAGAGAGAGAGAGAGAGAGAGAGAGAGAGAGAGAGAGAGAGAGAGAGAGAGAGAGAGAGAGAGAGAGAGAGAAAACACTGAACACTGAACACTGAACACTGAAATGATTTAATGTACATTGGCCTTGGACCACAATACATTGGCTGGGCTTGGGTGTACCAATACGTTCTTCCATATCATTTTTGAAGCAAATGCATAAATAAAACATGATTTATCACTGATGAAAAAAGAAAAGAAAAACACACATTTATACAAGCAGACAAATAAAGACACAACACCCAAGTGTCTGGCGAGCAAATTTTCGGTTTATTTCAAACCTTCTTCAGGCTTAAAGATTGGCCAGCTGCTTTTTTTTGTGTGTGTATGCTGTGAAAGTGGTGTGTGATGTTGAGGTGGTTCTGGCAGATGGCACATTTTTTGGCAGCACACTTGAAACATCCTGGCGGTCTGGCGTCTTTTGGTGGTCGTGGAGCGGGGATTCTGGATGGCATCAGGAGTTTTTTAAGGTTCATACAGTTTCTTTCTCCCACAATGGGGGGAGAGGGGGCTGCTTTCCTCATGCGCTGGCTTGAGTGGAGGATGCGTAGGTTGTCCTTCAGCCACTTGCTGAGGGGGGGATTGCTAGGGTTGTGGGTCACGATGTAAGGAGTTCGCTGCTCTGTGGATTTGTTGTTCTTGTAGGTGAGGGTGTCCTGTCGGGGTATACTATATCCTTTCTTGACTGCTGTTTTTAGAAGTTCCATGGGGTAGCCTCTTTTGCCCAGTTTGTTACACAGTTCCTGGCTGCGGTGGTGGAAAGTGGCATCGGAGGAGCAGATCCGTCTGATTCTGAGACACTGGCTGTATGGAATACTGCGCACACAGTGTCTTGGATGGCAGGAGTTGAAAGGCAGGGTCATGCCAGCATCAGTGTTCTTGATGTGGAGGTCGGTGCTGATGTGGCCTTCAGGAGATATACTGACGCTGACGTCCAGGAAGGGGATGTTGGATGTGCCATAGTTGGCGGTGAATTTGATGGTGGGGTGCTGTTCGTTCAGCCAGCCAAGGAACTGGCGCAGGTTCTCCTCACCCCCCTGCCACAGTAAGGCGATGTCGTCTATGTATCGTCGCCACAAGTCTGTTTCTACACACCATGGGGAAGATGACAAGAGGCGTCTTTCCAGCCACCCCATGAAGATATTAGCTATGGAGGGGGCCATGGGGGTACCCATGGCTGTGCCCAGTTGCTGGTGGAAGAAGTTACCTTCGAATTCAAAAACATTATTTTCCAGGATGTGTTCGACTATCTCCAGCAATGTCTTCAATGGAGGCCCTGTGTCGGTCTGTTGAGAAGGTGAGTCAATGGTCTCCATCAGCGAGGTTTTGACTTCGTGGTGTGGAATATTTGAATATAGTCCAACTACATCTATGGTGACAAAAAGTGTGTCTGGAGGAAGTGGCTCAAGTTTCGTAGGAAGTATGTAGTATCTTTAAGATAGGAGGTTAGGGTCTTCACTGTAGGTTGTAGCCAGTGGTCCACCAGCTTAGATAGTTTTTCTGTGGGCCCGCCAACTCCGGACACAATGGGTCTTCCTGGGGGTGACTGTAGACTTTTGTGAATTTTGGGCAGGTGATAAAAATAAGGTGTTTTTATGCTGTCTAAGTTTGCCATGCCCCACTTGAAGCAGTTGTTGTCGATGATTTGATTCTCTAAAAGTTTATCCCATAGTGCATTAGATTTCTCAGCAATGGTTTTGGTAGTGTCAGAGGGGAGGGGTTTGTAGATAGAAGGATTGTTGAGCTGGTTGATGGCTTCTTCTTTATATTTATCTACATTCTGGACTACGATAGCTCCGCCTTTATCTGCTGGTGAGACGCGAATTGATCTGTTCAGAACAAGATTTCGCAGCTGTGTTATGGCCCTCTGTTCTTGTTTGTTGAGGTTCTGGAATCTGGGAGACGGTGGGATGTGAGTTTGGGTTAGACTTCCAATGTCAGGCAGTACGCCTCCAGTGACTGGTCACATCCTCTCGGGGGTTGCCACATGGTTTTTTGTAGAATTGCGGTCTGGTGGGTAACTGGTTGGGCGTATTCTCATTGTAAAAACAATCTTTAAAGCGGAGGCGTCTGTTGCCTTCCATGATGTTTTCAAGTAGTTGCAGCTCATTGTAGGATTTAGGGGTGGGACAGAATTTTGGGCCGAGTGACAGTACCTTAATTTGTGCTTCAGTAAGTGTTTTATCGGAGAGGTTTACTACTTGACAGGTTTCTGGAGACAGTGTGAGACGGCGACGGAAGTGGCGATTGCGTTTATGTTGGGTTGTCGATGAGATAGTAGTATGAGGGGTGTTGTCACGATGCCTGGATCTTAGCTTGGCGAGTTTTCCATTCTTGATTCTGGCTAGCGACTGGCTTAGTGTTACCTCTTTGCTTTTTAATATTTCTGTAAACTGGAGATAATCCTCCAAGTTTGAAGAGCGTTTGAATTTGGATTTTAATTGTGCTATACTTGACTGAATACTTTCTATTTCCAGCTTGTAATGTTTCAGGCAGAGGGAGAGTATTGAATTTTCAGTTGTTAGGATAACAGTTTGTATTCTTTCTCTGAGTTTGTCACAGTTGGGTAAGCCTGATAAAGCAAATTTCAAATGCATACCTGTAGGGATGAATTTGTTGCGTCGGCAGGTTGTGAGGAAGTTCCTATGTGAAGTCAGTCTGGCTAGCTTCTCTGTCAGCTTGAGGCCCTTGCCGATCTCTGGTTGGCGTGCACCAGATCCGATTAATCCGGATACATTTTGGTCTCTTGTGGTTGGCATTTCTGCGTAAATGGTGCTGCTGGAGAGATCTTCTGAGTTGCCCAGGTAGGATGCTCGTGTTCTTTCTCAGTAAAACTGGTACAGCTTATACAAGCAGACAAATAAAGACACAACACCCAAGTGTCTGGCGAGCAAATTTTCGGTTTATTTCAAACCTTCTTCAGGCTAAAAGATTGGCCAGCTGTACACACATTTACTCATTTTCCTGAATACAAATCTCAAATCAACCATAACCTAATCACATAAAGACTATTGTGTTTGGGAAAATTCGTGTATATTGAATACATATAAAATAACAGTAATTCAATAAACTGCCTGAGACAACATTGTTTTTCTTTTGTTAAAAGAATGAAAGATATATCTGGACAAACCATGCATGTACTCATCATTTGCTACTCTGAGCAGATCTGGTAATGGTACATTTATACAATTGCTTAAAAACTTTTCCCTCAAGCTTGTGTACATGCAACATTCTAGTAGAAAGTGGGCTTCATTTTCAATTTTCGTTTTACAAAATGGACACAATCTGTCTCGAATATTATCACTGTATCTATACACATTATTATTAAGAGGTAAAACGTTAAACATTGCTTGCGTAATTGCTACACGGAAACAATAGACATCTATGGAGTTCAAATACTAGAGATAGAGAGAGAGAGAGAGAGAAGAGAGAGAGAGAGAGAGAGAGAGAGAGAGAGAGAGAGAGAGAGAGAGAGAGAGAGAGAGAGAGGTGGTAATATACATACATTTTCAATTAAAAACCAGATAAATGTCACCGGTCACCAGTTTTCATGACGAAAAAATCCCCGTTTTATGTTCGTCTAAAATACAAGACCTTATTTATGTATTCACAAATGATCAGCTTCGCGGAGACAGAGGCAACTCCCCAAACGGACGGTATTAAAAGCAAACCCCCAGTATTCATCAACCGTGTTTGATACGACGTATGGAAGGCAGGACATGCAGGAAATATGTTATCATGGGAGCAATGCTATACTAGCAAAACACACACACACACACACATACACACACACGCACACACACACCACCACCACCACCACTACCACCACCACCACCACCACCACTACCACCACCACCACCACCACTACCACCACCACCACCACCACCACCAAACCCTGCCAGTTTGACTACGAGAAAATGTAGGTGTTGAGCCTCTCTGTGCCTCGTGGAGTCAAATGTCACCGCGGTCTGGTCCTCTTACAGACAGGGCTAAGGGGAGAGCTTTCAGCACCACCTGCACTTACACCATGTCTCTCCTGCCTCTCAGGAGCAATGCTTTAGTCCGCCACCAGCAGCAGCAGCCGCCACTTGGCAAAATGCAGTATGTCAGTAACATCGCTTATCTGCCCATGCAGATTTTGTTTTGGTCCGACATGTCCGTGACCTTGTTTACGGTGCTATTTCCATAGGTGTCTGAAGGTTTCTACCACTGGTCTTTGCTAAGAGGATTGCTTGTCATCTGCTTGGAGCTTATGACGTCTAGCTTGTACATTACGGCATTCAGTTTACCTGCGTTTGGGGTTGCATAAGCCTGGATTTCGCTCACAGTTAAACGAATAACTAGTCTGTATTTATCATAGCTTAAAACGCTTAATGGGTGTGCATTTGGAAAATTGTGTCGTTTATGGAATCAGATTACATCTTTTAGAAGATGTGAGACATAGGTGAAAGAAAACAGGCAGACATACAGACAGACTCACAGTGAGGGGATAGAAAAAAAAACTGGTTTTAACACATGAACAAGTACGTGTAATTGTACACACACACACACACACACACACACACACACACACACACCACACCACACACAAACACGCGCGCGCGCACATGCATGCACACACACACACACATATACATACTATACCACGTTTTGCAACAATCTGTTTATATAGTTTGTAATCAGTCTTCTTATGCACATAAATACCAACAGACAATTTTTTTTTCTTTAAGCCCTCATCTGATTGTGCCTCCCCTCCTCCCTCCTTCGTCTAATATCACTTTAAGTGAACAGACGTAAAATCAAAGCCACACACATACGCACACAAACACACATACATGTCCCCCCCCCCCAAACACACCGAGAAAGGGGACGGGATAGCATAATGGTCAGAACATTGCGCTCGCAATTTGACGACCCGTGTTCGACTCCCGTTCGAGGGGATTTTTCCCTGGAGTTAACATCAGTGCTGACTCCACTCTCCCCAAAAGTCTTTCGGATGAGACTGTAAACTGAGGCCCCGTGTGCGAACGCACGCAGAACATCTTGCGCACATGTTGAATCCTGTTCCGCTTTTCGTAAGAGTAGGCCATTATATGCTGTGGAAAAAGATAATATTTACAAACTGCATACATATGGGGACTGGATGAAAAAAGCACACGAGTGCTTATTCCATTACCCTCGATATAAAAGAATAAATAAATAAATAAATAAATAAATAAATAATAATAAAAAAAAAATAACACGTATACACACATACACACACACTCACTCAGTGGGAAGAGAAACACTGTTTTATGCATACACTCAATCACACACCAGCACGCACGCACGCACGCACGCATACACACATACACACATATACACACGCATGCACGCACACACGGATAGTGGGTGATAGAGATAGAGATAAAAGAATGAAAAATGATATTTATGTACATAACCAAACATAAGGCATGCAAATTTTCTCTATTGTAATATAAAACCTGTCTTTATTTCTTTTGGAAGATCCAATTTGTTGTTACGCCTCAACTTTATCTTACCTCAAAATGACTACACTGAATTCACAGACAGTCGCCAGTGTCACAACTCTCCCATTGGAATCATGCGCCGTCTCCTACTGAATGGTGACGGCTGAATACATTCGCATGCCACTACTCTGAGCTACCGCTATACCAGCATAAATAATGCTTGTGTGTTGATAACAGTGAAAAGCAGCGTATTTAGATATTTTTGTTTACCCCACCGTGGAATCAAACTTTACTTAAAGCGTTGTCAGCTTCAGAACACGCCTGGGCTCTTTCCTAACCACCTCTCGTCACATTTGTTTTCCGGTCAACACGATTCACTGTCAGCAATGACAGCCTATTGGCAAAATCTGCAGGACAGAGAGACAGCAAAAAGCAGGCCGTCCTCCTGGTGTCCAGTTTTGCCTGCGACAACTGTGCCAGAGACTGCCATGCACGGTCCGTCTTCTCGGGAATTCCATATAATAATTGCTCCAACCAGGACTGACGTGACCAAAGAAGGTGCATCCATTGTCTCCTGGGATAGATGAAGGTTACTATTTCCATCATTCCAGTTGGAAGTACTGTCAATGCCAGTGCGTATCAACCCGTGCAGTTTTGGTAATATTCAAGTTTTCCTAGCTTGCAGCTCTGTGTCAGTAGGCTGCTCTGTGAACAAGTGAGCAGGTAGGAAGCTAACAGAACTTAACAACTCAGCTCCACTCATCTGTCTTCTTCGCCACTGTCGTCGGTAGGAGCTCCGCGTAAAAGCTACAGAAGCTGACAGCTAGATAGCTCAGAAGAACAAATAATCAGTTTATTCAGCCATTTTTGTTCTGCATGAATTCGTTTGTGCCCCTGCCACCTCAAGTCATGAGCAGAAAATGTTCAGGAAGTCTTTGAAGAGTGTTAGTGTGTGTTTTTCACAGTACTAGAGAACGAAGCTGGGTATATATGCAGAAAACCACAGCAGACAAAAAGTAAATAGGTAGCATTTCACAGGGCTTTGCTATTTCCTGCACTGGGCAAACAACGAGTGCTGACCCATTGGAAACCCACACACTGCTGTCAGCCTCCCTGCCATTATTCTGTCCCTTTCTCTCTTCTTGTCTTCCTCTGTCTTTCTCTCTTTCTTCTTTTCTCTCTGTTCTTTCTCTCTGTCTTTTGTCTCTGTCTCCACTGCTGTCTTTTGTCTCTGTCTCCCTGTCTTTTTTTTTCTGTCTCCTGTCTTTTGTCTGTCTCCACTGTCTTTTCTCTCTGTCTTCCTCTTACTATTTCTTTGTGCCCACTGTCTCACTATGGCTACCTTGCAATTGTGACGTTTTGCCAAAAGATGCTCCACTATTAAAAGTGTGTTGTTGCAGATTTGAACTAAACATTGATGTTGCAGGACTTGAAACAAGCTCGCTCCTCTTCCATACAACTTTGTTCAGGATTCTGTGACAATAATTTTCTCTTTCAAAATACTAAAACGCAAAATTTTAGAACTAAAGCCAATTGCCCTCTTTCAAGATCCAGTTTATGTTTGTTTCCTTAACAAAAGGTGAATTTCACATGGTTATGTCGTTGATTCTCATAGAAATTTTTGTGTAATTCAAAGCTAGGACACAAATAGATATAACTACGCCTGAACAGCGATTGGTGGTTTTGAGTTTTAGCTTTGTTTAAAAGCCAGTTTTTTTTCTATAGCCCAAAAGGAATTGTAAGTTTACATAACTTTAGACATAAAACCTGCGACTGACTTTCAAACAAAATGCAAGCACCCCTGCCAATGAACTGGTCATATATCTTCAGTTAGACAGTGAGGTTGTCTATAGGAGGTACGTTTTTATGTGAGTTAATGGACCGATCCCCCCCCCCCCCCCTCCACCCAACCATCTTCTTATAGTTCGAGCTAAAAACCAAAGTATATAAAAATCGTCCACAGTGCTTATCTTTTTGTCTTTCTTTTAAAGCAAGCCCTTGGTCGTTCTGTGTGAACGGTGGTGGCGTCACAGCGGAGGAAGGAGCGTGGTGATGGTAATACTGTGGCTCTCTCATTCCAACTTCTTCCTTTCAAGTCTGTGGCCAGGACATGTTTCTTCCATTCCCCATCTTCTCCACTTCGCCTGCTTATAATGGCGATGCTGGCGACTGCTTGAAAAAAAGGGATCCTCCATTTTAGTGCCCTGTCTAGTTATTCTCTGGAGGCTATGCTGGGCGGGATCCACTTTTCAAAGAGCTGAAGTCTAAAAGCAAACAGCAGCGCATGCAGCTTTTTCAAAAGATTTACTTTGACTGTGGCTGGCAGCTGTCCAGTATTGTGGATGGAGTGGCTTTTTAAATGGCATTTTCTCTTCTTGTATGGGGAGTGAGTGCTGCGTGCATACTAAAGTGAAAGATACCTAATGCATAGAGGACGAAAAGTAGAAAAAAATCAGGCCTTTTCTTTTTTTTTCATTATCTGTGTTTGCTAAAACCCAAAACACTCAAATCATCTCTCAGACACACAACGTATTTTAATTAAGCTATACTATATGGTAAGCAAGGTAAAATAATGCAGGGAAACAGGGTGTAATACAAATGTACTTTTTTGCGCTTCAATCCAATGCAATTTTATGTAGCACAAGACACTATATCACAATACAATGCAATACAATATCTAAATAGATTGTAGAGCAACACAATACAACACCATTAAAGGAAATACAACTCAAAAACGTTGCTCTAGAAATGCTTCAAGAATCACTTAATTCTTTTCGTATTCCCTTTAGAAAATAATAATAAATTACAGCGTCTGAACACTCATTCACACATACACACACACACACACACACACACACACACACACACACACACACACACACACACACACACACACACACACACACACACACACACACACACACACGCACGCACGCACACACACACACATACTTTTTACTACACCTTTCCTCAGAGTGTGCTGGTTTGATCTCAAAATACACTCTGGCCAGTCACACATTAAAGGATTTTGTCATAATTTCCCAAAAGACAGACATTCATTTCCCGGCCAAGCATGACACGACACGATGTGATGCGAGGGGCAGACTAAATGTAGGCGAATGATAGAGCTACAGTTGCCAGTATGGGTGTGTCTAGCGCCCAGACCCCCCTTATACCTCCTCCCCACTCTTCTTCTCCCTAGCTACCTCAGTCCCCAATCCCTCCCTAACCATCCCCCTCCCTCCCCGCCTCTCTCCAGGCCCACCACCCGTCGTCCCTTGTCATTTCAGGGCCAGACTTATGAGTCCTAATCTTCTTCTTTCGCTGCCGCTCTGCTTTTATGGGCTTCTCTCGGGGAGTCGAGGCTGCTTCTTTTAAAAACGCCGCTTAGTCGGTCTGCCTCTTACTTACTAGCAAACGAATTATTTTTGTCTTTTTTTTCGTTTTTGCTTCCTATAAGAGAGAGAGAGAGAGAGAGAGAGAGAGAGAGAGAGAGAGAGAGAGAGAGAGAGAGAGAGAGAGAGAGAGAGAGAGAGAGAGAGAGAGAAACACACACACACACACACACACACACACACACACACACACACACACACACACACACACACCACACACACACACACACACAAACACACGTACACACAGGCAGGCAGAATCAGAGGCAGAGAGACAGAGAGAGAGCTTCAGATGAGGGAAAGACTTCAGAGAATGGTGTCAGTGTTTTTCTAATCCCATGAAGACTAACAGATGAGGACGTGGTCTGGCCAGTGTCCTGTACACTATGCTGTCATCACGTGCTTCATATTCAATTTGCGTTTCTCTACTAGATGCCGACCTCATGGTCTTTCTCTCTTTTTCAAGCCAGTGTCCACAGCTTTCATTTTCACACAAGCTGATTTTATTTTGCATGATACCAAAACCACAGGCTTTCATACGCAGAGATTTAGACACCTTCCCGAGTCTGTCAAGATATTTAGCATACCGGTGGTGGGTAGCTATTATTCAGTTACTATATAGCTTTCATAATGATAGGTCTGGAATTCCAGACAGCCGCAGGGAGGTTACTGATACATCTTTTCTGTCAGTGACTGATCGGTGCGACTTTTCTCTTATGAAGGATTGTGGCTTGTTGTTTGGGACACTGTACGCTTTGTGTTTTCAGTTTTGATCGTGCCAAATATCCTCAAAAGCGTATACATGAGTGCTGATTGTGACGAAATGGAAAATACTCCCAAAATGTCAACCCACTTTGATATCAACTTAAGACGGCATGGTTCCAATAGTTACCATGCTACTGTTGTCTACTTTTTAAAAACTATCTTGCAACATGTCAAGACTCCTAAGAATTGTAGATCCTCAGGAAATTATCAATCATTTTGGAACCTATATTCCAAAGAGATCAAAGGGATTCTGGACAAAAAGTTGAGAAGTGCGTAAAACACAAACATCCCAAAGATTTATTCTTGTTTTGAATATTTGAAGGGACAAACAAGGTAGGAATGTAGCACACCAAGAGAGAGAGGGACAGAGAGACAGAGAGACAGAAGACAGACAGACAGCAGGCAGGCAGGCAGACAGGCAGGCAGACAGACAGACAGACAACAGGCAGACAGACAGACAGAGCAGAGGACACACAACAGAGGCAAAGACAGACAGAAGACACACACAGACAGACAGACAAAGACAGAGACAACAGAAAGACTACACAGCAGACAAACAGACATACAAAGACAGAGAGACGAAGAAAGAGAAAAGCAGAAGACAGAGATAAAACGAGAGAGAGAGAGAGAGAGAAGAAGAGAGAAGACAGACAGACAGACAGACAGACAGACAGACAGACAGACAGACAGACAGACAGACAGACAGAGTTTCATTGGTAGAAAGATAAAGAGCATGATAAAGAACGTGCTTTATCGTTTTAGATCAGTTAGCTAAACTATAGGTTAAGTGTGGAGCAAAGGTTCAACACACAGTGCAATACTTTAGTATCCAAAGCAAATGTCGACGCTGATTTATGTGTGTATAAAGTTGGAAACTAGCCTTTATTATATTTCTAAATCAAACTACGAAGTTATATCACATGAAGAAATGTGCAGGAAATTCTGATGCTGTGATGTAGTGTTGCATGGCAAGAAAAGTGCTTTTGATAGAGCTGAGATGATCTGGCGAACCCCATGCAAGGCTTGACGTCCATTCCACCATCATCGGTTTTCAGTTAGACAGTCTTCCCATTGAAGTGGGGGATACAGCGGCTGATAGCTGAGAGCAAATTTGTGTCGGTATTTCTCCAGGCCGCCACAGATTGCTCCTCTACTGACTCGTTTCTTTCCATTTTGAAAAGACCGGCGACCGCTTTTCATGTTTCTGTTGAAAGAGTCAAGTCTGCTCCAGCCTGGGCTGCTGCCTTGCCTCCGCTGTCTGTTGGCCCCTTGTCCACAACACGTCCCCTCACTCCTCTCTTCCTCCTGCCGCCACTTCAGAACGCTTAGGCTGACAGCTGCTTAGCACACAGTTCAGCTCTGCCGTGTCCTGGCCAAATTGCCTTTGAAGTGGTTCGGTCTTTTCTCTCTCGTGAATTCCTAGCTCTTAGAAAAACTTATTCAAGATAAAGATTGGCGTTGATAAGTTTTCAAAAGATCATGATTTAATGATGGCTACCTTGAGAGTTTATAGCGCTACTCTTTGCATTTCATGCTGTTGTGCGTTCCCCAGCTTGACATACCACAGAGCGCCTAGAATATGCACTCTACCTCACTGTAGGAAATCTTGTGAGATCATCACTACACACTAGATGAGAATTGTCCATGTATTGCTGTATTTAAGCACCTTAACATATTTATAACAGGCCTCTAGTTTCCATGTATGGCTGTATCCCTCTTCATGTGAATTCTATCAATGAAGTTAGAGGTATAAAAATCATACATGGTCAGCAACAAAGACACTGAGTACAGTAATCTGCATTACCTTCAAGTGCCATGGAATTTGCTGTAATCAAGTTCAACACCAGTATTTTAAAATTGTTAGAAACTTAAACACCATCTTTCAAGTTATACTGCCATGCTTAGACTTTTTTTTAAAAACAGTAGCTGTTTACACAAAGTCACCTCAGCCAACAAATTATACATGTTTTTATACAGGCACTATGCACTCATGGCATAGTTTTATTCCTATCTCACTCGTAAAATTAGCTAACACTCCCTCCAAACAACAGTATCTGTACAGCTGTGTTGTCTGAAAACTCGACTGTTGACGCGTGGTAACCAACCTCCCCCCTCCCTTCCTCCAACTCCTCCTCCTCCCCTCCTCACTCCTCTTCTTCCAAAACAACTCCTCCTCTCCTTCCTCCCTCCCTCCAACTCCTCCTCCTCCTCTTCCTCCAACTCCTCCTCCTCCTCCTCTTCACTCCTCCTCCTCCTCCTCCTCCTTCCTCCCTCCTTCCTCCTCCTCCTCTCCTTCCTCCAACTCTCCTCCTCCCTCCAACTCCTCTCCTCCTCCTCCAACTTCCTCCTCCTCCACTCCCCAACTCCTCGTCCTCCACTCCCTTCCTCCAACTCCTCCTCCTCCTCCTCCTCCCTCCTCCTCCTCCAACTCCTCTCCTCCTCCCAACTCCTCCTTCCTCACTCAACATCTCCTCACTCCTCCTCCTCCTCCTCCTCCAACTTCCTCCTCCTCCTCTCAACAACTCTCCTCCTCCAACAACTCCTCCTCCTCCAACTCCTCTCTTCCTCCAACACACCTCCTCCTCCTCTCCTCCAACTCCTCCTCCTCTCTCCTCCACCTCCTCCTCTCTCCCTCCCTCCTCCTCCAACTCCTCCTCCCCCTCCTCCTAACCTCTCCTCTCCTCCTCCTCCTCCACTCCTCCTCCTCACACTCCTCCTCCTCCAACTCCTCCTTCCTCATCTCCTCCAACCTCCTCCTCCTCCTCCACTCCCTCCTCCTCCTCCACTCCTCCTCCTCTCCTCCAACTCCTCCTCCTCCTCCAACTCCTCCTCCTCCAACAATCTCCTCCTCCTCCAACTCCCCTCCTCCAACCTCCTCCTCTCCAACTCCTCCTCCTCCAACCCTCTCCTCCAACACCCTCCTCCTCCAACTCCTCCTCCTCCAACCTCCTCCTTCATCCTCCCTCCACTCCTCCTCCTCCAACAACTCCTCCTCCTCCAACTCCTCCTCCTCCAACACCTCCTCCTCCTCCAACTCCTCCTCCTTCCTCCTCAACTTCCTCCAACTCCTCCTCCTCCAACTCCTCCTCCTCCAACTCCTCCTCCTCCCTCCTCTCCTCCTCTTCCCTTCCTCATCTTTCTCCAACTCCCCCTCCTCCTTTCCCTCAGTCTCTGTTATTCCAGCAGCAGACTTATAAAACCTGATCCCTTCCTTCTTCCTGGTCTGCTGTGTTCCTGTCCCTGTGGCAGTGACGTTGCTTCTTTTCATGTGCATTTCTGCTGCTCTGTGCGTGACGTTTTTATAGTAACATTTCTGTGCTCTGTGCGTGACGTTTTTATAGTATACATTTCTGTGCTCTGTGCGTGACGTTTTTATATTATACATTTCTGTGCTCTGTGCGTGACGTTTTTATATTATACATTTCTGTGCTCTGTGCGTGACGTTTTTATATTATACATTTCTGTGCTCTGTGCGTGAACGTTTTTATATTATACATTTCTGTGCTCTGTGCGTGACGTTTTTATATTATACATTTCTGTGATCTACAGGTGACGTTTTTATATTATACATTTCTGTGATCTATGGGTGACGTTTTTATATTATACATTTCTGTGATCTATGGGTGACGTTTTTATATTATACATTTCTGTGATCTATGGGTGACGTTTTTATATTATACATTTCTGTGCTCTGTGCGTGACGTTTTTATATTATACATTTCTGTGCTCTGTGCGTGACGTTTTTATATTATACATTTCTGTGATCTATGGTGACGTTGCTTCTTTCGATGTAACCTTTATTTGGTCTGTTCGTGACGTTGCTTTCTTTCGATGTGCATTGCTGTGTCTACGGGTGACGTTGCTTCTTTCGATGTACCTTTATTTGGTCTGTTCGTGACGTTGCTTCTTTGATGTGCATTGCTGTGGTCTACGGGTGACGTTGCTTCTTTCGATGTACCTTTATTTGGTCTGTTCGTGACGTTGCTTCTTTTGATGTGCATTGCTGTGGTCTACGGGTGACGTTGCTTCTTTCGATGTACCTTTATTTGGACTGTTCGTGACGTTGCTTCTTTTGATGTGCATTGCTGTGGTCTACGGTGACGTGCTTCTTTCGATGTACCTTTATTTGGACGTTTCGTGACATTGCTTCTTTTAATGTGAAATTCTGTGGTCTGTGGGTGACGTTGCTTCTTTCCATTTGCATTTCTGTGGTCTGTCAGTGACATTGCTTTTTTTAATGTGCGTTTTGTGGGCTTTCAGTGACGTTGCTTCTTTTCATGTGCATTGTTGTGGTCTATAGTGATGTTGCTTCTCTCTATGTGCAATTTTGTGGTCTGTAGTGATGTTGCTTCTCTCTATGTGCACTTTTGTGGTCTGTAGTGATGTTGCTTTTTTCTATGTGCATTTTGGTGGTCTGTCAGTGACTATGGAATGGATGATTTCCTTCTCCACCCTGAAGAAGCAGGGAGAATGAGTCAGAAAAGCAGACAGTGTTTAAAGGTTATTTCTATGTCTCGTGTTTGAGGATGTATTTACATTTACTTATCATCTATTTATTCTTCTATATCGAGGATAATAGAATAAACATTCATGTGCTTTTTTACATCCAGTCCCCGTATTCATGCAGTTTTGTAAATATCATCTGCTCTCACCAGCACAAGATGGCCTACGCTTACGAAAAGCGGAACAGGATTTAACGTGTGCGCAAGATGTTCTGCGTGTGTTTGCACACGAGGCCTCGGTTTATGGTCTAATCCAAAGGACTTTGGGGGAGAGTGGAGTCAGCACTGATGGTAACTCCAGGAGAACTGTATAATGTATGGTGTGTGTGTGTGTGTGTGTGTGAATGTGTGTGTTTGTGTGCGTGCGTGCGTGCGTGCGGCTCCTATGTGTGTATCTGTGTGCATGTTGTTTCTGTGTGCGCATGTATGGATAAGGGAGAGAGAGAGATACGGGATGAGTGGGCGTTTGTATGGAACAGACAGGAAATAATTCAGGCAGATAGAAAGAAAAACAGAGAAAGAGAGAGAGAGAGAGAGAGAGAGAGAGAGAGAGAGAGAGAGAGAGAGAGAGAGAGAGAGAGAGAGAGAGAGAGAGAGAGAGACGCCCACACACAAACACATACATACACAGACAAACACACACACACGCACGCACGCACGCACGCATTCACGCACACACACAGACACACAGACACACAGACACACAGACACAGACACAGACACAGACAGACACACAACAGACACAACACACACACACACACACACACACACACACACACACACACACACACACACACACACACACACACACACACACACACAATTCTGAGGCCCCGTGTACTAACGCATGCAGAATATTTTGCGTGCACGGTAAATTCTCTTCCGATATTCGAAAGAACAGGCTATTTTGTGCCAGTTGGAGCATGACACAATTTTTAAACAACTGCATACACACGGGGACTGGATGTAAAAAAGCACACGAATGCTTATTAAATTATCCTTGATATATAAAATAATGAATAAAAGAAATTAGATAAAACAAACACACACACGCACGCGCGCGCGCGCGTGTAAAAAGATCGACTTCCAGCCATACAGACAGATACTTGCACAATCCAACAGACGAGCAGACAGAATCAGACAGACAGACAGAGACACAACAAGACAGACGTGGAGGAAAAGAGAGTGCAGTGAGAAACTCCAGATGGCTCCGACAAACACTCCCAGGCCCCTCTGCCAGCAGGACCAACAGACGAGGATATCCTCTGCCCAGTGCTCTGTGTCAGCCGTCCTGCACTCTTACCACTTGCCTCACATTTTGTTTTCTGCACTGTTATCACTTGCCTCACAGTCTGTTTCCCCAATTATCACTTCCTCACATTCTGTTTTCTGCACTGTTATCACTTGCCTCACAGTCTGTTTTCCCCCATTTATCACTTTCCTCACATTCTGTTTTCCTCACTGTTACCACTTGCCTCACATTTGTTTTCTGCACTGTTATCACTTGCCTCACATCTGTTTCCCCAATGTTATCCACTTTCCTCACCATTTTGTTTTCTGCACTGTTATCACTTGCCTCACAGTCTGTTTCCCCCAATGTTATCACTTTCCTCACATTTTGTTTTCTGCACTGTTATCACTTGCCTCACATTCTGTTTCCCGCATGTTATCACTTTCCTCACATTCTGTTTTCTGCACTGTTATCACTTGCCTCACATTCTGTTTTCTCAATGTTATCACTTGCCTCACATTCTGTTTTCTCACTTTTCACTTGCCTCACATTCGTTTCCCTCAATGTTATCACTTGCCTCACATTTTGTTTTCTGCACTCTTATCACTTGCCTCACATTCATGTTTCCTCCATTTAATTTGTTTTTATCACTTGCCTCACATTCTGTTTCCCAATGTTATCACTTGCCTCACATTTGTTTTCCCCAATTTATCACTTGCCTCACATTGTTTTCCACTCTAACTTTCTCACTTAGTCCTCAAGTTCACTTGCCTCACATTCACTTGCTCACATTCTGTTTTCTGCTTTGCTATCATTTGCCTCACATTCAGTTTCCCTCAATGTTATCACTTGCCTCACATTCTGTTTCCCTCAATGTTATCACTTGCCTCACATTCTGTTTTCTGCTTTGTTATCATTTGCCTCACATTCTGTTTCCCTCAATGTTATCACTTGCCTCACATTCTGTTTTCTGCTTTGTTATCATTTGCCTCACATTCAGTTTCCCTCAATGTTATCACTTGCCTCACATTCTGTTTTCTCCACTCTTATCACTTGCCTCACATTCAGTTTCCCTCAATGTTATCTCTTGCCTCACATTCAGTTTCCCTCAATGTTATCACTTGCCTCACATTCAGTTTCCCTCAATGTTATCACTTGCCTCACATTCAGTTTCCCTCAATGTTATCACTTGCCTCACATTATGTTTTCTCCGCTCTTATCACTTGCCTCACATTCTGTTTCCCTCAATGTTATCACTTGTCTCACAGTCAGTTTCCCTCAATGTTATCACTTGCCTCACATTCAGTTTCCCTCAATGTTATCACTTGCCTCACATTCAGTTTCCCTCAATGTTATCACTTGCCTCACATTCAGTTTCCCTCAATGCACATTCAGTTTCCCTCAATGTTTACACTTGCCTCACATTCTGTTTTCTGCTTTGTGTTAACACTTGCCTCACATTCAGTTTCCCTCAATGTTATCACTTGCCTCACATTCTGTTTCTCTTCCCTCCACCTGTTTCTAATCTTTAGGTCTGATGTGCTTTACTCTTGGCTATATTCACCTCCCATTGTTTTTTCCAAAGCTTTTTCTTTTGGTTTTCCAGAAATTTTATCCTGTTGACGTTTATCTGTGTGGTGATGATGCGCACCTGCAATAAAAGCATATCAGTGTAGATTAAGTCTAAGTGTTGACTTTAATAATGTATATGTGCAGAATTTTAATTAAAAAACGCAAGCTTTCTAAGGTAGAGGAAGTTTAAGGTATAACCAGGTGGGTTTTGTGTAGCTCTATGTGTGAGAGCTTGTCGGGCATACAGTTAGGTTTTCAACAGCTCAACAGTAATTTGGTGTGGTCAGAACAGATAAGATTCTTCTGTTCATTTTATAAAAAAAATGGTAGTTTATTATGTGTAGGATATATTTGTATTTTTATATGAAGTTGATGATTTAATCTCTTTGATTTTTATGATTCATATGTAATTAATTACTTATTATATATTTCATTTTGTTTTATGATTTTATTGTTAGTGGGATGAGATGAGATATATTTTATTGTAATGATTTGGGATTTATCAAGAGAGAGAACTCTACCTT
This sequence comes from Stramonita haemastoma, assembly GCA_030674155.1. Classification (NCBI taxonomy): domain Eukaryota; kingdom Metazoa; phylum Mollusca; class Gastropoda; order Neogastropoda; family Muricidae; genus Stramonita; species Stramonita haemastoma. Next base: position 1,089,903 of record CM060316.1, on the reverse strand, counting down.
GCATTTGGAACACAAAGAATCAGCCTGAAATAGGAAAGAAATTTTTAAATAACAATTTTAATAAATCATATTATTTATTCATATTCATGGATATGATTGTTGATGATCTTGACTGATTCAACTCGACCACAGTGAAGATTCTCTATTTTCATCCTAAATGAGTATTTTCACCTATTGCGTCATATCAGTATAAGAACATTGAATTCACGATCGGCAAAAGCAGTTCTAATTTATAAGTAAAGAAATATTTTATATATTGTAGTGTGCGATTGAGAATCGTGTGTAATAAATTTTATTTAGGTAAATGAAATATATTTAATTTAGGTTGTAATAGATTGTAAGGCATATGACGGTTTGAACACGATGATTAGCCTAACGCTTAGCCTAACGCTCGTTCTTTGTTCTAACGAATTTGAATCTCGTCGAACTGAATTTTATAAAATGCAGACATTAAACTATCGATCTATGGTATATTTTGGGTTTATATATGAATGAACATTAGGTTAGATTATGTTAATATAGATAATTTGTATTATTAGAGGTTGTTCATTCTTTCAATCTTACGAACTACTTCGTAAGCAAGGCTGATGCAAGATTGATGCGCACGCAGTAGATCGGAAAATGTGTTTTCGCATCGCTGTTTAATTATTAATATCTCATCTCATGGACACTGCTAGTTAATAACATGCATATGTATATTCTTCCTTTTATATTCATTAAGTATTAGGCTCTGCTGGACTCTTAGTGTTTAATTATTGAAAGTTTAGTGTAAACCTGTTAAAAGTGTGTCTACGCAGAGGCTTTTATCGCATTTAGCTCGCAGTTAGATGATTGTTGTGTAAAGTGCATTAGTGCATTTTAAAGCTTGTGTTTCCTTGTTTATTTTGATATATAATATGTTTAGCTTTGTAGCGCGGACAGCAAGATAATCCCTGTTGAAGCTGCGTAAGGAAACACAAATTTACTCCATTTTAAGTTTGAAGTGGCCGAATCGTCTGCTGCCGCGCGGTGATGTCTTTACAGTCCGTGGTGCTGTCTTTACAGTTCGTGCGGAGGGTATATATTTAGGGGTGGTTAGGGTGGCTAGGCAGACTAGGAGAGACGAGGAGAGATAGGTTTGCAGACTCCGTTAGACTGGGTTAGGCCTGGTGTCCAGCAGAGCACAGGAGGGAGCAGAGAGATGACCTAATAAAGAACACCAACGCCCAGCTGCTGTCATTCCCCTGAGTCTTCCTTTGCCTGGCTGCTGTGCATTGTTCCTCTACTTTCCCTGTCCTCTATCCTTGCTATCCGGCCCATCACATAAGTAATGACTTAAAAAAAATAATCAACTGGAGATAGCGTAAACCGAAAACAAAAGCATAATTATAGGAGTTGAGAGTGCTAGAGAATGAAATATTATTAATCGAATTAGCCCATACTTATCAGAAATATGAAGTCGGTTATAACATCACTGGAGTAAGCATTATAAGCGGTGTTAAATAGATGTGATTTTAACCCGTTTTTGTAAACAGTTTAAAGGCGATACCTGTACATCAAGAAGTGACGTCACTGCTCTTTCTCTCACACAACGCATACTGTTGGTGAGATTTTTTGACAGTCTATAAGTGTGCGTGTGCGTGCGCGTGTATGTGTTGGTGTGTGTGTGTGTGTGTGTTGTGTGTGTGTGTTTCAATTTCTTGTAACGTCTTTTCACAAATTGTTATTTTAGACGGAAACGAGGGAGAGAGAGACAGAGACAGAGAAAGACAGAGGGGAAAGGGTGTGTGAATGTCATGGGAGGAGGGTGTAGTTGGTAATGTATGGAAGATGGAATTTCAAGGGATCAATAGGGCCTACATGTGGGTTGATAAAAAGACACGGGTCCCAAATGGCCCAAATCATGTTTTCTTAGATTAAAAAATTGCTGGATACATTTATGGAGATTTCCCTGTGTCAATTATAAAGAATTCAGATAATAAAATATCTGTAGAAACATGTTACTAACTTGTTATAGATAAGAAGTTAGAGTTTGAATATTAGTTGGCGGTCATATTGGATTGTTTCCATGGCAACAGTGCAGAAAACTGAGTAATTCTTTGATTTTTATGCTTTACAAGTGATGCCCTTTCAATATATGGCATAACTTTTAACATGGGCTTGTAAACAAAATTTCATCTGTTTCGACCCCAGTGTCCCACCTTAATGTTACTTACCTACTAAACTACAATGAACAAAAAAGAAAATGCAGTTCTAACAATTCCTAACAAAAACAGTAATTCCAACGAAAAAATGTTAGATAATTTCAACTGAGAAAAAAAGTCGTAAGTAGCCTCCCCACCCAAAAAAACAACAGAAACACCACCAACAATAATAACAAATAATTATTTTTTTTTAAAATTAAAAAGCTACCCCCACCCCCAAAAACAACACAAAATAGAAGAAAAAAATTCAAACATAAACAAAAGACCACCCAACCCCCAAAAACAAGAACGAGAATTCCCAACAATAGCGAGAATTCCCAACAGCAGCAACGAGAAGCCAATTATGACATAATCACCCCTCTCTCCTTTCCCCAAGAAACAACCAAAATAAGCAATAGGTATAACAAAAAATCATGTGAACAGGAGACCTATTGAGACCCCCAAAAGTACAAAAAAGAAAGGGGAAAAAACGGGTTTAGAGTGTCTTTAAAGTCCAAAGCAATCACAATAACAAACCAACTGGACTATGAATCAGCGATTTAAAAGTCATATATAAGTGGCAGACAGTATGTGTGTGTGTGTGTGTGTGTGGTGTGTGTGTGTGTGTGTGTGTGTGTGTGTGTGTGTGTGTGTGTGTGTGTATGTGTGTGTGTGTGTGTGTGTGTGTGTGTTGTGTGGTGTGGAATGTGTTGTGTGAATTGTGTGGTGTGTGTGTGTGTGGTGTGTGTGTGTGTGTGTGTGTGTGTGTGTGTGTGGTTTCATTTTGTTTTGTTCTGATCAGCTTTCCATCAAAAAAATAATCAAGACGATATTGCAAGAAGAACCAACCAAGAATCACTTAAATCACCAATAAAATTACCACACAAAAAAAATGTAAGAATGGAACAATTGCAACATTTTTGTAAAAAAGAAGTGCGTAATCTTTCAAGGTCAGAAAACTATTAGCCAGCCTAATTGATAGAGAATGTCAGGAACCGTGAACTACGGAGGGTTTTTAACGATAGTTTAATGTAAGTGAGGAAAGGGAATAACGAATATGGAACTGAACGGCTGACAGCTGTAAGGTTCTGTCATTTGCCTGCCATGGAGAAGACAATATTGCTCCAGAGAAGCCTCACTGTGTTACCATCCTTAAGTTTTTCTCTCTCTCTGCATCATCTCTGCTTAGTACTTGACGCTGCAGCTGTCGTCTCTCTGTCCTCTCTCTGCGACTCTATTCCTTCAGTCGCCTCAACTTGTCTCCTCTTCTTCTCTCTCTTCTCTCTCTTCTGTCTCTCCTCTTCTCTCTCTCTCTCTGTCTCTCTCTCTCTCTCTCTCTCTCTCTCTCTCTCTCTCTCTTTTCTCTCTCTGTCTCCTCTCTCTCTGTCTGTCTTCTGTCCTCTTCTGTCTTCTCTGCTCTCTCTGTCTCTCTGTCTCTCGTCTCTGCTCTCTGTCTCTCTCTCCTCTTCTCTCTCTCTCTCCTCTTCTCTCTGTCTCTCTCTCTTTCTCTTCTCTCTCCTCTCTCTCTCTCTCTCGTCTCTTCTCTCTCTCTCTCTCTCTCTCCTCTTCTCTCTCTCTCTCTCTCTCTCTCTCTCCTCTCTCTCTCTCTCTCTCTCTCTCTCTCTCTCTCTCTCTCTCTCTCCTCTCTCTCTCTCTCTCTCCTCTCTCTCTCCTCTCTCTCTCTCTCCTCTCTCTCTCTCTCTCTCTCTCTCTCTCCCCTCCCTTTAATTCGATTCGATTAAATAAAATTGCGTTTGCGTTTGCGTTTGCTCTCTCTCTCTCTCTCTCTCTCTCTCTCTCTCTCTCTCTCTCCTCTCTCTCTCTCTCTCTCTCTCTCTCTCTCTCTCTCTCTCTCTCTCCTCTCCGCCCCCTCCCCTCCAATAAGGATATTAGTTAAATTTTTCCCCCCTTTTATCCAATTGTATGATTTATGTCACATGTATAACTTTTGACAGATGGTGGTGGATTGATGTTTTCAGTTGTTTATTTATCTAGTTTTCTTGTTTGCTCCTTACCTATTAACACTTTTCTATTCTTCCATAATCAAAATATTGTTATTGTGACTTCTGATTTTTGTCTTCTGATTGAGTGCATTTTCTTGTGTGTTGTTTGGTACTGCGTAAAGCTTTATTGTTTAGTTTCTTTTCAACTTGATGTATCCCTGAAAAGGGCGGGGACTGGATGTAAAAAAGCACATGAGTGCTTATCTATTATTCTCGAATAAAAGACTTTGCCTTGCCTTGTCTCTCTCTCTCTCTCTCTCTCTCTCTCTCTCTCTCTCTCTCTCTCTCTCTCTCTCTCTCTCTCCTCTCTCTCCTCTCTCTCTCTCTCTCTCTCTCTCTCCTCTCCTCCTCTCTCTCTCTCTCTCCCTCCTCTCTCCTCTCTCTCTTCTTCTCTCTCTCTCTCTCTCTTCTCTTCTCTCTCTCTCTCTCTCTGTCTCTGTCTCTGCTCTCTGTCTCTGTCTCTGTCTCTTCTCGTCTCTGTCCTCTCTCTCTCTCTCTCTCTCTCTCTCTCTCTCTGCTCTTCTCTCTCTCCTCTCTCTCCTCTCTCTCTCTCTCTCTCTCTCTGCCTCTACATTCACTCTCTCCGCCATTGCACTTCCATCATGTGCCCATCATCAGTAAGCCACAATGCAATAAATGGAGTGTGCATGTAAATCTTAAAGTTGAAAAAGAATACGAGTTTAGCGTTCAATCACATCGTCGTTTACATTTTTAATCCACCTTTTCTTATTGCAAAAACGAAAATCAAAACAAAAACACCCCACAAATTAAAGAAACGAGGCAAATAAGCAGCCCCCTCCTCAAAAATAAATCTTTTGATAATTATGACTGTCAAAATTGATTCGACACTAAAATATTTTAGGATTCACAAAATTAATCTCCTTTTTAGGTTTGAGAATAAATCTGATCGGCTGTCATACAGAATTTTCAAATAAAAATGGTTTCTAGTTTTTGATAAACTGTACTTAAAAGATGCAAAATGTATACATAAGTCTAGAGTGTACACATGCTCACACGCACGTACACTCACACACACAGACACAGACACAGACACACATACACACAGACACAG
>CM060316.1:1077166-1079666 GCA_030674155.1 Stramonita haemastoma | reverse complement strand
CCTGTATGTGTGCTGATGCAGACCTGGTACCCTTTCCGCTCGTTACCTCTTCCCACTCTCCTGTTTCCATTGTAGTGGATACTCTGCCTTGCCTTCTCTAGGTTACAATCAGATTGTAAACAAACTGTAATGCTGCCAGCATGAGCAAAATATACCCCCCTGTTGGCTGGGTGCCTTACTGGAGGTTTGTTTTCTGTCCTGCTTGGTTACTAATTTAGTGGTTTGTTTCGTTTGGTTCTTAAAAAAAATCCCAAATAACGATTCATAGATCAAAATTGAGAAACTGAAATAGTAAGGAAGATAGGTAGGCAGATAGGTAGATAGCTAGGTAGGTACGAACGTACGTACGTAGGTAGGTAGGTAGGTAGGTAAGTAGGTAGTAAGGTAGGTAAGTAGGTAGATAAATATGTATGTAAATAGGTGTGAAGATGGGCATGTAGGTAAGAAGGATGTTTGGTAGGTAGGTAGATACATAGGTATGGAAATAGGTAGTTAGGTAGGTAGGTAGGTATGTAGGTAAGGTAGGTAGTAGGTAGGTAGGTAGGTAGGTAGGTAGGTAGGTAGGTAGGTAGGTAGGTAGGTAGGTAAGGTAGGTAAGTAGGTAAATCTGGCGGTAGTTGATTAGGTAAGTAGTTAGACAGAATGGAAGCTAGGGTAGTATGTAGTAGGCAGATACTACGTACGACAAAAGGAGCTGAAAAGTTGGTAGTTAGAAAAATTTGAAGTAGGCGTGTAGGCGTATTTACTCTTCTCTCTCCTCTCCTCTCTCTCTCTCTCTCTCTCTTCTCTCTCTCTCTTCTCTCTCTTCTCTCTCCTCTCTCTCTCTCTCTCTCTCTCTCTCTCTCTCTCTCTCTCTCTCTCTCTCTCCTCCTCCCATCCCCACCACAAATCTGGTGACACTTCAGATCCCTCAAATTATAGGCCAATCTCTATTATATCCCTCCTTTCAAAACCCCTGGAAAAACATATAAACACTTAGTCCGTCATATAGACACTAACGACCTACTTCACCCTAATCAATCAGGATTCAGACAAAATCACTCATGTCATACTGCATTGACTAGTCTCATAGACAATTGGCTATCAAACATTAATGAAAACAAATTTTGTGGAGTATTATTTGTAGATTTCAAAAAAGCATTTGATACAATTGACCACACATTTCTCATCAGAAAGCTAGACCTGTACAATCTATCATCAAATAGTCTAGAACTACTCGCTTCTTATCTTAAAAACAGACAACAGTGTGTCTCAACAACTACATCCACATCCAATCTAAAACCCATTCATTATGGAGTACCACAGGGATCTATACTAGGACCTATTCTCTTTTCCTTATACATAAATGACCTTCCTCTACTTATCAAATCTAAATGTGAACTATTTGCTGATGATACAACCATACATACAAGCCATAACGACATTGACTCTCTTGCAGCCATATTACAACAAAGCTGCAATGATCTTGTCAAATGGACAGAACTGAACCATATGTCTATTCACCCCCAAAAAACAAAATGCATGCTTATCACCACCAGACAAAAGCGACAAAATTTACCTCATAAACAGTTTCCAATCCATATAAGAAAGGAAGCAATTGAACAAACCTCTCATCACAAAGTTCTAGGAGTAACAATCGATGAAAATCTCAGCTGGTTCTACCACATATCTCATCTATGCAAATGTTTGTCCCAAAGAGTATACCAGTTGACTAAAATAAAACATTTCCTTGACCACAATTCAAGGAAATTATTCTTCCAAGCTTACATACAATCATCAATAGACTATGCCTCAACCCTCTGGGATTCTGCCAGTGCAAACACTATGAAACCGTTACTAAGCCTATATAAACGTGCTCTCAAACTTATCCTCCTGAAGAAAACAACCTTACTTGAAGTGGATTATACTCAGTTAAATATTCTCCCCCTACAACAAAGACTAAAATATAACAAAGACATTTTTATGTTTAAGATAATGGCAGGAGCTGTCCCCACATCCTTAAGAGATAAGTTCGCAATGAATCATTCCAGAAATACTGAAAAGCCAAGCGTCCCAATCCCAAGAATAGACTTATTTAAATCTAGTTTACTATACTCAGGCCCTGTGCTGTGGAACTCCCTTCCGATTCAATTAAGAGCACCAATCATTGACAACCTTCAAAAATCACTTCAATCCACTTGATGCACCAAAAAATAACATTATATCCACTTCTCCTTCTCCCCTTTTTTCCCCCCCTGTGTGTGTGTGTGTGTGTGTGTGTGTGTGTGTGTGTGTGTGTGTTGTGTGTTGGTGTGTGTGTGTGTGTGTGTGTGTGTGTGTTGGTGTGTTGCTTGCGTGCTGCGTGTGTGTGTGTGTGTGTGTGTGTGTGTGTGCGTGTGTTGGTCGTGTGTGTGTGTGTGTGGTGTGTGTGTGTGTGTGTGTGTGAGTTGGGTTTTTTGTTGTTGTTGTTCGTTCTCCCCTTTTATCAAAACTTATGTTTTATGAGACTATTTTGATGCTA
>CM060316.1:1057166-1069666 GCA_030674155.1 Stramonita haemastoma | reverse complement strand
TTGCCGCCGTTTGCTACTTTTCTTATCGTCGTCATCGATGTGGCTGCTGTTGTTCCTTTCGCTGTTGCTGCTTCCGTTAGTAGGTGACTGCAGTCATACGACTGTACACTGTAAACACCCCGTCTGATTGAGGTCATGGCCTTTTCTTTCTTCGCTTTCTTTCTCTGTATTTGAATGCAGGATCTGAAAGCAAAGGATAGAGCAGGGATGGGGAGGGCAGAGACAAAGAAAGGAACAACGAGAAGATAGAGAAGAGAGAAGTGGCAGATTAATTCCAGATCGTTGTTTTGCTTACAAAAGTCGATTTTCTGTCTTTTCGGGAAAAGTAACCACTTCCAGCAGTTATTTATTCGCAGCAGGAGGTTTAGGGAGGTACTCCAAGAGTCCAAGATAAACTGTTGAACCACCAGCGTATATTTGCGCACACGTTCATGCACCTACGCAGGAATCAATGCACACAGACACGCACATAAGCACGCACGCAAGCACGCGTGCACACATGCATACACACACACACACACACACACACACACACACACACACACACACACACACACACACACACACACACACACACACACACACACACACACATGTGAGTTCGTCCCCACACGTACAGTTCTCTCTTTTTTCTGTCTTGGTTGCTGTAGTTTTGCCTCTTTCTTTCAGGGATTGTGAAGATGTGTGCCACAAAATAATGTCCTGTCTTTCTTGGCACAAACAGCCTTATTCTGGACTAGAGTGAAGATGACAATAAAACAAACAACCAATAGAGAAGACAAATGTGTAAGAAAACCATGGTGCCATTCTGAAATATGATTGATCCCTGAAGTCGGAATGCGGCTACATTAGCGATGGGCAAAAACGATGACATACGCAAAATCTCACCAATGATAATTATCAAGCCTTAGCCGAGGAAGGGATTAAAATATAGTGCACCTGGATAAGACTTTTTTTTTTCTTTTCTTTCCAAACTTGAATGAATAAAGAGAGTTTTCTCTGCACGATTGTCACTACCTTTACTCTCCACAAATAAAAGTGGTAAACCATTTGCCTGTATGAGACTCGTTTCTTTTTCCTATTCAAAACTAAAGCTGAATGAATATGAAAGCAAGGAACATAGACACTTCCAGTATAGTTTCTGTATACTCCTTCTCCTTCTGTCCATCTGCATTGGTCATGTTGTGGTATTCGTCTTCTGCTACCGAAGGAACTATCCGATATAACATTTCCTACTATTTTAAACCAAGTGTTTCCCAGTCAGATGCTTATTCGTGATTAAATTTATCTATTTATTTACTCATATTTCAAGAATATAGGAATAAGCACTGATGTAGATTTTTTCACATCTAGTTCCCGTGTGCATGCGGTTTTATAAATGCTATCAGTTCCTACCGGCACGTATGGTCTACACCTCCAAAAGGTGCAACTGTTTTTTGTGTTGGCAAGATGCTCTGTGTACGTTTGCTCACGGGACCTTGATTCATAAACATAAATTATGTACCTGTTGGCATGTTCTTCAGAATAACGATGTAAAATTAAGTTTTAAGAATGTACTTTGATATGCACTAAATACAAAAACGAGGGGGTTGGGGGAACACAAGCTCCTTCTGAAAGAAAAAATTGTGACGCTCCACCACATAATGAGTCGCATAGCACCAGAGGCCAATTTTTAATTATTGACATATTACTAATCTGCAAAATTATAAATGAGTTAATGAGAAAAATAAATGAATGATAGATGAGGAACGAATGATAATGACAAGTTAGATTACTAGTAATAATGAAGTTTTTCTAGTCAAAATGTTTATTCCCAGACATGATGAACATGATAGACATGCAGGAAACGACAAAATGGTTAGTAAATGACATTGGGTAAGCATTCTACTAGTGTAATCATAATGAAGGTTTATGCATTTTTAAAACACATTTAAGTCAACAGTAACAATTCTGCCTTGATATTTTCACTTCAAGGTAGAACAATTGAGGAAAAATAGTAGGAAAGACAAGTAAGAACAATTGCTATTGTTTTATGATCAATCAAAATGTCAAAATCGGAACATACCCACATGCCTTTAATGGCTCCTTATCGAAAGTAGATCATGTAAGCGATCATTCGTGGGGAGACACGTTTAGTGTAGCTAATTGAGTCGCTGCGTGGTGATTCGTTTTCTAATCTCCTCAGTTGCACCTTTGTGAAGTCAACGCACTCTGACAACTGCTGATAATCTTTTGGCTTCTCTTTATGGCCACTGCATCAATTGACTGAAGCGATCGATCAAATGTCATAAAAAAGTGTTGGCCAATAATTAAGTGTTTATGTGTAGAATAAATCCTGTTTATGGATCAGATATTAAGACAAGAACTGAAGACACAGGTTTAACCTCCTGTGATGCCCAGTTGAAGAATTTCGTGATAGTTTGTAGATAAGACTGGCAACGAGAATCATAACTGTTGGATCGAATGATGACAGTAGTAGAGGTCGAAAGCATGAGAATACATAAGGTGTGATCCAAATGATTGCAGAATAGAAACTGAAAGCCATGAGAATGTATAAACAGGTGATCCACATTATTACAGAATATTAACTGAAAGCCATGAGAACCCATACCATGCAATGCGAATGATTACAGGATACACACTGAATCCCAAACGTGACTTGTTTGGAACGGATTGACTTTATAAGGTGGAAAAGATCAGAAAAAACGTGGTTTTATGAATACTTATAATTTACTCTGTTATTGCTCAAAATTTTGAAAATAATAAAGCATAAAGATAATAATTTTGACAGCATATCTGTGTGTGTGTGTGTGTGTGTGTGTGTGTGTGTGTGTGTGTGTGTGTGTGTGTGTGTGTGTGTGTGTGTGTGTGTGTGTGTTCTCTGTAGTCAGTATCCTCATTACAAACACAGCACATCCCACTCCCGTCTGTTTTGTGTTCAGCTGAATTTAGACTACCTGCAAATATGTCCATTACGTTTACGTAAAGAAAATAGTGGCATCTGAAATGGCTTTCCCTTTAATCGTTGGCAAGTTAAATTTGGTAGAGTCCATTTCTCTTCAGATAGTATAATACATGCTGGGTATGCTTGTGTTATCCATCCCGTTGGCCGTAGCTAGCTTACTCTTCCACGAGAGATGGATGGGTTTTAATGTGTGCCGAATACGTTCTGGATTGTTTGCTGATAGAACCTTCACTTCAAGTGTCAATGAAGGTTTTTTCGGGAAGCAAGGTCAACACCAATATGTACCCTGCAGGGGGGGAGTGGGAGAGGGGCTCCCCTCCACTAGACCTGTCCTTGAAGACTGGAACCCTCGCCTCCAGTTACGGTTAGAGTAGGGCCATGCCCTCTGACTGCTAGACAGGCTGTCAAGCTCTAGATGCCCTCTGACTGCTAGACAGGCTGTCAGGCTCTAGATGCCCTCTGACTGCTAGACAGGCTGTCAGGCTCTAGATGCCCTCTGACTGCTAGACCGGCTGTCAGGCTCTAGATGCCCTCTGACTGCTAGACAGGCTGTCAAGCTCTAGATGCCCTCTGACTGCTAGACAGGCTGTCAGGCTCTAGATGCCCTCTGACTGCTAGACAGGCTGTCAGGCTCTAGATGCCCTCTGACTGCTAGACAGGCTGTCAGGCTCTAGATGCCCTCTGACTGCTAGACAGGCTGTCAGGCTCTAGATGCCCTCTGACTGCTGGACAGGGTGCCGGGCTCTAGATGCCCTCTGACTGCTAGACAGGCTGTGGGGTCTGGAGGTAGCTCACCTGCCAGGAAGGCAGCTGAGACCGGGTTCCATGCTCTTTTGTGCCTAAAACGCTTTCCCCATGCACAATAACCTGAGGTACTGTGTGCCATAAGCATTTAGCGTACGTAAAAGAACCAAAGGCAAGAAGAAAGTTGTCCCTGGAAAAAGTTATAAAGAAAAGTTCACTTTGGTAAGTAAAGAAAGACACAAGTAGTCAGAAAAAGAAAAAAAAGTTAATTGGTGGCGCTGCTGTTGTGGCAACGTGCTTTCCCTGGGGAAAAATAATCTAGATTTTACCCATAGAAATGTTATGTAACTGAAAGTGATACACAAATACAAATACGACGCTCTTACTCCCCTCTTTCTTCGTTAAATACATGAGATAAAAAGCAAACACTTGATGTCTTCTTTCAAAAATCCTTATAACAAACTATAAATTTATAAACCACAATATTTTCATGTCTTTAAATTAAAGTTTGACTTTCACAAAATGCACCTGCCATGCTCAAAGCCCTCGTGCCAATGTCTGGCGAGTTAAAGGGGTCTCTAGAGAACCCATGAAACACTTGTTCAGTCTCCAAGACGAAGTGTAGGCTGGTAATTGAATTCCATGTGTGATTTTTCTTCCCCCTCTTCGGAAATGGCAGTAGAAGAAGTTACGCCACTTGGGAATGCAATGCACTCTGCCACTGTTGATATCCATTGCACTGTTTTCTTTTGGCCCTGATGATCCCTGAGTTTTGGAAAAAGTTTGGCTTGTGGAAACCGTTTTTTATGAGCGACAATAAATTTCCCTTTTATGGGTCAGAGCCATTCTCCCGGGAGCGAGAGACAAGTTCTTATTTCCCTTTTGTGGCCGTGTCTGGGAGGAGTGTGGCGATACTTCCAGGATAAGCAGGAACAGGGATCGATGATAGGGTTCAGGGCATCAGAACAGGCATGGGATAGATGCTGGAAACACAAATGGACTTGTTGCAGCGAATTCGCTGTATCGGTAAGTGTATGACCAAGGAAAAATGTGACGCTTCACCACGAAATGAGTCGCTTAGCACATTACCTAATTTTGCGCTGGGAGCCATTAAAAGCAGGTGGGGGGTTCAGTTGTCAATTTTGAGATTTTGATTGATTATTAAACTATATCCGTTTATCTACCGTGTGATGAAATATCATGACATAATTTTTTTCCTTTTGCTTTTAAATGTGTTTTGAAAATATCCAAGCCCTCTTTCTGACAATCTGTTACGAAAATAAACTTGCCCGTTTCTCATTTTGTCACATCCTGCAGTCTACCATTTTAATTTGTAATAACTTTGCACAGAATTGTCTGATGTTCAATATGTTTTTTGTATTGAAAAGCCTTTTTTTTTTTATTGCAGATTAATAACTTGTCAATAACTAAAAATTGACCTCTTGTGCAATGCGACTCCTTATGTGGTTGAGCGTCACAAATGGTCTTTTGGAGACTTTTAAAATTTAATTAGTATTTTTCTCTCTACAAAGTTTGTGTAGAAAACAGGAACGTTATAGTAACAGAGTGCCCCTTGCTATTCTAAACTGATCAGATGGAGCACAACATGAAGAAAAGCTGTGGCTGTTTGTTCTGTCATTCAGTGTTTCTAAGGATACATTCACATATTCAACAAAAGCACATGAGTGCTTAATCTATTATCCTTGATATAATAGATTAAGATTTTAAAAACATACTAAAAATAAAAAATAAAAAACTTGTAACCGGAAAAGTGTCAGTAGAATCATGAAATACATTTGTGTTTCTGATGTAGTAGGTCTTTAACCGGTATGCTGCATTGCTGTCACCGACAAAAAAATATTAAATTATTTCATTTTATTTTATTTTATTTTTATACCACTTTATGTTACTGCAGATTTCTCTGCGTGGAATTCGGGCTGCTCTCCCCGGGGAGAGCGCGTCGCCACAAGTGCAGCGCCTACCTATTTTTTCCCCTCAGGAATGGTGTCTAAACACGACACCTGTGTGCATGCTGGGTTTTTTTTTATATAATTTTGTCATCTGCTCCTACCGGCACACGATGGCCTGCTCTTCGGAAAGGCGGAACGGGATTTTACCGTGTGTGCAAGATGTTCTGTGTGCGTTCGGTTTATAGTCTTATCCGAATGATTTTTTCGTCAAACTGGGAAGAAAGGGCGAGCTGGGTACGAACCCAACCATTCTGCCACCATCCTTCCTTTTCTTATCATAGAAAGCACAGATAAAACACGTGATAGTGGACAGTTAGTAAGCCTGAATAACTTCTGAACTCTTAAAATAAATGATGATGATAGCCATCGGGTATTCTCTAGTAGCTATTTATTATATCATAATTATATGTTTTCAATTAATATTTTGTTTATAATTATTTGTAATATCATAGTTATGCTCTCAGCTCAAAGTTCAGTTAATAAACAGATAAAAAGCACTTTACGACACTTATTGCATTGTTTTTAAGCGAAAGAGAGATTAACAATGAAATCAACTGAAATCAGTCAGCAATCTATTGAAACTAGTCAGCAATCTATTGAAATTAGTCAGCAATCTATTGAAATCAGTCAGCAATCTATTGAAATCAGTCAGCAATCTATTGAAATTAGTCAGCAATCTATTGAAATTAGTCAGCAATCTATTGAAATCAGTCAGCAATCTATTGAAATCAGTCAGCAATCTATTGAAATCAGTCAGCAATCTATTGAAATCAGTCAGCAGTCATCTGAAACCTGTCTGCAAACGACTATTCGACGTTTTTCCTGTTCCTCATGCTGTTACCATTAATAAAGGGAAGCCAATATTCGGTCTGAATGGAAATGGTTTTCTTTTTTGATTGTTGATGACAGTGACAATCAGTGCTCTTTGTGAAGTAGTGTTAAACCTTCCTTCTGCGCTGTTTTACTTTTCTCTCTGCAGTAGTTATTTTGTAATTAACACATCAACATGAATCTCATCAATATCATCATCAATATCATCATCAATATCATCATCGACATCACTTCACGTCTCTAGCAACGAACGGAACTATTACAAAATCAACAAATTTCACAAAAAGCAACAAAAATGTTGTTTATTTATGTATTTATCTATTTTTTTTTACAGTTTTTTGTTTAGAAACTCATTCATTATGTACGAGGCTCAGCAAACGCAAATGACCATGTTATTGCTAATATCACGTCAACTATAAACCGTATTAATAACAAACTCAAGATAAACACCCAAACCAGCCAGTCTAAAAAGCAAAAAAAAAAAAGAAATAGAAATGGAATTCAAAATTTTGGCGCATGCCTACATTATGCCTGCACCATGTGAAGCCCAATTCAACTCTAAGAAAACATTATAAAAAGTGCACGTTTGAAAGACATTAAAATGCATCAAACTGGCTTATATAGCAAAAAACAAGGCTCCCTTACAGAAGAGGCAAAAACTCTGCATTGAATACATCTAATCATTATATCCGCGGGAGAATTTCGGGAATAGATGATCTCGATCGAAAACAAAATACGCAAAAAAGAAGTGCTGAAAGAAGAAAATAAAGAGAGAGAGAGAGAGAGAGAGAGAGAGAGAGAGAGAGAGAGAGAGAGAGAGAGAGAGAGAGAGAGAGAGAGAGAGAGAGAGAGAGAAGAGAGAGATGTGTTTATTTCGATTATAATAAAATAAGCACCCATGTGCTTTTTTCCATCTAATCCCTGTGTTTATACAATACCTGGGGTAAATTTTACCATCTGTTTCCACCAGCACACAATGGCCTAGTCTTTCGAAAAGCGGAACAGGATTTAACGAATACGCAAGATGTTCTGCTTGTGTTTGCACACAGGGCCTAAGTTTACACTGTCATCTGAAAAAAAACTATTGGGGGCAGGGTGGAGTCGGCACTGATGTTAATTGCTGAAAAAGGGAGAGAGACAAGGCAAGGCAAGGTAATTTCTTTTATTCGAGGATAATGAATAAGCACTCGTGTGCTTTTTTACATCCAGTCCCCGCCGTTTTCAGGGATAACATCAAGATAAAGAAATAACCTCTAACTAAACAACACCAATAATAATGATCCAATAGCCAAGAACAAGAAACCATACCAAGTATCAAACAACAGGCAAGAAATATGACAGATATACAATAATAAGGTAATGGTATAAAAAGGCACTCATCAAGAAACGAAAATAAGAAGAAAGAATCAATGATGATTTTGATTTTTTTTTTAAACGCAATAATTAAAGAGCAAACATGGGAATATGGTGAGGTAAATGACTGGAAACATCAATCACCACCATCTATCATCAAAGTAGTCATATAAAACATAACATTTTGATAAAAGGGGAGAAAAAAAAAAAAAACATTACACACACACACACACACACACACACACACACACACACACACACACACACACACACACACACACACCGCCACGCGCCGTAACACAACACACACACACACACACACACAACACACACACACACACACACACACACACACACCACACACACATTCACTCATTCACTCACTCACTCACTCACTCACTCACAGGTAAGAGAGAGAGAGAGAGAGAGAGAGAGAGAGAGAGAGAGAGAGAGAGAGAGAGAGAGAGAGAGAGAGAGAGAGGAGAGAGAGACAGAAGAGAAAAAGCAGACAGACAGACAGACAGACAGACAGACAGACAGACAGACAGACAGACAAGACAGGACAGACAGAGACAGAGAGAGACAGATGGAGAGAGAGACAGAGAGAGACAGAGACAGACAAGACAGACAGACAGATAGAGAAGAAATAAGTACGGTGTAGCAGAAAGTCTTGAAGCAAATTTTTACGGTAAGAAATGTGCTTACATGGAAAGAAATCTATGGTATATTGACATGCACAGCTGGGGATAGGGATGGGGGAAAATAACACCGAGAGAAATGGCGACAATAAGCTACAAAAATCAAAAAACAACGACATCAAAAAGAAGAAGATAAATCCGAAAACCTTCCCCTAAGCTTTATTTCATGTAATATACCGTACCACCAGGTTCTCTGTCACACAGAACTTTACCCAGAGAAGGGTAGTAGAGAGCTGAGCTGAAGAATGGGTATGATAGTCTAGCTTCCAGACTTTGAATTATCGATTTATTTATTTTAAAAACCAGGCGGAAAAAGGGAAGGATAGAAGTATTCCTAGGTAAATAACTTCTTTAATGGCCTCAGCGATGCTGGCACCCACAGATAAAGTAGCTTCCACTTTATCTTGCAAAGTTAACTTTTATTCCTGGGCACATTCACATTGGCAGAAAGTTCCACAGTAGGAATGTGACTGGCTGCAATGCATAGTGTATTAGTCTGTCTGAAGCCTAATGTTTGTTTAGCTGTTATGCGTGTGTTTCTGTTTGGCAGAAGGCTATCCTTAAAGAACTATATTGGTAAGGGCCTAGCTCATTTTCATCCCATCGATCAGACTAACGTCAAAACTTGTATTTTATCATTCAACTGTCGAATGTTTTCAGTGGCCGGATTCCCAAGAAAGTATCGGTGACTGAAGACGCTACATGTATTTTCATTCATATCTAGGAAGTATATTGATTTAGAGCCAATGCTTATCTTGTGCTTAACTCAGCACGGTCATCAACCCTATAGTAAGGTACGAAACGTTCAGCACGCGAGGTGTGGCAAGAGAGAGAGAGAGAGAGAGAGAGAGAGAGAGAGAGAGAGAGAGAGAGAGAGAGAGAGAGAGAGAAGAGAAGAGGAGAGAGAAGAGAAGAAGAGAGAAGAGAGGAGAGAAGAGCACGAGGTAAACACACATCAGGCATGTTCATACATCCACAATAATGGCACTATCACCGAACAAAATCAATGCTTCCATTCTATTCAATATTCCTTCCTCCCCCACCCCACAGCCCCCTTCTAACACACCACACCTTCCACATCATCTCTTCCCTCCCACCCCTACACCCCCTCCTCATCACACAACCACACCTCCCACATTCATCTCTTCCCTCCCACCCCCCTACACACCCCTCCTCATCACACATACCACACCTCCCACTCATCTCTTCCCCCCACCCCCTACACACCCCTCCTCATCACACAACCACACCTCCACACATTCATCTCTCCCTCCCACCCCCCACACCCCCTCCCCATCACACAACCACACCTCCACATTCATCTCTCCCTCCCACCCCCACACACCCCTCCCCATCACACAACCACACCTTCCACACTCATCTCTTCCCTCCCACCCCCTACACCCCCTCCCCATCACACAACCACACCTTCCACACTCATCTCCCCCTCCATCGTCTTCTTTACAAACAAGCTTTTTAGCAAAGCTGATTGCAACTAGCCTCTGTAAATCTTCTTTGTTTTGGGTTGTTTTGTTGTTGTTGTTGCTTTAAATGAAGAGGAAGACGAAAACGAGAGAGGAAGACGGGGATGGAGATAGTGGTGATGAGCTGGTGGGAGGAGGGAGAAGGATAGGAAGATTGTCAGCTTTAATGAGGGTAATCCCGTAAGACAAATAGGCCCATTTTGTGTGGCTTCACCATCCATGGAGCTGTTTGTCTGACTGTCTGTTGATCTGTCCGTCTGTCTGTCAGTCGGTCTTTTGTCTTTCTCTTTGTTTGTCTGTCTGTATGTCTGTCTGTATGTCTTTGTCTCTGTCAGTCTGTCAGGCTCTGTCTGTCTGTCTCTGTCTGTCTGTCTGTCTGTCTGTCTGTCTGTCTGTCTGTCTGTCTGTCTGTCTGTCTGTCTTCTCTCGTCTGTCTCTCTCTCTCTCTCTCTCTCTCTCTCTCTCTCTCTCTCCTCTCTCTCTCTCTCTCTCTCTCTCTCTCTCTCTCTCTCTCTCTCTGGTATTTGGATCATTATAATTGTTGTTGTGTAGTTGTGGCTTTTTTTTTTTCTATCTTAATGTTATCCCAGAAAAGGGCGGGGACTAGATGTAAAAAAGCACACGAGTGCTTATCTATTATCCTCGAATAAAAGAATTTTGCCTTGCCTTGCCTTGCCTTGCCTTGCCTTGCCTTGCTCTTCTCTCTCTCTCTCTCTCTCTCCTCTCTCTCTCTCTCTCCTCTCTCTCTCTCTCTCTCTCTCTCTCTCTCTCTCTCTCTCTCTCTCTCTCTCTCTCTCTCTCTCTCTCTCTCTCTTCGGCCCCCCTCTCTCTCTCTCTCACCCTCTCTCTCATTGTACCTTTGTCCGTATATCTCTTTTTTTCTCTTTTATTTAAGAATTTAATCTCTGTATCCTCTTTTGTCTTCTTCCCTTTTTCCTGTTTCTCTAGGTCTTTCTTGGCCTCGTCTCTTTTTGCCTATCTTGATAGAGAGACACAGTCAAAGACAGAGAGACTCAGCGAGACAGAAATATAGACAGAGGTATAGACAGAGATGCAGACAGAGAAAGGTGGGGGGTGTTAGAGGTGGTGTGATATTCTACATTAGAAGACCTAAACATGACATGAGTCTGAACAAAAACACGAACGACGACACCAAACCATTGAAGCACAGCGTGTGA
This sequence comes from Stramonita haemastoma, assembly GCA_030674155.1. Classification (NCBI taxonomy): domain Eukaryota; kingdom Metazoa; phylum Mollusca; class Gastropoda; order Neogastropoda; family Muricidae; genus Stramonita; species Stramonita haemastoma. Next base: position 1,058,443 of record CM060316.1, on the reverse strand, counting down.
TGGCTATTCCAAACAGTCCTGACATCGGCGGTTCCAGTGGAGGCTTGCAGCACTGGCTGGGTAGCTGAAGACTGGGCATTCTAGCCATCTGCGCGGTCATCTGACCATCCCAGCTGCTGCAATCTTTCGTCTCTGCTGTGTGTACGTGGGGAATTGAATGGTTTCAAACATCCTAAAATGGCTGTCGTTGTGACTGTTGTTGCTGTTGTTATTGATATTGTTGCTGTCATTTTTGTTGTTGATGTTGGCAGTTCCCCAGTTGAAGCGCTCTGGTCAGTCTTTCAGGATGCGCACTGGTTCACTCATCCTCCCCTAACCTGTGATGCCAAGAAGTAAGCACGGGATGATAAGCTTGTCTGCATGGCTGTTTTCTAGTCCTTTGTCATATAGAGACTGCCATACTCCAACTTTAGAGGATTTTTTCCCTTTAATGGAGTGTAAAGGTTGCTGTGAATAAAGAGCATATTAGCATAATTATCATTTTAAATATTTGCATCTCTAGTTAGGCCGTCATATCTTTCTTACACGGTAACTGAGAAAGCGTTTGGACTAGGTCAGATATCTTGGAATTTGATGTCAGCGTTGACATGGGTTTGCCGACTATATCCATCACATTTTCTTTGCGCATTGATCCAGCTTATTCAAAGTGTGTTTTAAAAGGGACGGCGGGGATGGGGGATGGGGGATGGGGGGCTCTGCTCTCTCCTCAGCTGGAGGCTTGAGGTTTACGATGGTGGGGTTTTGCGTGTGCGACGGTTTTTAGCCACCATTAACGTAACCGTATTCCAATTTCGGGGATGTTTTAAGAATAATGAATGTTGAGGACATTATGAGCTTTGACAGTTTGTTTCATTAAACAAAAAATTAAAAAAATATGCATTACCATTTGTTCATTGGCTCATATACTTTCTCACTTTCCTTTTTTTCAATCAAAATTCCAATTTTTGAAGCGATTTTTATCCGGGAGTTCATTAATGACTGACGTTGTTTATTCTGTTTTCATTTGTTTGCCTTTTAAGTTTTGTTTTAATTTAGTGAAATGGAGTTGACTTGAATTGAGTTAAGCTGGGTTTTTTTTAATGTGATTGTTACATTGAAATCAAATGTAAAAGTAAACGATAAAAGCGGACGAGCTTGAGCTCGCGTGTGAGTATTCCGGTGCATGTGTGTATGCATGTGTGCACGTGCGTAGGTGTCACGTGTGTGTATACACATGCATTGCTGTATATCTGTAGCTGTGTGTATATTTGTCGTGCACGCGGGCATGCATACATGTT
>CM060316.1:1051106-1057066 GCA_030674155.1 Stramonita haemastoma | reverse complement strand
CCCCCTCCATCGTCTTCTTTACAAACAAGCTTTTTAGCAAAGCTGATTGCAACTAGCCTCTGTAAATCTTCTTTGTTTTGGGTTGTTTTGTTGTTGTTGTTGCTTTAAATGAAGAGGAAGACGAAAACGAGAGAGGAAGACGGGGATGGAGATAGTGGTGATGAGCTGGTGGGAGGAGGGAGAAGGATAGGAAGATTGTCAGCTTTAATGAGGGTAATCCCGTAAGACAAATAGGCCCATTTTGTGTGGCTTCACCATCCATGGAGCTGTTTGTCTGACTGTCTGTTGATCTGTCCGTCTGTCTGTCAGTCGGTCTTTTGTCTTTCTCTTTGTTTGTCTGTCTGTATGTCTGTCTGTATGTCTTTGTCTCTGTCAGTCTGTCAGGCTCTGTCTGTCTGTCTCTGTCTGTCTGTCTGTCTGTCTGTCTGTCTGTCTGTCTGTCTGTCTGTCTGTCTGTCTGTCTGTCTGTCTGTCTGTCTGTCTTCTCTCTCTCTCTCTCTCTCTCTCTCTCTCTCTCTCTCTCTCTCTCTCTCTCTCTCTCTCTCTCTCTCTCTCTCTCTCTCTCTGGTATTTGGATCATTATAATTGTTGTTGTGTAGTTGTGGCTTTTTTTTTTTCTATCTTAATGTTATCCCAGAAAAGGGCGGGGACTAGATGTAAAAAAGCACACGAGTGCTTATCTATTATCCTCGAATAAAAGAATTTTGCCTTGCCTTGCCTTGCCTTGCCTTGCCTTGCCTTGCCTTGCCTTGTCTCTCTCTCTCTCTCTCTCTCTCTCTCTCTCTCTCTCTCTCTCTCTCTCTCTCTCTCTCTCTCTCTCTCTCTCTCTCTCTCTCTCTCTCTCTCTCTCTCTCTCTCTCTTTCGGCCCCCCTCTCTCTCTCTCTCACCCTCTCTCTCATTGTACCTTTGTCCGTATATCTCTTTTTTTCTCTTTATTTAAGAATTTAATCTCTGTATCCTCTTTTGTCTTCTTCCCTTTTTCCTGTTTCTCTAGGTCTTTCTTGGCCTCGTCTCTTTTTGCCTATCTTGATAGAGAGACACAGTCAAAGACAGAGAGACTCAGCGAGACAGAAATATAGACAGAGGTATAGACAGAGATGCAGACAGAGAAAGGTGGGGGGTGTTAGAGGTGGTGTGATATTCTACATTAGAAGACCTAAACATGACATGAGTCTGAACAAAAACACGAACGACGACACCAAACCATTGAAGCACAGCGTGTGATGGCTATTCCAAACAGTCCTGACATCGGCGGTTCCAGTGGAGGCTTGCAGCACTGGCTGGGTAGCTGAAGACTGGGCATTCTAGCCATCTGCGCGGTCATCTGACCATCCCAGCTGCTGCAATCTTTCGTCTCTGCTGTGTGTACGTGGGGAATTGAATGGTTTCAAACATCCTAAAATGGCTGTCGTTGTGACTGTTGTTGCTGTTGTTATTGATATTGTTGCTGTCATTTTTGTTGTTGATGTTGGCAGTTCCCCAGTTGAAGCGCTCTGGTCAGTCTTTCAGGATGCGCACTGGTTCACTCATCCTCCCTTACCTGTGATGCCAAGAAGTAAGCACGGGATGATAAGCTTGTCTGCATGGCTGTTTTCTAGTCCTTTGTCATATAGAGACTGCCATACTCCAACTTTAGAGGATTTTTCCCTTTAATGGAGTGTAAAGGTTGCTGTGAATAAAGAGCATATTAGCATAATTATCATTTTAAATATTTGCATCTCTAGTTAGGCCGTCATATCTTTCTTACACGGTAACTGAGAAAGCGTTTGGACTAGGTCAGATATCTTGGAATTTGATGTCAGCGTTGACATGGGTTTGCCGACTATATCCATCACATTTTCTTTGCGCATTGATCCAGCTTATTCAAAGTGTGTTTTAAAAGGGACGGCGGGGATGGGGGATGGGGGATGGGGGGCTCTGCTCTCTCCTCAGCTGGAGGCTTGAGGTTTACGATGGTGGGGTTTTGCGTGTGCGACAGTTTTTAGCCACCATTAACGTAACCGTATTCCAATTTCGGGGATGTTTTAAGAATAATGAATGTTGAGGACATTATGAGCTTTGACAGTTTGTTTCATTAAACAAAAAATTAAAAAAATATGCATTACCATTTGTTCATTGGCTCATATACTTTCTCACTTTCCTTTTTTTCAATCAAAATTCCAATTTTTGAAGCGATTTTTATCCGGGAGTTCATTAATGACTGACGTTGTTTATTCTGTTTTCATTTGTTTGCCTTTTAAGTTTTGTTTTAATTTAGTGAAATGGAGTTGACTTGAATTGAGTTAAGCTGGTTTTTTTTAATGTGATTGTTACATTGAAATCAAATGTAAAAGTAAACGATAAAAGCGGACGAGCTTGAGCTCGCGTGTGAGTATTCCGGTGCATGTGTGTATGCATGTGTGCACGTGCGTAGGTGTACACGTGTGTGTATACACATGCATTGCTGTATATCTGTAGCTGTGTGTATATTTGTCGTGCACGCGGGCATGCATACATGTTTTAACCGTCCTCGTGATTAAATCTCTTCCACGAAAGACCTGAAAGGAGTGTGTGTCAAGTCAAAGTCAAAATTTATTTCCAGATGGTACATTGACTAAGCAATACATTTGCTTTTTTATCAAGCCATCTATCTGGCAAAAGATTTTTAGTAACAAAACAAAACAAAGATAGAAAAACCTATAAAAAAACCCCACTTAACCAAAATGATATCCAATCCATAACACTCAAACAAACCAAAAACTTCAAACCAAAAAATCCTCCAAAAGGACAATGATATATTTTTACAACATGATAATCACCCATCACCACCTAAAGCAACAACACCACACACAAATGCCTGCGCGCGTGTGTGTGTGCGTGCGTGCGCGCGTGCGCGTGCGTTATTTTATGTGTGTTTGTGTTAGAGAGATAGAGATAGATAAATAAATACATACATACATACATACATACATACATACATACATACATACATACATACATACATACATACATACATACATACATACATACATACATACACTCATACAACATACATACATACATACATACATACATACATACATACATACATACATACATACATACATACATACATACATACATACATACATACATACATACATCTACAGAGAGAGAGAGAGAGAGAGAGAGAGAGAGAGAGAGAGAGAGGAGAGAGAGAGAAGAGGAGAGAGAGAGAGAGAGAGAGAGAGAGAGAGAGATTCTTTTTTTCATCCGGTCCCCGTGTACATGCAGTTTTTTGTAAATATTGTCATCTGTTCCCACCGGCACACGATGGCCTACTCTTACGAAAAGCGGAACAGAACTTAACGTGTGCGCAAGATGTTCTGCGTGCGTTCGCACATGGGGCCTCGGTTTAAAGTCTCATCCGAAGGAGAAGAGAGAGAGAGAGAGAGAGAGAGAGAGAGAGAGAGAGAGAGAGAGAGAGAGAGAGAGAGAGAGAGAGAGAGAGAGAGAGAGAGAGAGAGAGAGAACTCATTCTTGTACCCCCATCTCCCCATCCCCCGAAAAGAACGAAAAAACGAAAACAACTTGTTTATCACTGAAGTTTTATTACAATTGAACATCTCCGATATCCTGAAAGTCAAGATGCCACTGTACCTTCATTAGCCCAGGGGGCAAAACTGCAGGGGGAGGGATTTCATTGTCACCTATCTATATGCCTTTGGACTTAGCACTGATGATTTGGCTGAAGCAGGTTTTGGGTGGGGGTGGAAGAGGGACTTTTGGAAATGAAGATGTTAGCCTTTATGCATGAGTTTGGGGATTGGGTGTGTCAACACTGTGGCTGCTCTCTATCACCAACAAGATCCGTTAAGGCTGATCTACGTCCTGCATCTGACATGTTTTGCAGTTCTGAGTGCTGGTGGTGGTAGGGGGGAGGGGGGGGCATTGTCATTATATGTCTTGTGTGATATGTGTCAAGGGATTGCTTGCTGCCTTAATTTAAGAGAGGAGTGAGAGAGACAAAGACAGAGAAAGAGAGACAGACAGAAACAGACAGAGAAACTAAGCGAGAGAGAAACATACAGAGCGAAAGAGAGAGAGAGAGAGGGGGGGGGGGGGCAGACAGACAGAAAGACAGACAGAGACAGAGTTTATTTTGAATGCAGAGTTTTCACGAATGCGTAAGCGTTTCTACCAAGCCTCTCTCTGTCTCTGTCTCTGTCTCTGTCTCTGTCTCTGTCTCTCTCTCTCTCTCTCTCTCTCTCTCGCTCTCGCTCTCGCTCTCACTCTCACTCTTTCTCTCTCTGTGTGTCTCTGTGTGTCTCTTTCTCTGTCTGTCTGTCTGTCTGTCTGTCTGTCTGTCTGTCTGTCTGTCTGTCTGTCTGTCTGTCTGTCTGTCTGTCTGTCTGTCTGTCTCTCTCTCTCTCTCTCTCTCTCTCTCTCCTCTCTCTCTCTCTCTCTCTCTCTCTCTCTCTCTCTCTCGAAGAGGAGTGAGCATTCCGGATCACGTCCCCAAATAGATGGCAATGGTCACAGTGTTGTGAGAGGCAGTGGGGAATGACGGGGGCGGGTGTTTGACCACTGCCCAAGCTAAAACCTCAGTCAATGTGGACACCAATCTATTTTTCTTCCTCACTTGACCTCTCCTGTTGTTTTTACGTGAATGGCCATCTGGCATTTCGGCCTGCCTGTTGCGTCTGTGTCATCACTCTGATTGTGTTTGGGGGGGGGGTGTTGAGAGTTTCTGTTTTTGCAGTGGGTTTTTTGTTTGGATTGGTTTGGTTTGGTTCATTTTTCAAATTAATTCTTATGGGAGCATTGTTTGTTAGTTTTGTTTTGCTTTTATCCATATTATTTTTGTTCAATTTCATAAGTTTTCTTTCTGTTTTTCAAATTATATAATATTTTTTCTATGATGAGTTCGGTTTTGGTTTGAATGTTATTTTGTTGTATTTATTTTCTCGCTTTATTGTGGGATTTGTTTAGTCCCCTACTTTTTCTTTGACAACAGGCGTGAAAGATGCTAGCAAACAAAACCACGAGCAAAATAAATTAGCATGATGGGATACACGGTATGATGTAGAACGTTTCAGTCCAATATGAGTGCATTGTTTTATTTAGATAAAGACTTTTTAACTTTAAAAACCATGCAAAACTTAATACTAATTACAAAAAATGAACACCTATGTTTTCACGAATACTGAGTTCAGAGGATCTTTAATTGATTAGCTACAAGTGAGTTTGGGATCTTTAGAAGTACTGACACTAGCAGCCCATAAATGTAAAAGAACTAACATCCAGAGGGTCTTTTCTGTGACAGCGCAAACTAGTCTTCTTTTTCCTTTTTTCCTATGTCCTAGTTGTTTATAAATGTTTCATTACAGTGCAAACAAAACAAGAAGAACGAAAGTGAAACAAAACCCAAACCTATTTTGGGTGAAGCCGCTACCCTTTAAAATGTAGCCCCCTCTTACCCATCCCCTACCCCCACCCCCCTTCCATCCCTGCCTCCAGCTCTAAACATTTCACAAGCAGAGAAAGGAGGAGAAGGGGGAGGTAAAAAAAGGAGAAAGAATGGGAAGATTAGCTTTCAAATTTTCCATAATCGATATTTTTTAGGTGAGGGAGAGAGCTAAAAAACACTTGCAGCTAAAGGATTTAATCAGCTGCTACACCCCTGCTGACACACCGCCAGAAAATAGGTCGCTCTGTGGATGCTTTCTTCTTTCAGTGTCTTTAGACTTCCCCTCAGTGTCAACCTTTTTTTTATCCATGGGGAGATTTTGTTGAGGAATTTTTCATTTCCTGATCAGCACGGTGATTTTTTTAAGGTGGCCATTTCAATTTAACTCAAATCTAAACGAGAAAAGATTTGTACACTTTTTCTTTTCTTTTTTAAATTTCCTATTCCTTTTATTTTTTCAGATTGGATTGATAAATGACTAGTCTCGCCTTCGTTAACGATGTAAACAAGTTGAAAAGATTGACTTCGTGA
>CM060316.1:1038606-1043606 GCA_030674155.1 Stramonita haemastoma | reverse complement strand
AGGGTGGTTGCTATTAGACAAGTCCCATAATTGTGTTGATTACTGACGTGGAAAACATGTGAACACTCAGGTTTTGAGCAAAACCTGAGCACTATCTTTCCTCTATCGATGGTAAAAAAAACTGTTGACGGATGTGTTTAATATCTTCAACTACTTTAAAGTGAATTGTGAAATGTATAACGAACAATAATTATCCATAGGTAGGTCTTACGATGAGACTAAGAAGAAAGACCAGAATAAAAGTGGAGAAGCAATTTACACAATTTTACTTGTGCGAAATACTGCTCCTTTCCCTGCACTGCGTATCCAGAGCAGAAAAGCGTGATTCAGAATATCTGTTGCTTTCTGATGACAACGTGTTGGCAAAAATCAAAAGAATGCGGCATTAAATGTAGTTAATAGGGTATGCGTGCAGATCCCCCGGTGTTTTCACAGGTTATTGAGTACTGGGCAACATGCCACCATTGAATAGGAACTGAAGTTCTGGCTGCATCAACCAAATAAAATACATATGAAAATCTCTAGAAAACATAAAATTGTTGTGTGCTAATCTTACTATTTTATCCAATTACAAATGTCCGAATAGCCATTAATATGTACCACTATACGAGCTTTAATCAGCATAATGTGTATATAGCTGCACAGCTTTATTTTGAGACATAACATTTTACGAGGTGAAAGACCTTATGTGACCTGTATGGACGGCGGGGCTATAAACAACCTCTTGGATTAGGTGATTGCTTATATTGTCATTATTTACCTTCCACATACTTGACCTATCGACAAAAACAAAACACTTTATATACGGCACAACAATGAGGACATGCATAACTGCAATAATTATGATAAATAGCTATTCCAAAAAATCTTAAATCTTTCAGACATTCAATTATCAGACGCAGAATAGAAAAAAATAAAGTTTTGAAAAGGTTATGCAAATCAGCCTGTCAAAATTGTGTTTGCAAATCTGTTTAGCGCGGTGAAACCATAGAGTGTAAAGCTGAGAGATGGAGGGGTGCTATTTTATCTTGGTGCGTCAGCTTCACCGTAGCCACTGATTAAGTCATTTTGCTGGAAGCGTTTTTAGCCTGTCGCTCGGAGAAACAACACATCGATTATTCATAGACTGGAAGACAGCCTGCGTCCTTCTTCATAGACTGGAAGACAGCCTGTATCCTTCATCATAGACTGGAAGACAGCCTGTATCCTTCTTCATAGACTGGAAGATAACCTGTATCCTTCTTCATAGACTGAAAGACAGCCTGTATCCTTCATCATAGACTGGAAGATAACCTGTATCCTTCAACATAGACTGGAAGACAGCCTGTATCCTTCTTCATAGACTGGAAGACAGCCTGTATCCTTCTTCATAGACTGGAAGATGACCTGTATCCTTCTTCATAGAGTGGAAGATGACCTGTATCCTTCATCATAGACTGGAAGACAGCCTGTATCCTTCATCATAGACTGGAAGACAGCCTGTATCCTTCATCATAGACTGGAAGACAGCCTGTATCCTTCATCATAGACTGGAAGACAGCCTGTATCCTTCTTCATAGACTGGAAGATAACCTGCGTCCTTCTTCATAGACTGAAAGACAGCCTGTATCCTTCATCATAGACTGGAAGATAACCTGTATCCTTCAACATAGACTGGAAGACAGCTTGTATCCTTCATCATAGACTGGAAGACAGCCTGTATCCTTCATCATAGACTGGAAGACAGCCTGTATCCTTCTTCATAAATGCAAAAACTCTTTTATGAGCTGTAGTAGCTATCATGGTTAGTCACTAATTTAATGCCCCCAGCTTTTATTGTTACGCTAAACATTATCATTAAAAATCCAAACTTTTCTTTAAAGCTTGTCGTCACAGTTTGTAGAACTCTTACTATGCTAGTTACAGCGAACCTGCCACAAACATGCGGGATTAAAAAGCTTCTGCATACGAGTAGATTTGCTTGGTGATATTTGGAGTGATAACGATATTTGGACTGGAGCTATGGAATTGACGAGCATCCAACATGGCTTGAAGTTGTCGGACAGAATGACGAGACGGCAAATGGTTATCTCCCTTTACCACTGCAGTATTGAAGGCTGCATTAACGAGATATACGAAGAAACAAGAGCAGGAAAATCACAATGCCACTAATCTGTCTGCATTCACGAGTCTTGCAAGCGTTCTCCACCTGTGACTGTGCACTCTGTGTGCCTCATTACACCTGGCAGTCACCTTTAATGGAAAGCAGGATTGTCCTGCAATAATACTTTCATGGGTAAGGCCAATCTTAACACTGGGTGGGTGTTTATTTGTTGTTGGGATTGTTTGGTTTTGTTTTATTTTTGTTTTTGTTTTGCTTGTTAATTTTCTGCTTGGAAGGTAGGGGTGTATAGCTATTGTTACATGCAGTTGTTCTTTCTTTTTATCTCGTGTATCATTAACAGCCTGTCAAGTTCCTTAAATACCTTTGCCCCTCTAACTAACCCTTTCTAACTACTTCAACATCTTGTGTGCTAACTGCATAACTTTAAGCAAGCCAGGGGTGTTAGAAAGTGTTTTAATGTCATATATATTAACGTTTAAATGGTTTTGCTTTGCAATCTTTTTTTCCAAAAGAGTATTGAAGTAACGACCATTCCACTCAGCGCAGGACCTGAAGTCATTCCTTAATGCGGAGAAGGCAGAAGGGGGGGGGGGGGGGTGTTTGTCCTTGTCACTGCAGTATGGGAATCTGTTTGAATGGCAGACTTTACTCTTAGGAAGGAAGAAGGGTCGGGAAGAAAATTCCCAACCGCTCAATCTCTCTTGGTTTTTGTATATAATTATTCCTTGTCTGTTTTCTGGCTGTGACTCTCTTACTATGCCCGCCTGTGTGTCTCTCTGTCTGTTTTGCTTTCCCTCTGTATCTTTTTTTTTTCTTTCTAAATCTCTTGCATCTTTTTCTATTTGGCATTGACTTTGTCTCCATATCTGTCTGTCTCTCTTTGTTTGGCTTTTTCGGTCTATTTCTTTTTCTGCCTTATATCTGTCTGTCTGTCTATCTGCCTGTCTCTCTATCTCTGTGTCTCTCGTCTCTTTTTCCCGCCTACTTGTCTCTTGTTCTCTATTTCTTTATCTCTTACTGTCCTGTGTGTTTTTGTATCTCTGTCTCTGTCTCTGTCTCTGTCTCTCTCCTCTCTCTCTCTCTCTCTCTCTCTCTCTCTTCTCTCTCTCTCTCTCTCTCTCTCTCTCTCTCTCAATCACTCACTTGCTCGCTATCCCACCTCTTTTTCTTTTTTCATCAAAAAGGGATATGGGTGAAGGTGTAGTAGAGAGGTGAAGGTGAAGAATGGGAGATTAGCTTTCAGACTTTGAATAATCGATAGTGTTCTTTCTCGGGACAAGAGGGAAACACTTCCAGCCAAATGACTTAATCAGCGGCTACACACCCCCGCTGACACACTGAGATAAAGCATTGCCGGCCCCTCTTCTGTAGGGGCCACTGTGGGGAACGGTCCTTGGGTGATGTCAGTCAGCTTTGTAACAGTTCTTTTGCGCTGACGGTTCAAGGGGATAGGGTTGTGCGTTTGCTTTGTTTCTTTACATGTATATATTCTGGCGTAAATAATTATGTCAAAGCCTAAACGAGTTCACACAGTGTTATGCTTCTTTTTTCTCAAAATTTCCCTGAATTTTATGCACGTTTACAGTTAAGAATGTATTTTTCTTCTTACTACTGCGTTTTATATCACGTTAAGTGGTTTGTTTGATATTTTAAAGGTAGAATGTCGACATGAAAATGCTTATGCCGCTGTGGTTAGATTTTCCATCAGTTTGTTTGTGTGTTTGGATTTTTTCTTATTTATTTTGGGTTTTTGCTAGTCGGTTGGCTGTTTGGAGGATTGGCTGTTCATTTTTATTTTTCCTTTCTACATACGTTCTCGTTCCTTTGAACGAGCTGTAAAGTTCACCAATAGTGAGATTTTGTGTATACGAGCCTTTATGCTCACCTTGAAACCGAGAAGGCACATACTGACGGTAAAAGTAACACCAGCTGAAATACCACCTCCACTAATTATCTATCTGCAGTACAGTTTCAGAGTAGAAAAAAATGTGTTCATTATGTTCATGTCCAAGAAAGTAGCATAAATCAATCGAACGTGCCATTATAAGGGATATGATTTACATACAAAACATTAGTGCCTTTCTCCAAATGAATATTGTTGAGAGCTGGGCGATGCATAGACTCTTGGCTAGGACCTCACTGAAGGTGCCAAGCACGTGACTGCAGCAACATCAAGTAGGAATGGTTCAGACCAGGGCAATGTATCATCTGCTGGCAGCAGCAACAGCACGTAGGAATGGTTCAGACCAGGGCAATGTATCATCTGCTGGCTGCAGCGACAGCACGCAGGAATGGTTCAGACCAAGGCAATGTATCATCTGCTGGCTGCAGCAACATCAAGTAGGAAAGGTTCAATGGAAATGTATCATCTGCTGGCTGCAGCAACATCAAGTAGGAAAGGTTCAATGGGAAATGTATCATCTCTGGCTGCAGCAACATCAAGTAGGAATGGTTCAATGGGCAATGCATCATTTCCTGGCTATAATTTCCTGCAGCAACATCCAGAAGAAATGATGAGGTGATTCTGAACAAGGTGCAAAGGGTCACAGCAAGGCTAATTTATCATTTCCACCCATTCACACATGTCCATTGTCGAATATGTGTTAGATGTAAAACGGCTCCACAGCTTCCTCTTTCCATCACTAGCCTTTATGCTTGCAAGAAAATTGATAGAACAATTTAGCCCTGATATGGCCTATGTGGTCGACGAGGCTATAAGCAACATCATTGGATTGGATAGAACAATTAGCGCTTTGATTTGTTTCCTTTACAAGGTTTGGTACTGTCGAAATTACATACACTCTTCTTGTTCTTCTTCTTCTTCTTGTTCTTCTTGTTCTTCTTCTTGTTCTTCTTCTTGTTCTTGTTCTTCTTGTTCTTCTTCTTGTTCTTCTTC
>CM060316.1:1028606-1033606 GCA_030674155.1 Stramonita haemastoma | reverse complement strand
AAGCTTCGCAGCTCATGTCATATCATTACTTCATTTTCACACTGTTCTATTTTATAGTCTGACGGACAGTTGCATCGCTATAAGGCACTATTATTAGGTACATTTTAGTACATTTATGATTATGCATTTTGTCATAAACACGTTTAATACAGATTTGTATCTGCGGACATGTTCGCTTACTTGAGATTAAAGGTTTCGACAAAACAGCATTCAACATGATATTATGTACAAATAGTGAATAAGTATTTATCAATAGAAGGAACATGTTAGCAAGAGAGAGAGAGAGAGAGAGAGAGAGAGAGGAGAGAGAGAGAGAGAGAGAGAGAGAGAGAGAGAGAGAGAGAGAGAGAGAGAGAGAGAGAAGAGAGAGAGAGAACAAGTACATTTTAGCAAGGTAGCAAGTTGACGCACAAATTTCTTATGATCGAGATAATATCATCACTTAACTCACCCCCTCTTTTACTTATGGCATACATAGAGAAAACTACCAAATGATAAATGTGAGTGCTAAAAAGATAAAACATTAAAAAAAGTTATATCTCTATTGAAACAAATAAAGTCACAAAATGATTTTGATAAATGATAAAAACAATGTAAAACAAACACAAGAACAACAGAAATAACAACTACACAAAATCCACCACAACAATATTAGCACACATTAACACACTCAACAACACACAAAGAACCAAAGGAACGAGAAGAAAGGTGAAATGATTATAATATACAACAGAAATGAGTACTGTTAATAGTTGATGCAATTCAAGTAATAAGGTGATTCTTGAAGTAGGTCGACAAAGAATCAGCTATTTAAATATCACATCGAAGGACATTCCCACATACAGCCTGAGTCATACATAAAACTGACTTGAACAACAAAAAAGTCTATTCTATCGGATTGGATACTTGGCATTTCAGCATAGCTTCGCAGGAATGATTCATTAGGAAATTATCCTCCTACAAGGACTGGCGACAGCTCCAGCCATTATCATACAACACCACAGAATGCCCCACATAATTACATTTTAAGTACCTTTTGTAGACGGAGACATACATTAATTTGAGTGAAAATCCCACGTCAAGTATGAGGTGGTTGTTTTTTCTGTGTTTAAAGTTTGAGAACACGTTTATACAGACTTGATAAGGGTTTCATAGTGTTTGCACTGGCAGAATCCCATAGGGTTGAGGCATAGTCTATTGAGGATTGTATATACGCTTGAAAGAATAATTTCCTTGAATGGCAGTCAAGGAAGTGTTTAATTTTAGTCAACTGGTATACTCTTTGGGACAAGTATTTGAAAGCATGAAATGAAACTCTAGCACAATCAAAAATTTGTTCTTCTTGGAATTTCATGAAAAGATTATGATTTCCAGGGTTTAAAGCATTTATGAGATATTTTGCTCTTACATCTTTGTACTTTGGACATTCAAAAATAAAGTGAGTTTCTGTCTCCAAAGTCTTGCTGCAGAATGGACATTCCAAATGTTCTTCATTCTTAGAGTACCGATATTTATGAACATTAATCTGTGACACACCCATCCGAAACTGAGCAAATGCATTCCAATACATATTCATCCACAAAATGTCTATATACTTTTCTTTTCCAAAACAGGTCTTATACTGTCTATATACCGAAAACCTACTGCTGTTTTCTACATGATCGAGCCACCTAAAGCAAAACGAACTCTGCAGTCTTTCTCTAAGTTCTCTGAAAAACAATCGTTCTTCACCACATCCAAACAGCCACACTTGCTCAAACCCATTCTCACATAAGAAAGTGTGCAGTTTAGTTACCCAAGTAACAGTTCCGCGTTCATGAAGCTTTAACAACATTGTGTACGCTTTCTTTGAAAAGAAGTGTTCAGGTTGTTTCAATAATCTAAACCAGTATTTAACACATTTTGAAACAGAATTAATCCTCAGAGGGTATCTGCCTAGCTCACCATAGATCATGTCATTCGGAGTTTTATTCAGTAACATGAAGTAAACATTTACAAGCATAAAGATTGATTCGTTCTACTTGCTCAATTTTTTTTAACCCCCCAAATTTCTGCCCCATATAATAAAGCTGGAAATACCTGAGTGTCGAATAGTTTGAAAAATACTTCAGCTGAATTACAGTTAATTCTAGCTAAGGTTTTTAGAATTTCTATAGTACTTTTCTTAGCTCTAACTGTGGTGTCTTCTATTGCTGATGTGAAACTAAGTCTGGTGGAGAAAATCAATCCCAAATATTTATATAAATTGACTATTTCTAACGGTTTTCCATTTAGTTCCCATCTTTCCCTTGGACCTAAAAAACCCACCCTTCCTAAACACTATCACCTTAGATTTTTCCATGTTAACTGTTAAACCTAGTTTATGTGCTGATTCTTAAAGAATGTTTAATTGATTCTGTAACACTATCACTGTTGTTGACAAAAAAGTGAGATCATCAGCAAACAGTAACAAAAATATATCAGTCTCTGAAGAGCCAAAAGACACACCATGCCTTCCCTTAACAGTGATATCACTTGCCAGCTCGTTTATTAATAGGGAAAAAGTGTAGGATTCATAATGCATCCTTGCTTTAGGCCTTGCACACAACTAAAGTATTCAGACAGTCCGTGTTTGCTCATTACACATGACTGGACTGTTTAATAAATGGTTAGAATCATCCTTAGCAATCTTCCACTAATTCCAGATTTCTTTAATACAGCTAATAGAATCTGCCTATTTACTGTATCATATGCTTTTTTAAAATCAATAAAGGCAAAATACAATTTTGAGTTTCTAGAAAAGCATTTCTCAATGCTCGCATGCAGGGTGAAAATGTGGTCAATTGTTGACTGGCCTCTTTGGAAGCCTGCCTGTGCATCATTAAATAGAAACTTTTCCTCAGCCCAGATATACAGCCTGTTATTTATGACCTTTGTGAATACTTTACTTTAAAAGCTTAATGATGATATGCCCCTGTAGTTGTCGGGGTTGCTGATATCACCTTTTTTGTGCAATGGCACAATACTTGATCTAGCCCATTCCTCAGGAAATACCCCATCAGAAAATATCTTATTGAAATAGAGTTTTATATAATTAATCAATTATTATTGAGAGAGAGAGAGAGAGAGAGAGAGAGAGAGAGAGAGAGAGGAGAGAGAGAGAGAGAGAGAGAGAAAAGCAGACAGACAGACAACAGACAGACAGACAGACAGACAAACAGATAGAGACAGACAGACAGACAGATAGACAGACAGACACAGACACAGACAAAGGAACAGAGGCACAAATAAAGGCAGAGAGATAGTCAGTGAGATAGACAGTGAGACAAAAATAAAAGAAGAAGAGAGAGAGAGAGAGAGAGAGAGAGAGAGAGAGAGAGAGAGAGAGAGAGAGAGAGAGAGAGAGAGAGAGAGAGAGAGAATGTGAATAAAAATACCGAGACAGGAATAAAAGCAAACGAGCAGATAGACAAAAATCAAATAGACAAAAAGAGACAATAACTGCAGAGGAACAAGCAGTCACAGCATACAAGACACATTCAGTCACCCACATTCAGAGAACAATGACACAAAGTTGTACACACAATAGAAAAGGAAAGAGAACCGAGTAGGTTTTTGCTTTTTTTTTTAACCACACACTTTTTTCATACAAGTCACAGAGTCTCTCATTAAAACGAGTTCCAACTCTTCACTTCAGGGAAATAACTATCTGCCGTCTGTCGGCCATCTTACCCGGACGACTTCCGGCCCTGAGCAGAGTCAGGTGCTCGTTAATCCTGCATTCCTTTCAAACACTGCTAAGCCAGCACCACTGGCACACACACACCCAGGACCTCTCTACAGCACTTTGGGTTCTGCTTCTGCTGTTGGTCCTTCTCTGCTTGTGGCCAGGTTTTGCAATTAGTGTGCAGTGTAAGATGCGGTAAGAGTCAGAAGGGAGGAGGAAGTCATGAACGAGTTTGTCGAGGGTGGTGGGGATCAGCGGAATATGAACACAAAATAAACGTGGCGGCATGAAATCCTCTCCTATTCCTAGTTCCATTTAGAGAAAGCCAGCCTTCCAGCCAGATAATAGGCCAGCCAGGAAACCAATTAACCAGCCAACAAGCCAGCGAACTAACCAGCCAACCAGCCAGCCAGCGAAGTAACCAGTCAATCAGCCAGCAAACTAACCATCCAACCAACCAACCAGCCAACTAACCAGCCAACAAACCAACCAACCAGCCAGCTAGCCCATCAACCATCAAGCCAGCCAGCCAGCCAGCCAACCAGCCAATGGACGAAACTACCGTGTGAAATCCTCTCATACTGGTGCAAAAACGGCCTGGTTCAAATGTTCCTTTGTAGAAAGTAAAAAGTCTGAAATTGGAAGCAGCAACGTGGTATAGAAAACAAAGAGGAAAATCTGAAGTTAATGTAGGCACTATCATTTGTATGTTTGACGATTGAAAGTAGAAAATAGCTGAAGGTGCTGGAAGATTCCTTACCGTGATAACTATGTTCGACGTAAAAGAAGACAGAACAAAAGAGAAAAGCAATAAAATAGACAAAAGCAAAAGAAAATGTAAACAAAATGAAAACAATAACACAACATTGAAATAACCATAATTATCTCCAAAGAACAAAATCTTAATACTGAAACAAATGGCTGAAAGACACTTCAATTTCGAAAAATATGCCAACACTCGTAACAGCAAAACAGAAAATGAAACAATAACATAAAAAAACGACACCCACAAACAGCAGCAGGAAGAAAGCATCCAATATATCGCTGGATTCAAACTCTCTAAGTTCCAGGGTTTCTTGGTGTGTGCTTGAGTGGAAAGGGAAGAGAGCGGAGTTAGTTAGACGGCAAAAAGTTGCAAACACAGAAAAAAAGCAAAATGACAGCTTTAGCCAGAAAACATAGATGATGAAAAAAACACAAAAATAACTGCTGCAATGCAAGTTACACACACACACACACACACACACACACACACACACACACACACACACACACCACACACACACACACACAC
>CM060316.1:993606-1026106 GCA_030674155.1 Stramonita haemastoma | reverse complement strand
CACACACACACATACACACACGCGCACGCGCGTGCGTGCGCGCACACACACACACACATTCGCATGCATGCATGCATGCGTGCGTACGTACGTACACACACATACAGAAAGATACAAAGACAGAGAAAAAGGGAGATATGAAAAGAGAAAGTGAAAGAATGATTTGGGGAATGGGGGGAGAATAAAAGAAATTGCATGTGGAGAGAAAGAGACAGACAGAAGAAAGCGACAGAGATAAGTAAGACAGGCTACATTGTCCAGCCTGGTATGATGCCCGATTTTGCAATTTACAGGGAAATATCCCAGACCCGGGTGTGAATTTATAGAAGGCTGTGAAGGGCTTACACCCGCTAACCTTGTTTCTCAGATGTCAAACAAAACTAGTGGTCTTTGTCTCCTCTGTTATCTGTAGAAATATTGAATTAAACAACGTAGTGAAAAGCTTACTTTCAGACACTGTTTTATCTTTTTTATAAACAGTTGTCTTGAGGTTTTTTGGTGTGTGTGTGTTTTTTGGTGTTTTTTTTTTTGGGGGGGGCAACCTTTTTTTCTGTTTTAGTTTAACGTTTTTGCATGACAAACCTATCAACCTAAATGAACCAAACTTCCGGACCAAACAAACGTCTGTTAACAACTTCCTATCCGTCTGTCATGTGTTTAACTGCTTCAAATTGGTCCTTTTTCAAATGTCTTTTGACAGCTGGATTTAAGATTTTATTATCTTCAAAAGAAAAAGAAAAAAGAAAACATATGTAAAAAAAAATATATTATAAAGGATATATAAAAAGTGTACTTTCATGGCTCTGGTTAGGAGACTTCCATTTTTGTACGTGTTTTTTTTTTTAATTTACATTATAAATGTCTGTAAAATGTTCATTTACACCTGTGACTGTCTGCTTGTTTCACCTAGTTGTTTTTGTTTTTGTTGTCGTTGTTGTTCTTCCTCTTATGCCCCCCTTCCTCCTCCTTCCTCCTCCTTCTCTTCCACGTTCTTTTTTCCTTGCATGTTTGTTAATGCCAAAGGATGAAGAGAAGCTGGAAAGGGAAAACGGGAGGCATGGTGGAGAGAAAAACGAATGCGGATGAGAGAGCAGCTGGCAAGGAGATACTTCTATTGACGCGTAGGTATACATAAAGGCAAATAAATAGTTGGGCAGACAAACACTCATTCTGGCATGTAAGTACGCAGTCAGGCATGCAGTCAGGCATACAATCAGGCAGGCATACAGGCAGGCAGGCATACAGGCATACAGGCAGGCATACAGGCATACAGGCAGGCATACAGGCAGGCAGGCAGGCAGGTAGGCAGGCAGGCAGGTTTGCAGGCAGAATTGCAGTCAGACGTACTCAGAGAAATCAAGACACAGGAGACAGCAATATCCAGTTTCTGATCAAAGATTCCGGTAAACACACTATTTAATTCCAGCCTAATTTTGATCGTTTTTTTCCAGAATGTCCCTGTTTGGGAACAGAATATTTCCAAATGATACACACAATGAAGGAATGATATGCGGAAATGCAGCTCATCACAGTATTTGGTTTTCTTATAAAACGTCAACTTTGGAGAGGGTGCATGTACTGCTTTTGCTTCATGAAGCGGTGATGATTTAATCCTCATTTCCAGTTCATCTTTTCCTGGAGGATGACAATCCCCAGAGGGAAAAAACCCACAATAGTAAAATCAAAAATATCCAAATTAGATTCTACCATGATTATTTCACAGGACAGTTGTAGGCAATGTTGCTTTTGAGCATAAAATGAAAATATATAAATGCATTTTGTGTTGCTAAATGGATCAAGTTTTCGTGGTTTTGTAACATCCAAACCTTGCACAAGTGTTTTGTTACAAGGAGGCAAATTTTCACTCTGTAATCCTTCACACTCTGTTTTTATATGAGAGAGAGAGAGAGAGAGAGAGAGAGAGGAGAGAGAGAGAGAGGAGAGAGAGAGAGAGAGAGAGAGAGAGAGAGAGAGACAGACAGACAGACAGACAGACAGACAGACAGACAGACAGACAGACAGACAGACAGACAGAGAAAGAGAGAGAAAGAGAGAAAGAGAGAAAGAGAGACAGGAACAGACAGACAATCAGAAAGACAGACAGACATTCAGACAGACAGACATAGACAAAGACAGACAGACAGATAAGCACAGACAGAGACACAGAGAGAGCAATTTATGCCATTGTTTCTGTTAAATTTAGACTCCGTTTTTTTCTTATTTCATTTGCTTTGTAACACAATAGGGGGTGTCTCCTTCATGTCTGCCCTAACATGGTCACTGCTTTTTCTCTATCTTTCCCAAACTATCTAATTATTAATCTGTTTTTCATTTCAAGCTTTCTGACAAAGAATTTGGCCTGGTGGAAGGGTGATATTGTGTCAATGTCTCTCTCACAGATTTGTTGTCGCTGTTCTTTTTCTCCGCGTATTTTCTCTGTTTTGCAAAATCTTTCAAGAGCATGTGGTGAGATTGTTTTTGTCTGACGTTCTGCCCATAAATACAGCTTTTGCTTTTCTGTAAAAAGCTTGGGAAGCTATGTATCATAACTTTATTGGACAGGTCATTACATTCCTGTCACTTTTCATCAGTTTCAAAGTCTTCACACTGTTTCTATGAACCTCGCAAAAATTCAATTGCATAGCAGGCCTATAATGTGCTTGGTGCTTCTGGTTCGTTTGTAAATGGATGATGTATTATACACTTATCTGAACGTAAGTTGGGGTGCACAGCCTCTTGTGCATACATGTGCAAGCACGCGCATGAAGTCACACATGATCACACGCGGGTACGCATGCACACACGCACGTATGCATGCACACACACGCATTCACAACGATACACACACAGACAGACAAACAGACACAGACACAGACACACACACACACTCACACACACACACACACCACACACACACACACACACGCACACACGCACGCACACACACACACACACACACACACACACACACACACCACACACACACACACACACACACACACACACACACACACACACACACACACACAACAACAAGACCACACGACTCACACGACGACAAGTCCGGGATTGGGCCGCGTCGCTTGCAAGCTGACAGCCGGGTTGTTGGAGCCCTCATTGAGATGCTTGTTGAAGGAGATGTCTATATACCCTGGAGATGCTTGTTGAAGGAGATGTCTATATACCCTGGAGATGCTTGTTGAAGGAGATGTCTATATACCCTGGAGATGCTTGTTGAAGGAGATTCTATATACCCTGGAGATGCTTGTTGAAGGAGATATCTATATACCCTGGAGATGCTTGTTGAAGGAGATATCTACTATACCCTGGAGATGCTTGTTGAAGGAGATATCTATATACCCTGGAGATGCTTGTTGAAGGAGATGTCTATATACCCTGGAGATGCTTGTTGAAGGAGATATCTCTATACCCTGGAGATGCTTGTTGAAGGAGATATCTCTATACCCTGGAGATGCTTGTTGAAGGAGATATCTATATACCCTGGAGATGCTTGTTGAAGGAGATATCTATATACCCTGGAGATGCTTGTTGAAGGAGATATCTATATACCCTGGAGATGCTTGTTGAAGGAGATATCTATATACCCTGGAGATGCTTGTTGAAGGAGATATCTCTATACCCTGGAGATGCTTGTTGAAGGAGATATCTATATACCCTGGAGATGCTTGTTGAAGGAGATATCTCTATACCCTGGAGATGCTTGTTTAAGGAGATATCTATATACCCTGGAGATGCTTGTTGAAGGAGATATCTCTATACCCTGGAGATGCTTGTTGAAGGAGATATCTCTATACCCTGGAGATGCTTGTTGAAGGAGATATCTCTATACCCTGGAGATGCTTGTTGAAGGAGATATCTCTATACCCTGGAGATGCTTGTTGAAGGAGATAATTATCTATATACCCTGGAGTGAACGCTACTGACAGCTCCACTCTCCCGGAAGTCCTTTGGATGAGACTATTAACCAAGATCATGTGTGCAAACGCACACGTACACAGAACATCATTCTTGCGCACGCCTTAAAACCTGTTTAGCCTTCTAGAAGAGTAGTCCACCTGGCCAGGATGATAAACTTTCCAACACCGCATGCACACGGGGACTGGGTGTAAAAAAGATGTGATTGCTTTTTTCATCACCCTTGAAAAATAATAGATTTATGTAAATAGATCACGAAAAATGTGTTGGGTGTATGCCAAGTGGGGGCTGCAGCAAAATAGAGTGTGGACTTTATACACGTATACGAACATTCACATGCACACACATACTCTCTGTCTCTCTGTCTCTGTCTCTGTCTCTGTCTCTGTCTCTGTCTCTTCTCTCTCTCTCTCTCTCTCTCTCTCTCTCTCTCTCTCTCTCTCTCTCTCTCTCTTCTCTCTCTGTGTCTCTCTCTGTGTCACACACACACACACAAAACACACACACACACACACACACACACACACACACACACACACACACACACACACACAACCACTGTCTCTCTCTCACCCTGGCATGTATTCCCGAGACACACGGATGATGAGATAGGCTGATATCTCCAACACACGGAGAATATTGTCTATCGCTTCTTCCCCCCCCCCCCCCCCCTCCCCATTACATAGTGTAAAACACTGTCCATCCCCGCAAAAAGCACAGCAAAGCTAGAGGAAAGTGGACATGCAGTAGAATGGATACTGAAACAGAGTAACACCTTGGGAATGGAAGTGTGGGAAGCAGGGGCATTGGTGATGTGTACTGATAGGTTGTCCTGTGTGGTGGAAAGCTGGTATCTGATCTCTGCTTGTTGTCCTGTGTGGTGGAAAGCTGGTATCTGATCGCTGCTTGTTGTCCTGTGTGGTGGAAAGCTGGTATCTGATCGCTGCTTGTTGTCCTGTGTGGTGGAAAGCTGGTATCTGATCGCTGCTTGCAGTGTCCCAGCTACATCATAGGGAGGCACCCACTGGCCACTTGTCCCTTGCATTTGACACAGATAGCTGTTAACCAGTCTGTATGTGTTTGCTAGTTGGTCTGTTTCTCTGTTAACCAGTTTCTGTGTGTTTGTTAACGGTCTGTTTCTCTGTTGATCAGACTCTGTGTGTTTGCTAGCTGGTATGTTTCTCTGTTGACCAGTCTTTGTGTGTTAGCTAGTTTGTCTGTGTCTTGTTATTGTTTTGTGTTAGGTGTTTCCCAGCTTAACTCTTGGAGATCTTCCAGAATATGCACTCTGTCTAACTTATCACACATGGCAGAACAATGGAATGTTGTGTGTGTTTCCAGGTCTATTGCAGACTGTCACTATGGGTTGGTTCTCAGGGACATGTGCTGAAGCCTGCTGCAGCGAGGGGACAGTTCATGGTTTAGTGACAGAATCTGGATTGACATCTCCCTCAAACCACTTATCACGCATCATTTATGTGTTTCTGTTCATTTATCTACTTTTGATAAACTGCTACACTTGTTTTAGGTTTTAGTTTTGGTCTCGTTTTTCTGGAGTTATACGTGATTGCTTTCCTCGCTTGTCTTTGTGATGTTTCTGTGCTTATTTAATCAGTCACACCTTGTTGTAGTAAAATCCAAATTTCATTCTTGGTATTGTATTAAAGATAGTTTGTTTAAATGAACACCTGCGAACTAGCTGCAAAAATACTATCTATTTTCATGTTTTCTGTGTCAGGGCACGTTTTAAGCAATTTGTTTGTTCTTGCTCTACCCTTGATTTGTATGTAATGTCCCTTTTCTTCTTTCTCAATAAACCAACAGCATCTTGAAATAATTCTAGTCTAGGTATTGCTCCTACATAGATAACTGACAGAAAGGTTTAAGTCTGTTCCAGTGAAGAAGTATGGATTGAGAGAATATTGCCTATGGTATGGAAATGGGGGGCCAGTGGTATTCTTTTTGTATTCTTTTCATTTTGTATTTTGTACCACTTTATGTCACAGCAGATTTCTCTGTGTGAAGTTTGGGCTGATCTCCCCGGGAAGAGCGCGTTGCCACAAGTGCAGCGCCTACCCATTTTTTTCTTTTTCCTGTAAGCAACTGTATTTGTTTCCCTATCAGAATGACTTTTTTCTACAGAATATTGCCAGGGTCAACCCCCTTGCTGCCGTGAGTTTTTTTACGTGCGCTAAATAGTGATGTGTAACACATGGGGCCTCGATTTATCGTCTCATCCGAAACACTAGCGCCCAGACCACCACTCAGGGTCTAATGGACAGGGGAAAAGTTTTGGGCCCAAACGGGGTACAAACCGACGCACACTCCGACCCGGACGTTTTACTTTCTAGGCAAGGCGCGTTACCACCTAGACCACCGACCCAGGTGATGACCAAACAATTCGTGATCTATAATTGACAATTTAGGGTGGAAAGGAGATGTCAGTGGTACTGATGATGAGTATTGATACGTTGTCCCATGTGACTGTACACTGGTCTCAGTGCACACACTGGCCACATTTCCAATACCTTCAGCACACACTGTGTCCACGTATCTGTGAATGTTTTTGTTTGCATGTTTGTCTGTTCGTCTATCTGTCTGTACTGTCTGTCTGTCTGTCTGTCTGTCTGTCTGTCTGTCTGTCTGTCTGTCTGTCTGTTTCTGTCTGTCTGTCTGTCTGTCTGTTGCTGTACGGTGTTTCTTAGCAGAACACCACGCTGGTCACCCACCATGCACAGTCTGGTTTCCTCACCACACCTGGGAATGGCTGTGAGGCAGACCTCAGTACACACTGCATGACGAGTTTGCCAGTATGGGGTGACGGGATTGCCGAGTAGTCAGCCTGGTGGTTAGAATGAACCATTCGTTATCTGCTTACCCGGGTTCGAATCTCATTCAAGGGGATTTTTCCTCATCAGACTCCACTCCCCCCAATAGTCCCTCGAATGAGACTATAAATCGATATCCTGTGTGCGCACCTGTTAAAACCCGTTCGGCATTTCAGAAGAGTAGGCCAGTGTGTGTTGGTGGGAACGGATAACAGAATTTGATAAACTGCACACACACGGGAACTGGAAGTAATAATGTACATAATGAGTGCTTATTCCATTGTCCCCGAAATAACTGAATAGAATAATTAAATAAAACGTATAGCTTTTCTAGTCCCTCTCCATAAAAGGTAGCCACACTACATTTTCAGCAGAAAAGACCCAAAGAAAACGTACGAGAAAAAGGTAGGATGGGGCAAAATGCTGGGTGGGTGGCATAGAGGAAGATAGTGGATCAGTATCATAGAGATAGATGGTGGGGTAGTGAGGGGATGCTTCTTGGCGATGGAAGGGGGTGGTGATGGAGAGTATTAATAAGTTGTCCTGTGTGGCCCCAAGCTGAAATGTGATCACTGCACTGCCTCAGTGTCTGAACTGCAGTACACAGAAGCCCCTACTGGGCAGCCGTCCAACACCTTCAGCACAGATGGCTCTGTCTCGGCCTATTTTCAATCTGTGTACTTGTTTGTTTATCGGTCTGTGTGTCTGGTCACTGTTTTTAACCTTCGCCAGACCTCGTTTTTAAACTCACACGGAAGAGCTCCTGGGTGACCAGTCACCCATGGTTTTTACATAGACATTTCCCTTACTACGCCTTGCCAGATTTCGTGGGTGACCAGTCACCCATGGTTTTTACATAGACATTTCCCTTACTACGCCTCGCCAGATTTCGTGGGTGACCAGTCACCCATGGTTTTCAAATAGATCAGACAGCTAAGCATCATGTAATTTTTTAGATAATAAAGCTGAATCTGAAAAGGTGGGTGTCTTAGAATCAATGTGTGTTGCGTTGATTATGATGTGGGAAATAAGAGCTCATTCATTTGATTTGAAAGTGAAAGGTTTACTAGCACCCATGTAAACTGAAATAGACTGACAAAGAAACTCTCTCTCTCTCTCTCTCTCTCTCTCTCTCTCTCTCTCTCCTCTCTCTCTCTCTCTCTCTCTCTCTCTCTCCTCTCTCTCTCTCTCTCTCTCTCTCTCTCTCTCTCTCTCTCTCTCTCTCTCTCTCTCCTCTCACACACACACACACACACACACACACACACACACACACACACACACACACACACACACACACAGAGAGAGAGAGAGAGAGAGAGAGAGAGAGAGAGAGAGAGAGAGAGAGAGAGAGAGAGAGAGAGAGAAGAGGAGAGAGAGAGAGAGAGAGAGAGAGCTATAATAAATACACTATATGTTTCTAGCATTAACACAGTATGTTTTTAGCATTCTAAACAAAATATATATTTCATAAATATGTGGTAAATGGCATCAGATAGCAACTTTCTGAGGAAAAAATTAAAACACAGATCATCAAGATCATAAATTCTTTAATATATTTATCAATTTCTCCATGACATTTTCAGTCAGACTCAAACTGGTGTGTTCATAACAGAAGCCCCCCAACATGTGCAAAAGCCAAAAAGCAAAATAACAATTGTACCTGCTGATATCAATCATAGGTAAGGAAAAAAATCATGTACATTTAAGAACAGAACAAACCATACGAATCAGTGCACATTTGCACGCACCACACACACACACACACACACACACACACACACACACACACACACACACACACACACACACACACACACACACATTGAAAAATACTAGAACTATGATTCTGAACTGTTAGAATGCACACAATACTAAGAAGAAATTCAAACCTGAACTGTCTGTACGGATAGTATCCTACATTTCATTACTGAATGTCTTGAATAGATAACAACAAATCAAACAAACAAACAAAATCAAACAAAAACAGTAGAAAATATTTTCATTCTTATAAAGGACATCAGTACCAGTTTAGAGCTGAGACAAACATTTACCAGCATCAATAGGGAGCTGCTAAAACTGATTTTGTTCTTGTATTTGTTGCCCCTGGGCTCAATGATTGCTAGGAGTGGGAGCTGTTGCTCTTGGCAGTTCTTCACCACCAGGTGCTTGGATAATAGTAACCTCTGTCTCCAGCATCAGACTGCAGTCTGGGCAGATTTGCATAGCGTGATTTTGACATATCCAGTTTCGGCAGTTAATGCAGGAACCTGTTGTTTTGCGATCAGCTTTCCAGTGGCAGAAGCCACAGCGGCCTTGTGCCTTCTTTTGTTTCTTTGGACTTTGGCTGGTGGTGGACTTTCTTGCAGCAGATACAGAGGACTTCTTCGCAGTTGCTGCAGAACGTAGTAAAAGTCTTATGATTTTAGCCAACCTCCATGTGTAAAACAACCTTAATAAAATTAACAACTACTATCAAACAGAAAAATGTTTCACTTACTGCTCACACAGTTGCGCAGGCCTTCTAGAATGCTGTTGCAGGAAAGGATGAGTGACTGTCAGCTTTCCTTATTTGTACCATTACCTATTCTTGCTGACTCGGGCCTAAACCAATCAACTCAAAATAGAAAAATCCAGAAAAATTCTTGCTGACTCGGGCCTAAACCAATCAACTCAAAATAGAAATGTCCAGAAAAATTCTTGCTGACTCGGGCCTAAACCAATCAACTCAAAATAGAAATGTCCAGAAAAATACTTGATGATTCAGACCAATCAACTAAACTAGAAATATTTAGAAGAAAGGATTCATCAAAGGACATGCCATACTACAAGTTTGGTTGAATAGAAGACTAAACCTGAGCAAGCTCTCTCAGGTGTTAATCACATGACTGTCTCAAGTGAGCAAGGCACACTTGCTAACCCTCCAGCTATCCTACTAGGTCTACAAGGACCACACAAAAGATCCTTACTGCAGACCTGGTTGACAAAGGCACTCACTCACTCACTCAGTCCCATGTCCCAAAGAACGTAGGGGGGACATGAGAGAAGACGCAACAGAGATCTTTTTCCATGCTTCACGATCCTGTGTGGCTAGTAGGAGGTGTTGCAGGGGTTGGGCGGTCCAGTCTTTGATGTTGTCAACCCATGATTTCTTTTGGCGACCTCTTCTTCTCTTGCCCTCGACTGTTCCTTGCAGGATGGTTTTTGCTAGGGTGTTGTGTCTTGTGGTGTGACCAAACCACATCAACTTTCTCCTCTTTATGGTGGAGAGCAAAGGCTCTTGGGGGCCCACACGCTTTTTGATTTCTTCTTTCACATAGTTATTGGTCTTGTGTTCTTTGTATGATATTTTGAGGAGTCTTCTGTGGCACTTGTTCTCGAATGCTTGGATTCTCCTCTCTAACTCTGCTGTCAGAGTCCATGATTTACAGCCATATAGGAGGATATATATCACGAGGGATTTGTAAAGGTGGTATTTGGTGCAGAAGCTGACTAGAGCAGATGTTGCTGTTGCAATGCGAGCTTTCACTTCATTGTTTGATGTGCCATCTTTTGTTAGGATGGAGCCTAAGTATTTGAATTGGCTCACCTCTTCTAGTGTTTCTCCATTCATCTTTATTTCCGTGATGTCATTACTCGCGCTGTTGACCATGATCTTTGATTTCTCTGTACTGACCTCCATGTCGTATGCGCTCGCTCGATCTGTTAAATTGTCTGTGAGGATTTGCAGTTCTTGTTTGCTGCTGCCCATGAGGTCAATGTCATCTGCAAATCTGAGGTTGCAAAGGGGTCTTCCACCAATGGAAATGGAAGTGTGGTTGTTTTGCAGTGTCTCTGTCATGATGTTTTCGAGGAAGAGGTTGAAGAGTACAGGTGAGAGAAGGCAGCCCTGGCGAACCCCAACCGTGGTCTTGAAGAACTCGCCCACGTGATTGTTCATGAAAACTGCACTTTTTGCGTTCTCGTACAGAGCCTTGATGACTTCAATTAGGCAGCTGTCAATGCTGAAGTGCCTAAGTACTTGCCAGAGGCCGTCATGCCATACCCTGTCAAAGGCCTTTTTGAAGTCTATGAAATTGTGGTACAAGTCTTTTTGGTGTTGGAGATGCTTCTCTATCAGAATTCTCAGTTGAAAATTTGTTCCATTGTAATGCGTTTTGGTCTAAAGCCCGCTTGTTCTTCTGCCAGGAGTTTTTCCGCTTGGTTTTTCAGTCTGTTGAGGACTACCTGCAGCATGATCTTGCTAGGATGACTTATGAGACTGATGGTTCTGTAGTTCTGGCATTGCTTGAGGTTTCCATTCTTTGGCAGGGGTATTACAAGAGACTGTGTCCATTCTTTTGGCCATTCTTTGGTGTCGTGGATCTTCTGACAAAGCTCTGTGAATCGCCTTGCTGTTTCATTCCCTCCATTTTTTATCAGTTCAGCTGGGATGTTATCGATTCCAGGGGACTTCCCCTTCTTCAATTGTTTAATAGCTGTGTCTACTTCACAACTTAGTATTGGTGGGTCTTTATCTTGGTGTTCAGGGGTTTGTCAGAAACTATGTTGGTATCTGGGCGTAGTGAGTAGTTGTACAATCCCTCACAGCATTCTGTCCAGCGTTGGAGGATGGCATTGTTTTCTGTTAAAAGATTTCCTTCTTTGTCTTCAATAACAGAGGCTTTAGGCTGTGTGGTTTTCGTTAGTGCTTTCAAAGTGTCGTAAGCTGTTTTGCTGTTTCCCTTGGTCATTCCAGCTTCGATGTTGTTGCATTGTTCTTCTATCCACGCTTCTTTGGCTTCTCTCATCTTTTTCCTCACTTCTCTGTGGCTATCCATGTACTTCTTGTAAGCTTCTTGACTTGTGAACTTTTGTTTTTTAAGTTCTCTTCTTTTGTCGCAGAGGTCAAGAACCTCATTTGTCACCCAGGGCGTGTATGGGGTGCTTAAGGAGAGGTGGTACCTTTGTAAACCTGGCAGTAGCATCCTTCGGGATGGACGGGAGCACTGGTCCTCACTTGGCACTCAACTCTCACTTCTGGTTCCGGGTCCTTAACCCACCCACATCCCGGTAACCGCTTCTAATGGCGGGCGAAACGATGTGAGGGGCTGGTGCAGTTCTTACCCACCAGTAGGAGTCTTGGAGAGGAGATGGGCGCCACCAAGCTTCCTCAAGCCCACTGCAAGGACATGATGAGAAAAACAAAACAGAAAGACATGCCGGATCGGTCGAGGCCAGGATCAACAACGACCGCGCTACCCACTGCAAGCCTCCAGGGTGCGAGTGACAAGTGTGCTACTGGGGCAGAACCACTCTAAAGCTTCCAGCTAAAGGGGTAACCATTGGTACATGGAATGTAAAGACTCTGTACCAAACAGGAAGAGTACAGGAACTTACACATGAATTACAGAGGTATAAATGGGACATCCTAGGGCTTGTGGAAGTCAGATGGATTGGCTTTGGAGAAACAACCACGCAATACGGCCACAAAATATGGTACAGCGGAGAAGAGAAACTACATCAACATGGGGTAGGCTTTATTGTCAGGAAAGAGATGGTGTCAAGCATCATCAGCTGCACACCAGTATCCAGCAGACTCATCTCAATCAGAGTTTCTGCAAAACCCCAGAATCTCACCATCATCCAAGTGTATGCTCCAGCATCTGACTACGATGATGATCAGATAGAAGAATTCTATGAAGAACTTGAAAACGTCATCTCCAAAACGCCCAAAAAAGACATCCTTATTGTGGAAGGCGACTGGAATGCTAAGGTGGGACCTGATGCCTATGACACCTGGGCAGGAACCACAGGACGATTTGGACTGGGAGAAACAAATGACAGAGGACAGCGGCTGCTGGAATTCGCAAAGAAGCACAAACTGACTTTGGCTAACACACTCCACCCTCACAAGGCATCCAGAACATCAACCTGGCACTCACCAAAGGGTCTGATTCATAATCAAATTGATTACATTCTGTCACCCCAAAGATTCAAATCCAGCATAAACAAGGCAAACACAAGAACATTCCCAGGAGCTGACATTGGCAGTGACCACGACCTTGTACTTACCACCATCAGGCTGAAACTGAAAGCAAAACAACAGCCAAAAAGCCCACGCATAAGATTCGACCTGGAAAAACTCAAAGACCCAACAGTGGTTGAGATCTTTCAAGCCAACATTGGAGGAAAGTTCGCCGCACTCACAGCCATCGACAATGATGTTGACACATTGGCCAACTACATCAAAGAAGTGCTAACGACAGCAGCAGAAGAAACATTAGGAAGAAGCAGAACAAAGAAACAACCCTGGTGACAAAGGCAATGGAAGACAAAAGCCCAGCCACCAGCCCAGGGGCTAAAGTAGGTCAAGAAGCCTACATGTCTCTGAGTTGACTATTCAAGTTTGTTTGGTCCCAAGGAGATAGATCTACTGGCCACCCAAGGAAAGTGCTTCCTCAAGCACAATAAAATATATGGGTGACCAGCCACCCACTAGCCCTAGCGTGTGTAGGAAAGGGTTGCAGTCATTCGGATGAGACTCGAAACCGAGGCCCCGTGTGCGAATGCACGTAGAACATCTTGCGCACACGTTAAAACCCCGTTCCACCTTTCGGAAGAGTAGGCCATCGTGTGCCGGTAGGAGCGGATGACAAAATTATAACAAACCAGCATGCACACAGGTGTCGTGTTTAGACACCATCCCTGAGAAAAAAATCGGGGGGTTGGAGTCCCAGGGCGGCTCGGGGCTGTAGGTATATGGCGGCGTTCTGGTGGCTCCTGCGACGGTGCTGGAGCCATTCGTGTCGGTCAGTGCCCTTCCAGTGGGTCATTCCAGTGCCGTGGAGAGGGGGGTCTGCTGCGTGGGTGGCGGCTTGCCCTCCATACATGCTTGCCCAGGCTTTGCGCTCTAAGGTGTACAGCAGCAACAAGACAACAACAGTTGATCATCGTTGTTCGTCGTTGATCTTTGCGCCTGGTGGCAGCATGATCTGTGGCTCTGTAGGTCAAATGCAAGCGCTTTGATTTGTTCTTACAAGAGATAGCGCTATACAAATTCCATGTAATAATAATAATAATAATAATAATAAATAATAATAATAATAATAATAATAATAATAATAATAATAATAATAAAAAAGGTATGGGTGACCAGCCACCCACGAGCCCTAGCGTGTGTAGGAAAGGGTTGCAGTCTATAAAAGGTATGGGTGACCAGCCACCCACGAGCCCTGGCGTGTGTAGGAAAGGGTTGCAGTCTATAAAAGGTATGGGTGACCAGCCACCCACGAGCCCTGGCGTGTGTAGGAAAGAGCTGTGGTCTATATAAAAAGTATGGGTGACCAGCCACCCACGGTATGTTGTTGTCTTCAATTTAACGTCTGTTCACACTCAGTGATATTAGACGAGGAAAGTGGAAAGTAAAGAAGTTGAAGAAGGGAGTGGGAGGAGTGGGAGAAGAAAAGACTGAAGAGTTAGCGTGTGGGTGGATGTTTTTGTACATGAAAAGGTAATAATACTTTAAAAAAAACAAAAAAAACAACAACAACAAACAAACAAAAAACCCACTTAGACATGAGAAAAGTTTAAATTTAACAAAGTGTGAACATTAAACATCAATAATGTAACTACGACAAATTTCCAAGTGGACTGTGCGATAAACATCTAGCAATGGCAAAGGCTAAATTTGAATTTTCAAATACATTTTTCAGAGACTGCTCGGAAAATACAGGTAAGGGGGGCTTTACAATTGGGCACTCAAATATGATATGAATATTTGTAATGTGATCTCCACATAGACATTTGACATTTTTGCAAAATTTTGTGATGAATGCATTTAACTTCATTCTAAAATACAATGCATTTACTCTTCTTGCGGTTATGACACTTAACTGTATTTTAGAGGGAGATATGTAACATGAAGTAAGGGAACTAGTCAGACAACTCTTTAGACATTGTTCCTTGAATTGAACAGATTCTTTTAACTTACTCCATGATGTTTGTTCTAATATGTGGTATCCCTCCTGTAGAGATAAGGGAATATGTAGTTCTATTGATTCCAAATCATGTCTTGCCCCCTTTTTTGCAGCTCTATCAGCCCACTCGTTTGGAAATATTCCAACATGTGAAGGTACCCAACAAAAATGAACCGGAATACCTCTTAAACTTAGAAGGTGTGTGACGTGTTTAATTTCAAAAATGATTCTAGATACTTTCTTGGAATTAGGGGATTTTATAGCATACAGTACCGACTTAGAGTCTACACAGAGCAAAATAGGAATAATAAAAAATGGAAAATCAAGAATGTGGTTAAGAGCCATAAGAATAGCAATTAATTCAGCTGTAAATATTGAATGATGTTTCCCAAGATAGTATGATTTCTCTGTTTTAAATGCTGGTATGACGAATGCTGAACCTGTTTCATGGTTTTCTAAGACAGATCCATCTGTATATACTTTTAAGAAGTTAGCATACTTATTTTCGATATGTGATCGGACATCTGCAACCATGATATTTTGATTTTCTTTCTTTTTTCCATTTGTACATTCTATATCAAAACTTGCTTTATTTATTTCCCATGAAGGACATGGTACAGCTTCTTTTTGTGTTTCTAAGTCGTAATGATTAAGTTCAGATTTTTTAAAAAGGTCTGATACATAAGTGCCAATAGGCGTTAAACACGAAATATGTCTGGCTCTTTTCGGAAAATTCGTTTCAGCTTGAACTTGTAACTCACTAGAAACAAAATGTTCATTTGCTGTGCTCCGTAACACATATTTGGCACATGAAAGTTGTCGGTATTCATCTAAGGGAAGTTCCCCAATTTCGTTATAAGTTCCTATGGTGGATGCATGGAATGGCACACCAAGTGCAAGTTTGTATGCCTTACTGTCTACACTTTGGAGTTTTTTAAGTAAATAATTGGGAGCACTAAAAAAGACTTCTTGTCCATAAGACAGTTTGGAACGTACAAGTGACGTAGACAAGCATTTTAGAGTGAAGATATCTTGTCCCCATGACTGTCTACTAACCATTTAAGAAAATTGATACATTTTCTTGCTTTTGTTAAAATGTATCCAATATGAGCATTCCAGGTTAACTTTGATGTTAGTAAAATACCTAAAAATTTTACAGTATTTGTGTATTGAATTGTTTCCCCTCCAATCATAAACTGTGGTAGTGTATCTGGATCACTGCCATTGTTAAAAAGCATAATGTGTGTTTTTTCTGCGGATAACGTCAGACCATTTTCAAAAATATATTTATATAAATGATCTAGCTCTTTTTGATATATCTTTCTAGTATAATTAATCATCCTCTTTGTTGTACTGCGCTTCATAGTGACATTCATCCATATACATATATCATCAGCATATTGTACTAGGATTACATCTTTAGACAGTTTTGTTGGTAAGTCATGTAACAGTATATTAAATAGAAAAGGGGCTATAACAGAACCCTGTGGTAAACCCATGTGCAGTGACCTAGAGTGTGAATACGTATTCCCTACTCTTACTTGCATGCTTCTGTTACATAAAAAAACTTTTGATATAATGATAGAGATGCCCAGAAAAGCCAATAGTCTTTAATTTATGCAGCAATTTAGCGTGCCAAACTTGATCGTAGGCTTTTCTGACATCAAAAAATGTTGCAAGTACATTTTTTCTTCTGGCAAACTGTTGCTTGATTTGTGTTGTTAGCTTAACTAGATTATCAATAGCAGATCTGCCTTTTTGAAAGCCAGCTTGATTTACAGGAACTATTTTATTTTTTTGACAATAATATACAAGCCTCTTTAGAATTATCCTCTCCATAAGCTTAACTGTGTTAGAAGTCAGGGCTATGGGTCTGTAACTACTTTTATCAGTTTTAGGCTTCCCTTGCTTATGAATGGGAACAATGATAGACTGCTTCCAGTTTATTGGCATAATGCCTTCCGTCCAACACCTTTGAAAAAATTTATGCAACAGAATAATAATTTTTCCGGTAACTGTTTAAGCATATCATTGGATATGGCATCTAAACCAACAGAAGTTTTCTTACTAGGAAGAGAAAATAATACATCTTTTACTTCATTGATTGTTATTGGGGCATTAATATATTCAGTATTATTAGAAACTGGGTCTTCATATTCTATTTTGTTCTCTTCAGCTTTTCTGTATTTACTGCTTTTAAGTGAGAGACCTTCAATACGCATGGACTCTGAAAACATATCTGTAAAAGCCTCCGCCTTTTCTGCATTGGAGGGAAATTCATTGTTTTTAATTTTAACTGGGCAATTTGGTAAAATCACACCTTTTCTCATTTCATGAAATTTTTTCCATACTTTTTTAAGATCAGTATGACTTGATATTTCACTGGAACAAAATGATGACCAAAATTGTCGTTTTGCCTGAGCTATAACCATATTGCTGTAATTTTTGGCCTGCTTCTGTTTTTCATGGTTTTCTAATGTCCTATTTTTTAGATACGTTTTGAACATCAAACGTTTATTTGTCACCGCTTCCTCGCAAGCAGGTGTCCACCAAACATTCCCTGAACACTTCCTTGATTTTAATGATTTAATAGTGGGGATAGATAGGTAAGCAGCTTGAATAATGGCATTAGTAAAGGTGGAATAAGATTGGTCTATATTATCAGAGTCCAAGCAATTTATATCGTATGCTGCAAGGAAGCTTTTAAACTTTTCCCAATTAGCCTCTTTATAGTTAAATTTTGGAAGTATGTCTTTTTCAGTGTCACAAAAAGATGGCATTTCATTAAAAGTAATAACAATAGGTAGGTGATCACTCCCCAGGGTATCTCCATATGTTACCCACGTACATTCAGGAGCAAGAGCAGAAGATACAAAAGACAGATCCAATGCTGATGCTCTGTGGGTAGAGATGTCAGGTATCCTTGTCACACTACCATCATTTAGAAGGCACAGACAAGAGTCCGTTATATTTTCTATAAAACGATTGCAGGAAACAGATGTACTTTCTTTATCCCAGAAAGGCGCGTGGGCATTGAAATCTCCTGCTACCAGCCACTTCTGATTATCTTGTACAGAGTGCAGCCATTCTGTATTAAAGTCATTAACTCCCTTTGGTAAATACAGGGATACAATATTCATGACTAAATCATTTGTAAACTTTACACGTGCTGCGCAAGAATAAGAATCTGGAATGTTATTAGGCATTGGTGAACAACATACATTATAGTCTACCCCTTCTTGAATGTATATTGCTGTATTGATTTTACTCACAGCATCCACATGTTCATGTACAGGTGGATAGTAGTAGCCTTGAAGTTTAGGCAGCTTACATTTCTTTACATTGAGAGACTGTAATACAAGAGCTTGATAATTGTTATTAGAAAGATGTTGAACCAAATATGGCAGATTAGTGGATATGGATCTGGCATTCCACTGCATGATTTTCAGCATTTGTGAATTTTTTTGAGGCATTATTTGATTATAAACCAAAATACCTTATCAACAAGTGAATAATTTAAAAATATTAATAAACTGGTACCAAGTTAAAAAGAGTGCAAGTAAACTAATAATACAATGTCAATTATGTCATTTAAAGCACACCACAGAAAGATAATAGATGAACAAAATAAATGAACAAATAAATAGAAACAGAACAACAACAACAAAAAAGTTCTTTATCAGGTGAGCAGCTGCTGTTAGCGAAATTACAGTGTCTGTTGTCTGTACTGCAGCTGGTGCAACGCATTGATGTACAAAATGTCACCATTCAAAGGGATTTTTAAACATACAGACATTATTCTGCCGGGTATGTTGCCTCCAGGGGGGACAGTCCTGCTGGTAGACGTACTGTCGCTGGGTGTATCCTGGCTGTTGCTGGCAGTCGAAGGCGTAGGGTGGTGGTCGGTACTGGTTCATGCCTCGGAACTTCCTTCTTTGTTTCCTCTTTGGCGTTTCCCAAAACAAGGCATGAATGTGCCTGCCAATGTTTCTTGCCAGAACACTAGAACCATGGACATTAGGATGAAGTGAATCTTTGTAATGATGATGTGTATACATATTTTCATGTGAGACAAATGATACATTGCTTTGGTTATATAATTCAGAACATGTCATAGCATTGAAAAGTTCTCTTTTCAATTGAAGGCTGGGACTTTTCACAGGGGCAATTTTGCTTATCACAACTTTGGTATTGGGAAAAGAAGCTAAAACTTGTTTCACATTTTTAACTAGATGTTTACTAGCTTCTTGGGGATCCGAATCTTTGAGATCATTCACCCCACAATGAACAACTACAGCATGCCGTTTTTTTTATATCATTGGTATTACTCATTATCAGAGGAATGTCACTGATGTGGTATGACTTTCTTTTCTCCACTGTAAACCCATAGGACTGTCCCAGACGTTTGCTATTAACGCCATTTAGAACAGAGTCTTGGAGAAGGATTACATTGGGGAGAGCAGAATTTTCTTCTGTGCTACAGGGTTTGACGTCAGGTGATTTTTGCGTCAGACCTTGGCGCCCTGTCGTGTCTGGTTCTTTTTGATTATTTAAGGTCGGGCTAGGATACACTGACCTCTTTACCTTTGGGCCTACTGGTAGCTGAGGTTCCTTAGGTCTAGATGAAGTCGGAGCCCTTTTCTTTAGCACAGCATCGGCGTAGGTGGCAGGCGGGGATGGGGATGCAGGTAGGAGTGGTTCCGTCTGCGTTCCTGTTGTTGCCCAGCCAGAATCTTCCCTTGGGGAGCCCTGTTTTTCTGTGATGCCGTTTGCAGCTAAGATGCGCGTCTGGGTTTCAACGGTCTGTTCCAGTTTGCTTATCTTTTCTACCAGTTGCAGAATAGTTGTCTGTAGTTCTGCAATTGAAGAACTATTCTGCTGACAACCAAGATTGTTGTGGTTGCCACTGGTAACATTTTCCGCTGTAGATCTGGATCTGGATGGGTTTGTCGACTCAGAATTTTTGTTGCCATTTGTCCTCGAGGATGCTTTTTCGCTGCCGTCTTCGTCAATTTTGCATGTCGTCACTTTTGTGGAATAGCATGATGTGGATTGAGTCCGTCTTGTCTTTGTCATTTTGTAGATATTTGCGTTTGCACGCAGCGCTGGTTTTAGCCGCTGCTTGTTTTCGCCATGTTGATGACGTCACTTTCCACGGTATCTGGCGAGGGTTATACAACGTTTTTATGGTCTAATTACTCCTTTATTTACAAACATAAAATCTTCATATTCCGTGAAACTATGCATAAATATATAATAAACAAAGTCATAAAATTTGAGCTTGATGAAATTAAAACTGACAAAGTTATGATCATTTAACTGAGAGTCTGGGTAATTTTTCACCCACGGTGTCTATGGTGTGTTTGTTGTGTGCTTGTATATGTCTATGTGTCTAATCACTGCTGTATATAGCCACATTGAATGTACGCTCTTTTCGTATTTTATCATGTGCCTATGTGTTGGAGGGAGGACGGAAACCCAAGCAATTAGAGCCTAGCGCTCTGCTTTGATGCCTGGATGTGAGCGTTCACCGAAATGCCTGTTCAAAACTATTTTTCCTCTGAGGTTAACATCAGTGCACACATACTCCACTCCCCAAAAGTCCTTTGGATGAGATTATAAACCAAGTCCCTGTGTGTGAACACAGACAGAAAATCTTGGCACAGGTTAAACTCTACTCTGCTGTCTGGAAGTGTGGGCTATTTATGTTGGTAGGAATATAATAAATGACAAAAATAATCATGTAAAATAGAATAATGTATCCATACCTAAGCTGTGTTTATGCATCAGCCCCCAAGTTTGAATGTGGCTGGCTACTTAGTTTAATGGTGGGCAAAAAAAAACCATGGCTTCATACTACATTGTTATGATTAGATATCAATCAGAATGACGTGTATTTGTATCCATTTTTTTTATTTTATTATGTGTTAATTCTTTAAAAAGAAAATTTTGTGTCGAAGATAATGGAATAAGCATTCATGTGCTTTTTTCATCCAGTCCCCGTGTATGCAGTTTTGTAAATCTTGTCATCTGTTCTCCCCGGCACACAATGGCCTACTCTTACGAAAAGCGGAACAGGATTTAACGTGTGCGCAAGATGTTCTGCGTGCTGTCGCACACGGGGCCTCGGATTACAGTTTCATCCGAAAGACTTTTTGGGCGAGTGGAGTCAGCACTGATGTTAACTCCAGGGGAAAAATCCCCTCGAACGGGAATCGAACTCGGGTCGTCAAATTGCGAGCGCAATGTTCTGACCACTAGGCTATCCCGTCTCCGTCTCTGTGTGTGTATGTGTGTGTTGTACAAGTGTGTTTCTATGTGTGCACACATACATGCATGCATGCATGCATGCATGCAGAGAGAGAGAGAGAGAAGAGAGAGAGAGAGAGAGAGAGAGAGAGAGAGAGAGGAGAGAGAGAGAGAGAGAGGCAAACAGATACAGAGACGGGAGGACCGAGAGACAGACCGAGACAGAAATACAGAGAATGAGAGACAGAGACAGGTCGAGAGAAATACCTCTAACAAGCAAGACTGCTGGTCAGCCATAGCTGGAGATGCAAGAAGGGGGGGGGGGGGGGGGGGGGCAGGGGGGGGGGGAGAGGGGGAGAAAAACGAGGAGGAGAAGGAAGAGGATGTAGGTGGAGGGACTATAGGTATTGACAAGCTGTCAGCGCCAGAAGAAGCCCCTATCGAAGCACTACTGTCAATGTCCGAACTATTACACTGCAGTGACCGCGGGTCAGGACTACTTCCATTTCCTTGTCGGGGGGCTGCCTTAATTACCCCTCCCTGAAACCAATCAAGTATGATGATGAGTACAACAGAAGCATCAACAGCAGCAAATAACTAGAAATGAAACAGTAACAACGATGGCAACAATAGAAGAATAACAACAAGAAGCAAAACCATGCCCACCATCGACAAATAAGCAGCTACTACACACACTTGCAAACAAACTCACACACACACACACACACACACACACACACACACACACACACACACACACACACACACACACACACACACACACACACACACTGACGCATAAAACAATGCAAGCATGTTTGTGTACTCATTTGCAAGTGCAAGCAGAAATACACACGCGTTCAGATACGCGGAAACCCACTCTCAGAAACATCTAGATCAAAGCAGTTCAATTTCTATATCCCATTAACCCATTGTTTTGCCAGGCCATTGTTAGCTAGGTTTTAGGATACGTCTTTCTCTTACTTTTATCACTCCTCCTCCATTCTCCCCTCTTCCCAGCTCCCTGTCCCTACAGATGTAGACAGCGTGCCGTGTAAGAGAAACCTTGCACACAGATGCATTGTCTGCACAAATTGGACCTAGAGCTATTTTGTTACTATCTCACTGGCATTAAATCAAGAACAATCCTGCTGTATGTCACTGACATTAAAGCAGGAACAATCCTGTAGTATGTCACTGACATTAAAGCACGAAAAATCCAGTGGCATGTCACTGACATTAAAGCACGAACAATCCAGTGGCATGTCACTGACATTAAACAAGAATAATCCTGTGGTATGTCACTGATATTAAAACAAGAACAATCCTGTAGTATGTCACTGACATTAAAACAAGAACAACCCCGTGGTATGTCACTGGCATTAAAGCAAGAACAATCCTGTGGTATGTCACTGGAATTAAAGCTGATAGTCTTATGGTATGTCACTGGAAATGAAGAAGAAATTTTATGGTACGTCACTGACAATGAAAAAGAAATCTTATGGGATGTTATAATTTGTAAAACTGGTATTTTTCCGGTATATTACTGACAATATAGCTTGTAATCTCATGGTATACCCCTGACAATAAATCTGTTAATCTCATGGCTTATCACTGACAAAACAGCTGGTTATCTTATGGCATATAACTGGCACTGCATATTCCTTGATTATAAGCGTAATACAAAAAATATCAGTAGTGAAAATGTTGACCTAAATGAAAATCAACATTTCCCTTTAAGTCTCTGCTTTTCTTTCTATTTTTGTTACTGCCCTCTTTCGTCCCTCCTGTGCTCTCTCTCTCTCTCTCTCTCTCTCTCCTCTCTCTCTCTCTCTCTCTCTCTCCTCTCTCTCTCCTCTCTCTCCTCTCTCTCTCTCTCTCTCTCTCTCTCTCTCTCTCTCATCTCTCTCTCCACTTTGCACTTCTTTCTCATCAAGCTAAGTGGCAGTGGGACACCCTCTAGAGATTTCAATGAGGCTTGAAGACCTTAGCACCCTTCTTCTCTCACTCTCTCTGCCTCTCACACCCAACACCCACACTTCCAGCAGTCTTTTCTTTTTTCAGTATTCTGCCAGATAGCCTGCGCCTCACTCTTCTCCAGTGTTTCTGTCTTTCCTTGTGTATCTGTTTCTGTCTGTTTCTGTATGTTTGTTTGCCTTTGTCTCTGTCTGCTTGTATGTATGTCTGTGTGTTTCTGTCTCTGTCTAGCTCTGTCTTTGTGTGCGTGCGTGTGTGTGTGCTTGTGTGCTTGTGTGCTTGTGTGTGTGTGTGTGTGTGTGTGTGTGTGTGTGTGTGTGTGTGTTGTGTGTGTGTGTGTGTGTGTGTGTGTGTGTGTGTGTGTGTGTGTGTGTGTGTGTGTGTTTGTGTGTGATAAGGAACAGTTTTTTCCCAACCGATAATGGTACCACACACTTAACTCCTCATGATAGACACAAGCATAGGAGGGGAAGGAAGCGTCAGTGTGCAGGCTGAATGGGATTGAGTGCAATACAAACATGAGTTATTTATAGGATTCAATGGAATACAAACATGAGTTATTTATAGGATTCAGTGGGATACAAACATGAGTTATTTATAGGATTCAATGGGATACAAACATGAAATAGTCAAGGGATTCAGTGGGATACAAACATGAGTTATTCATGGGATTCAATGGGATACAAATATGAAATAGTCAAGGGATTCAATGGGATACAAACATGAAATAGTCACGGGATTCAATGGGATGCAAACATGAGTTATTCATGGAATTCAATGGGATACAAACATGAAAAAGTCAAAGGATTCAATGGGATACAAACGTGAGTTATTCATGGGATTCAATGGGATACAAACATGAAAAAGTCAAAGGATTCAATGGGATACAAACATGAGTTATTCATGGGATTCAATGGGATACAAACATGAAAAAGTCAAAGGATTCAATGGGATACAAACTGATATTCAGGATCATGGATAAAACATGATATCTACATGTGTAGCTCCATATGGAGGAAACAAATGGCAAAGAAAGTGACCTGTGCAAATACCCACATGCTCTGCAACAACGCCTGGAGCAGAGAGTAGCGCATTTGATCAGCAATGATGACTGGGAAGTCTGAATAGTAAACAGTGGGATTAGCAGCCATTACGATTATCGACACCTGACAGGAAAGTGTTTCCTTGATACACCTCACACCTGACAGGAAAGTTTTTCCTTGATACACCTGCCAGGAAAGTGTTTTCTTGACACACCTTACAGGTGTTTTATCCATGCACCTGACAGGAAAGTGTGGACACACCTGACAGGAAAGTGCGGATACACCTGACAGGAAAGTGTTTTCTCCACACACCTGACAGGAAAGTGTGGACACACCTGACAGGAAAGTGTGGACACTCCTGACAGGAAAGTGATTTCTCCACACACCTGACAGGAAAGTATTTTCTCCACACACCTGACAGGAAAGTGTTTTCTCCACATACCTGACAGGAAAGTGTTTCCTAGACACACTTAAGAGGGAAGTGTTAATAGAACACGACATTGAAAAGTTGGCATGGCTGAAAAAGACAAACAAACAAACAGACCATAATGAAAACGAAAACAACGAAAGCATCCTCCTCCCCATCCCAACCCCCTCAATTTTTTTTTTAAAGTCCAGCTCTATATGACGAGGAGACATGGTCTATCGTCACCGCCAATTCCAACGCGTTGTTTATAGCCCGGCCAACCACACAGGCCATGTTGAGGCTAAGTATCAGCCACTCATTACACTAAAGCTAAGGATAAAGGTGCCCTATAACCTATGTGGTCTGAGGGGAGCGAGGCATCAAAGACCTCAGCTTCTCCAGGGGTCGGCATATTGATGGCGGCGCCATCTCCTCTCCTTCGCTGCTTTACCTTCCATGACCCTAAAGAGGGCAGGTACCCATTTACAACTGGGTGGACTAGGGGAATGTACTGAAGCCACGGACCGCAAACAGTAACGTATCTAATTAATAAGGATGCTCGATGCTTCTTAAACTTGGCTAGGGAAAGCGAGTGCTCTGACCACTGAGCTATTCCGTCCCCTAAATACTCAATACACAGTGCACATTTTTCTTGATAATCTGAGATGTGTGTATGTGTGTGTTGCGTGTATGTGTCTGTGTGCGTGCGTGCGTGCGTCTGTGTGTGTGTAAGAGAGAGAGAGAGAGAGAGAGAGAGAGAGAGAGAGAGAGAGAGAGAGAGAGAGAGAGAGAGAGAGAGAGAGAGAGAGAGAGAGAGAGAGCAAATTCTATGTTTCTGCCGGATAGGGAAAAAATCACACACATTATTTTTGTTTTATAAGCCACTTTTAAGGCAAAAAGAAAAGAGAAAAACTAGTAGTAAATGCAATCTGTTACCTTCAAGCATACATGCTTTAGAAAAAGAAAGCTTTCAAAATAAAAAGACAGCCCCCAGCCCAGAGGTGGCGGTTGCTGACGTAAAAGAAGCGTAGCCTGAGAATAGGACACGAGATGAGAAAGAGAAAAAAAAAAAAACAGAAAAAAGAAAGACAAGCCAAAATGATGGGGTCGGGGATGTTTGGATACGCCAGTGGAAAATCTATAGGTGCGGAAAAATAAGAGCTGTGGCTGTGAGTTAGGCATGCTGGGAAGGATGGATGGGTGGGGGTGGTGGGGTGAGGAAAGCAAATGGGATGGGGTGGGGTGAGGGTCAGGGTTGGATGGTAGATAAGGAGGGGGTTGGTGTGAATAAAGCGAAGAAAAGGTCCCCCACAAATCAGGGAGTGATGGAGTGATTTGCGCGTCATAATGGTTGGAGCCGACCCAGCAAAGGTTACCCGTCTGATGAGGCCATCCCAACGTGGCAGCCTCCTCCTTCACTCTACTACCCCCCCCCCCCTCCCCTCCTATCCCCTGCCTTCTCTTCCACTTGCGAAAGAGAGACAAGGAGGGAAAGGGCTAGCCCCGGCCCGTCCGCCACTCATCCGATCCTATCCTACCACCACCCACCACACCCACTTCTAGGACCGATTTCTTGTCCCTCTTTTGGGCTCATCAGGAGAAGCTAACGCAATTAGGGACGTGGGACTGCAAGCACAGGCAGGCCAAAGCGATTGAGCGTCTTCAGGGCTAAGAGGATGAGATGTATGTGTAAATACCCTGATCGAGCTCTAACCAATTTATTGGAGGATGGAGGAAGGGATGGAGAAGACGGGCTTCTTGGCTGAGTTTGCACGCAAAGGAGGAGGGAGAGGAGAGGGCAGAGGGAGGGCTGGAGAGTTTACTTTCCAAAGAGGGAGGAGGGGGGGCAGGGTGGCTGATGTGAAATTGCAAGGTAGCCAGTTCAGGATTAAAGGGTTACGAGCCCCAAGACAGATTAGTCAGCACCAGTTGACTTGTTCTTGATGTATGTTTTTTCATTTGTGAGGGGGGGGGGGGCAGCATTCGAAAAGTTTCAGTTAGGTTGTTTCAAAGGAACTGTCTTGATGGATTTCTTTGTTATCAGAGAATGTCTACATGGTGGATGTACTATTTCATAGGGGAAAGAATGTGCCGACTTTCTGGCGGCTTTTCTACGTTTACCACAGTTAATTAAGAGAGAGTAACGTGAGTAAATCATAGTAAACATTCTTACTACCAAATATTCAAGAATGTTAGTCTGGTGATTCAGATTCAGCAATATTAGATGTGGTTGCAAATTGGTCACCATAAGTCCTACCTTACAATTAGACCTACTACTATTAGTCACTACAGGTGTACCTGTACTGATAAAGTCTAGGTTATCAGATCCTCACATTATCCTTAAGTCATCTTGATATTCAATTCCCACTATATATGTGTGTGATATTCATGAAGCCATCTTTGAAAACATCAAATTCAAATTCATTATTTCCTGTCACCCTTTAAAGATATGGAGGATTCTTTTACATAATATCAATGAACAAAATCATAACTGAACAACATACATGCACATGGTATTGCATACGAAAGTAGATGCGCCATTTGGCATCACACATCTCTCTCCAACTGAGGCTGCAATGTCTACTCCCAGGTTAAAAAGATACGTTTTGAATACTGTAAGAATAGTTTGCAACCAGTTGTCTAAAATTCCAAGACAATTGCAAGCTAGTACAATGGTCATCTTGCAGTTGCTCAATATATGGTAGTCTTTTTAGTCCCTTGTTCTATGTTGCATGGTTTCCGACTTTGAAAAGTCTTCATGTCATGTGGATTGATCATGAGAAATACCGTAACAGCTTGTATTATTTCTCCTCTCAACATAAGATACGAACACTGGCGTAGTTTGGCCCCCAAGAAGACAGAACACTCATAAAAAACGCAGGTTAATTCCACAGCATACTTACCTCTAGTTAAGCAAGATAGTCTTTTGGACCCAAGAATATTGCATAGATAACCTTCATGACCGACAAAGCCCCAAGTCAGCACTGCTTGGGTTTCCTACCGATCAAATTGATAGGACAGGACCAACAAGAGGGGGGCAAATCATCTAACAGTCTGGTAATGACATTGCTGATTGTAATGATTTGCTAATGGTCAGAACTAGTACTACTATAAGTCAGCTACCATAAATGGTCTCAATGCAGTACAGGTCAGACTGATTGTCCACACTGTATGCAATACTAAACCTTCT
Organism: Stramonita haemastoma; assembly: GCA_030674155.1. NCBI lineage: Eukaryota > Metazoa > Mollusca > Gastropoda > Neogastropoda > Muricidae > Stramonita > Stramonita haemastoma. The sequence continues at coordinate 998,519 of CM060316.1, read as the reverse complement.
CCTTAAAGTCCAAGTAGAGGTCGGAATGCGGGGCAGATAAACACGCATCAGACAGATCCTTTAATAACTGCGAATCAAAGGAGCAATCAGATTTACTCTTTCAGACGCATCAGGCAGGGAGGATGAGATGTGTGAGTAGGTGGTGGACGGGCAGAAGGGCAAAGACCTCTGTGACTCTGGTGCAGACCGGTAGTTCTAGACTCTCCTTGAAACGAGGCCTGCCAAGAGACCAAACACATCCACTGCTGATGGGGAATAGATTTTTTCCCATCGCACAACCTCGTTTGCAAAGTCTAATTTTCCCGCAGTTCGTTGGCGAATGAAGAGCTAGTTTGACAGTTGCCATTTTTCCTATCGGGGTCTGCATCAGCCAGCTTCTCCATTACGCCCCGGCCGGGGGCAGGGAACGGGGACAAAAGGACGTCTGAGATCACTTTGAAATGTGGCGGGAAAAGATTGGCGGGGAAAATGAGCGGGTTATCTGCCGCTGGCACAGTGGGGCTTTTTTTTTGCCAATATCAAGAGAGATGTTGGTATTTGTTTATGGAATAGAGCATGACCCGCGTTTGGGTGAGATAGGCGGCGTCCATGGTGTGTGTGCAGCGTGGACTTTGTGGAGCCTGGCCAGATCGGAGGTCCCTCAGAGTGGGAGACCGTTCGGGTCCAGACCACTCTTTGAAACTATCTAATCAAAACCGAATTAGTTTCCCCAACCTGAAAGGCACCACATGAGTAAGTTTGGCAACCCTCCCTCCCCTCCCCTCCCCCCCCCCCCCCCCCCTCTCTCTCTCTCTCTCTCTCTCTCTCTCTCTCTCTCTCTCTCTCTCTCTCTCTCTCCCATGTCTCATGGGATCATTGTGGAGACTGGGGTGTCTATGTTGCAAAAGCAAAGCGTCAGACGGTTCAGTCTGCTCACTTCATTTCCCGCAACGAGAAGAAGCTGTTAGCTAACACATATCTCTGTAGCTTTTTTCTTCTTCTTTTGATGGTTTTTGCTCTCTATAAGTGGATTTGTTTCTTTGCTTCTCTGTCTGTTTGTCTGTCTGTCTGTTTGTTTGTTTGTTTGTCTGCTAGTTTATATGAGGGTATTTTCACTTTTTTTTCCTTATGTTTATTTTTATTTATTACTTATCTATTCATTATCTATCTATTCATTTATTTATTCTATTGTATCGAGGATAATGGATTTAGCACTCATGCGCTTTTTTACATCCAGTCCCCGAGTGTATGCAGTTTTGTAAATCTTGTCATCTGTTCCCACCGGCACCCAATGGCCTACTCCTACGAAAAGCGGAACAGGATTTAACGTATGCGCAAGATATTCTGTGTGCGTTTGCACACGGGGCCTGGGTTTATAGTCTCATCCGAAAGATTATTTTTTGGAGAGCGGGGGGGGGGGGGGGGGGGGGGGGGGGAGGGGGGGGGCGAGTGGTGTCAGCACTGATGTTAACACCAGGGGAAAAATCCCTTTGAACGGGAATCGAACTCGAGTCGTCAAATTGCCATCCCGTCCCATTGTGTGTGTATGATGGCGAGGGGAGGGGGGTGTTCTGTGTGCTTCATTTGTTTATTTAAGGTTGGTTTAGTTCTTTTATATAACTTCTAGTTTATTTCTTCCTTCCTTTGCTTTTTCTACTTAATACATTTTTTATTCCATCTTTTTTATCCTTTCTATCTTCCCTTCCTTCTTTTACTCTGTCTTCTGTACCTCTCTCTCTTCATGTCCTTTTTTTCTGCCTTTCTTTTCTTCATTTATTCATTTAGCTATTTGATTAATTGGATGAGTGGGTGAGCGAATGAGTGAGTGCTTTGCTTTTCGTTTACTTTTTTTTACGGAGAGAAATTGACACATAGACATAGAGAGAGATTGAGACAGAGTTAGAGAGACAGAAAATGGGTCAAATAAAGAAGAAAAAAGAGAAAGAGAGAGAAAAAGAAACAGAGACAGAAAGGGAGGAAAAGAGAGATAGGAGACAAACAGACGTGGAGACAAACAGGCAATCAGACAGACAAAAGGACTGAGACACAGATACGGAAATAGTCATATAAACAGACAGACTGATAGACAAAAATAACAGCCAAACTGCGAGATAGAGATAGAGAGAGAGGTCAGGCCCTGTGGGTATAGCTGTCTGGATACTAAGTCTTGCACTCCCATTAACCCTCTCTGCTATTACATACAGACCGCTGTTCATTTTGAGGGGGATAAAACCAGCACCAGCTCAAAGAGGAACGCCGCTACACAGTTCATTGATGTCTACACTGGCCTGCTACTGCATCCGTCACCTTGCGCCATTTTATACTCTGCATCTAGTTTGTTCTTGAATACCCTCATGGTGGGTAAAAACGGTTGCATACGCAAAATCTTGTTGGTCAAAGGTAAGGGTAGGGGACGGGATAGCTCAGTGGTCAAAGCACTTGCTTACCCCAGCCAATGTTAAGCAAGATCGAGCGTGGTTACTAATTGGATGGGTGACCGTTTGTGTGCCGTGGCTTCAGAACAAACCCCAGTTAACCCAGCTGTAAATGGGCTTGCAAAATCTTATGGTTGGTTTAACCTCGAAGTTCTAGTCACAGAATAAACACTTTTATTTGTTATCAATATTTCAGTTTACAACTTTCATAATTTATTTTACTAGTTTTAATTGTTGCTTTCATTTTTTGTAGTTTTCATTTCATTTCATTTGTATTTCACTCTTATTTATTTTAACTCATTTATCCATCTTATTTTATTTGATTCCTTTTTCCTATTATACTTTTTCATTTCATCGTGGTATCATTTTGTATTTTATGCATTCATTGCATCTACGTATTATGATTTATAGTGTTTACTTTTGTTTGTTTATTTTTATTTCTTGGTTATAGTCATGGGTGTTTCAGTAGTGTCAGTCTAGAAAGGAGGCATCCCAGGTGTGTCTGGCTGTGTTGAACATGCCACAATGATTTGGGATGCAATCCAAAGAGCAAAAACAGGAAAGAAAGACCTAGATGTAGTGTGGCTTGATCTGGCAAATGCATATGGATCTGTACCCCACGAGATGATACAGCAGGCTCTCGAGATGTACCATGTGCCAGAGAGCATCCGCGACATGCTCAAGATGTACTTCAACGGCTTCTCAATGCGGTTCTCTACCCAGGATTACACAACAGCATGGATCAACCTGGAAGTGGGTATCGCAATGGGCTGTGCAATTTCTCCAATACTGTTTGTGTTGGCAATGGAAGTCATCTTGAAAGCAGCAACCAGGAACACAAGCCAAACGGACCTCGGTGATGGATACAAGATGCCCCCTCTCAAGGCCTTCATGGACGATACAACAGTGGTCTCATCCAAAGAAAGTGAGACACGGCATGTCTTGGAAAGACTGGACGACATTGTCGCCTCAGCAAGGATGAAATTCAAGCCCAAGAAATCACGGAGTCTGTCACTGAGAAAAGGAAAAGTAGCTGAATCCGTGGTCTTCAGTGTCGCTAACCAAGCCATTCCAACAGTCACAGAGGAACCTGTCAAGAGCCTTGGGAGGTGTATGATGACACCCTGAAGGACACACAAAGAGCCAAAGAAACCAAAAAGATGGCGGAAGAAGGCTTGGAGACCATTGACCAGTGTGGTCTCCCTGGCAAATACAAGGTGTGGTGTCTGCAGTTCATGCTGATCCCAAAACTACTATGGCCTCTAATGATATATGAGATCTGCACCAGCACGGTAGAGGCAATGGAAGCCAAAATCAACAAATTCACGAGGAAATGGCTTGGAGTTTCACCCTGTCTCACCGATATAGCGCTGTACTGTCGGCAAGCAAAATTAAAACTGCCACTGAAATCCATCCTAGAAGAATATAAAGCAGGAAAAATCAGACTTCAAAGCATGTTAGAGGACAAAGATGACAAGGTGGTAGAAGAAATCAAGCCCCTGCTGAAGACCGGCAGAAAATGGAAAGTCCAGGAGGTGATAAACTCTGCCAAAGAAAGTCTCAAGATCAGAGAGATAACAGGACACACACAGACCAACAGACAAGGACTAGGGTCAACAAAAACAGAATGGTGGTCAAAAGCAAAAGGAAAAGCCAAACGGGACATGGTCATTCAAGAGATGAGGAAAGAAGAAGACCAAAAGAGACTCCAAAAAGCAGTCCAGCAGAGCCAACAAGGGCAATGGACAACATGGGAGAGTGCGCTCCAAAAAAGTCTCACCTGGATTGACATTTGGCACATGGCCCCTCTCAGGATCAGCTTCATTCTCAGATCCGTGTATGACCTGCTACCATCAAATGCAAACCTGGTGAAGTGGGGAAAAGCAGACGATCCTGCATGCCCCCTCTGCCGTGAAAAACAAACAGTGGAACATGTCCTCAGCTCATGCAAGGTAGCCTTAGCCCAAGGGAGGTACACATGGAGGCACAACCAGGTGCTAAAAGAGATTGTAGAAGCAGTCTGGTTCAGTACCTGCTCCACAATTGGCAACATCAGGACACAAAAAGCTCCGCAACCTTCTTCACGGCAGGAGGAAAAGACTCATGGCCACGAACATCAGTGCCATTCAGAACCTGCAAGCAGAGTCTGCTGGATGGAGCAGACGACTGGGTGGGCACTGCAGACCTCCCAGAATGGAACAACCACCCCGAGATCATCAGCAAGAGTGGTATGAGACCTGACATAGTAGTCAACTCCCACTCAACCAAGCAGCTGATCATGATAGAGCTGACTGTTCCATATGAGAACAGGATGGAGGCATCTCACGCCTACAAGACTGAAAAATATGCAGATCTGGCCAACAGCCTGAAGAAAGAAGGCTATCAGGTCAAAGTCCTTGCTGCAGAAGTCGGAGCCAGGGGGGTTGTGGGAGAATCGGCTTACAACCTCATGAAACAGCTCTCGATTGCAGGGAAGGAAAAAACCAGAGCCCTGAAAGC
>CM060316.1:963606-988606 GCA_030674155.1 Stramonita haemastoma | reverse complement strand
TGTGGTGCATTTTTCTTTACATCAAAGCTAGCTATATGTGTGTGTATCAGTGTCAGCCAATATTATGTTTCCATGATAGTTATCGTTGTGTATTTTCCTTTGTCATTTTTAAAGTGTTATTATTAATATCAAGTCCACTTCTTCAGATATTTCTCAACTCCTTTAGATATTTTTTAAAAATATATTTTTGGTAGTTATTGGATTTAAATAAATAGTGTCCTCAGTGGTTGGTGATTGTGGTTAGCTGACCTTATCCAGTTGTCCTTTCACCTTTGTTTACGACTCACCTGTCTGAAGTGGGTGGGTGTTGTTTTGTTGGCGCAATTTTCATTCACGTTTCAAAATTTGTTTGATAAATTTTATCTCTAGAAATGTTTCTTTTTAATGATCTGACCGTTCTTTTTTTTATTTTCAAAAGTAGCTCTGTCATCATAAGAGCATCCGGGTCTGACTTTTCCTATTTCAATTAAGAACTTGTCTTTGATGTCCATTCTTTCTTCAACAGTTCAAAAGTATCATCTTCTTCTCTCAGCTTGTGATGTGACTGCAATCCTTTTTTTTTATCCTAGTGTTCATTCCATCCTTCAGTGGCCGGGTCAGTGATGCATAAGGGATTAGTGTGTCATGGACTGGAATACTGAGGCCAGGCCGCAGACTATTGCTACAGTCATCTTCTCTTCTGCCTCATCCAGGGAAAGCTGCCAGACTAATAATTATCTTTGGGCCCTGCAGCCTTTTTTCCCTGTCTGAACTTTCTGCTCCAGTCTTGTACACAGACTTTTTGCCCTACAAACTGTACCCTGTGTTTGTCTAAGCACCGCCACTTTAACCCCTACTACCCCAACAAAATCACAGGGTAAAAATGTAGTAAACTGATGATGAATAGAAAGAAAACGATGATCCCTATGATAGAGCTGAGGGTGGTAATTATGATGACGAGGAGGAGGAGGATGGTGATGATAATGATGATGAAGATGATGATGATGATGATGATGATGATGATGATGATGATGATGATGATGAAATATTAGTGACGCATGATGTGGTGGTACTGATGATGACGATGAAAATAATGACGGTGAGTGACGACAACAACGACACTTAAGATGAAATGAGATGATTCGGATGAGACTATAAACCGAGGCCCCGTGTGCAAACGCACACAGAACATCTTGCGCACACGTTAAACCTCGTTCCGCCTTTCGAAAGAGCAGGCCATCGTGTGCCGGTGGGAGCGGATGACAAAATTATAAATAAAAAGGCAGCATGCACAACAGGTGTCGTGTTTAGACACCATCCCTGAGAAAAAAAAATGGGTAGGCGCTGCACGTGTGGCGACGCGAGTGCAGCCCGAAATTTACGCAGAGAAATCTGCTGTGACATAAAGTGGTATACAAAAAAAAAAAAAATAGGATAACGAAGACAGCAAAAAGATGTTGTGATTTGCTGTTGATCATGATGCCTACATTAGTGGCGAAATGCGTAGGTCCTAAATCACCTGTTTTAAAAATTTCACACACACACGCACATGCACGCGTGGGCATATAAACAAATGTATGTATATACACACACATACCCATATACAAACAAACGCACACACGTACCCCGCCCTTCACACACCACACACACACACACACACACACACACACACACACACACACACACACACACACACACACACACACACATGTACAACCAGTGTTTATACAAAAAGAAATAGTAATGATATTGATAATAATGATTTAAAAATCAGTAATAAAGACAATGACAATATCAGTGTAAAAACAGCAAATCAATAAAGATGTGTACAAGTCATGGCAGAAAACATGAATAATGCAGCCAAAAAAACCCAAGCAAAACAAAACAAAAACAAAACAAAGAACAAATATTTAGATGCATAAATACATGCCAAAAAGGAGAAGGAAAAAACCGCACAAAGTAATAAACATGCACCCCAGACAAATAACATGTAAACAAATATATGCCTGCTGCGCTGGGTGGCAAACCAAAGAACTCTCACAATAATTGTCTTTGCCTGTTTTCCTTTCTTTCGCCACACAACTGACGACATGGAGTTCACAGTCTGCAGGCTACATAAAGCAGTGAATGCAGGCAGGGTTAGAACTCTCATAGACAGGACTGCATGGCTTCGGTCTCAGACTGGTCTGGCCTTTTCTGTGATCCGTGTAATCAGGATGCCAAGGATTTCAACACAAAATATCTGAAGCCATTTGAGGGAACATCACCTGTCTTGCAAATGTCTTTTTCCCTGAACAAAATAACTTCTAAAAGCTGCGAATAAAACATGCAGAAATGATTTGTTGTAGACTACTTGATATCTGCACTTCTGCTTCTGATCCTTCTGTATCTGTCTGTCTGTCTGTCTGTCTGTCTGTCTGTCTATCTGTGTGTCATTTTTCTTCGTTCCTCGGCTAGAGCTCCCAGTTCACTAATAAGTGGCTGCCACTGTGTCCCTTTTTCTCCGCACCTTCTGTTTGTATAATTATAATGTCTACTTTAGTAACCTGATTAGCTCTCTGACTGTCGAAAATCTGTATGGAGAGACAAGAATGCCAATAGGAAAGATTAAGTTCTTGTTTACATGTATGATCTTTTTGTGCTATGTGTGAAAATGAATAGTCACTCATGGCTTGGCTTCGCGAACGAAGATTAAGGGCACTGTCCACGTCTGGTGCAGGCTCGCTGGTGGCTGTTCAGTCCAATGCGTGACAAACAAACCCGGCCGTAGCGGCTGCAGGGGAAAGTCGATTCTGGGGTTGATGTAGAGGGGACGCGGTTCTTCCTCCTCATTCGCCTCTCCTCAAGGGCCGCTCTGCGATTGTCCTCAAAGGAGGAGACCGACTGATGCACAGTGTGTCGCCAGGCCTGCCGGTCAGCAGCAAGGACTGACCACTGGTTATGGTCTATGAGGCAGGCTGACAGAGATTTCTTCAGAGAGTCTTTAAATCTCTTCTTTGGTGCGCCTCTGTAGCGGTGTCCGGTGGAAAGTTCACCGTAGAGAACCATCTTCGGTAGGCGATGGTCCTCCATTCTAGAGACATGCCCTGCCCAGCGTAGCTGCGTTTTCAGCAACATGGCCTCAATGCTGGTGATCCCTGCTTGCTCCAGCACCTCAGCATTCGTGGTGAAGTCGCTCCAGTGGATGTCGAGGATGGAGCGGAGACAGCGTTGGTGGAAGCGTTCCAGAATTCGCAGGTGGTGTCTGTATGTGACCCATGACTCAGAGCCGTACAGGAGGGTGGTCAGTACCAGGGCTCTGTAGACACTGATCTTGGTGTCTTTCTTCAGGTGTTTGTTTTTCCAGATACGGTGGTAGAGTCTACCAAAAGCACTGTTTGCCTTTGCCAGTCTGTTGTCTACATCTTTATCAATCTTTGCGTCAGAGGAGATTGTGCATCCCAGGTAGGTAAACTGCTGGACTGTCTTCAGTTTTGTCTCACCAATTGTAATGTGAGGTGGGTGGTACGCTACCTGAGGTGCGGGCTGGTAGAGAACCTCTGTCTTCTTCAGGCTGACTTCGAGTCCGAAGAGCTGGGCTGCCTCTGCAAAACAGGATGTTACATGCTGCAGGGCGGTTTCTGTGTGGGCTACAAGGGCAGCATCATCAGCAAAAAGTAGCTCTCGAATTTGTTGCTCCAGGGTTTTGGTGTGGGCCTGAAGACGCCGCAGGTTGAATAGGCTGCCATCTGTGCGGTAGCGTATGAAAACTCCGTCTTCGTCATCAAGATCTTCTGTGGCCCGCTGAAGCATCATGCTGAAGAAGATAGTGAAGAGGGTTGGTGCAAGAACGCAGCCCTGCTTCACCCCGTTTGTGATTGGGAAAGGCTCTGAGAGGTCGTTGCTGTTTCTGACCTGGCCACGCTGGTCTTCATGTAGCTGGATCACCATGTTGAGAAACTTTGGGGGACAGCCAAGACGCTCCATGATCTGCCACAGGCCCTTCCTGCTCACAGTGTCAAATGCCTTGGTTAAATCAACGAAGGTGATGTACAGTCCCTTGTTCTGTTTGCGGCACTTTTCTTGAAGTTGTCTGAGCACGAAGACCATGTCAGTGGTACCCCTGTTAGCTCTGAAGCCGCACTGGCTCTCATGGAGGTGGTGTTCTGCAACAGCAGGTACTAGTCTGTTGAGGAGAACTCTTGCAAGGATTTTGCCAGCGATGGAGAGAAGAGTTATCCCCCTGTAGTTGGAGCAATCTGATTTTTCCCCTTTGTTTTTGTAAAGGGTGATTATGATTGCATCACGAAGGTTTTGTGGTAACTTTCCCTGCTCCCAGCAGCAAACAAAAAATTCATGGAGCTTGCAGTGCAGTGTTTGCCCCCGTTTTTCCATAATTCTGGTGGAATACCGTCGACGCCTGCAGCCTTCCCACTCTTCAGTTGTTCTATGGCTTTAGTTACCTCTTCCAGGGTTGTGGCTTCGTCCAGTTCTTCTTTCACTGGTTGCTGTGGGATCTGGTGGATCACTGCGTCATCAACAGTGCGATCAGCGCTGAAGAGGGTTTGAAAGTGTTCAGCCCAGCGGTTCAATATGGACATCTTGTCTGTGAGGAGTGCCTGGCCGTCAGTGCTGCGCAAAGGACTCAACACTTGGTGAGAGGGTCCATAGACTGCCTTCAAAGCTTCGTAGAAGCCTCTGTAGTCACCTGTGTCAGCGCAGAGCTGAGTTTTCTGGGCGAGGTTAGTCCACCACTCGTTTTGGATAACTCTAAGCTGGCGCTGGAGGTTGCTGCATGTAAGACGAAAGGCAGCTTTCTTTGCTGGACAAGATGGTTGTGCAAGGTGAGCCTGGTGGGCACTTCTCTTCTTCGCCAGCAGATCTTGTATTTCTTGGTCATTTTCGTCGAACCAGTCCTTGTTCTTCTTGGTGGAAAAGCCCAAGACCTCTGCAGAGGTCTGCAGGATGGCAGTTTTTAGGCGGGTCCAGAGCGTTTCTGGACAGGGGTCAGAGGGGCAGTCCTCGACTTCCAGCTTTGACTGGAGGTTGGACTGTAGCTCAGCTTTCACTTCAGCGGACTTGAGGCTGCCAACCTGGAGTTTCTTTCTGGGGGGACCTCCCCGTTTTGACTTTGGCTTGATGTGCAGGCTGAGGTTGCATCGCACGAGGCGGTGGTCTGTGTGGCATTCTGCACTGGGCATCACTCTGGTGTGCAAGACATCACTTTGGTCTTTCTGGCGCACTAAGACGTAGTCTATGAGGTGCCAATGTTTGGACCGAGGATGCATCCAGGTTGTTTTTAGACTGTCCTTCTGCTGAAAGATTGTGTTAGTGATGATTAACTGCAGTTCAGTGCAGAACTCTAGCAGGAGACGCCCGTTGTCATTGCAATTCCCAACTCCATGTTTCCCCAAGACTCCCTTCCAGGCTTCTGAATCTCGGCCAACTCTAGCATTGAAATCCCCAAGGATAATGACCTTGTCGTCTGCAGGGGTGTTTCTTACCAGGCTGCGCAGGTCACAGTAGAATTTGTTCTTGACTGCAGGGTCTGCTTGAAGAGTCGGGGAATACACACTGAAGAGAGTGATGTGCTGCTTGTTCTCCAGTGGCAGACGCATGGAGATGATACGGTCTGAATGACCTGTTGGTAAGTTCTCCAGCTTTGAGGCAATGGTGTTCTTGATCATGAAGCCTACACCTGAAAGGCGTCGTTCGGATTAAATTAATAGTTAAATGAATAGTAACGGGGTATAAAAAGAATCCGCCCGCACCATAAAAACAAGCGCCATATATTAAACACGACACACGGACCACATCGCTAAAACGCCTTTTAGACAATACATTGGGCACACACCTTCTGGTAACACCAGTCAATAATATAATATATACATGTATGTATCACGTCACAAGACTCCATTGCTTTTCTGAACCATTTGTCATGTAACTGTTCAAGGGGTAAGGAATACAGAGTACGATTTTCTATACAACAGACAAAAATGGCAAAATTTAAATCCTCTATGATTCTCAACGAGGCCAGGGAGGTAATTAAGAGAGAAACGACGATATCATAGAAGACGAGGACGAAGAAGAAGAAGAAGAAGAAGAAGAAGAAGAAGAAGAAGGAGGAGGAGGAGGAGGAGGAGGAGGAGGAGGAGGGAAGAAGAGTTTGTTTCAAATAAAGATGGGCTAACAGGAAGATGATCAAACTACTGCACGTGGTGACATTTTTCTGGTCACGCTCAAAAAAAAAAATATAGGGTAGGGTTTTGGTTTATCGCAATTTAGTTTTTAATCAATCGACTTAAAGCAAGAATGCAGAAAGCGTAGGTACCAGTCTGTTCGGAAAGAAAATATTAATAGCAAATTAGATGCAACTTATAGCCACTTGTGAAAAAGGCTTCATATGTGCATGGCTGCTTGATTAGCTGGGTGATGGTAGGTGTCTTCTTTGTTGAAATTAGTTTGGCTTTTTTAATTTGTGTACGTCTAACTGACATAGATCTAAAATGGACATGTGTTTCAACAGTATGACATTAGCAGCAGTGTTTGCGTGGAGACTAACCATTACGAGAGCACGCAGTTATGTAGAAGATAGTTATTTGGTAAATTTGCTGTATGCTTTGGAATACTTCAACTCGATGTACCTACTTTGTATAATAAATATTTTTGTCCTGAGTTATATTTTGCTGAATTTATAATACTCAATCTTTACTTTTTTAATACAGATGATGTCAATAGACCATTCATACTAAAACATATAATCAAAATTTCTCTCCAAAACATTCAATATTCCGTCCACAACCCCCTCCCCCCACATCCAGAATTACAAAAGTATAGGCCCACTGCCAAATTCTGCGAACATAAAAAATGTTATCAAAGACCGCTCTATCTTAGAAGCACGCGTAGACCATCGCCAAGCTAAGCCCAAGACAATGTAGATCACACGTACACAGTCAGGCTAAATACCCCCACCTCAAATCGTGCCATGTCTTAGCATGGTTACCCAACGTCACTGTAGCCTAATTCCGCCGTCTGCCAGCGCGATTTAGGAGAAAATCGAGACGTTGTTATTGCCTGCCAGCCGTGAGATTGTAGAATATCATCAGAAGTCATCATGTTTTATGCAGAGAACCATCGGAAGTCATCTTGTTTACTGATGTAGAGAACCGTCAGAAGTCATCATGTTTGGTGTAGAAAACCATTAGAAGTCATCTTGTTTGATGTAATTAAGAACCATCAGAAGTCATCTTGTTTAGTGATGTAGAGAACCGTCAGAAGTCATCTTGTTTAGTGATGTAGAGAACCATCAGAAATCATCTTGTTTAGTGATGTAGAGAACCGTCAGAAGTCATCTTGTTTAGTGATGTAGAGAACCATCAGAAGTCATCTTGTTTGATGTAAAGAACCATCAGAAGTTATCTTGTTTCTGTGATGTAGAGAACCATCAGAAGTCATCTTGTTTCTGTGATGTAGAGAACAATCAAAAGTCATCTTTTTTCTGTGATGTAGAGAACCATTAGAAGTCATCTGGTTTCTGTGATGTAGAGAACCATCAGAAGTCATCTTGTTTGATGTAAAGAACCATCAGAAGTCATTTTGTTTCTGTGATGTAGAGAACCATCGGAAGTCATCTTGTTTCTGTGATGTAGAGAACCATCAGAAGTCATCTGGTTTCTGTGATGTAGAGAACCATCAGAAGTCATCTTGTTTCTGTGAGGCAGAGAACCATTAGAAGTCATCTTGTTTGATGTACAGAACCATCAGAAGTCATCTTGTTTGATGTAGATAACCATCAGAAGTCATCTTGTTTGATGTAAAAAACCATAAGAAGTCATCTTGTTTGATGTATAGAACCATCAGAAGTCATCTTGTTTGATGTATAGAACCATCAGAAGTCATCTTGTTTCTGTGATGTAGAAAACAATCGGAAGTCATTTTGTTTCTGTGATGTAGAGAACCATCAGAAGTCATCTTGTTTCTGTGATGTGATGATCTTGTTTCTGTTTCAGATTTGCCCTCCATTTTGTCAAATGTAAATAGTCCTTTCCATGTTTTTGGCTTTTCTGAATCTAGGTTGTCACATATTGTGGCAGATGATATAGTATCAGTCCCTTGCTATAATTCTATCAGACGAGATGCCAAAACAAAATCAGAAACAGGATTAATAGTTTATATACATCAGTCTGTAAATTACAAGCAGATAACTTTATTCGATAATTATGGCATAGAATGTATATGGTTAGAAATACGCCTGAAAGGAGCCAAACCAATACTAGTCGGATTTTTGTATCGTAACCCAAACGAACGCATTAGTTGGTTTGATAATTTTGAACACATGATGGATGATGTTTGCAACTATTCAACAGAGATAATTTTACTTGGTGATTTTAATATTGATCAAAAATCTTTGAGGTCTATAATCTGTCACAATTAGTAAATACTCCCACAAGAAAAACTCTACGTTCGGAAACATTGATTGACCACATTTACACAACTAATCCATCTAACATTGTTGAACTGTCTGTACCTGTCTTTGGTCTTAGTGATCATTATCCTGTTTGTGTAACATGGTCTAAAAAAGGTGCTAAAATCCCAGATGCCAACATAAATGCATTTCTTTTCGTAGTTATAGAACATTTAATGCAGAAGATTTTTTGTCCACCTTATGCAAAGTCAACTTCTCTGATGTTTATCAGTTTACTGACCCCAACAAAGCCCTTGCAGTTTGGTATAGTATATTTTCATCAATCTTTAATAGCCATGCCCCTATTAGAACCAAACGAGTTAAAGCAAGAGATAAACCACCATGGTTAACGACGAAATTACTAAAGCCATAGCCCTTCGGGATAAACTACTAAAGTCAACTGGAAAAGATGAAAAATTTAAGGAGCAGCGTAATAAAGTGACATTCATGAAGCGAATTGCTAAAAAGAAATATTTCAGTGAGTTAATTGCATCTAAGAGAGACCCAAAGTCTATCTGGAAGGCAATTAATCAGTTATCTGGTAAACCATCCTCATCGTGTACTTTATCAGGTACGGGTTTATCTGCAGAATATATAAATAAACACTTCTGTACTATTGCTGAAAAAATTGTTAATGTTGACAACTCCGAATACAATGATCTACTTCTTTTACAGGAATTTTGTAACTCCAAGTCAATAAAATCTAAACTAAATTTCAAATATATTAGTGTGCACGAGGTGCATAAGGAGTTATGTTCGTTAAAGGAAACAAACTCCCGTGGCTTAGATGATTTAGATAGCAACATTTTGAAAGCTTCAGCGCAAGTTATCTCTGAACATCTGACATATATATATAATCTCTGTATTCAAAAAAGTTGCTATCCTCAAATGTTTAAAGATGCCAAAGTTGTACCTGCTTTTAAATCTGGAGATCCTAATGACCCCTCCAACTATCGACCCATTTCGATTCTATCTATCTTATCTAAACCCTTAAAAAAGCATCTTAAACAACATCTTCTGTCATACTTTAGTGAACATAACTTATTGCATCCTAATCAAAGTGGCTTCAGAGAAAATCACTCACGTCATACTGCACTCAGCAATCTCATAGAGCAATGGCATTTAAATATTAACAATAATCTCTTAACTGGTGCAATTTTTGTAGACTTTGCCAAAGCATTTGACTGTATTGATCACAATCTCCTTGTCATAAAGTTGGCTGTGTATGGTTTAAGTGCAGACGCACTTAAACTGATTTCCTCTTTTCTTGATAAAAGAAGACAAGCTGTTTACCAAGGTTCAATTATGTCATTCCTTTTGCCTGTGAAGTATGGTATTCCTCAAGGTTCTGTGCTAGGGCCTGTCTTCTTCTCAATATATATCAACGATCTTCCTCTCCATGTTTCTTCCTCTTGTGAGCTCTTTGCTGATGATACTACCATTCATACAGCTGGTCATGATTTAAACTCTATAAGTTCAATTTTGCAAAATGACTTAAACAATCTAGCAGCCTGGACAGAGTATAATCGGCTCTGCATCCACAGAAATCAAAATGTATGGTGGTTGCAACAAGACAAAAGCGTCAAAACTTTCAAACTAACATAAACAACATAAAAATATACGATAAAGTACTAGAAGAGGTCAGTTCACATAAACTGCTTGGCCTCCACATTGATAATAACATGTCATGGTCAGATCATGTTTTTAGTATTTCAAAAAAAAATATCTAAGAAGCTGTTCCAACTAAACAGAATAAAAAATTTCCTTGATCAGCATACTCGCAAATTATTCTTCTATTCTTACATAAAACCAGATATTGACTATGCATCTACATGTTGGGATTTAGCAAGTAAAAACTGCTTACGACGACTTGAGAGAGTATTTAATCGTTCTCTCAAATTAATTCTCCTTAGAACTACTTCCTTAGATACAAATTGTTACAAAGAGTTGAACATTCTCCCATTTAGTCTTCACTGTCTCTTTAACAAAGGCGTATTCATGTATAAAATTATGAATAAACTAGCTCCACATTACCTTTGTCACAGGTTCCCTATTAAAACTGTTCATAATAAAAGTAGCGTTGTTACTCCTCGTCCAAGAACCGATCTTTTTATGTCATCTCTTGTTTTTTCTGGTAGCAAACTATGGAATGAAATCCCAGTCCTTATCACAAAAAAAGTAGCATATCATCTTTCAAAAAAGCGTACCACACACATCTGTTCAATTTCTTGTAATAGACATTCTGTGAGCATGCTTGTCAAACTTGTGTGTGTGTGTGTAGTGTGTGTGTGTGTGTGTGTGTGTGTGTGTGTGTGTGTGTGTGTGTGTGTGTGTGTGTGTGTGTGTGTGTGTGTGTGTGTGTGTGTGTTGTTGAGTGTGCACGTGCGCGTACGTTCGGGCTGGTTTGCTTCCTTTGATTTTTTTCTTTTGTCATTGAACTTGTATATATTTGTTATTTTGATTAGGTATTTATTTTCAGTGTTTAAATGGGCATGTGAGTGCATGCCTAAGGACACTCCGGGGTGTGTGTGTGTGTGTGTGTGTGGTGTGTGGTGTGTGTGTGTTGTGTGTGTGTATAAGTGTGTGTGTGGTGTGTGTGTGTGGGGTGTGTGTGTGTGTGTGTGTGGTGTGTGTGTGCGTGCGCGCGCGCTTATTTTGACTTTTGAATTATTGCTGCTACGTGTCAGTTGTTGTTGTTGTTGGTGGTGGTGGTGTTTTTTTGTTGTTGTTGTTGTTGTTTTTCTCATATTAATTAAGGAAGGATTAGATTTGTGATTTGAATGTCGAGTTGGATTGTTGATTTTTGGGGGGCATTCATATCAATGTGTGTGTGTGTGTGTGTGTGTGTGTGTGTGTGTGTGTGTGTGTGTGTGTGTGTGTGTGTGTGTGTGTGTATGTGTGGATGCAAAGTGTTTAAAATTGAGTGGTTATGTAAAATAACTACGTGATTTGATTTTGTTATGATGTCCTTGATTTGTTTACTTACTTACTGATTTAAATACGTTTGTTTGACTTGTTTTTTTCTTTTCTTCTTATTTGGTTGCTTTGTGGGGGGGGGGGGGGGGGGTTCTGAGGGCCTGGTGTAAAGAAGCCTATGGCTTATCCAATTACCCTCATTAAAATATTCGAGTTTCGAGTTTCGAGATGTAGAGAACCATCAGAAGTCATCTTGTTTGATGTAAAGAACCATCAGAAGTCATTTTGTTTGATGCAATTAACAACCATAAGAAGTCATCTTGTTTCTGTGATGCAGAGAACCATCAGAAGTCATCTTGTTTCTGTGATGTAGAGAACCATCAGAAGTCATCTTGTTTGATGTAGAGAACCATCAGAAGTCATCTGGTTTCTGTGATGTAGAGAACCATCAGAAGTCATCTTGTTTCTGTAATGTAGAGAACCATCAGAAGTCATTTTGTTTCTGTGATGTAGAGAACGATCAGAAGTCATCTGGTTTCTGTGATGTAGAGAACCATCAGAAGTCATCTTGTTTCTGTGATGTAGAGAACCATCAGAAGTCATCTTGTTTCTGTGATGTAGAGAACGATCAGAAGTCATCTTGTTTCTGTGATGTAGAGAGCCATCAGAAGTCATCTGGTTTCTGTGATGTAGAGAACGATCAGAAGTCATCTGGTTTCTGTGATGTAGAGAACCATCAGAAGTCATCTGGTTTATTTGATGTAGAGAACAATCAGAAGTCATCTTGTCTCGCAAGACCAGCGCTACACCGAAGACTTCAATGTCAGGAACCTCGTACACCACTACTAGTAGTAGCTCATTGAATAGTATTTCCTCTTTTTTTTTAATGTTCGGCTTTAGTTAAACTTCATGTTGAATGTTCATTGGTTGTGGTCTGGACTAAAACAATAGACATTGTCACTTTTTGTCTCTGCATCTTTCTGTATCTATTTGCCTCTGTTGTGTGTGTGTGTGTGTGTGTGTGTGTGTGTGTGTGTGTGTGTGTGTGTGTGTGAGAGAGAGAGAGAGAGAGAGAGAGAGAGAGAGAGAGAGAGAGAGAGAGAGAGAGAGAGAGAGAGAGAGAGAGAGAGAGAGAGAGAGCACGCGTTCATCTCATCTCTCTCTCTCTCTCTTCTCTCTCTCTCTCTCTCTCTCTCTCTCTCTCTCTCTCTCTCTCTCTCTCTCTCTCTCTCTCTCTCAGTCTGATAATAGCCACCATGACTATTCACGATGTGCAATAGGTTGTTTTGGTGTTGTAAAAATTGCCGCTCAGTGTGGCATGCCCTGTGTCAGTAATGCTTTCATTTCAAGGTTCAGTTTCTGCAACACACAAAGCGAAGAGCTGAACGTCAGAGACTAATTATCCTTGTTGTCTGTCAGAAGCTTGCAGCAAAGCCAGGCTGCTAGATTATAACTAGTGCTTACAGTTCCTTCAACTTTAAAGACTTTTTCAGCGTTAATTTTCACGATTTGTTTTTGTTCTCCGAGCACTCAGGTTTGGGTTTTTATCCTCCGTGAGAGTTGGAGATCCACCTACAGCGAGCGTTCTGCGTATGCGACCATGTTTTCCAACTATTAAGGCATCCACACACTGACTTCAGGGCAAATGTGTATGAAAATGTAATGTAGATGAATAAGAACGAGCCAATAAGTTTAATAGATGTAATATAGATAATAGAACGAGTCAATAACTTAAAAACTGATTCGACAAGTAAAATCACTGACCTTTTGTAATGATACTTTGGATTTAGAATGAAGTAAAACAAAGACTGATTTTCACTGTGGGAGAAGTCCATGACATCACTTAATTCTATAAGACGGTTAACTTTATCAACACTTCTTGCCGTTACCAACAATGGTGTGCTTGCCTGTGCAATCATGACATCTTTTTTATGTAGTGCAACTGATATCAAATGCAGCTATATACACGATTCAAGGGTGGCTCTATCAAAGAGTCTATTCAGCTGATATATTTTGAAGTCAGAAATAAGATACAGCATTTACAATATCAACTTTCGGGGAAAGCAAGCAAAGATTGATATGACGGGCAAATAGCCTAGTGACTATAGTAGCTAACGAACTCCTTACAAAGCCCAACTGGAGATACACAGTATATTCCGATCCTTAAAACCAATTACAGTGCTTAAACAGAAGACACCAATAGCTAGAAAACTGTTCTGAATTATCTTGATTGTGACTGGACCCCCAAAATATACTCTTTTTATCTGTGCTATCTCTGGGGCGTACACAGCAAAACTCAACTGAAACGCGGCAAATTGAGGTCTTCTGTTCTACAAGAAGAAGAGAGATCAATGCAATAGTCTGCAGAAGTGGAGAAAAATTACATCACACGTTAGCCTGGACGGATTGTCGGCTAGGATGCCATGCAACTTTCTAGGAAACACCAGTCTATAGTTTTAATGATGTCCTTGTGAAGATCGTTCTACTCAAATCCTCTAGACCTTAGAGGAACAGCCTCCTACTAGGATTTTTTTTCAGAAAAGGGAAGCAGCCAAAGGGATGCTTAATCTATTGCTACTTCCAATACTATATTTAAGGAAAATGACTTCATTTCCCCCTAGACTCTTTAAAACGTCACTAAGGCTCCGAAGTAAATCTTTCAGAAAGAGTGTTTAGGACAAGTTTAAATTGACAATATTCCCTCTTCATGTCCCGAAATTCATGCTGGTATGCTCGTGTCACGTAATCCCCGATCCATGTATAGCTAGCTTTTCTACAAGAGAGAACTACAAGGAATATTGCTTGAGTATTTGTGCATGAGCACAATAGACCTGGTTTATGGCGTTATCTGAAGGACCTGTTTGGGAATGGTGTCCCAACTAATGTCAACTCCAGGAAGAAAACCCTCATGGATATTCTATCAGAGATTCAAAACACTTACCTTTAAATAATCGTAAGACAACAATCTGACGCTCTAACCAGAAGGCTATAGGACCCTCACTGAAGAACAATCCAGTCTAATTCATCTGTGTCTAAGTATGAATGACGAAACATAGCATCAATGGGCCTGGTCACAGATGAAGCCTTACTCTATCTTGAAAGACTGCATTGCAATCAGGTTTGAGCTGGCTAGTGATGGAATGTCATGTCATACATTATCCTGTGAAATGCCTTTTTCAAAACCTGGTGTCTTTAGAAAATCAGCATGGTGCATTGTTGCTTCAGAATCGCTTTTTGTCTGAAATATTATGAATAAGAAAAAAGTTTGTCTTTCTCTGTCTCTGTCTCTGTCTGTGTCGTCTCTGTCTCTGACTCTGTCTCTGACTCTGTCTTTCTGTGTCTCTGTCTCTGTCCCTGTCTTTCTGTCTCTTTCTGTCTCTCTATCTCTGTCTCTCTCTCTCTCTCTGTCCCTCATTCTGTCTCTCTCTTTCTCTTTCTCTCCGTGTATGTATATGTATATGTACATATATATATATATATATATATATATATATATATATATATATATATATATATATATATATATATATATACCGAAAAATCCCTAGCATAAGCCCACCATCTAGCAAACGCCCACCCCCCACTTTGGGGCAAAAGTTGTGCACAGGGGTGACTACCTAGCAAACGCCCACCCTGCTTTTTTCAAAGAGGCTATATGATCACTTTCACTAGGATTTGTGCAGATTGTTCTAAAAGTCATCTTTTCCCCCTTCTTTACCTTTTCGTGTTTCCTTTTTTTCTTATTCTTTGTCCCCTCTCCTCACTCTCACCCATCCCCAACAAAGTGAATTAAAATTACGTCATGCTTTTTCCATTGGCGTCTTTTGTCTGTCAGTGACGTATCATACTTTGACGACGCTTCCTGATGGCCGGAAGCTGGTTCTTGAATCTCTCTGTGCCATTTTTGCAAATTGCCGAAGCGACAGTCTTACACTGTTTCTTTCAAATTGGAAGCCCTCCAGTATCTGGACAACGAAGCAGGTGGGAATGTTTCGGAGTGTGCCCGTGAATTTTCTGTGGATAGGAAGAGGATCAGGGAATGGAGTGAAAACAGAGATAGACTTGAACAGCAGTACGGAAAAGAAACAAAAACGGAAACTGTCAAAAGGACCAGCAGTTAGATCTGAACATGTTGACCAAGGTGTGCTGCATTGTCTGGAAGATGAAAGATCTGAATGCAGGGTATTGGGAAACAAGGACCTTCAAGGGAAAGCGATGGAACTCGTTGGCCTTCTTTACCTTAAAGTCCCTTTTTTTCTATTTTCCTTCACTTCTACTCACACGACCTAATTTACATGCTTTCGGGTTTGTATTCCCTCAATTACACGGTTGAGCACAAAAATTACTTTGTGCAAAGGGGTCTATCCCTAGCAAACGCCCACCCCCCAATTTTGCCCTAAATCAGTGCAGAAGGGGGGGGGGGGGGCGTATGCTAGGGATTTTACGGTATAATATATATAATATATATATATATATATATATATATATATATATATATATACAATTGATGTAAGAGTATCATTATTATCATTGTTATTATTACTATCATTATTATCATTGTTATTATTATTATCATTATTATACTTATTATTATTATCATTATTATTATTATTATTATTATTATTATTATTATTAACAAGAATCATTAGCATCATTGTTACCATATTAATTATTATCATCAAAAGTGTTGATGACGATGACGACGATGATGATTATGATGATGATGACGACATCGACAATGACTACAATAACGATAATGATGGTTGTCATTGTTGTTGCTGTTAGTATCATTATCATCAGTACTTTTATTATTGTTATCATTAGCATCAAATTATATCATCACTATTGGATGCATTCGTTACTGTTGTTATTGTCGTCAATCACTAACAAAGCCTTGTACATAAGTAGGATGGGTGCTGAATGCTGTCAGCGTGTTGCTGGTGGTGGTGGTCTTGTTGGCAGTGGTAGTGATGGTGGTGGTGGCGCCTGTGTTGGCAGTTGTGCTGCTGCTGCTATCACCTTTTTATCATCAATATAAATATCGGTTTTTATGTTTCGTAAAAATATAGAAATAGAACACTATACATAACTGTTAAAACATAGTTTAAAGAAGTGAAATAAGTAATCAAACAAACAAACACAAAGAAGAAAGGGTGAAATTTAGAATAAAAACATCGGATTTATTCTGAGGAACCGTTCCTTTTTTCTTATCTTTTAAGTCAGCAACTGCACACTGATAGTTCGGGTGATTGCTCCCCTGAAAGAAGAAGAGGAAATCGTCCCGCGTGTTTTGTTCCCCCTGGGAAATTACCCCTTTCTTCCCCAGGGGAAAGAGATCTGGGGAATTGGTCCCTAGATGGCTGTTTGGACATTTTACAACTTGGGGATGTTCAACTCTTGGCAGATAAATGCCATTTCCAGCAGTTTTTAAATTTCTTGTTTTCACCGTCTCTCTTTTTATATCCCAGCTTCTCTCTGCTTGTTTATTCATATGTCTGTGTACATCTCTGTGTATATATCTGTATTTCTGTCTGCCCCTGTTTTTCACTATCTGTCTGTCTCCCACCTCTCTCTCCTCTCTCTCTCTCTCTCTCTCTCTCTTTCTCTGTCCCTCTTTCTATGTATCTATTTTTATCTCTATTTCGTTCTCCCTCCGTCTCTCTTTCTCTCTCTGTTGCTTTTGAGTGTGTGTGTGTGTGTGTGTGTGTGTGTGTGTGTGTGTGTGTGTGTGTGTGTGTGTGTGTGAGTGTGTGTGTGTGTGTGTGTGTGTGTGTGTGTGTGTGTGTGTGTGTGTGTGTGTTGGTCTTCAATTTAACGTCTGTTCACATAAAAGTGACATTACACACACACACACACACACACACACACACACACACACACACACACACACACACACACACACAACTATGGGCATGGACCTATCTAAAAGTGCACATTTATATGTGGAAGCATGTACGAAAGCGTGTACAGTATGTATGTATGTGTGTGTGTGTGTGTGTGTGTGTGTGTGTGTGTGTGTGTGTGTGTGTGTGTGTGTGTGTGTGTGTGTGCGCGCGAGTGCGAGTGCGAGTGCGAGTGCGCGCTTGCTTGCTTATGTCAATATGACAGTATCATAAGCGTACACCGTATTCACATTGAAAGGTTATACAACCATCACAGATATTTTCTTAAAGGGGGGAGTGGGGAGATAGGGGGGACAATCCAGCTCAAATTGAGCTGTCTGTTCCTGAAGCATTTAGCGAGCCCGGGGGATAGTTTTGAAAACTATTCACACAATGTTAGGGAACTATTGTATCTCATTGTTTCTAAGATCTTTTAGTAATAAGCAGTCCAAATATTAGATATCAAAACCATCTGTTCAGTCCAAATATTGGAGATCAAATTGGAGTATTCATAAATCGTGTTTTAAAATGTGACGAGGTGACAGCCCCGATATGGCATGAGCGGTCGGTGGGGCTCTAAGCAACATCATTGGATTGGACTGGATTCATAAAATCAATGTTGTCGTCACTCTCAACGTAATTATCATCATTGTTGTTCCCATTCTGAATTCTGTTAAGACGTTATGTGAGCTTTCTGCATAAACAATAATGCGAATAAAGTCTTATTCAGTAAACAATCAAATAAATTAGATACTATCAATAAAGATACATCATCCTGAAATAAAAATAAAAAGAAAAAAGAATACAGAGAGAGACAGACAGACAGACAGACAGACAGAGACAGAATGAGAGAGAGAGAGAGAGATCAAATCAAATCAAATCAAATCAAATAAAATCAAATCAAAATTTTATTTCCAGATGGTACATTGAGTAAGCAATAAATTTGCTTTTCTTCATCAAGCCATCTATCTAGCTAAAAAAGAAAAAAAAACTACAGACAAATAAACAAACAAACAAACTAAATCGAAAGATACAAAAACCAAACAAAGAAACAAACAAAGAAAAATAAAGATTTTTTTTTACAAACCAAAGTGAACAACCCTCCCACCTAAAAAAAAAAAGAAGAGAAAAGAACACACAAAAACAAACCACTTTAAAAAAAAAAAAAAAAAAAAAAAAAAAGCAAATGAAACAGCAAGCCAACCAAGAAAACCCTACTGAAAAAATATTTAGCTACAACGTTATTATAACTCATGAAAGCAACGACAACAACAAAAGAAATTAAAGAAAATGTAATGATGACAATAACAATAAATAACAACAATAGTGAAAATAATAATGATAATGATCATACATTGTAAGATTCACTCTTCCAATTAGGTTACACACACGCGCGCGCGCGCACACACACACACACACACACACACACACAACACACACACACACACACACACACACACACACACACACACACACACAACACAGAGAGAGAGAGAGAGAGAGAGAGAGAGAGAGAGAGAGAGAGAGAGAGAGAGAGAGAGAGAGATCTACGTGTCCTGCTGTAATGCAGGAAGCCGAGTTAACAATGTGTTTTGAAGTAGGTGTCCTTTCTGCCAAGTCAACAGCTGCAGACCGATTGCTGGCTGATCTGTGTGGGGGATGAGAGAAGCAAAGCTTGCAGCCTGCCTTTGTCTGCTCCTGGGAAATTAGCTGGGGCCTCCACAGGGACAAGTGGTGTGCACACTGGCTGGCTAGTTCTGGCCACATTCAGCAAGTGGTGTGCACACGGGCTGGCTAGTTCTGGCCACGTTTAGCAAGTGGTGTGCACACTGGCTGGTTAGTTCTGGCCACATTTAGCAAGAGGTGTGCACACTGGCTGGCTAATTCTGGCCACATTTAGCAAGAGGTGTGCACACTGGCTGGCTAGTTCTGGCCACATTTAGCAAGTGATGTGGACACTGGCTCTCTAGTTCTGGCCACATTTAGCAAGTGGTGTGCACACTGGCTGGCTAGTTCTGGCCACATTTAGCAAGTGATGTGGACACTGGCTCTCTAGTACTGGCCACATTTAGCAAGTGGTGTGCACACTGGCTGGCTAGTACTGGCCACATTTAGCAAGAGGTGTGCACACTGGCTGGCTAGTTCTGGCCACATTTAGCAAGTGATGTGGACACTGGCTCTCTAGTACTGGCCACATTTAGCAAGTGGTGTGCACACTGGCTGGCTAGTTCTGGCCACATTTAGCAAGTGGTGTGTGACACTGGCTGGTTAGTTCTGGCCACATTTAGCAAGTGGTGTGCACACTGGCTGGCTAGTTCTGGCCACATTTAGCAAGTGGTGTGGACACTGGCTGGCTAGTTCTGGCCACATTTAGCAAGTGGTGTGCACACTGGCTCTCTAGTACTGGCCACATCTAGCAAGAGGTGTGCACACTGGCTGGCTAGTAAGTGGTGTGGACACTGGCTGTCTAGTACTGGCCACATTTAGCAAAAGGTGTGGACACTGGCTGGCTACAGAGAGCTGGCCACATCTGACAACGTGGCCATGTGCAGGAGTTGGCAGGCAAATAGGATTTCAAGCAGTTCTACATCTTTCTTTCTGAGGGGTCCTTTCTTTGTCCGTCTGATTGTCTCTCTGCCTCTGTCTCTGTATTTGTCTATGTCTCTCTGACTCTGACTCTCCCAATCTCTGTTTTGTTTGTATGTCTCTGTATCTGTGTCTGTCTTCCTGTCTCTCTTTCTGTCTCTGTCTCTGTCTGTCTGTTTCTGTCTCTCTGTCTCTGTATTCTGTCTGTCTTTATCTGTCTCTGACTCTCTCTGTCTCTCTGTCCACCATTAGTAATTACATATCCTCTGAGATTATTGACACTCCGTCCTAAATCTGTAAAAGATCAAAACATTTCAGAAAAATGCCATAGTATAATCAAATAAATCAAACACGAGACTGCACTAATGAGCTGAAACCTCAATCAATTGATTTTGATCTTAGATCATCTCTCTCTCTCTCCTCTCTCTCTCTCTCTCTCTCTCTCTCTCTCTCTCTCTCTCTCTCTCTCTCTCTCTCTCTCTCTCTCTCTCTCTTTTCATCTCACCCTGTAGCCCCAAGTTTTTATCCTCAGCACTTCTTCTTTCAGGCTTAGCCTGAGGGTTTGTTTATGCAACATGTATTATGTAGAAGTGCTTTGTAATTTGTTAATAAAGATTAAAGAAGTTCTTTAAACATGCTTATATTCAAAATTAAAAAACTGGGAAAATGCGTATGAAATGTGGGTTTTTTTTCTGATTCAAAGGGCTCCTGTAATGGTTTTTTTATATTATTTTTATTTTATTTTTATTATTTATTTAAAAAAAAAAAAATTTTATTTGGTACTTTGTGGTTTTCTTATATGTCAGTATTGTAGCGGTCAGGAAGTGAATGATATGGGCCAGGCTGGTACTCGGACAAGGGACTTTATCAATTTGATTTGAAAATCATAAGATCAGGCAATAGTATTCTCCCTTGGCAGAGTAGGTGGATATTTTCTGATATTAATACTAGACAGTCAATGCTATTTTTGGACTGGCTAGGGTCTGTGGCTTGATTTGTATTCACTCTGAGGTTGTGCTTGCATTTGCTTTCTTTGCTTTTTCAACATTGTATTGTATTGACATTTTTCATTCTCAAATTCTGAATTTTGCTCTTTGTTTGGTGCTTGTTGGTTGAGTGGGGCATACTTTGTATAAATATAGTCTCTATTTGTAACTTTGCATTGCCTATTCTTAAAAGTGTGCAAATTCAGAATAAGATTGTCATAGTGAATTATTTTTCCCCGTTTTGACTAATAGTATACAATATGGCAAAATTGCCCAACACCAATGGTTGGCTAACAACATATGGGTTCAAAGTAGGATGTTTAAATATTTGTCATCTACTAAATAAAGTTTCAGATTTGCCCTCCATTTTGTCAAATGTAAATAGTCCTTTCCATGTTTTTGGCTTTTCTGAATCTAGGTTATCACATATTGTGGCAGATGATATAGTATCAGTCCCTTGCTATAATTCTATCAGACGAGATGCCAAAACAAAATCAGAAACAGGATTAATAGTTTATATACACCAGTCTGTAAATTACAAGCAGATAACTTTATTCGATAATTATGGCATAGAATGTATATGGTTAGAAATACGCCTGAAAGGAGCCAAACCAATACTAGTCGGATTTTTGTATCGTAACCCAAACGAACGCATTAGTTGGTTTGATAATTTTGAACACATGATGGATGATGTTTGCAACTATTCAACAGAGATAATTTTACTTGGTGATTTTAATATTGATTTGCTTAAGCCTAATGATAAATGGAAAAAAAATCTTTGAGGTCTATAATCTGTCACAATTAATAAATACTCCCACAAGAAAAACTCTACGTTCGGAAACATTGATTGACCACATTTACACAACTAATCCATCTAACATTGTTGAACTGTCTGTACCTGTCTTTGGTCTTAGTGATCATTATCCTGTTTGTGTAACATGGTCTAAAAAAGGTGCTAAAATCCCCAGATGCCAACATAAATGCATTTCTTTTCGTAGTTATAGAACATTTAATGCAGAAGATTTTTTGTCCACCTTATGCAAAGCCAACTTCTCTGATGTTTATCAGTTTACTGACCCCGACAAAGCCCTTGCAGTTTGGTATAGTATCTTTTCATCAATCGTTAATAGCCATGCCCCTATTAGAACCAAACGCGTTAAAGCTAGAGATAAACCACCATGGTTAACGGACGAAATTACTAAAGCCATAGCCCTTCGGGATAAACTACTAAAGTCAACTGGAAAAGATGAAAAATTTAAGGAGCAGCGTAACAAAGTGACATTCATGAAGCGAATTGCTAAAAAGAAATATTTCAGTGAGTTAATTGCATCTAAGAGAGACCCAAAGTCTATCTGGAAGGCAATTAATCAGTTATCTGGTAAACCGTCCTCATCGTGTACTTTATCAGGTACGGGTTTATCTGCAGAATATATAAATAAACACTTCTGTACTATTGCTGAAAAAATTGTTAATGTTGACAACTCCGAATACAATGATCTACTTCTTTTACAGGAATTTTGTAACTCCAAGTCAATAAAATCTAAACTAAATTTCAAATATATTAGTGTGCACGAGGTGCATAAGGAGTTATGTTCGTTAAAGGAAACAAACTCCCGTGGCTTAGATGATTTAGATAGCAAAATTTTGAAAGCTTCAGCGCAAGTTATCTCTGAACATCTGACATATATTTATAATCTCTGTATTCAAAAAAGTTGCTATCCTCAAATGTTTAAAGATGCTAAAGTTGTACCTGTTTTTAAATCTGGAGATCCTAATGACCCCTCCAACTATCGACCCATTTCGATTCTATCTATCTTATCTAAACCCTTAGAAAAGCATCTTAAACAACATCTTCTGTCATACTTTGGTGAACATAACTTATTGCATCCTAATCAAAGTGGCTTCAGAGAATATCACTCATGTCATACTGCCCTCAGCAATCTCATAGAGCAATGGCATTTAAATATTAACAATAATCTCTTAACTGGTGCAATTTTTGTAGACTTTGCCAAAGCATTTGACTGTATTGATCACAATCTCCTTGTAAAAAAGTTGGCTGTGTATGGTTTAAGTGCAGACGCACTTAAACTGATTTCCTCTTTTCTTGATAAAAGAAGACAAGCTGTTTACCAAGGTTCAATTATGTCATTCCTTTTGCCTGTGAAGTATGGTATTCCTCAAGGTTCTGTGCTAGGGCCTGTCCTCTTCTCAATATATATCAACGATCTTCCTCTCCATGTTTCTTCCTCTTGTGAGCTCTTTGCTGATGATACTACCATTCATACAGCTGGTCATGATTTAAACTCTATAAGTTCAATTTTGCAAAATGACTTAAACAATCTAGCAGCATGGACAGAGTATAATCATATGGCTCTGCATCCACAGAAATCAAAATGTATGGTGGTTGCAACAAGACAAAAGCGTCAAAACTTTCAAACTAACATAAACAACTTAAAAATATACGATAAAGTACTAGAAGAGGTCAGTTCACATAAACTGCTTGGCCTCCACATTGATAATAACATGTCATGGTCAGATCATGTTTTTAGTATTTCAAAAAAAATATCTAAGAAGCTGTTCCAACTAAACAGAATAAAAAATTTCCTTGATCAGCATACTCGCAAATTATTCTTCTATTCTTACATAAAACCAGATATTGACTATGCATCTACATGTTGGGATTTAGCAAGTAAAAACTGCTTACGACGACTTGAGAGAGTATTTAAACGTTCTCTCAAATTAATTCTCCTTAGAACTACTTCCTTAGATACAAATTGTTACAAAGAGTTGAACATTCTCCCATTTAGTCTTCACTGTCTCTTTAACAAAGGCGTATTCATGTACAAAATTATGAATAAACTAGCTCCACATTACCTTTGTCACAGGTTCCCTATTAAAACTGTTCGTAATAAAAGTAGCGTTGTTACTCCTCGTCCAAGAACCGATCTTTTTATGTCATCTCTTGTTTTTTCTGGTAGCAAACTATGGAATGAAATCCCAGTCCTTATCAAAGGAAAAAGTAGCATATCATCTTTCAAAAAAGCGTACCACACACATCTGTTCAATTTCTTGTAATAGACATTCTGTGAGCATGCTTGTCAAACTTGTGTGTGTGTGTGTGTGTGTGTGTGTGGTGTGTGTGTGTGTGTGTGTGTGTGTGTGTGTGTGTGTGTGTGTGTGTGTGTGTGTGTTGAGTGTGCACGTGCGCGCACGTACGGGCTGGTTTGCTTCCTTTGATTTCTTCTTTTGTCATTGAACTTGTATATATTTGTTATTTTGATTAGGTATTTATTTTCAGTGTTTAAATGGGCATGTGAGTGCATGCCTATGGTCACTCCGGTGTGCGTGTGTGTGTGTGTGTGTGTGTGTGTGTGGTGTGTGTGTGTGTGTGTGTGTATAAGAATGCGTGTGTGTGCGTGTGTGTGTGTGTGTGTGTGTGTGTGTGTGTGTGTGTGTTGTGCGTGCGCGCGCGCGCGCGCGCTTATTTTGACTTTTGAATTATTGCTGCTACGTGTCAGTTGTTGTTGGTGGTGGTGGTAGTGGTGTGTTTTTTTTTGTGTGTGTGTTTTTTTTTTTCTCATATTAATTAAGGAAGGATTAGATTTGTGATTTGAATGTCGAGTTGGATTGTTGATTTTTTTTTATGGGCATTCATATCAATGTGTGTGTGTGTGTGTGTGTGTGTGTGTGTGTGTGTGTGTGTGTGTGTGTGTGTGTGTGGGGTGTGTGTGGGTGTGTGTGGGTGTGGATGCAAAGTGTTTAAAATTGATTATATACCTTGAGTGGTTATGTAAATAACTACGTGATTTGATTTTGTTATGATGTCCTTGATTTATTTGTTTACTTACTTACTGATTTAAATACGTTTGTTTGACTTGTTTATTTCTTTTCTTCTTATTTGGTTGCTTTGTGGGGGGGGGGGTGCTGAGGGCCTGGTGTAAAGAAGCCTATGGCTTATCCAATTACCCTCATTAAAAATATTCGAGTTTCGAGTTTCAGAGTTTCGTAGTTTTCGAGTTTCTCTCTCTCTTCTCTCTCTCTCTTCTCCTCCTCTCTCTTCTCTCTCTCTCTCTCTCTCTCTCTCTCTCTCTCTCTCTCTTCTCTCTCTCTCTCTCTATCTATCATCTATCTTCTCTCTCATTGTCTGTCTCTCTCTCTCTCTTCTGTCTGTCTGTCTGTCTGTCTGTCTCTCTCTCTCTCTCTCTCTC
>CM060316.1:923606-958606 GCA_030674155.1 Stramonita haemastoma | reverse complement strand
TAAGAGTATAGTATCAGCCACATTATTTGGTTGTAGTAGACCATACTGTTATGCTTTACTTTTATTCTATGCATAATTTTGTTTCTTTGCTTCATTGTGTTTTGATTTGGTTGTTAGGATTTTTGCTTACACTCTGCTCGTTTTCATTCATACTACTCTTAATGCCATCTGTTTCATCCTACAATACTACTTCGTGTCAAAGACGAAGTTTTTGACAATTTCTTGCAGTACCCCACGTTTTTTGAGAAGTTAAGGTAAAAGTCACATTGGTTAGTCTTGCCTCATTGCTACCCAAAGTACTCACTGCTGTGTATATAGTTATGGAGAAAAAAATTCGTATGGTCAAGCTAATGTTACAGACACTGTGAACAAACAAAGTCATCAAAATCCTTTCAGCCATTGTGAAGTCTTGTCTTAACGTAATATCTACAGCAGAGATGAATCTGGCTTCTATCAGTTTATATTTGCAACCAGTCATGAAATCCTACTAGATTTGGGACTAGTAGTGACCAAGGTAATTGCTTGCACCTGGGGCTCTAGGGGCTACTGGAGTGTTTCAGAGAAATCCACTCAGTGTGAGGCAGGCAGCTGTCCATTCCGAGGTCTCTGCAGCAGATACATTGTGATGATTGCTTGGTGGTGTCTGCCATGTCCGCTCTGGGGGTGTTGCACTGATTTTATCAGACACCATGGTATTGCTGCTCACTTTCCCAGAGGAATTAATTTGTTTCTGTAGCTAGTGAATGTTGTCTTTTTCCTAAGTCTTTACCCATGATAGATAGATAGATAGATAGATAGATAGATAGATAGATAGATGATAGATAGATAGATAGATAGATAGACTGTCAGACAAAGAGACAGATAGACGAAATAGACATATTTACATATGTACAATAAAATCAACCTTAACAATAGCAAATACAGGTTCTTCACCAGTTTATCAATTTGCCCATGTTAGTCAAAGTTTACAACGTTAACAAAGCGGAACAAACAAAATATTTCATTTTGCAAAATATTTTTTAAACACAGGTGATGTCTCCATATTTAATAGAGCAGCACAGGTAATTTGACAGATCTTTATTCTAAAGTAATGTACCATATGCTCTTTCCTTTTGCTCAATGGGATCATTTGTCAACTTCAAAGCTCAAAATAACTTTTGTTTAGCTTCCTCAACTAGCCGATTGCTCAATACGAAACCCTCAAAATAGGTACATGGAGGAACAAAACTTTCCCTCTCAAGAATCAGGTTAAGTGAAGCAGAGATCTAAATGTTAATATTTATGTGAGTTCTGGCAGGTGATGAATGAGGAGTAGAAACAATGTAGTACACATTGCCAAAAAGATTTTTTTAGCTCAAACATACTTCCACAGATGTACCTAAGATGAATGGGCACAGCAATCCCTTCAGACCTCATCCCAAATAAAGGGGTCAAGGCTTCTGTGTGTACACTTTTACCACGGAAATTAGACCAAGAAGCTTTCAAGAATACCCCCATCTATTCCGCCATGGCTGATTGAAACCTCCCCATTTGTGAGTTCCATCTCTTTGCACAGGTTATGAGGTTTCCATAGTGATAGCTGGCTTCCATTACACTTGTGCTCTCAGCTCAAAGCGCGGAGAGTGGAGGCCTTTCTTCCTGATTCAGCATCTCTCCACATTGTGCAGCACACACGAAGAGGGTGGAGACGTGCCGGAAATAGAGGTGGCTGAACGGTAGAGGGCTGTGGAGAATGGGATGATGATGGCTTTCTTTTCTTCTCTTAAAACATCAAGGACATCACAAGGGTGTTCAGTGTATGGTGGGACACAGTAATGGCGTAAATCTGAAGTATGAAATATGAGTATTTTCCTTCATATTTTGAGTACAGATTGAAGGATTAGGAATTCAGTTTCATAATTTGATTACTCTCTCTCTCTCTCTCTTCTCTCTCTCTCTCTCTCTCTCTCTCTCTCTCTCTCTCTCTCTCTCTCTCTCTCTCTCTCTAACAGGGTGGCTTCCCTTGCTTGGCTACCAGCAAGACGTGGTTTCAGAAGTGAGAAAAGAAATTTCCTATTTTCTACCAGAAAAACCTCCAGTATGCCGGTGACGGGACTACCATCTTCTCTAAAAACGGTTTTGAACACCTTCCTGCAGGAAATGTCTCTTACATCGTATAAAATCGATGGCAGAGAGAACCAAACTGTGATAGCGTTGCGCCTGTCGCCGGCCCACTGGCATCCTGCTACACACAGCCACAGTGACAGCGTTGTGTACTGTAAGAAAGGGGCAGCGCAAATTGCTAGGGACAAAAGGAGAGTGGAGACACATAAGGTCAGTTTAATGGAGAAACAACGTGAACATTCTGCCTCTCCTTCGAATTTGTTTCTCCCCACGCCCCCAAGTGTATTTTATAACACTGAAAATGAAATTGCCATGGACACATTCAAAGGTGACACGCCCACTGGCCCTCCTCGCTGCACTGCTAAATCCGCACGTGCAACACGGCCAGCGTCTCTTCGTCATGCATGCCTGATGTTAACCCAGTGTCAGTGACAGTGCAACCCCACGAGTTGGCGCTTGAGGACTGGAGTTGCGACTCTGACACTGACCAGGATATTGACGATGAAGATGTCATGACTGTGAGCAGTGAGGCGCCAACAATACCGCCTGTGACACTGACAGAGCACAGCTCTACAGAAGATGTGACAGAGAACAGCCATAGAGCGGAATCATTCGAAACGAATGCCATCGATGAATCAGGAAACAGCACCCCTGTGTCACACAGGATGTTGATGGAACTTTTTCAACAATTTGCAGACTCAATGGACAGGGGCTTCCAGTCATTAAAGGAAGCAAATGAAGACGGAAATCGTCCGGACACGTCCAGTGACCAGCCAGCAGTACAACCACACCGCTAATGCCGCTCTGTGACAGTTCCACGGTCCCTGCTACGACATCGGTTATTACCAGTGACATCCACATAAACTATTATAAACAATACCGCGTTTCGGTTACCAATTGCGAAGAATCGTTGATGTTGTACAGTGTTGAAATTTTGGTGTATCTTTCGATTTCGGTCCCCTCCCCCATCTACCCTTTGTGAATGGGTTGAAAAACCTAACGCAATAAATCTTTGTCATTGTCTCTCTCTAACAGAAAGAGTGCACCATAGTCCTCATTTTCACCATTAACATCATTATCATAGATGTTGATGCTGTTGATGGTGATGATAATCATTTCTAGTGTTCCTGGTGTGTTTGTTCATATTTATCTTATTCTTACTGTTATTATCATTACCACATCAATTCATGATGCATCTATAATACTGTCATTTTTATAGAAATATGGAAAAAGACATTTAGTTTTTTTTGGTTTCAATTTGTAAAAATAGATGAAAGAAAATCATTGATAAATTATCAATCAGCAAAATTGGCAAAAAAGAGTGGTTCTTTGCTTTTGATCCCATGAGAAATTTCTGTTGTTTTTTTCCCAATGAAAGAGTGTTGTTGCGATTGATCACTACATACTATTTGGACATTGATTACAATAGGGATAATCCCTAGATATTGTTAGGACACTGACTACAATAGGGATGATCCCTTGATAGTAGCTGGACATTGAACAACAATAGGGATGATCCCTAGATATTGTTTAGACATTGACTACAGTAGGAATGATCCGTAGATATATTGTGGACATTGACTACAGTAGGGATGCTCAATTCTCGGCTGGAAAGCACGGTTTTGAGCAGCAGTTTTAAATCTCTCCATCTCACTGTCTCTGTGTTTCTTTGAATCTTTACCCCTGACTCTGCCCGAGTTTTTGTCTGCCTCTCTGTCTCTGTCATTGTTTCTGTTAGTGTCTCTGTTGTCTCTTTGACCCTCTGTCACTGTCTGTCTCTCTGTGTCTGCCATTGTCTGTCTCTCTGTTTTTGCCTCTGTCCTTTTGTCTCTCTCTGTCTCTCTGTGTCTCTCTGTGTCTCTCTGTGTCTCTCTGTCTGTCTGTCTGTCTGTCTGTCTGTCTGTCTGTCTGTCTGTCTGTCTCTCTCTCTCTCTCTCTCTCTCTCTCTCTCTCTCCTCTCTCTCTCCTCTCTCTCTCTCTCTCTCTCTGAGTAAATGTGTGGGCACATTCACTTGTGGAGGAATTTACTTGTGTTTGCCTATGTGAGTAGAAGTGTATGTGTGGCATGAACAGGGACAGCCCATGACAGTGCTTCCCTTTTTGGTAGTACCTCATGATTATCAGGGAACAAAATGCTGTTATGTATGTAAACTATGTGTCATGACTCATGTGGGGAGCAAAAATGTCAGCTTTTATTAAAATTGAATAAATGATTGTAAGCAAATTGGTGCAGCTTCCGACAATGATGGTCAGAAATCTTTCTAAAAACCAAGCCAATAAATTAATATGGCCATTGGATTGTGGAGGTAAGCTGTAAATGAACATACCTCCAAACAAGACAAACAAACAGGCACGTAATTATGCAGTTGTATGCCACAGTTTATGAGCCCTGACAGAGGCAATATGAATGTTTTATAAAATGAGTGTTGTCTGCATTTTCAAAATAGGCTTGTGCCGGCAAAACATATCATGTGTTTTGTCTTGCAACCAAGAAAAAAGTAATCCGGTGTGCTTATTCTCATGTGAGAACTCTTCACAGTTTATTCCCAAGAAATTGTGTAGAATGGTTCTTATTTGATTACATAAACATTACTTATAGTTTACAGCTTCACCAGAAGTTAGAGTTTTAAAACCTTTTAATCTTGTGGCTAGAAGTATCCATCCCACTAGTCTGTTGGTTTGTTTGTAAAATTGATAATTTTCTTGCTTGTCGTTTGGCATTTTCGTGTTTTCTATCAGACTAGCTCTTCACAAACAGTCAAGTGACCTTATCAGTTCCTGCAAGTAGCCACCGAGCCCCACTAGAAGTTGTGGAGTAATTGTCTTGGTAATTGGCAGGACCAAACACTCTGGGGTGATCAGAGGATTCCAGTCAGATCCCCTGAGTGTGGCTCAGTTTTGTCCCCCAATGTCTCTCCAGTATGTTCTGCTTGTCAATTGCTTGGCTTTTGTCTGCGATCTCTGCTCTGGGTGTGTGGCACTCATTTCTTGAGACAAGGTGATATTGGCACCTAGTGTGTCTGAGGACTAGATTTGCCTGTGGTACCCATAGGAATCCTACACTTTCTGCAGACACAAAAGTGTGCACGTGTGCTTTGCAAACACTACATAAGTAATGCGCCAATGTTCACATCAAGACACACATACATAGCTAGCTAGGTAGATAGATAACACACACACACACACACACACACACACACACACACACACACACACACACACACACACACACACACACACACACACACACACACACACACACACACACACACACACACACACAAACAAACAAACACTCAAGCATGCACCCACATGCACAAATATTCATGCATGTAGATGCTTTCAAGCACACACATACATGATATTCCCATTTACACTTGAAAGTGAAAAAAAAATCATCCAGCTTTTACATCTGGTTTGTAGTAAGCTACATAGATAGTGTGCTGCACTGTTAACCCCCGATGGTACAGCTCTTCTTTATTTTCATGAGAATTTTTAGCATGTTTTAAGGCTTAGGAGAATCCTTTTCTTTTCCCTTCTGAACCAGCTAATTGCTAGAGACAACATTTCAAACCATAGACCTAGAGGATTCGACATGTTTTCCCTTGGAAGGCTGAAGGTCACTTCAAATGAGTGATCTTGAATGTGGGCTTTAATGAATGAATTATTAAACATGATAAAGTGTACAGACTACATAATAATTATGCAGCAGGAGCAACCAGCAAGATATTCTTAGTTGTTAACACACATCTACAGCAACACAGAAAATAGATAGATGGGGCAATACTCTCAGGCTTTATTACAAATAAAAGGGGTCAACTCTACTGTGTGCACACTTTCATCACGGAAATTAGACCAAGAAGCCTTCAAGAATACCCCCATCTATTCCGCCATGGCTGATTAAAACCTCCCCATTTGTGAGTTCCATCTCTTTGCACAGGTTATGAGGTTTCCATAGTGATAGCTGGCTTCCATTACACTTGTGCTCTCAGCTCAAAGCGCGGAGAGTGGAGGCCTTTCTTCCTGATTCAGCATCTCTCCACATTGTGCAGCACACACGAAGAGGGTGGAGACGTGCCGGAAATAGAGGTGGCTGAACGGTAGAGGGCTGTGGAGAATGGGATGATGATGGCTTTCTTTTCTTCTCATAAGACAAGCCATCAAGGAAGTCACAAGGGTTTTCAGTGTATCTGTATAGATAGGGAATTTCTTGTAGCATAGATCCTAATCATATAACTTTTTTATTCTAGATTTGAGCACATTTTAAATGGCAGTGGTATTGCTTATGACTAAAGCAGAAACAAAGTAGAATTCAGTGATTAAGTAATAAAAAACAATGTCAAACCTGTGTCCAAAAATATTTATTTGATATTCTTATGTTTATTTCTCTTTATTTTAATTTATTATATTAATAGTTTTGTTCTTAGGTTTCTCTGTCTCTGTGTGTGTGTGTGTGTGTGTGTGTGTGTGTGTGTGTGTGTGTGTGTGTGTGTGTGTGTGTGTGTGTGTGGTGTGTGCTGTTGAGTGTTAAGAATTGCTTGGAGAACTCTAGTTGTTACTGTTAACAATGATTGTGTGATTGATTTTGTTTGTATTTCATTGATTTATTTTGTTAACTTAATGAATCTGATACGTATGTTTGGCTTGTTTGTTTTTTCTCTGTTGTTGTTGTTGTTGTTGTTTTTTTTGGGGGGGTTCTGAGGGCCTGGTGTAAAGAAGCCTCTGGCTTATCCATTTACCCTCATTAAAATTTTCGAGTTTCGAGTTTCTCTCTATCTCTGTCTCTGTCTCTGTCTCTGTCTCTTCTCTCTCTCTCTCTCTCTCTCTCTCTCTCTCTCTCTCTCTCTCTCTCTCTCTCTCTCTCTCTCCCCTCCCTCTCTTCTTCTCTCTTTCATAAAGAAGAATAAATAGAAATAAGAAAGAATAAATAAAACATTGTCAATCGAATCATTCAATCAATCTCTCATTCACTCTCAGATAACAAGTGTGGGGACTTAGTTAATATTTCCTCATTTCCAAAGACTGCAAGCAAAACAAATGAGTGTATTCACAAAAACCTTTTTTTCACATATTAATACAAAGTTGTTTTTAATATCTTCTGAATATATATCCCATACCATGAATAGGTCAAGATGACTGTAAGCACCATTATCGTTATCACCAGCCATTGAGCATGGCCTGGAGTCCCTCAACTCGTTGGCCCTGCATCTTTCTGATGCCAACAAGCAGGCTGATTCTGAAGCCAGAGCAAGCAGACTGATCATTACGGAGTGCACACAGGTTTGCGGGGCATTTGGAACGTCCCTATTCATTTCTTGTAATGGTGAAGGCGTAATTGGGATGATTTGGCTGCCAGAAAACATCTTGAGTATTGATCTGGCAATTACCCTCAAGCTGCTTTTAAAAGCTTCTAATGGGGAAAAGCCTGTAGTTTTTACAGCTTTGTGATCCATGTCAGGGAGCTGAACTCTTCAAAGATGATGTAAAAATGTCTCCAGAACTGATAGGTTTGGTGATGGTATTGATTTTAAGCATTGTTTGTGAAATGTACAGGTAATTATGAAACTGACACATCAAATGCTGAAATAGTTTGAATTCCTAGCTTGAATTTTTAGTGGAGTTTGTTTGCTTCAAAAGGTTTTCATGTTCGTTTAAACAAAAAGAAAAAAAAACAGACAAACAGACAGAGACGATGGCATCGATATTACATGGTAAACAGTGCACATTGTGCCACAGTATGATTAGAATGCAATTACTTTGAAGACTTGCACAAGTATTTGAACAGAAACATGCGAGTATAAGCATGATTTCAGATTGCCAACTTATCTATCGTAAATATACAAGCGACATTGCTACTGAAACCTTGAGAAAAAAAAGTGCAGTTGAAGTCCAGAAGGCACACAAATTCCTTGTCTATAATCAGAATTTACTCGCATACTGGCGATGCCTTGCAACAAAGCTAAACAATGATAGTTGTTGTCATTGCTGCTCATAGCAAACAAAGACTTTTTAGTATTTTTTAAGTTAAAGGACGCTTTACCTTTGTGTACGTTGCATTTTCATTGCCACCAAACCAGCCAGCAGCTCAAAAACAGATGTTTTAAGTACAGAATACGAAAAACAAGTAATCGCAAATTCCTTTCGTACCCTCTGAACATCCAGGAAAGCAGCTTAAAAGTAGCTCGATGTTGAATGTTTTCAGTTATTCTAATTGTTCATTTGCTTATGAAAAGTGCTTGTAAACTAGAAAGTGATGAAACCTATATATATATATATATATATATAAAATATATATAGAGAGAGAGAGAGAGAGAGAGAGAGAGAGAGAGAGAGAGAGAGAGAGAGAGAGACATATATATGTATATATATGTATATATATATGTATATATATATGTATATATATGTATATATATATATATATATAATATATATATATATATATATCTCAAGAGGTAAAGATATCAGGACCCAGAATATCTCATATCTTACGCCACATCCATCTAAAAATCAACTTGGCACATGTTTCAGCGACTGCACGATCTACTGAAAAAAGCGAAATAATAAGTGGAAAGAATACACTACAGATCCCCACAACTCGTTTTGCGCAATCAGAAATTCCTGTCTCAACATTTACATTTAATTAAAGCACAAACGGGTGTAGAAGGCAACCCGCGTCCTTCAGATATAATAATAATAATAATAATAAATAATAATAATAATAATAATAATAATAATAATAATAATAATAATACATGGAATTTGTATAGCGCTATATCTTGCAAAAACAAATCAAAGCGCTTGCATTCAACCTACACGACGCACAATCAGCAACTATTTACAGTTTTGACAAATTCGAATGTACACACACACACACGCACGCACGCACGCACGCACGCACGCACGCACGCGCAGCACGCACGCAGCACGCGGAAAATCAAAAGATTTTCCGGTATACGATCTCACCTCAGAAAGGAGTCGAAGAGATTTTCACATAATTTCATATAGCTAGCTTGGCTGGCTGAAATAATTCATCACCCTCTCTGCCACCCCTGTACAAGATAGATATGTGAAAGGTTTCTATGGCAATCGTTGGGTCCCATCACTATCCTGCTTTGAGATCAAATCACCAAGAGTGCTGGCTTTTCTCTGGAAGAGGATTCTGCGAACATTCCCTAACCCCCAGGGAAAACGTGGAGTCGTGCCGGAAATAGAGGTGCTTGAAAAGTGAAAAGTTAGGACGAATAAGGCGACTGGTTCGTTTCTGTGTCTTTTCTGTCAAGATTGAGACCAGTTGATGAACTAACACAGACCAAACTTATCAATCGTATTGTCACAGCATGTATGCAAGTGCACGCAACAAAGACCAAACTTATCACTTGTGTTGTCACAGTATGTATGCAAGTGCAAGAAACGCAGACCAAACGTATTAACCGTGTTATAACAGTATGGATTTAAGTGCACGCAAGCGTTTGCCATGCGTGTGTTTCTCCATTCATATCAGTGATATAGATGCACGATGTCACACATCATAATTGTATCTTAATTGTTTTACAGTGTTGGGAGGATGGGTGTGCTCATACTTATTCAGAAAATATCCACTATCCACCCAACAGCTTTACAAGCATATCGAGCTTGCAGTTGGTCAAGCATTTGCTAAGTGCATTTTCTGAGAGAGGAACTAAAACCTGCAAATTAGAATGATGCTGAATCCATTTTCGGTACAGAACGTGCTACCCAAACTCCACTTCACCGAAGTTCCGAACTATAAGCAGTCAAGAGGGAAAGCTGTACTTTAGAAATCAGACTTGTTGGACACTGTCAAGCAGTGGAGAGCAGACTGAAACGTGCTGTCGGTAAAAGCGAGATGAATGGTGAGCTTGTACGGAGAAAGGAAAGATCATGTTTCAGTCACGAACTGCCCAGTAGGAACCACTTCAATCAACTGGTGTAAGCTGGCTTCTGTCTGTCGTAGGGCATGTCCTGGACAAGTACAAGGCAGTGGATCCGTTACAGCTAAGGTCGCTGCTGCTGCTGCTGCTGCTGCTGCTGTTATCATTCATGTGCTCCTTTGCATGTTTCTTTGCTTTGGGGTGTTTCTTGTGTAGTCAACAGTCGAAGATGGATCCCCTAGCCTGACGCCTCTTTGTCTTTCCGGTCTTTTTCATTTTCACCACTTTAAGACACAGCAGATTTTTCTGCGTGAAAGTCGGGCTGCTCTTCCTGGGAAGAGTGCGTCGTCACGAGAGCAGCACCACCCACTATTATTTAGGGTCTTTTTTTTCTACAGACATTTGTAAGGGACATCTCCCTTGTTGCGGGGGGTCTTTTTATGCTCTAGATAATATTGTGTAACACATGGCACCGCTGTTTATCCTCTTGTCCAAAAGACTAGGGCCCAAACGACAACTCATGGCCTATTGGATGGGGCAAAGGTTTGGGCCAAAATGGGAATCGACCCACCGCACACTTCCAACCCGGACTTTTTGCTTTCCATGTAAGTGTGTTACCTGTAGACCACCAGTCTTACCTCCGGTCAGAGGTTAAACAG
Organism: Stramonita haemastoma; assembly: GCA_030674155.1. Taxonomy (NCBI): domain Eukaryota; kingdom Metazoa; phylum Mollusca; class Gastropoda; order Neogastropoda; family Muricidae; genus Stramonita; species Stramonita haemastoma. The sequence continues at coordinate 947,955 of CM060316.1, read as the reverse complement.
GAGAAAGTAGTCCAACACATGTGTTGGCATACAGCCAACACAAAGAAAGGAATACACAAGCAACTCTTAAGTCCACTACCCCGGGGAATCAAAATAGGAAGAAACACATTCAAAATAATATTTTCAAAATAGACACTAAGCCACACCTGTTCAGTGTTATAAGTTTATTAATATATCAATACAAAACGGACAATGATAGACTGCGGGAAATGACAAAATGACAGATTAGACAAGTTCAGCATTGCAAAAGGTGGTCATAGTGAGGGCTTGGGCTTTTTCCCTAGACCAAAACAGCCACATACCAAAACTGCATGAGTGACTGAAATATAGACTTGAATCAAATTCTGTGCAAAAGTTCAACAAACAATTTGCCCAAATGCCTTTAAGAGGACCCAGTTTGGCTTAATTCCATGTACCTGACCCCTCTACCAGTTTCAGATGCAGAAAGTGTCCGTGGCAATAGCTATTGTCCTATTCACATTCGTGCTCTAAGGTCAACGCCCCACGAGTGCTAGTTTTTCAATGGAAGAAGATTGTGTTGGCATTCTTTCATAGCCAGGGCAAGGGTGAAGGCCTGCCGTAACAGACAGCGTGGTACTTGAAATGAGAAGAGGTATAAGGGGAAAAAAGATAGGGTAATTTTTGTTTCTTGGTCTGTCAAAACCGGAACAGTCTGATCAATTAACGTAAATTATATTAATGAGATTGTCACAGAATTTGTACAATAATTATATCTTCACCTTCAGCTGTCCCGTAGTCCCGTGGACCGTGGGGGCACAACTGAAGATTTTGAAACCAGCTTCTTCTAATCCCCACGGTCCTCCGGCCTCCGTAGTAGGCTAGGTCGTTGCATCAAAGGCCTGTCCACTATCCGATGCTGACTTCCCATCATTTCCTCTGTCTGCCTCTTTGTCTCCCTCCCCTTACTGTTCCCTGTAAGGCTGTCTTGGCCAGTCCAGATGATCGTGTGACGTGCCTGTACCACTTAAGCTTGCGTTTATTGCTGTAGTTAGGAGCTCTTCATATGGACCAATGGCATTCTTTATCCTCGTTTTCACTTCTTCATTAGTTATGTGATCTCTGTATGAAATGCCAAGGAGTTTGGAATGATTCTATAGAATAGTTTGATTAATTTGCATACTTACTTACTTTATCCGTCCTCTTGTACCACCTAGGGCTTCGAGGGGAGAAAGAGTTTTCTGTCTGTGGTAAGTTTGAAGGCCTGGGTGGGTGGAATGTTGTGGATCTGAAATGTTTCCTTAGTTTTTTCAATTTACATAGAGTCTGTTAATGAGATTGTCACAGAATGAGTAGACAAAAAAATGGAATAGTTTTGATCAATTAATGTACACGCTATCAATGAGGCTACTACAGACTATTTCTATATATATATTATACATAATATATATATATATATATATATATATATATATATATATATATATATATATATATATATATATATATATATATATATATATCTGTGTGTGTATGTGTGTAACTTCAGTGATTGTAGGGTTGAAGTGTTGAAGTACTTCAAAAGCTATCCATCATGCACTTACAGTTTGACAAGCGCATTGTGTTATGCAGATAGTCAAGTATCTCCTTAAACAAGATTTTCGTAAGACAAACTTAACCATTTAAACTTAGAACTACCTTAAACCCATCTCTGATATAGGGTGTGGCGGCAGAATTTGAATCTAGTCAAGCTCCAAGCTCAAATCTCTCAGATATAAGTTTTCCTTCATCACACCAGAAATTATGGGTATTGTGGAACACTTAGTAAAAGGGTTGGAGACGTGCCAAAAGTCAGAAAGTGAGTTGAAAAGTAAGGTTGAGTAGAGAAAGGGAAGACCGTGTTTTAGTCACGAAGCGTCGGGTAAGCCAGAAAGGCTTCAACCCATGATGAAAGCCGTATTGTTTGGTCTCTGTCATTCCCAAAACTTCAACCCATGATGAAAGCCGTATTGTTTGGTCTCTGTCATTCCCAAAACTTCAACCCATGATGAAAGCCGTATTGTTTGGTCTCTGTCATCCCAAAACTTCAACCCATGATGAAAGCCGTATTGTTTGGTCTCTGTCATTCCCAAAACTTCAACCCATGATGAAAGCCGTATTGTTTGGTCTCTGTCATTCCCAAACTTCAACCCATGATGAAAGCCGTATTGTTTGGTCTCTGTCATTCCAAAACTTCAATCCATGATGAAAACTGGGTTGTTTGGTGTCTATCATTCCCAAAACTTCAACCCATGATGAAAGCCGTATTGTTTGGTCTCTGTCATTCCCAAACTTCAATCCATGATGAAAACTGGGTTGTTTGGTGTCTATCATTCCCAAAACTTCAATCCATGATGAAAGCTGGATTGTTTGGTGTCTGTTATTCCCAAAGTTTTGGGCTGGTCTCCTCAGGACTGGCCCCACATGTTCCTGTGGAGCTGTGCGTTGTCTTAGTCACCCTATATAGCAGGGAGTGCTGGTTACTTCACTACTAGTCATAGAAGTAGATACATGAAGATCTGTGCGTTGTCTTAGTCACCCTATATAGCAGGGAGTGCTGGTTACTTCACTACTAGTCATAGAAGTAGACACATGAAGATGCTGTGCGTTGTCTTAGTCACCCTATATAGCAGGGAGTGCTGGTTACTTCACTACTAGTCATAGAAGATGACATTTTTTGTCTTAGTCTCAGTATAGAGGGGTATGCTAGAACCATCTGAGGGAGTGAAGTGGAGTAGAGTGGAGTGGAGTAGGGTAGAATGGAATGGAGTGGGGTGGAGTGGAGTGGGTGTGGTATGGAGTGGAATACAGTGTAGTGTAGAGTAGTGTAGTGTAGTTTAGTTTAATGTAGTGTCTGTCGTGTTGAGTCAAGTCGTGATGAGTGGTGTGTCGTGTCGTGCCGTGCCGTGTCGTGTCGTGTCGTGTCGTGTCGTGTCGTGTCCGTGTCGTGTCGTGTCGTGTCGTGTCGTGTCGTGTCGTGTCGTGTCGTGTCGTGTCGTGTCGTGCCCGTGTAGTGTAGTCAGTGTGTGCTTAGTGTGGTGTAGTGTAGTCAGTGTGTGCTATCTTCAGCCCTGGTAGATTTCAGTCCATGACATTCAGGCTGCTCTCCCTGAGCAGAGTGAATCCCCACAACAGCAGCAGCATGGCCCTCCCACATGTCATTTTACTATCACTATCTATTTTCATATCAAGTTCTGCGAGATCAAAGGATTCTTTGTTTTCTTAACCTGTATGTGTTACAATATTTAAACCACAATTTAATGTGATTAGCAACCAAAGCGAGTAGTTTCTCAAGCAAGGAAACACGGTATCAAATGTTCTATAAATTATAGACGGTAAAGCATAACCGTGCTTGACCATGGAAATGAACTGTTATCATTTAAAGGAGACGTCTATCAAACTGAAATTACGCGCGCTCACACACACACACACACACACACACACACACACACACACACACACACCACACACACACACACACTGGAGAGAGAGAGAGAGAGAGAGAGAGAGAGAGAGAGAGAGAGAGAGAGAGAGAGAGAGAGAGAGAGAGAGAGAGAGAGAGAGAACACTGAACACTGAAATTGTTTAATGTACATCGGCCTTAGGCCACAATGCAAAAGAGTGGTGGGCATAGAGTGTGTGCATAATTATGACATAGGTGTTTTAAACATATTACTATCAACATATATGTATATGAAATAGTGTATGAGTAATTATAAAGCAAGAACGTTATATAAGCCATTTCTTAACCGTTAATCACGGAACAATTCACACGTATCGTAAACGACACTGTTTTAGATGTATTATTCATCAATACAAATATCAATTTCTAGAAAGTTATCCTATTCAGAGAGAGAGAATGAATGATCTTTATTTTTCAAGGGTTACAGAGTAAGTATCACATGCTTTTCTTCCATCCGGCCCTTTTCTTGATTAGGAAATAAATCTGGATGATTTTTTTTAAGTTTAAAAAAGGACAATGGCACCCCTTACCCCTACAATCCAGCCTCACCAACAACAGCAGTTCAGCCTATATTTTGAAAGAAGAAGATGGGATACATTCAACAAAACGCGTAATCTCCAATTGGATACACTGATAGTTATTTAAACAAAACAGAAAGATATGTATTCACAAATACATAGTCCACAGCTGACCCGAACACTATAAAGACAGCTGCACTGAATATAATTACGTCAATCAAGTAGATTAAAATCGAGAGGAGAGAGAGACAAGGCAAGGCAAGGCAAAGTATTTTATTCGAGGATAATAGATAAGCACTCGTGTGCTTTTTTACATAGAGAGAGAGAGAGAGAGAGAGAGAGAGAGAGAGAGAGAGAGAGAGAGAGAGAGAGAGAGAGAGAGAGAGAGAGAGAGAGAGAGAGAGAGAGAGAGAGAGCGAGCAAAAACCCACAAAATGAAATTTGTAATAATCTCTTGGGGTAGATGGAGATGCAGCAGCTGACAGAGGCAGCAGAAGCTAATGAACTCCATAGACAGCCCTGCAAAAAGCAGCTGTTGTGCCCCCCCACCCTCCCCCCCCCCCCCACTTCTCATGCTGCTAACTGCAGACTCGTGCCTTAAGTGTAGCTGGAAAAGTAGAAACAGACAAAAAAAATTATCTAGCAAAAGAAAACCAGTGTTGGCACAAATCAATAAGGTTTGTTTCCTTTGCGATTTGTTTTACATGCCTTTTTCTTCTTTTTTTCATTCATATGTTTTGGTCGGGGTGAGGGGAGGGGGGGGGGGCGTTGCTGTTTTACTGGTTTGGCAAGATGTTTTGTTTCTGCTGCTGCTAGTGTTTATATTGTTTTCTTTTTGTTGATTGTTCAGTTTAACTTAAATAAACTTGATGCAGACCACCTTATGCTCTGTTGTGCTCCCTGTATACACTTTAATGATGTCAGATTAAGTATTCACATTAACGTCCAATTAACCTCGATATTTACTACTACTAGTGGAATACAGACGTTAAATCCTTTTCCGCTGTTCGTAAGAGTAGGCCATTGTGTGCCGGTGGGAACAGATGACAAGATTTACAAAACTGCATACACACAGGGACTGGATGTAAAAAAACAACAACACATGAGTCCTCATTCCATTATCCTCGGTATAAAAGAATAAATAAAAAATAAATAAATATTTTGTTTTGAAAGTTATTCACCCAACATACCAGCATATTAGATTTTACAGATTCTTAGAATAATTACTGACTGCACCGTAATTTTCTCCGGAGGAGGGGGAATAAACCAGAGCCTTAACACTAACATAACCATGGGATACTAGATAATAGCATTATATAAATTGTATATATCATTATTGTTGTTTACTCATAATAAATCCGTCTAGGGCATAGTATGTGACATCTGAAGCCCCTTCACGCCAGCTCCTAGCAAATGATATCGAGCTGTGAGGGGTGGACGCGTGCCCACAGTAAAAGGGGATTTACGAGGTCTGATACCGAGGAAAAGAAAGCTTGGTTTTTGCACGAACTGTCCAGTAAGTCAAAACCTCTTCCATCAATGGCTGGCAGCGGAATTGTTTCTGCCATGCAGCGTCATTTGGCCCAGTAGAATTTCATGGCTCTCATCTGAATCCAGGTAATTTTTAATGGATTGTGGATACTTCCAGATGTGGCAAGGGGAGGTGGATACTACCACCTGTGGCATTTGAGTAATGTTCCGTGGTCATTCGTGCCATCGGACAACTCTGACCTAACCTATGACATACGGAGGAGAGACTGAAGGCAGAAGTGTACCTAGAAAGTTGCAGAACAGACATGGAAACTATTTATAGACACATAGCAGAACAGACATAGAAACTATTTACAGAGACATAGCAGACCAAACATAGAAACTATTAATAGACACAGAGCAGAACAGACATGGAAACTATTTATAGATACATTGCAAAACAAACATAGGCTATTTATAGAGACATAACAGACCAAACATAAAAACTATAGAGCAAAAAATTGTAACCAGAACATTGCAGAACAGATATTGAAACTATTTATAGAGACATAGCAGAACAAACAGAAACTACTGATAGAGACAACAGAACCGACATGGAAACTATTTATAGAAACGTAACAGAATTGTATGTAGAACATCACAGAACAGACATGGAATTTACTTATAGGGACATGGCAGAACAGACATGGAAAACATTTATAGAGACATGGGCATTGGCACAGAAACAACTTACAAGAACGAATTTGAAATAATATGCCTCAAAATTTGACATACAAATATCCAGTTCTACATTGAAAAGGTACAGAAAGATAAAAATACAGAAAGAATGAATGAGCAAACAAGCGAACGAATAAACAAACAAATTGAATGAATGAATGGGAAATAAAGAAGAAGACAGCTGATCCTAACTACTGAATGATCGAATGAATGAGTAAGTGAATGAAAAACCAAACGAATGAACGAACGATTCTTTGAATTTTGCAATCTATATATAATAATTATCTTTTTGGTGTGGGTATGGGAGGGAGGGAGGAGGTGGGTATTACTTGTTTGTTTATTTTTATTCAAACAGTTAATTTGTTTGCTTTTTTAGGTGGAACTGCGGCCACTGTCGTAATTAAGTGACCGTTAAATTTTGCAAATGCTGATGGGTTTCAACAATGTGGTTTCCTTGTGGAAAAGATATAAATACCTGATACTACCAGTGAGACTGGAAAAACGATGAAAATGTCAAAGATGTACTTTGTGGAAAAAGACATCTAATACTACAAATGTGACTGATTAGATAAACTATACGATAACAAACAACTAGATCAACAACAATAAAATTTCATGTTTTTTTCCATTCTCAATTTCAATGTTAAAATAAATAGCATCTCTGTGTTTGTTTACTCACACAGATAAATGGAATGCAACACTTAGTCAGAAACTCTAGATGTACAGGAAAGTCCCCACAATGAAACTAGCACAACAGACAAAGGCAGAGAAAAAAGTGTGCAAAGTAAGGCTGACATGTACGTCCACACAAACATGACAGACCTGCACAACAGGGCTCCCTAACAATCCCTTTAGAGGGAACCAGCTGCTGTTGATAGGAGCTAATGAACACAGAAAGCAGGACAAGAAGTGCAGCTGTTGTACCCTGCCCTGCCCCGCGCTTTACAGGCTGTATGCTAGTTCCTCCCTGGAGTTCATTCGAAAACAAAACTATATAATTATTTTTTCATACACTTACGAACATATACACACAATATTGACATGTGTGTACTATATGTATCAAACAGTCCTTGAAGGCAGAAAAAAAGAAGAGCAGGTACTGAATGTTCCTCAGCAGGGTTGAGAGTCTAAAATAGAGCGGTTAACAGGGAACCACCTCCAGGAACCCCCCCCCCCCCCCCCCCTCTCCAACCACACTGTCTCCTAGCTATTGGACAGCGCCAAAAGCGTCACTAATGACGTAAAAATGGTAATGGAGGCCATGCTGCCATCACAGAAATGGGGAAACTGTGTTATCCTTGCTCATTCCTTGTCACAGCCAAGCATGGCTGAATGGTGTGAGCCTTTTTCCTAGTTGTTTTTGTAGAAAGGCTTTCCTGAAGTACATTAGCTATAAGCAATGACTATCCTCATCAATGTTTGATACTCTGGATTTTTACCTCTCCTTGTGTAATAGCAACAGCTTTGTCATAGTGCTCATACTCTTAGTGATTAACGCTGTTATTTTCAAGGTACTGGAGAAAAAGGAAAATCGGAAACTTGTTGAAATAGTTCAGATGTGAACACGTTGTTAGTACAAATGGGCAATGATGATGCTTTTTTGCAGGAGATAAACCCCGAGGCTTTGTGTTGTGACGTATTCAACTGTTTGTTGCTTATCATCCCTCTGCATGATGGCAGGAGTAGTGTTGGATTCCTTTAACAATGTTTAGCAAGTCATCTTCAGAAACTCGATATTCTGATGTACCAGCCAGTTTTGGTGATCTTAAACTTCACTGCTATTTCTGAAATATTCCAGCAGACATTATTAGCAACACAATTGCCTTGAGAAACTTTCAGTCAAATAGTCATACCAAGGTCAGACGGGATGGGGCAGGGGAGAGAAAAGAGCTTTGCTGTGAAAAATGAAGTTTAGTCAATGTAATTCGATTGTAAGAGTAATATTTTATCACTGAGTAACTATCGTGGCCTATAGAGCTTCAATCTTTTGCTTAATTTGGCAGGAGTTGGAAGACCTTGTGTGTTTGCATGAATGTTGGAGTGGTTGCAAACTGAGTGGGGAGGGGGCTTGTTGGCGAGATGGTGGGTTGTTGGGATGGTAGATTGTTTGGCTATTTGTCTGCTTTACTGCGTGCCTCCTTGTTTGAGTTGGGAGTTTTAGAAATGATTTGTCAAAGATACTATGTAGATAAAAAAAACAAGGGTGAGAGAAAAAAAAACTATTGTTTCAATCTGTGAAACCAGACTTTATGCAGCATCAGTCATTAAAGAAAATAATTCTCCATGACCTGCATCACTCACAAGAGAGAGAGAGAGAGAGAGAGAGAGAGAGAGAGAGAGAGAGAGAGAGAGAGAAGAGAGAGAGAGAGAGAGAGAGAGAGAGAGAGAGAGAGAGAGAGCTGTAACAAACAAAGCATCTATCATATCTATCACTTACCATGACTCCTTTTCTTATGAAAATGTTACACTTGCTCTCAAACACTCTGTTAGGAAAGGATTCTCCCTAGACAAGCCGTTCAGCATTGAAAACTTCAGTCACAACACAGCACTGCTGCACAGACAAACAAACATCACTGGCACAAAAAAGAAAGACACACATAAAGAAAAGTGTGGCTTTGCTCATCAAGGAAGTGAATGGAGTTTAAAAGAGGTGATTAAAGGAGCTGCACAAGCGCCTGTCCAATCAGTCTGCCTCCTAGCCATCCAACCAGAGAAAGAAAAGGAAACAGCGTCATCGATGACGTCAAAGGCGTGATGGATGTCACGTGGCTGGCTAATAAACAAGGAACGCTTGATTATTGGCTGAGAGAGAAAGAGCAATGTTTTGTGTTTTGTTTTTGTCTTGTTATAGTGAGGGATAGTCTCTTGAATGGAATAATCTTGCACGGTATTTTTTTAGTTGCTGCTTTTGCCGCTGTTTACGTTCTTGTTTTTAATTTGTACTTAAAAAAAGTAAATGCCATGCATCTATTCATGTTTTATTTGCTACAAGTTTGGTAATAAACAACCTTCTGGCTCATTGTATGTTGTTTTCATTTTCGTTTGTTCCCAATGCTTGCTCATAATTGTAACTGTTTCCAGCCTGCCTATTGCATGCTAGATACCAAAGTAACAAACTTAAACAAAAGAAGAAGATAACTAATTGGGAAAAGCAGGGAGAAATGTTCATAAATCAACTAAGTGTGATTTCAAGACATGCTGTGTGTCCAATTTTTTCAGATGTAAGCAGAATCTAAGTGATAAATGCAGATTAAAACAGAAGATGTGATGCCATTGTAAGTGATAAATGCAGATTAAAAGGGGAAACTGTGTTGTCATTGTAAGTGATAAAGGCAGATTAAAAGGGGAAACTGTGATGTCGTTGTAAGTGATAAAGGCAGATTAAAAGGAGAAACTGTGATGCCATTGTAAGTGATAAAGGCAGATTACAGGGAGAAACTGTGATGCCATTGTAAGTGATAAAGGCAGATTAAAGGGAGAAACTGTGATGTCGTTGTAAGTGACAAGTGCAGAAGAGCAGGTAGGCGCCCTCAGTTACCACATTGATCACTTTGGTAAAGATGCCTGCCAGCCGCCTGCAGAAAACAATGTGCAGATACAATTCCAGTTTTCTAACTATGCTGTTTGTTTTACCTATTCATATTTCAATTTCTTATACTACTTAAAATCATGGCAGATTTCTATATGTCAAATTCAGGCTGCTCACCTTAGGGAGAGCACATCGCCACAAGTGCTGCGCCATCCATTCTTTTTTTCTCTTTTCCTGTCTTCTTTTGTATGTGTTTCTCTATCAGAGTGGCTTTTTTCTCCAGAACTTGCCAGGGACAACTCTCTTGCTGCCGTTGATTATTTTACGTGCTCTGAATAATTTTGTGTAGCGCACAGGACCTGGGACCACCAGTCGTGATCTAATGGTTGGGGGGGGGGGGGGGGGTGGCCCATGGCCCATACGGGGTTTAAACCACGGCACACTTCCGACCCGGACTTTGCTTTCTAGACAGGCCCGTTACCTCAAGACCACCGTGTGTGTGCCTGTGTTTGGGGTGGGGGAACATATAAGTTGTTTTAAAATTTAAATCATTATTAACACATCAATACCACACAATTCTTTTCTTCTCTTCTGGAATTCTTTTCAGATGGACAGAAAGCCTAGAATCATTTACTATTTCACAAAGAAAATTGTTGCAGAAATAGAGCTTGCACTTAGGTGACAAATCAGGAATTTTTTTATACAAAATTTGATTTATTCTAAAATGATACTGTGAACCATTACAACAAAAATATGTGATAAAAACAGCCCCTAAACTAATGTATTAATCTCACTCTGTTAAAAAAAAACAAAAAAAGTTAAATACAAATAAAGGCATATCAAGAACTAGCCAGCTAAACAAATACACAAAGGAGCACAAAATAAAATAGACAATAAACAAGTAAGCAAACAGACAAACCTGCAAAATCAACAACAGATATAGTGCCAAACAAAACAAACAAACAAGCCAAACAACTCCAAACAAACAAACATGCTAAACAAAACAAATATGCCAAACAAAACAAAGAGCCAAACATGCAACACAAAAAATAGACAAACAAAACAGACAATAATGCAAAACAAAAAAACAGACAAACATGCAACACAAAACAGAGAAACATGCAACACAAAAAAACTGGCACACATACTCAGAAAAACAGACAAGTAAACATGCAAAACAGACAGAAATACCCGATGAAACAAACAAGTATGCCAAACAAAGCAAACAGACAAACATATAAAACAAAAACAAACAGACAAACAGGCAACACAAACCAAATAGGCACACATACCAAAACAAAAAAACAGGTAAACATGCAAAACAGAGCAAACAAATTTGCAAAATGAAACAAACAAAACAAACAAACACGCAAAACAAACAACATACCAGAAATAAATATGCAAACAAAACTGGGAGTAACTTTTTTTTTTCAAATAAGACATCAATCTATGTTTTGCTGGTGTTTGAAACAGGATTAGGGAAAGAGAAGATGGAGGTGTTTAGATAAAATGGCAAAGGAATACACAGGCAATCCATGTTCATTTAAAAAAAAACAAAATAATAGATAAATGTACTAGCATTTTCTTATGAACAACTGCCATCATTGTATCACCATTACCACATCATCAGTACCCAATCATCACCACCACCACCAATAAAAAGTAATAAGCTTTGGAACAGAAAACATACTCTGTCCCCCCCCCCCCCCCCCCAAAGTAAAGGAAATCAGATGTGCTTATTCTTTTGTCTTGAAAGTCATTGGCTACTTTGGAGTTTTAATTGGTTTTCTCGGGGGTTTTGTTTCATTTGGGGGGTTGCTAGATCTACTTCTTTTTGAGGGGGTGGTGCTATATCTGTCTGGTTTGGGTGGTTGATTTTTTTGTTAATTTTTGCATTAAGAATACTAATGGAAAACTTTACTTTAAAGCAAAAATCATCAACATGTTTGTCATCTGCTATCTTTTATTTTTGCATGATTTTGCGTTTCCTCTAAATTTCATTTGCAGAGCGGTTGAAATTCACATTACAGCGATTTTTTTTGCTAAAGTTTTCGTTTCCTTTAAACGTTATTCAGAGGGAAGGCTTTATTCCTTCCTTGGACAAACCAGTCGCATTTGAAATGCAAATCATCTGAAAATACACACATGCAAACTTTTCAGAAAGAAGAAAAGAAAAGAGAGAAACAAGAACGGATTTGTTCATCACAGTTGTAAATGGAGTTTGAAGCACAGCAATCAAGAGAATCACACAATGGAAATCTCTGCCCGCCACCCAAACACACTGGCCGGCAGCTATTGGTTTGGGGACAAAAACCACCGAGAACAATAAAAAGAAGAGGGCAAAAATGATGTCAGAGTTGTGATGGATGTAGCGCTATGAGCAAAGAAACGAAGGAAACTTGATTAGCATAGCCGACGGACAAAAAAGATGACTCCCTATGTGTGTGTTTGGTGTGTGTGTGTGTGTGGTGTGTGTGTGTGTGTGTGTGTGTGTGTGTTGTGTGTGTGTGTGTGTGTGTGTGTGTTGACTATTCAGTTCAATGCTTTTCCACTGTAAATAACATTAGACGAAAGAACTTGGAGGAAGAGGTGATAGTGGGTTGGAGTTGGGGGGGGGAGAAAACTGGTTCGAAGAGTTATAGGTTAACGGGGATGAACAAACAGAGAGAGAGAGAAGAGAGAGAGAGAGAGAGAGAGAGAGAGAGAGAGAGAGAGAGAGAGAGAGAGAGAGAGAGAGAGAGAGAAATTGCTAGATAGAAAGGTGTGTTAATGAACAGACTGATTCTCTCGGATCAATTTCTATCTTTGTGTTCCAGTCACTTCAGATTCGGCCGCAAATTTACAAGCATGCAATGCCATCACAACTCGATACACCACACCCACTCTGCATTTGTTTTTTTCCTATATACTAAACTGTCTTATGTATAGTTATAGTTACTAGGAGTATTTTGAATCAATAATATTTTGTTATTTCTTTCCTTCATTCTTTTATTTCCAGAATTAAAGAATAAGCACCCTATGCTTTTCTTACATCCAGTCCCCATGTGCATGCGCTTTTGTAAACGTAATGATTCTTTCCAATCAGCACAAATGGCCTACTCTTTCAAAAGCACAACAGGTTTTACCGTATTTTTATGATGTTCTGCGTGTATTTGCACACGGGACTTTGGTGAAAAGTCTAATCCGAAAAACGTTTCACGGGAGGAAACAAGGAATCTCCTAAAACGGGCGTCTGGGGGTAACTGTAACGAGGGCCTTCAGACCACCCATATAGAACGGCAGTCTTTCCCTTTCCCTTCAGAAAGAGAACTCTCTGAACAATTTTGAACAATGTCTGCAGAATGAGAGAGAGAGACAGAGAGAGAGACAGAGAGAGAGACAGAGAGAGAGAGAGAGAGAGAGAGAGAGAGAGAGAGAGAGAGAGAGAGAGAGAGAGAGAGAGAGAGAGAGATTTTATTCTTTTATACCGAGGATAATGGGATAAGCACTCTTGCGCTTTTTTACATCCAGTCCCCGTGTGTATGCAGTTGTGTAAATGTCATCTGTTCCCACCGGCACACGATGGCCTACTCTTACGAAAAGCGGAACATGGTTTAACGTGTGTGCAAGATATTCTGCGTGCGTTCGCACACGGGGCTTTGGTTTAAAGTCTCATCCGGACATTTGGAGAGAGTGGAGTCAGCACTGATGTTAACTCCAGGAGAAAAATCTCCTCGGCTGGACTCGAACCCGGGTCTTCAAATTGCCAGCGCAATGTTCTGACCATTAGGCTGTCCCTCCCCCCGAAAGAGAGAGAGAGAGAGAGAGAGAGAGAGAGAGAGAGAGAGAGAGAGAGAGAGAGAGAGAGAGAGAGAGAGAGAGAGAGAGAGAGAGAGAAAAACGAAAGAGAGAGCTAGACAGAAGAGCATGATGATTTCCTTTGCAAAAGTTATCCCCAATAACGTATTAAAGATATTTGCAAAAGTTATCCCCAATAACGTATTAAAGATATTTGCAAAAGTTATCCCCAATAACGTATTAAAGATATTTGCCCACAACCAATTTCGAGGGATAAACAAACAAATAATCGTGCAAACAAAAAAGCGTACCATAAAAAAAGAAAACAACCAAAAAAACTGTTCAAACTCCATAAACTAAATCAAATTCAAATGTGAACAAATTTGTTAAGACTTTCACGCACACGCAGAAATAATTATTCTCGCTCTAGAAATAAAAGAGGGGAGAAGTGATTTTGAAATAACTACAAAAAGAAAGCTTTCCCTGGGCAGCATGTCTACTGGCCACAATAAACTTGCTATTAGGCAGAGAGCACCATTTTCCTGACAACAATCCAAAAGGAAATGCTGCTGCCGTTGTGCTGTGCACTGGGCGTCAAGTGTTTGCTTCATGCAAGCAATCATCTCGGAAATCAACCCAACAAGGTCGTGAAGAGGCAATAAGGAGGAAGCGTGGGGTAAACCAGGCTCCAAAGATTAATTAAAAACTCCCTGTATGATTCATCTTGTCCTTTCAGGGAAAAAAAAAGTGATGACTGGCTTCTATTAAACCTGTAGTCCTGTTGCAAGTGCAAGCTCTTTAGCTTTTTAAAGTCAAGTGGTTTTGAAAAGTCATTTAGCCTATTAAAATTGAGATATGCTGTAATACAGAACAGAGTGGTCCTTGTGTAGAGTAATGATAACATTAGGACCACTTTAGTTAGGGTGTTGTTTCTCCTTCATTTGTGACATGTCAAAATCTGAAATTGCTGTTGCGAACTGTTCTCTAAAGTTTTTATAGAAAACGAAGACTGATGTCATCTGCTTCGGGTTTGGTTTTTGGTACTCCATGTGTTTTTCTTGTTTCCTTTCAGGTCTGGCAATGTTGAGACTCCAAGATGTTGGAATTATTCCAAGATATATAACAACATTAATAAAACGTGGAATCAATTTTTTAAAATCCATTCTATAGAAAGCTTTCGACTTCTGTACAGTCTGCTGTATGGATGCTTAACAGGATCTACCAGGCTATAGGCTCTGCTGTACGGACACCAATCTAACCAGATATGTTACTACTTCTAACCAGATCTTTTACTGCTTCCAGGTTATACGGTCTGTTCTATCGAAACCTAGCTAACAGGATTCACCAGGTTATCTTGGCAGTAGGCAGTCAAGACAACGTGATCTAAGCCCCCCCCCCCCCCCCCCCTGCTGATAGTGTAGCTAGTGCAGACCTAACCCTAACCCTACCCCCTGCTGATGCAACTAGTGCAGACCTAACCCTAACCCTACCCCCCTGCTGATGCAGCTAGTGCAGACCTAACCCTATCCCTAACCCCCTGCTGATGCAGCTAGTGCAGACCTAGACAGCAATGGTGAGGGAGGGGCTACTTTAAAGTGGGGATTGTTATGTGCTCTCCAATTGTTCTTCGAAATTGTCAGACCTGATCACTTCAATCGTGATATTTAAAAGAAAAAAAGTACTTTTCATTTCTTTTCATGATGAATATGATAGTGATGGCGGGCATAAGAAAATGATAGTAGTGGTTGTGTTACTGGTGTGTCCATAATACAGCTGTTGCTGCCACCGCTGCTGCTACTGCTGTTGCTGCCACCGCTGCTGCTACTGCTGTTGCTGCTACCGCTGCTGCTACTGCTGTTGCTGCTACCGCTGCTGCTACTGCTGCTACTACCGCTGCTGCTACTGCTGTTGCTACTACCGCTGCTGCTACTGCTGCTACTACTACAAATCACTGTTAAGCAAAGTATGTTATACCTGAACAAAACAGGAATGCATTGACATGTAAATCAGCCTAAAACGCAATTTGAGCACAACCAAGCAAAGCATATACCTTAGAGCAAAACTCTAAGCTGAAATTTGCTCATTAAGGTTCCCCCAATGCGCTTTGAAGCAGAGCGAAAACGCGATAAGAGAGACACATCCTCTCCACCCAGCCACCCAGCCGCTGGACTTAGGGAAGAGAAATTCCAAATAAAGACGTGATGGATGTCACCCCCAAGGCATGGAAATTGAGGGAGCGTGATTATCTGTGCAAAGAGAGAGTGATAGCATTCATCCATCTTCTTGACCTTTTTTCACCCTCTAATGATTAAATGATCTTTGGAATAAGTAGCAAAAAAATGTGATACTCCTACCAGCCTCTTTCTGTTACTGTCCACTTTTCCAGTCATAAAACTCTTAAACTAGACATGGCTGAAAAGAAGTCACTACAGTTGCTGGGTTTTTATTAAAACGAATAAAGTTTCTATCCATGTATGTAGCATGCATGTAGCGAGCGTAAAATAATCCATGGCAGCTTCCTTGATTTTCCTGGCAAAAATGTGATAATTCCCCATGTATTGGCAACAATATGTGCAGTACCTCTAGTAAGAGGAATGGAATGTTCAGACAGGCAATAAAACTGTTTCATATTTGCACCACATGAAAGAAGTTTTCCCTCTGTGTGTAAACAGAAATGAAGGGAAGCAACAGTACCCACCAGGATATACACGGGCCATTCTCATATTTCACACGTTCATTTGCTGAAAGGCAAGGGAACCCCATGGTGTGTGACTTGTGATGTGCGGGTAACCATCAAACATTTGCTTCTGGAGTGTGGAGATGTCCAGGATATTAAACACAAGCATTTTACCGCAGATTCTAAAGATTCTATTTTGTGATGTTCCACCAGATACAATTTTTAACTTCATGTGAAAATCGGGCTTTTTCTGTTTGCTATGAGTGAAAGAGTGTTAGTTGCTCGCTCAGAACTAGATTGTTTTAAAGAATCTTGTTTTAGTTTTACCTTATTTTATTATTTTGTGATTGATATGTCTTTTCCAACAATGCAGTGCCCGCCATGGGTTCACCCTTTTGTTTGATCAGGGCGTCAAAACAAGGAAGGACAGTAGAGTTGGTTTTATATCCTGTTTTAATCTGTTCATAATTACACAGTTTTATTCTGTGATTCGAAGTTTTACGAAGTGACAGCCCGATGTGGCATCAATGGTCGGTGGGGCTATAGACAAGGTTGGATTGGATTGGATTGGATTGGATTGGCACCAAATTTGGCCTCGTCATCCATAACAAGGTCTGAGCAGAATAACATGGCTGAGCTCCGTTAGTAAGAGAGAACAATATGACTGAGCTCCGTTAGTAAGAGGAGAACAATATGACTGAGCTCCG
Organism: Stramonita haemastoma; assembly: GCA_030674155.1. Classification (NCBI taxonomy): domain Eukaryota; kingdom Metazoa; phylum Mollusca; class Gastropoda; order Neogastropoda; family Muricidae; genus Stramonita; species Stramonita haemastoma. Next base: position 931,079 of record CM060316.1, on the reverse strand, counting down.
TTAGTAAGAGGAGAACAACAGCCTGACTGAGAGCTCCTACAAATAAGGTCAACTGCTGTCTAACTGAGACCCTCCTACAAAATAAGGTCCAAGCTTGTCTAACTGAAAACTCTACAAAATAAAGGTCAAGCTTGCTGTCTAACTGAAACCCTCCTACAAAATAAGGTCCAAGCTTGCTGTCTAACTGAAAACCCTCCTACAAAATAAAGGTCCAAGCTTGCTGTCTAACTGAAAACCCTCCTACAAAAAAAGGTTCAAACTTGCTGTCTAACTGAAAACCGTCCTACAAAAAAAGGTTCAAGCATGCTGTCTAACTGAAAACCCTCCTACAAAAAAAGGTTCAAGCTTGCTGGCTAACTGAAAACCCTTCGACAAAATAATGTGAGGTCCAAGCATGCTTTCTAACTGAAAACCCATCTACGAAAAAAGGTTCAAGCTTGCTGTCTAACTGAAAACCCTTCGACAAAATAATGTGAGGTCCAAGCTTGCTGTCTAACTGAAAGCCCTCCTACTCATCTGCTTTTGATGCAGAGTGTACTTAGGGTCTTACTGTAATTCCCAGGTATTGTGAGTGAATCAGTGTGAGACTCTGGGTGACCCTCATAGTTTCTACTAGGAAAATACCCATCCAATACTATCAACAATATTAGTAACAAAGACGAATGTTGATAACAGGAAATGTGTTGGCTAGACGATGGTAAAACATGACACCTTTCTGACAACAGCAGATCTGATTTCAAGCAAACCCATCTGCTGTGGATGTAATTCAACACACTTCAACGTATTACAATGAAGTGCAATACAATGTGATACAGCACAGTTCAGTTCAATATTTAAAAAAGGTACAATAATGATATACAGTGCAACGCACTATAGTACAATAGAAATCTTGCCACTAAAGCTTAAAACCAATGCTGAAAACCCGCACACAATATATACATACACACACAATATTTTTTTATATATATATATTTAATATAATATATATATATATATTTAATTATACATTGTGTGTGACTGTATTTCTTCATCTTTAACACAAAAAACCCGTAGTGCTCCTTTTCTCACTTGGTGAGGGGCGAGCAACCTCAAAATCCTTTAATTGACTTTTTGTGGACTGCCCTTCCATGAACTGCAGCTTTCAAAAAAAATTCAGTGGAGGTGGCTGCACCATACCGAGAAAAAAGGGTCTTTTTTAATGAAACTGTCGTGGAAAGCAGACCAAATCACCACGGGGAATCCTGCCTGCTATGGGATGCAAAAAATGTAACTTAACTACGTATTTTTTTTTGCTTTCAAGAAATGGAAGCAGTTCTTGCATGGCAGCAATAAGTTCTTTTATATTACAGTGTATTTTTGCCATTTTTCATAGGAAAGGGCTCCTCCGATGTTGTGCGTCTCTGTAAAAAGATTCAAAGATTCAAGATTCAAAATATTTTATTGCCATTTAAGTCATGCAGACATATTTGACACAACAAAACAAACATCAGTTTTAATTATCTTTCTGCCCAAAATGATGTCCACTAAAAACATGTTGCATTCTTCTTCTTCTCTTTTTCTCTTTTCTCAAAACATTCATTCACATATCTAATGATATCTTCTTGATATATATCAACTGCGATTATGTCGCTTACCTTATCTATATGTTTTTTTACGTTCTTTGTCTTTGGTTTTAACTTTAAATAACAAATTGTTTCTGAGTTCATCATATAACACACATTCATCCAATACATGAAATTCATCTTCTATTTTGTTACAGTATTTACATTTTCTGTCCTCTCTAGGCATATTTTGGTGTCTCCCTTTCTCTATCATTAAATCGTGACAGCTTAAGCGAAATTTACAAAAAGTATTTTTATGAGTTTTGTTTTCATAGTTAATAAGATATGGTTCCAGTCTGTATTTCTTGGTTACAAAATCATAAAATTTTAGTTTTGCAAACTGTTTTTTCTGGTAGTTCCAGAATGTTTTATACATGGTTTGAAGCTTTCTTTGAAGGGCATAACTTAACCGATGAACATAAAAAATACTCTGGTTTTTCCACACATGTTTAAATCCAATTGTGTAAAGGATATTTTTGACTGTATTGATCCATTTATCACATGTATTCGTCTCATACAAATAATCGTATACTATTCTAATATAAGAGTTTGGTTTTGATTCTGTTAAATGAATCCAAAAGGATATTATCTGGCATATGATTTTAAGGGTCAGTGGAAATCTTCCTAATTCACCCAGAGTGGGTAGTACCAATGCTTTTTTATGAACTCCCAGTATTTGTTTACAAAATTTTATATGAAAAGTTTCATACAGAAACTGATTTGATAAGCATGTATTGAACAATTAATCAATATAAAATTATGTCTACCCATGAAAATAAATAGGAAACCAAACTTCTGCTCCATAAGTTAAAACAGGAGTTATTAATGAGTCAAATAAACGCATTATTATAGTAGTCTTTAAATTTTCTCCATGAACTGCTCTTTTAAAGGCGTACAATGCTTTATTACTTTGTTTTACTAAATTTTCTTGTGTTGCTTGAAACTTATCATTCTGATGAAAGATGACACCTAGATATTTGTAAGTTTCTACTGTTTCAATTACATGCTCTCCACACTTAAAATGTTTGGGAATGTTAGGTGGTGATCTCGTAAAGACTATTACCTTTGTTTTGGTTTTGTTTATCTTTAAGCCCCAGTTTGAACTGTATTCTTGAAGTTTATTCAATTTAGTTTGAAGACCTACTTTGGTTGTTGATAGTAATGCTTACTGGCAAAAAATTCGCTGTGTTTGAATGTAATGGATAAAAACAATCCTTCATGTAAGTTCTTTACATGCTTGTAGAACTTTCCAGAATGCCTTGATTTTTTCTATTGACGTTTAACAATGTATGAGGATTTGCTGGGTCATCTTCTTATATGACTGTGTCTTTATGTCTTTTGTCCATGTATAAATGTATGCATAAAACCAATGATGAAAGTTTAAGATCTTATGTCTTCATAGTTTACAGTTGTCTATGTATAAAGGATGCATAAAACTAACAATGCTTGTGTTAAGATTTCATGTTTGTTTTCTTTTCATAAATATTATGGATTTTCTGGGAACTGTGCTATGTCTATCAGGTGTTTAGGGCTTTAACTGTTCAGTGAAACGTGCTTCTTGCCAGGCTTTTGTGAGGGACAGGTACATAGATTATTCCTGTTGTGGGGGACAGATACATAGATTATTACTTTTGTGAGGGACAGGTACATATATTATTTCTGTTGTGAGGGACAGGTACATAGATTATCTCGTTTATGAGGGACAAGTACATAGATTATTCATTTCTGTAGTGAGGGACAGGTACATAGATTATTACTTTTGTGAGGAACAGGTACATAGATTATTTGTTCCTTTTGTGAGGGACAGGCACATAGATTATTACTTTTGTAAGGAACAGGTACATAGATTATTTATTCTTTTTGTGAGGGACAGGAACATAGATTATTTTTTCCCTGTTATGAGGGACAGGCACATAGATTCTTTATTCATGTTATGAGGGACAGGCACATAGATTATTTATTCATGTTATGAGGGACAGGTACATAGATTATTTATTCATGTTATGAGGGACAGGTACATAGATTATTTATTCATGTTATGAGGGACAGGCACATAGATTATTTATTCATGTTATGAGGAACAGGCACATAGATTATTTATTCATGTTATGAGGGACAGGCACATAGATTATTTTATTCATGTTATGAGGGATAGGTACACATATTATTCCTGTTGTGAGTGACAGGTACATAGATTATTACTTTTGTGAGGGACAGGTACATATATTATTACTGTTGTGAGGGTCAGGTACATAGATTATTCCTGTTGTGAGGGACAGGTATATAGATAAATTTATTCCTTTTGTGAGGGACAGGTTCATGTGTTATTTATTCCTGTTGTAAGTGACAGGTACATAGATTATTACTTTTGTGAGGAACAGGTACACAGATTATTTATTTCTGTTGTGAGGGACAGGTACATAGATTATCTCTTTTATGAGGGACAGGTACACAGATTATTTATTTCTGTTGTGAGGGAGCGGTACATAGATCATTACTTTTATGAGGGACAGGTACACAGATTGTTCATTCCTGTTCTGAGGGACAGGTACATAGATTATTTATTCCTCTTGTGAGGGACAGGCACATAGATTATTACTTTTGTGAGGAACAGGTGCATAGATTATTTATTCTGTTATGAGGGAGAGGCACATAAATTATTCATTCCTGTTGTGAGGGACAGGCACATAGATTATCTATTCATGTTATGAGGGACAGGCACATAGATTATTTATTCATGCTATGAGGGACAGGCACATAGATTATTTATTCATGTTATGAGGAACAGGCACATAGATTATTTATTCCTGTTATAAGGGACAGGAACATAGATTATCTATTACTGTTATGAGGGACAGGAACATAGATTCTTTATTCATGTTATGAGGGACAGGCACATAGATTATTTATTCCTGTTATGAGGGACAGGTACATAGATTATTTATTCATGTTATGAGGGACAGGAACATAGATTACTTATTCATGCTATGAGGAACAGGTACATAGATTATTTATTCATGTTATGAGGGACAGGTACATAGATTATCTATTCCTATTATGAAGGACGGGTACATAGATTATTTATTCATGTTATGAGGGACAGGTACATAGATCATTTATTCATGTTATGAGGGACAGGTACATAGATTATTTATTCATGTTATGAGGGACAGGTACATAGATCATTTATTCATGTTATGAGGGACAGGTACATAGATTATTTATTCCTGTTATGAGGGACAGGTACATAGATTATCTATTCCTGTTATGAGGGACAGGAACATAAATCATCTATTCCCGTTATGAGGGACAGGAACATAAATTATCTATTCCCGTTATGAGGGACAGGAACATAGATTATTTATTCCTGTTATGAGGGACAGGTACATAGATTATTTATTCATGTTATGAGGGACAGAAACATAAATTATCTATTCCCGTTATGAGGGACAGGTACATAGATTATTTATTCCTGTTATGAGGGACAGGTACATAGATTATTTATTCCTCACACAGTGGCTAAGCCTAGGGAGAAGAGAAACTGGAAGTGAAATTGAAGAAAACTGTTTTCAATAAATAATGTAACAGCACAACTCATATACGCGGGTTTTTATAGAACAAAGTCGTTGTTTCAGTCCTGTAATTAAAATTTGTAGACAGAACAAGTAGCTATTAGCATATGCATTCCAACCGTTTTCTTGATAATGCTGCTCTTTTTGTTTTTGCCTCTGGGTTTTTGTTGTTGTTGTGTTGATTTTGTCATTAGAAACTGTTATCATATTATGTGGTTTACCGTGTCTTGCATGCAGCAAAATCTGTCTTGTAGAAAACCACAGCATACAAATATTGCAACTGCAGATTTAAAGTAAATTAATGATTGTTATGCAAAACACATTCAAAACACAAACTAGTCGCTAACAAAGAAACATATTAAGATAATCAGAACAAAGACGTCCCCCATTTGAAATTTAACCCATCCTTTAAAAGAACAAACTCACGAATTTGCACACCCAAACAAACTCCGGAAAATAATTATCATGAGATTTGATCATCAAGATGGTGAATGGAGTTTAAGGAAGAGTGATTATCCCACAATTCGAGTCCTGTGCACCCAATCACTTTGCCTCCTTGCTGCTGGACCAGCAACAAACTAGCGACAAAAAGGAGCCAGCGACCATCATGATGCAAAGGCTATAATGAATGATATGTTGCGTGCAAAACATTGGGGACAACTTCATTATCATTAAACTAATTTAAAAGAAGGAAATAGGCAGGGGCAAGGCAGATCAGGGACGGAGAGAAAAAGAAAGAAAGGCAGACAGACAGACAGACACAGCGGTATCTACAGATAGCTTTGAACTTACTGAACTCTGATAAAAGAAGAGTGTCAATGGACCTCTGGTCACAACACTGACAGTACACAGATGTTATATTGTAAGGAATAGATTTTTGACTTGACTTACTGACTTCCCATAACTCCAGAGGTGTTATATGGCAAGGAATGGACCCTGGCTGACTCCCTGACTTCCTTAACTCCAGAGGTGTTATATGGCAAGGAATAGACTTTGAATTGACTTACTGACTTCCCTTAACTCCAGGGGTGTTATATGGCAAGGAATGGACCCTGGCTGACTCCCTGACTTCCTTAACTACAGAGGTGTTATATGGCAAGGAATAGACTTTGAATTGACTTACTGACTTTCCTTAACTACAGAGGTGTAATATGGCAAGGAATAGACTTTGAATTGACTTACTGACTTTCCTTAACTACAGAGGTGTTATATGGCAAGGAATAGACTTTGAATTAACTTACTGACTTTCCTTAACTACAGAGGTGTTATATGGCAAGGAATGGACCTTGACTGACTCCTGATTTCTCTTAACTCCTCGGGGAGTCATGGAGGGCCCTGCATTGAGCTTTTTTCAGACTTGCTTCTGAAGTAAAGTCGATTTGGTGGAGTCCGTTAGTCTTCGTGTCAGCAGGTTGCAGGGTGCATGCTGGGTGTCTTTGTCACCCATGCCACGGGCTAAATTTATCCAACTCTTTTAAGACCTGAGAATGAGTCTTCATCTGTGTGTATGTGTGTGTGTGTGTGTGTGTGTGTGTGTGCGCGCGCGCGCGTGCGCATGTGTGTGCGTGCGTGCGTGCGTGTGTGTGCACGTGCATATGTGCATGCGTATGTGTGTGTGCGGAGAGCGAGAGCGAAAAGAGGAGAGAGAGAGAGAGAAGAGAGAGAGAGAGAGAGAGAGAGAGAGAGAGAGAGAGAGAGAGAGAGAGAGAGAGAGGAGAGAGAGAGAGAGAGAGAGAGAGAAAATATCGGTTTTTGACGTGATCAGATAATGCCAGAATACTATGTTAACCTAATATCAATTATCATTCTGATAGATTATGAACACTATCACAGGTAAATTTATAAAAGCTCGAAAAAGTGATTTTAAAAAGTCCCCGTCGATCACAACAAATTCCTTTTTTCGTTTAGTATTACGATGTACTATTCTAGAACGGAAACGAAACAGACGAAGATATAGCAATTCATTTGTGAAACTGGGTTAGCGGGAATCGAGCCCAAAAGATACTACTTCTGTACTGTTATCTTTTAATCTAAGAAGGGACCCTTTACTCTAGACAAGTAAAAGCAAATGCATGTGTTCCCATCATCTACCGCGGTCCTTTGGGAAGCGAGGTTCCAGAGGCCTCATTTTCTCAAGGGATCAGCATATTGAGGGCGACGCCTATCTCCTCTCTCTCGCTGCTTTTCCTTCCCAGTCCCTAAATGAGGGCAGTTACCCATTTACAGCTGGGTGAACCCGGGGACTGAAAGCGCATGAACGGCCACTCATCTACGAGACACCCACGCTTAGCCTTAGCATG
>CM060316.1:891106-918606 GCA_030674155.1 Stramonita haemastoma | reverse complement strand
TTTTTATTGTACTTCGGCCTTGGGCCACAATACAAATGGAAGGGACGAAGGGGAATAGTAATAATTGACCAAAAACTTTGATCAACAGTCCATTAATGCAACACATTCAAATACATTACATTTGACTAAGAGCATCATCGTTATCTTTCTACTCAACACAGTCATTACTAAAGCAACCATCGTTATCATCATCATCAGCGCAGTCATTTCATTACTAAAATCGTCATGGTTATCATCCTTCTCATCACAGTCATGACTAAAGAGCATCATCTCTATCGGTAACAACAGTTAACCAATCATCGCCATTATCTTCATCACAATCAACATCATGTTACTGCTATACCATTCATGATGGTGAAATCACCATCACTTCTCAAGTTACAACAGTATAGGCGTGATAGTTTCCAACAAATCTTGTTTTCACAATGTACTAATCAAATCACCACAACACACACACACACACACACACACACACACACACACACACACACACACACACACACACACACACACAACATACACACACACACACACCCGCACGCATGCACGCACACGCGTGCACACAAACACACACACACACACACACACACACACACACACACACACACACACACACACCATTTTAAACGTTTCAAGAGTGGTGCTTTATACCATGGAGACACCCTTACCCTGAACTAAAATGACTATGCACATCAAAAGCAACATGAAATTCCAGTCAGCTCCTTCTTTCTTTTGTTCACAGAGTGAAAACTATACCTTGAGACATCGTGCATTTGTTTGATACTAGACACTTGTAACAATATATGGATTGGGGTTCTAACTAAATCCCCCACAAACTTAGTTCTTAAGTCAGAATACGTAGGACACACAGAAAGAAAATACTGTTCGTCTTCCACTACTAAATTGCAAAATGGATAGGATTTCTTCTGAAGTACATTGCTAAAGCGATGCATGTTTGCATTAAGGGGGAGAACATTGAACCTGGCTTGTGAGATGGCAACTCTGAAACAGAAGCTATCCATATCAGACACATATTTTTCTTTTTCAAACATTACCTTAAAAGATCTATAGTTCTCATATCTATCACGGTCTCTTATAGTGCCAGACCATTCTTGAATGTACAAATCAACTAGTCTCTGTTTAAATAGCCTGAGAAATGTTTTGACCTGACCCACACCCTGCTGCAGCCAAACACAACTGAACTGTCCCTAATTTTCGATACCCAACAATCTTTACCCATTTTATCTAATTCCAATAACATATGATAAGCTACATGTGGGAATCTTTCATTTTTCATTTGTAATAACCTAAACCAATACCTTAAAACAGAAACACAAGAATTAACATGAAGTGGAAATCTTCCTAAATCACCATATACCATTTTATTTGGAGTTCTAACTGGAACACCTAAAAATCTTTTGCACGCCATAGAGTGTACTTTTTCTAATGATCTAATTTGGTTAAACCCCATATTTCAGAAGCATATAGAAGAATCGGTTGAATTTTAATGTAAAAAATCTTGAAAAATGCTTTTGCGGTCATTTCCTTATATTTTTGAAAAACTTTATTCAATTGGACTACTGCTTTCTTACCCTTAGATGCTAAACGTTCAGTACCCCTCTTCATACTAATCATTGTTGTGAAATGAAATCCTAAATAACAATAGCTGTTTACCACATCTAGTTTCTTTCCATTAAAAACCCACTGTTCATGTCGTCCTAAATGCCTTCCCTTTCTAAATACCATAATTTTTGTTTTCTCAGTGTTCACATTTAATTTCATATCATTGCAACAATTCTGAAGGATATTTAACTGGTTTTGTAAACCATGCACTGTTGAAGATAATAAAGCGACATCATCTGCAAAAAGTAATACAAACAATTCCATAATACCTGGCAGAACCTGTATACCATGTCTTCCTTTAACATTCATGTGAGTAGCAAGCTGATTTATGAAAACAGAAAATAATGAAGGACTTAAAACACGACCTTGTCTTACTCCAACAGGACACTCAAAATAATCAGTAAGTTCACAATTTTCACGTACACATGAGACTAAAAAAAAATACATTGCTTTCAAGGAGGCCAAAACCCTCCACTCACTCCTTGATTTCTCATGCATTGAAGAAGTTTGTCATGATGTACAGAATCAAAAGCTGTTTTAAAATCAACAAATGCTACATATAATTTTCTGCCTTTCTTCAACATACATTTCTGGACAATTGCATATAGATTGAATATTTGATCAACTGTTGAATATCCTCTACGAAAACCTGCCTGATTCTAATAAATCATATTGTCTTCTGACCAGTTATAAAGTCTTGCATTTAATATTGATGTATAACATTTAGAAAGGATACTTAACAAAGACACTCCTCTGTAGTTATCTGTATCTTCAGGATCCCCTTTTTTGTAAATGGGTATTATTATAGCTTTTGACCAGTTCTTGGGATATACACCTGAAGCAAAATAGTGTTAAAAAAATTTACCTAAAACTCCAGTACAACTTTGCCTCCATTCTTCAGCATTTCAGCTGATATATTGTCAATTCCACTTGCCTTTCCTATTTTAAATTTTGATATTGCATGTACTACTTCAGTTTCAGATATGTCTTTACTTAAGGTCTGTTCGATTTCTTCCTTTAAATCTATATTTAAATCATTTTCTTCCATATTTTCTTCAAAGTTCTGAAAAACATTTTTGAAATGATTATACCAGTCTTCAGTACTAATATTGTTGTAAATAACTGCATGATTTCCACACCCCATGCTCCTTACTTCTTTCCAAAAAAGGGAAGGATCTGAAATGTTATTTGCTAAAGATTCTGTTTTCATTCTTCTGTAATCTTGTTTTTTTGTCTTTAGCAATCGCTTATAGCTTTTCCTTTTCTGAACATATTTTGATCTACTTTCTTTTTGGCAGCTTTACATTCATCATCAAACCATTCAGACTTTTTTTATTTTTATGTTGGTTATTTTTTTTAAACATGCATATACTAGCCTCTTTCAAACTTTCAACAAATATATATAAAGCATCTTCTATATTGTTTTCAGTAGAACTTATGGTCTTTGAAAATTTAGTTTGTATATCAGTAGTGCTTAAAGCCTTAACAAAGTCCTCTTTCTTACTGTCATTCTATATAAGTTTTTCATGAGTAACTTCCATTTTAGAAGCCTGATTGCATACATTTTTGGCAACATTGTTAACATGTTCTATCTTCATACAAAGTGGAAGATGGTCAGATTCTGTTATACTTTCTATAACCAGAGAAGGTATATGAACAGATGCTAATAAATCCAAAGAGGCAATAAAGTAGTCAACTGTACTAGAACCAGAAGATGCTATGAAAGTATCACTCACTCTCACTCAGTCCCATGTCCCAAAGGATGTAGGGGGGACATGAGAGAAGACGCAACAGAGATCTTTTTCCATGCTTCACGATCCTGTGTGGCTAGTAGGAGGTGTTGCAGGGTTGGGCGGTCAGTCTTTGATTTTGTCAACACATGATTCTTTGGTGGCCTCTCTTCTTGCCCTCGACTGTTCTTGCAGGATGGTTTTTGCTAGGTTGTGTCTTGTGTGTGACCAAACCACATCAGCTTTCTCCTTTTATGGTGGAGAGCAAAGGCTCTTGGGCCACACCTTTTGATTTCTTCTTTCACATAGTATTGTCTTGTGTTCTTTGTATATTTTGAGAGTCTTCTGTGCACTTGTTCTCGAATGCTTGGATTCTCCTCTCTAACTCTGCTGTCAGAGTCCTGATTCACAGCATATAGGAGATAGATATCACAAGGGATTTGTAAAGGTGGTATTTGGTGCAGAAGCTGATGTGTGCTTCTGATGATCCTCTCGAGTCTGACTAGAGCAGATGTTGCTGTTGCAATGCGAGCTTCCACTCATTGTTGATGTGCCATCTTTAGTAGGATGGAACCTAAGTATTGAATGGCTCACCTCTTCTAGTATTTTTCCATTCATTTATTTCCGTGATGTCATTACTCGCGCTGTGACCATGATCTTTGATTTCTCTGTACTGACCTCCATGCCGTATGCGCTGCTCGATCTGTTAAATTGTCTGTGAGATTTGCAGTTCTTGTTTGCTGTGCCATGAGTCATGTCATCTGCAAACTGAGGTTGCAAAGGGTCTTCCACAATGAGATGGAAGTGTGGTGGTTTGCAGTGTCTCTGTCATGATGTTTTTGAGAAGAGGTTGAAGAGTACAGGTGAGAGAAGGCAGCCCTGGCGAACCCAACGTGGCTGAAGACTCGCCACGGGGTTGTTCATGAAACTGCACTTCTTGCGTTTGTACAGAGCTTGATGACTTCAATAGCAGCTGTCAATGTTGAAGTGCCTGAGTACTTGCAAGGGCTGTCATGCCATACCTGTCAAGGCCTTTGAAATCTATGAAATGTGGTACAAGTCTTTTTGGTGTGAGATGCTTCTCTATCAGAATCTCAGATTGAATTTGTTCCATTGTGCTGCGTTTAAAGTCTAAAGCCCGCTGTTCTCTGCAGGAGTTTTTCCGCTTGGTTTCATCTGTTGAGGACTACCTGCAGCATGATCTTGCTAGGATGACTTATGAGACTGATGGTTCTGTATTCTGGCATTGCTTGAGGTTCCTTTCTTTGGCAGGGTATTAAGAGACTGTGTCCATTCTTTGGCATTCTTGTGTCGTGATCTTCTGACAAAGTTCTGTGAATCGCCTTGCTGTTTCATTCCCTCATTTTTATGAGTTCAGCTGGATGTTATCGATCCAGGACTTCCCTTCTTCAATTGTTTAATAGCTGCATCTACTTCACACCTTAGTATGGTGGCTTTATCTTGGTGTTCAGGGTTTGAGAGAAACTATGTTGGTATCTGGCGTTGGTATTACACAATCCTCACAGTTTATTCTGTCCAGCGTTGAGGATGCATTGTTTCCGTTAAAAGATTTCCTTCTTTGTCTTCAATAACAGAGGCTTTAGGCTGTGTGGTTTTCGTTAGTGCTTTCAAAGTGTCGTAAGCTGTTTTGCTGTTTCCCTTGGTCATTCCAGCTTCGATGTTGTTGCATTGTTCTTCTATCCACGCTTCTTTGGCTTCTCTCATCTTTTTCCTCACTTCTCTGTGGCTATCCATGTACTTCTTGTAAGCTTCTTGACTTGTGAACTTTTGTTTCTTAAGTTCTCTTCTTTTGTCGCAGAGGTCAAGGACCTCATTTGTCACCCAGGGTTGTTTCTTTGTTCTGCTTCTTCCTAATGTTTCTTCTGCTGCTGTCGTTAGCACTTCTTTGATGTTGTTGGCCAGTGTGTCCACATCATTGTCGATGGCTGTGAGTGCGGCAAACTTTCCTCCAATGTTGGCTTGGAAGATCTCAACCACAGTTGGGTCTTTGAGTTTTTCCAGGTCGAATCTTATGCGTGGGCTTTTTGGCTGGTGTTTTGCTTTCAGTTTCAGTCTGATGGTGGTAAGTACACGGTCGTGGTCACTGCCAATGTCAGCTCCTGGGAATGTTCTTGTGTTTGCCTTGTTTATGCTGGATTTGAATCTTTGGGGTGACAGAATGTAATCAATTTGATTATGAATCAGACCATTTGGTGAGTGCCAGGTTGATGTTCTGGATGGCTTGTGAGGGTGGAGTGTGTTAGCCAAAGTTAGTTTGTGCTTCTTTGCGAATTCCAGCAGCCACTGTCCTCTGTCATTTGTTTCTCCCAGTCCAAATCGTCCTGTGGTTCCTGCCTAGGTGTCATAGGCATCAGGTCCCACCTTAGCATTCCAGTCGCCAGTCGGGGTGTATGGGGTGCTTAAGGAGAGGTGGTACCTTTGTAAACCTGGTAGTAGCATTCCTCGGGATGGACGGGAGCACTGGTCCTCACTTGGCACTCAGCTCTCACTTCTGGGTCTGGGTCCTTAACCCACCCACATCCCGGTAACCGCTTCTACTGGCGGGCGAAACGTTGTGAGGGGCTGGTGCATTCTTACCCACCAGTAGGAATCTTGGAGAGGAGATGGGCGCCACCAAGCTTCCTCAAGTCCACTGAAAGGACATGATGAGAAAAACAAAACAGAAAGACATGCCGGATTGGTCAAAGCCCGGATCAACAACGACCGCGCTACCCTCTGCAAGCCTCCAGGGTGGGAGTGACAAGTGTGCTACTGGGGCAGAACCAACTCTAAAACTTCCAGCTAAAGGGGCAACCATTGGTACATGGAATGTAAGGACTCTGTACCAAACAGGAAGAGTACAGGAACTTACACATGAATCACAGAGGTATAAATGGGACATCCTAGGGCTTGCGGAAGTCAGATGGATTGGCTTTGGAGAAACAACCACGCAAGACGGCCACAAAATATGGTACAGTGGGGAAGAGAAACTACATCAACATGGAGTAGGCTTTATTGTCAGGAAAGAGATTGTGTCAAGCATCATCAGCTGCACACCAGTATCCAGCAGACTCATCTCAATCAGAGTTTCTGCAAAACCCCAGAATCTCACCATCATCCAAGTGTATTCTCCAACATCTGACTACGATGATGACCAGATAGAAGAATTCTATGAAGAACTTGAAAACGTCATCTCCAAAACGCCCAAAAAAGACATCCTTATTGTGGAAGGCGACTGGAATGAAAGTATAACTATCATCAAATCCTGCACTACAAAGCCCATTTAAAATAACACAATCAAACATATTACATACTTCAATTAACTGGTTACCAAATACATTAGTTTCTGTATCATGTGATTTTCTAGGCAATTGGTGATTGGAAAAAGAGTATAAATTTTCAATCACCAAAATCATCCCCCACATTGTAATTTTGGTTAGCTGTTCGAGCATTAAAATCCCCTATTATTAACAGATTAAAGTCACCATATGAGCTTTGAAGCTCAAGTAAACACTGCTCCAAATCTTCCAAACCATACACCCCTTGTTTGGTTTTCCAAAATACAGATTCCTAAGGAGGAATATATGTACAAACTAACATATCTTTACTTGTACCCAACAAGTTTCTGTGCAACTTTACAGTAATGGTATTGTCAAAACCAACCTCAATTTTTTCCACAAAGGTTCCAAAGGATTTTCTGACCAAAAGAATTACCCCTCCAGAATATCTTCCATGATGAGACAGTTTTTTTGCCCCAGAAATAAACACTATGTAATCCCTGAAAATGGGGAAGTCAACATTAGATGCAACAAAGGTTTCTGTTAAACAGATTATATCAAATTTAAGCAAAAAATTTACAAATACCATGTTATCAATTTTAGGCAAAAGACCGTTTACATTATAGTTTAGAAAATGTATTCCAGAAGCATTAAAACCTTGATGAGGCCCTGCCTCTAAACCCTTGATGTTAGTAGTAACTGCAGAGACCTTCTTCTGCCATTGGCAATGAGAATCTGTGGCCCGGCCGAATCCCTATTTTGATATGCATAGGCTATCCTCAGTATTGGATTTGGCAGTTGACCCTGGGGTCATGTCTTTGCCATTTTCCCTATCACCAGAATGTAGTCTATTAAAAGACTCAGTGATGCTGCTTTGGCTGCCAGACCTTGCTGGCACTTTACGGCAGCCTGGCTTTGTTGGACCTACTTGAGAAGCAGCACATCTGGGTTGTGGAGCCTGCCTTGTGCTCACAGACTGTCTGGTCTGCCTGCCTCTCTGTTTCTGTGGTGGATCACTGCTCTGTGGATTCATCAGTTCACCTGCAATACCTGAAACATCTCTCCTGCCAGGTCTTTTAGTACTAGGATACATTTTACTTTGTATGAAACAGTCCGTATTTTCTGCTTTGCTGCCAGTGCTTTTATCATCACCTGTTTTGACATACTTTGGTTCAATGTTATCTGACTCTGTTATCTGTGTTCTTTTTTCGAAAGTCATGGTGTTATTGTCAGTTATTTCACTGTCTCTGTTTTCTTCTCTGTCTGCTTTTTGATCATTTGCTTTGTCAGATATATCATCAGCAGTCTCAGTTTTGTCAGGTAGGAAGTCATCGCCCTTCTCTTCAATTTCAACCTCATCAAGAATACCGTCATCTGTGACTTCAAGGTTGTCATCAGTCGGTTGTCTATTTAAAACTTCTGAGTCACTGTAAGGATATTGAACATTGTCTTGTTGGCTTAATTTTTTAGACTCATCACTGTCACAGTCACTGTTGTCATGTTCAGGGGTCAAAACTTTTGTTTTGTTTTGCTGAAGTCTGCATGTATGTATTGCAGAATTTTGTCTTTGACAGGTGGGACTGGGTTTTGACCTGAGGATTTTGTGTTTTGGATTTTTTCTTTCACAAAAATCCTTCTCTTTGGCTCTGCATGCCTTCCCTGACTGACTGCCCCACTATGTGAATGTGGTCCTGGAACAAGTGGCGCAGCCCTGCCCCTTCTCCTGTCCTGATGGGCAGTCATTTGTGTTTGACTGCTGTCATCCCTGCTGACAGTGCGGTAGAAGTTGACAGGATGTCCTCCGGCTGCTTCCTGGATGTCCTGCTGAACTTCACGCTGATGAGAAGGTCTGGAACTTCTCTGCCAGGATCTGTTGTAGCCTGGTGACTGGTAGCCTTCACGTGCACGTCAACCTGCAGAGGACTGTAGTTCTGCTGAGCCCTCTGCTTTCCCGTCTGGTGTCTGCCTGGATACACAGGATGGCCACTTCTGTGGTAAGTGCCACTCCCTCTGTCCAGAATAGGAGGCCAATTCTCTTCTTGCTGGTAATGAGGTTGCTGATTGAAGTGTCCCCTTCGATCTTCATGCCAATGACTGGAATGTTGGTTGTCTTTTACATGCATTTTCCATGGTGGAAATACGCTATTTTCCCCTGGCCTCGATGGAAGTTGATGGTTTCCCTCTGGTGTGTGGTAAGGTCAGAAGAAACCTTAATACCACTCTTTCTGAGCCTTCCCAAAGTTCCCGGTCTCCCATCACCGCCATCTTGTCTGACCATTGGCAAAAATGCACAATGATGGGTCGTGGTTCACCCCTCCTGTAACTGGCTTCCCAACACGGTAAGCTCTTGCGAGGTCCTCCTGGCGCCAGTCCAAGTAAGGGCATGGTCATTGAGAATGTCAACGATGTACTGAGTGATGATGTGCTCAGTTTCTCCTTCCTGTTCTTCCACATTGATGAACTTAACATTGTTGGCTTTTGCACTTTGCTCCATTGCTTCTAATTTTCTTTCCAATGTTTCTAGTCTGTCAAACATCACATGCCTGTCTTCCTGTAAGTCATTAATGTCATCCTTGTTTTGCATGACACCTTCTTTTAGTGAAACAATTTCTTCAAAGAAATGAGATATTCTTCCATCCAAGGCTTTAAATTTGTCTTCTATGCTGTTCTTTATCCCATCAGAATGTAAAAGGAGCCCCTGTTGAATCTGAGAAAACCTCCAGTTCATCATATGCATTATATTTGCTGGTGTAGTAAACATTTCACCCTGGGACATTTTTTTTCTTTTTGCAAGCGCCTGTTCTTCACTGCTGATTTTTTTTAACAGTACATTAGCAGAGAAAAGAAGCAAAGGTCAAGGACTAATTGCAGTATCAGGCAACAGCCTGCTTGCTACATCAACTTCAGTGTGGGTGCACCCCAGCCACCTTCGCATAGCACGTGCAGTATGCACTGGTGGTTCCCCTTCAGTTTTTATCAAGTTTGATTTGAGCTCACTTAATAAAAATGTTAGTTGCAGCCTAATCACTGAGCTTTGCAAATAATTAATGGCATCTTCCTATGCACGAAACCTATATTGTCACTGTTGCAAAAGTTGGTCACAATGCATGCACACACACATTCACTTTTCAAGGATATTGAGGAGCACTGTCAGAGCACGTCCATCTCTGCTTCACGCACCGTGGGACCCCCCGAGAGAGAGAGAGAGAGAGAGAGAGAGAGAGAGAGAGAGAGAGAGAGAGAGAGAGAGAGAGAGAGAGAGAGAGAGAAAGAGAATTTTATTTAAAGAGGGTTATGGCACAAGCAGACATGCTTTTTTTTACAACCAGCCTTCTGGGCCAAGAAAAACAAAAAAAGAACAAAAAACCCACAGAAACAAAACAACAACAACAAAACAAAAAAAGAAGAAAAAAGGCATAGCAATAACAAACAAACTGCATATACATTGTATGAGTAAAGAAAAGAAAAAAATTCCATAACGTCATCCAAATGCAAGAAACATTTTCTATGCTTATGCTTTTATCTTTTACAAAACAAGAGTACAAAATCACTAAATCAGATTAGAACGTAGACAAGGAAAAAATAATTGACTAGAGAGAAGAGTAGAGTAGAGACGGACAGAGGACGGATGACAGACAGATGAGAGAATACAGACATACGGACAAACCAAAGACACACAGATTCACAGGCAGATAGATACACAGACAGACAGACAGACAGACATACAGACAGAGAATGACGAAAGCAGATAAAAAGACATATGAAAAATAATATTAAATGAAGACATGTCAAACCATGACTGACATTTTGTCCGATTGATAAGAAAAAATATGCTTTTTTATAAGACAAGATCAACAGCCAGTCTCTGTCAGCCTTTCATTCATAAGAAAATGTTTCAATGATTTTTTTTTTTTAAGTTTAGCATAGAAGTTACACTTTTTAAGGTTGCAGGCAGGTTATTCCAGTAAATGCCACGGCTATATACAAGAGTAGACTACTTTTAAACAAATCTACTCTTGGTTTTGGCACAGTAAATTTATGCGAGTGACGATATGTGTTTATTTGAAAATGTTTTGCCAGAGTGGGCGGTGGATTATCATATGATATCTTATGCATCATTAAAGCTTTGTTGTATTCCAACGGCATTTTAAATGGCAGAATTCCAACTGATTTATAGTCCACGGAAGTTAATGAACTTAATTTCAAGAGAGAGAGAGAGAGAGAGAGAGAGAGAGAGAGAGAGAGAGAGAGAGAGAGAGAGAGAGAGGAGAGAGAGAGAGAGAGAGAGAGAGAGAGGCAAGGCAAGGCACGGCAAGGCAAGGCAAGGCAAGGCAAGGCAAGGCGGCAAGGCAAATTCTTGTATTCGAGGATAATAGATAAGCACTCGTGTGCTTTTTTACATCCAGTCCCCGCCCTTTTCAGGAATAACATCAAGATAAAAAGATACTAAACAGTAAAACTATACGCAGTACCAAACAACATAAAGGAATAAGGACACTATATATAATAAGGTAATAAAAATGCACTCATTCAGAAGACGAAAATCAGAAGTCACAATAAAATGATTTTGATTATTGCAGAAAAAGAAAAGCGCTAATAGATAAAGAGCAAACAAGAGCACATAATGAAATAAACAACTTAACAACCAACAAAAATCCATCCAAAAATATTTAGCTACAACATTGTCACGACTCATAACAACAAAATGAACTCAAAAGGAACTAAAGATAATACAATGATTATAATGATACCAATAAGAATAATATCAACAATACTGATAATAGTATGATAATAATACACTCTAAAACTCACTCCTTCACGTAGGGTACACACACACACACACACATACATACACACATACATACATACATACATACATACATACATACATAAACATACATACATACTAATACATACATATACATACATACATACATACATACATACATACATACATACATACATACATACATACATACATACATACATACATACATACATACATACATAATACAAACATACATACAACATACACATACATATACACAACCACCACCATCACCACACAACACAACAACACACACACACACACACACACACACACACACACACACACACACATCACACACACACACACACACACACACACACACACACACAACCTAACCCCACTTATATAAGCACATATCTGCACGCGCACATGTACTTGAGGTGAGTTTTTTTGTTTTTGTTTCTAGTTTTTTTTTAGTCATAGAAAAAAGAAGAATGATAAAAGTCAAACAATTATATCAGGTTACAATATTATCCTTTCTTTTACATTCATACTTCATGTAAAAAAAGAAAAAAACAAAAACAAACTGCAAAGTTAAAACAGAAAAAAAAACAAGAACAAAACATCAAAAACTTGAGGTACAACCTATCAACAAAAAAATCATGGAAATCATATTTTAATACAAGGGGAGACGAAAAATAAAAACAATTATCTACACACACACACACACACACACACACACACACACACACACACACACACACACACACACACACACACACAAACACACAAACACACACACACAAGTTCGCGCTCATGTCATCATTAAACTTCATTCTAAAGGAAGTATATGCCTAATTTTAATCAAGTCATGTAACGGAACACAAAAGGAATCCATCCGCTTTAAGGCATATGTATTAGGATATACATATTCTAATACCTTAATCTTATGATTATGGTCATAGAAATAACGTTCATAACCATTTTGTAATCATGATGGACATAGTTATTCAGCTTACTTGAAGATTAAAAGGTTATACAAAATCAACTACATTCAACACGTGATTATCAAATAGTACAAAATGTGAATAAAGTATTTCTCAATATGGATGGTAACATGTTTAGGCAACAGGGGTGAGAGAGAGAGAGAGAGAGAGAGAGAGAGAGAGAGAGAGAGAGAGAGAGAGAGAGAGAGAGAGAGAGAGAGAGAGAGAGAGAAGAGAGAGAGGAGAGAGAGAGAGAGAGAGAGTAAGTACACAGTACATTTTTAGCCAGGAAGTGTTTAATTTTCAACTGATCAATAATATCATCACTTAACACTCTCTATCTTTTTAGTTATGCATATATAGAGAATATACCATATGATAAATGTGATACGAAAAATAAAATATTCGAAATTCACTCTTTGAAATCAGTTACAAGTACACAATGATAAGATACATATAAAAACATTCACACACACACACACACACACACACACACACACACACACACACACACACACACACACACACACACACACACACACACACACACACAAACACACACACACACACACACACACACACACACACACACATATATATATATATAGAAGAGAGAGAGAGAGAGGAGAGAAGAGAGGAGAAGGAGAGAGAGAGAGAGAGAGAGAGAGAGAGAGAGAGAGAGAGAGAGAGGAGAGAGAGAGAGAGAGAGAGAGAGAGAGAGGAAGAGAGAGAAAAGAGAGATGAGTACTGGTTCATTAGTTTTGATGCATCAAGTGGATTAGAAGGTGATTTTCGAAGGTCGTCAATAATTGGTGTTGTTTAATTTATTTATTTATTTTATTTATTTATTTATTCTTTTATATCGAGGATAACAGAATAAGCAATCATGTGCTTTTTTTCATCCGGTCCCCGTGTGTATGCAGTTTTGTAAATATTGTCATCTGTTCCCACCGGCACACGATGCCTACTCTTACGAAAGCGAACAGGATTTAACGTGTGCGCAAGATGTTCTGCGTGCACTCGCACACGGGACCTCGTTTAAAGTCTCGGGAAGGGAGTTCCACAGCACAGGGCCTGAGTATAGTAAACTAGACTTGAACAAGTCTATTCTTGGGATTGGAACACTTGGCTTTTCAGTATTTCTGGAATGATTCATTGGGAACTTATCTCTGAAGGATGAGTGGACAGCTCCTGCCATTATCTTAAACATCAGAATGCCTTTGTTATATTTTAGTCTTTGTTGTAGGGGAGAATACTTAACTGAGTATAATCCACTTCAAGTAAGGTTGTTTTCTTCAGGGGGATAAGTTTCAGAGCACGTTTATACAGACTTAATAAGGGTTTCATAGTGTTTGCACTGGCAGAACCCCATAGGGTTGAGGCATAGTCTATTGAGGATTGTATATAAGCTTGAAAGAATAATCTATTTGAATGGTAGTCAAGGAAATGTTTAATTTTAGTCAACTGCTATACTCTTTGGGACAAGTATTTGCATATATATACAAGATATACAAGTCTATATACAAGGCTACTTTTAAACAAATCTACTCTTGGTTTTGGCACAGTAAATTTATGCGAATGACGATATGTATTTATTTGAAAATGTTTTGCCAGAGTGGGCGGTGGATTACCATATGATATCTTATGCATCATTAAAGCTTTGTTGTATTCCAACAGCAAATTGAATGGCATAGTTCCAACTGATTTATAGTCCACGGAAGTTAATGAACTTAATTTCAAGAGAGAGAGAGAGAGAGAGAGAGAGAGAGAGAGAGAGAGAGAGAGAGAGAGAGAGAGAGAGAGAGAGAGGAGAGAGAGAGAGAGAGAGAGAGAGAGAGAGAAGAGAGAGAGAAAGAAGGCAAGGCAAGGCACGGCAAGCAAGGCAAGACAAGGCAAGGCAAGGCAAGGCAAGGCAAGGCAAGGCAAGGCAAAGTCTTTTATTCGAGGATAATAGATAAGCAC
The DNA here is from genome assembly GCA_030674155.1 of Stramonita haemastoma. Taxonomy (NCBI): domain Eukaryota; kingdom Metazoa; phylum Mollusca; class Gastropoda; order Neogastropoda; family Muricidae; genus Stramonita; species Stramonita haemastoma. Next base: position 904,256 of record CM060316.1, on the reverse strand, counting down.
TCGTGTGCTTTTTTACATCCAGTCCCTGCCCTTTTCAGGGATACATCAAGTTGAAAAGATACTAAACAATAAAACTTTACGCAGTACCAAACAACACACAAGAATAAGGACACTATGATGATAAGGTAATAAAAATCCACTCGTCCAGAAGACAAAATCAGAAGTGTCAATAAAAAGATTTTGATTATGGAAAAAAAGAAAAGTGTTAATAGGTAAAGAGCAAACAAGGGAACAAGATAAATAAAACAACTGAAAACATCAATACACCACCATCTGTGATATAAATCATACATTTGGATAACAGGGGGGGGGGGATTTAACTAATATCCTTATTGGAGGGGGGAGAGATACTACCAATAAAAAATATAAATAAAATAAAACAAAATAAGAAAAAAAAGAAAAAAAACAAGAAAAAAGTTACATAAAACATCCTAGATGTTTCAAAAGAATAGGCAGAGAGAGAGAGAGAGAGAGAGAGAGAGAGAGAGAGAGAGAGAGAGAGAGAGAGAGAGAGAGAGAGAGAGAGAGAGAGAGAGAGAGAGAGAGAGAGAGAGAGCACTAGCTAGTGTAACACAATTCTCTAATTTTTATGTAGTCATAAAGATGAACATCTATTACATTCTAAGTAGGATTTTAAGAGAGAGAGAGAGAGAGAGAGAGAGGAGAGAGAGAGAGAGAAGAGAGAGAGAAGAGAGAGAGAGAGAGAGAGAGAGAGAGAGAGAGAGAGAGAGAGAGAAGAGGAGGGGGGGGGGGAGAGATAACTAACTAGTGGCACACAAATCAAATTCAACATAGCTATAAAAATGAAATCTACACATTGTACATAAAATACTCACAGTTTATATATACTGTAATGATCAATCTCTGTGAAATAGCCAATGTATTCACAAAAATGAATAACTACACAGTACAATTAAAAAACACATACTAACTAAATTTAAAACGTTGAAATATTAAAACAACATTTATCAAACACTATGATAGTCAACTTTCAGATTAAAATTGAAAACATGAGATATGAATACAGCCTTCATCAAGATAGAAAGAGAGAGATAGACAGACAGACATGCAGACAGACAGACAGACGACAGGAGACAGAGAAGGAGAGAGAGGAGAGGAGAGAGAGAGAGAGAGAGGAGAGGAGAGAGAGAGAGAGAGAGAGAGAGAGAGGAGAGAGAGAGAGAGAGAGGGAGAGAGAGAGAGAGAGAGAGAGAGGGGGGGGGGGGGAGGGAGGGAGGGATATGAGAGAGAGAGAAGGCAAGGCAAGGCAAGGCAAGGCAAGGCAAGGCAAGGCAAGGCAAGGCAAGGCAAAATTCTTTATTCCAGGATAATAGATAAGCACCCGTGTGCTTTTTTACACCCAGTTCTTCTTCTTTTTCTTCTTTTCTTCTTCTTCTTCTTCTTCTTCTTCTTCTTCTTCTTCTTCTTCTTCTTCTTCTTCTTCTTCTTCTTCTTCTTCTCTCCGTATCTCTGTCTCTCTCTCTGTGTCTCTCTGTCTCTCTGTCTCTCTGTCTCTGTCTCTCTCTCCCTCTCTGTCTGTCTGTCTGTCTCTCTCTCTCTCTCTGTCTTTGTCTCTCTCCCTCTCTGTTTGTCTGTCTGTCTGTCTGTCTGTCTGTCCCTCCCTCCCCCCCCCTCTCTCTCTTTCTGTCTGTCTAAATCATAATGCTTAAGATACACTTTCTATATAAAAACGTCTGTCTGTCTGTCTGTCTGTCTGTCTGTCTGTCTGTCTGTCTGTCTGTCTGTCTGTCTGTCTGTCTGTCCGTGGGACCCCCCGAGAGGGAGAGAGAAGAAGAAGAAGAAGAAGAAGAAGAAGAAGAAGAAGAAGAAGAAGAAGAAGAAGAAGAAGAAGAGAAGAAAAACAACAACAACAACAACAACAACAACAACAACAACAACAACAACAACAACAACAAGAAAACAAGGAGCTGCAAGTAGTCTGCAAACAGACTGAAAATGAATCTACTTCAAAACGGGGCCACAGCTGTAGTATAGCTGGTGATCAAAATGAGTACGTCCAAGGACAAAAGGGTTGACGTTGGGACAGAGGAGTGATGGAGGGTTTCCACAATGTAGGGTCCTAACGTCACAGAAGCAAGTTCGGTAGTGCTGTTTGGCTTACAAAAATTAATGTTATTCCTGTCCAGTTTAAACACGTATGCGGGCCTGCTAGTGCATTGTTCCATTTTTATATGTATGTGTATGCATTACGTTATGCAAGTTCAACATCCTGTCATTTTTATCAGCATTCCGTGAGTTGAGGAACTATGGAAATACCCAGCATGCACCCAAGATTTGACCAGTTCATTGGGTTTAGCAGTAGAGAATCTGCTGAATGCTTCTCTCGGCAAATGTGGTGTGACAAATGCTATGTAATGTTTTGCACGTAAAGAGGTAGCTTTGAAGGCTGGCTTTAAACGAAAAATAAAATGCATTGTATTTTGTTTCACCTTATTTATTGATTTTGTATTTCAAAATCCCTTTTCAAAAGGACTGCTGTAAGTCTGTCTACAGAATAGTATCGTCTCACTTTATTTTGTTCCTCGGCGTGAGTATTGAAGTTCACAATGGTTAGGTTTGTGTATGCGACCATTTTAACCACCATACGGATAACCGCATTCTGATGTTCGGGACGGTGTCACATTTAAGGTCAAAGACAAAAACCACAAAACTGCAGTGTTGGTCAGTAATGTGTGCAGACTCTCAAGGCATCATCCATGAAGTGGATAAAACTCAACCATGGGGTCCCATTCTTCCCAATGACCCCCTCGCACACTTACTTTAGGTAAGAGCCAGACTGAGTCCGAAAAAATCCCCGTGGCTCTTATGGGATTCGAACCTGAGAGCTTTCCAGTCTGTAACCCATGGCACAGACTACTGCACCATGGTGGCTGGTGAATTGAAGTTTAAATGTCATGCTCACTCTATATGCAAAATGCAGGCCCGCAGCAAACAAACAAGTAAATCAAGCTACATTAGGAGGACAAAGACTTCAACACTTAAAATTCAAATCATCCTCAATCCGCAAGAGTTTGCACAGCCAAACTAACTTTGATGGAAAAATAGCTTTGGATTTGATCATCAGATTTGGAATGGAGTTTGAGGAAGAGTGATTATCACAGAACTGGAATCCTCTCCTCCTGATCACTTTGCCTCCTAGCTATTGAACCAGGCTAAAGAAGAGAGAGGGAGTTGGGGGTGGGGGGTAGGCAGAGTGGGAGGGGGGTAGGGGGTAGGGGCTGGTAATGACGCCAACGACGCGATGGATGTTATGCTACGTGCAAAGAATTAGAGGAGTAACAAACAGACTGGCAGACAAACTGACACACAGATATTTTTCTGTCTGCCTTTTTTGTTTTATCTATTCTTTTCTTTTATTTCGAGGATAATGGAATAAACAAGCATCTGTTTGGGTTTTTTTTTTACATCCAATCCCGTGTGTCTGTATGTTTAAATGTCATCCGTTCTCGAGCGAGTGGGAAATACAGAATATGTATTTCAAATTTAAATTCAAATACTTAATTATCTCAAATACAGAGAAATTCCAGCGGGTTACAAGCCACACATAAAAGAGTAAAAATGTAAAAACACGATCGCGGATGTACCTCCAGGTATTACTAATTGGATTACTCCGATACCTCAGTAACCTTGTTCTTTAGACGCAGCCGCTTATCATACAGACATGCATTTAAACAGAAGTTTTAAAAAGGGCTTCATTCACAATCGCTCATATTAGCAACGGTATGATAATTGAAGATGTAAAAGTCCATAGCTACTGAAATGCTTTGTGTAAAAAGATTGAGAGTTTTCTATTGGTGTCAGCAGCAAGACGTAACTATCTAAGCTGTATAGGGCTGTTAACCAATTTACAGGCAAGTCATCATGCTAGTCTTACAGAACAAGACAATAATTAGAGGAGCTTTCTTACTGCTGAAGAAAGAGAAGGAGGAGGAAGGAAGTGAATAAGGGAGAGTCCGAGGCAGAAAGACACATAAACATGAAACTGCCAAAAATGAAGACCAAGAGCCGAAGAGTCGAAGACAGACCAAGAGACAGTTGTCTTGTGTGCCTTCTTCAACTGTCAGCCTCTCCAGGGAGTCTGTAGCCACTGGAATAAGGTGTCACCAGAAAGGTGTCGTCAGAAAGGGGTCATCATAAAGGTGTCATCAGAAAGGGGTCATCAGAAAGGTGTCATCAGAAAGGTGTCATCAGAAGCGTGTCATCAGAAAGATGTCAACAGAAAGCTGTCAAGAGAAAGGGGTCATCAGAAAGGTGTCATCAGAAAGGTGTCATCAGAAAGGGAGCATCAGGAAGGTGTCATCAGAAATGTGTCATCAGAAAGTTGTCATCAGGAAGGTGTCATCAGAAAGGGGTCATCAGGAAGGTGTCATCAGAAGCCACCAAAAGATGGGAAAGAGGAAACCTCTCCTTTCATACTTCCTCCCGCCACACAAGATGAAGACTGTTTACGATAAACAGAAAGTAGGGGTTTTATCTTTTGTCAAATTGACACCCTCTTGAAGAACAATTCCTTTGTTTCAGTATCCGGTCCTGCCAGGCACTTTGATTTAGACCAAACCAAGAACGTGTATTTCAACTGCCAGTCTGGGAGGGGGAGGCGAGTGAGGGGATTTTCGCCAGGAGTTAACGCCAATACCGATTACACTCCCCCAGACGTCCTCCAGATGAAACCCTAAACCAAGGTCCCATGTGCAGACGCACGCAGAATCTCTTGTGCCCGCACTAATACCGGCTCCCTTTTCTAGAATTGGTTATTACCTACCAGTAGGAACGGATGACAACTTTTTTTTTTAAATGTATGCCCACTCGTGTCATGTTTAGACACCATCCCCGAAATCGAAATGCGGCTACCTAAAAAGCGGCCTCATACACGACGTTTCACCAATGGTGAACCTCAGAGCTTTAATCCAAGGCACGAAAAATGAAACTTTCAGTCCTTATCCCGTGTTCTCCTCTTTTTGTATAATCTATGAACATCTGGTTTGAAAAAAATGCAGCATGCTTAATATTTATTTATGCTGGTAGTGACCACGGAAACAGGTAGATGCTTCAGTGGGAAGGGTCAGAACATACATAAAAACAAGGAGGTTTCTTTAGAGAACACAGAAACAAGGTGGTTTCTTTAGAGAACACAAAACCAAGTAGTTTCTTCAGAGAACACACAAAAACCAAGTAGTTTCTTCAGAGAACACACAAAAACCAAGTGGTTTCTTCAGAGAGCACACAAAAATCAAGTGGTTTCTTCAGAGAAAACACAAATGCAAGGTGGTTTCAAAAATACAAAAACAAGGCGGTTTCTTTCATTGTGATTTTTTAAAAGAAATGAATGATATGACATGTTATGCATTTGCATTTCAAAATGTCAGACAAAGAAATTTCTTGATGATCATGTTAATACCATTTGGAAATATTACCGCTTCCTCCCCTCAACCCCCCTCCCTTCCTCAGACCCTAATCCTGTTTAAAAGGATGTGTTAAAATTCATGTTTGCGGCAGGGCAAATTGTGTGTATGCGTGCGTGTGTGCGTGCGTGCGTGCATGCGTTCGTGCGTGTGCACGTGTGTGTGTATGTATGTGTGTGTGTGAGTGTGTGTGTATGTGTGGATGGTGGAAGGATGAGGGCAGCAGGCAGGCAAAAGGGTAAGTAGGAAAGAGGGGGGGGGGGGGGGGGGGCATATTGATTTCTTATGTGACTTCAAATATTGAAATGAAGAGGAAAGGCAAAGAAAAAACCACACTGTGAGGAATAACTGGGATCAAAGGAAAAGGCTGTGTTGGACTAAAAGCTTCTGTGTTTTTTCTCTCCTGTTTTTCTATCTCTGTCTTTCTGTCTTGCTTTCTTTCTTTGTTTTCTTTCTTTCTGTCTTTCTTTCTTCTTTCTTTCGTTCTTACTTCTTGATTTTCTTTTCTTTCTTTCTTTCTTTCTTTCTTTCTTTCTTTCTTCTTCTGGTATTGACATTTCAATATTTCTAGTGTGTGTGTGTGTGTGTGTGTGTGTGTGTGTGTGTGTGTGTGTGTGTGTGCGTGCGTGCGTGCGTGTGTGTGTGTGTGTGTGTGTGTGTGTGTGTGTGTGTGTGTGTGTGTGTGTGTGTGTGTGTGTGTGTGTGTGTGTTTCTTTCTTTCCTGTATCTGTCTGTTTTCTCTTTTAATCTGTTTCTGTGTTCTTCTGTGTGCATTGTTTTCCTTTCCTTTTGTTCAGAAGTCTCTAAGGTTTCTAAGCTGCTGCAGTAATGTGATTGCCTGCCATTCCTCTTTGGACAGTCCATCGATTTTTGGATTTAAGATTTAGGGAAGGGGAGGAGGGGTGAAGGAAGGTGACAGGTGGGTGGTGGGTGGGGTTAAGGTTTAAAAGTAACGAGGGTAAGGGTGAATAGTGCCTTTGTCTGCACTAGCGCGTTTTATGAGAGCATACTATAATTTGACAGTGGCTTTGAAAGGTTTTGATCACTTACCTTTCAACACTAAGAGCGACAATACTCTTATGAAAGTGATTGTGTTAGTGTACGTGCGTGCGTGCGTGCGTGCGTGTGTGTGTGTGTGTGCGCACGCGTTTGTTTGTTTGTTTGTGTTTGTGTGTGTGTGGGGGGGGGTGTATGTATGTGCGATTTCATTGCTAGTAAAGGCTTTTATCAAACTTGAAACAGCAAGCCCCCGTTAAAACCTATTCCATTTGAGGAGAGAGAGAGAGATAGAGAGAGACAGAGACAGAGACAGACAGACAGACAGACAGACAGACAGACAGAGATGGAGAAAGGAGACAGCGAGAGACAGACAGAGAGACACAGAGAGAGAGAAAGAAAAACAATGAGAATTACAATCATTTTATTCAAGGCCATTGCGCCATTTAAAGCGGTACATATAACTGATATTGGTTTGTACATTCTGCACTTAGACTATGTACTTCTAATAAATGCTTAAAATTTGTTTATGATCTGTAGTAAATTTATGTTATCATTGTTTCTCTTTTTTTGAAGAACTTATAGAGGTGCATTGCAACATTTCGTAAACAGTGCTGGCTGCTTGTAAAACTTAGGAGGAATGCATTGTGTATTGTATCATTACGTATTCAAGTGCTGAGCAACAGAAAACAAAATACACCTCATTTTCTCGATTCAGTTTACACATGGGACAGACACGTCACATTTCTGTTAGTTTTCATGTATCTTTGATCATACACCATTTTAGGTGTTACACCAAATCTTACCTTGGTCAGTAGACGCCTGACGGGTTTATTCATATTCATAGTTACGGAGAGGAGAGGAGAGAGAGAGAGAGAGAGAGAGAGGAGAGAGAGAGAGAGAGAGAGAGAGAGAGAGAGAGAGAGAGAGAGAGAGAGAGGAGAGAGAGAGAGAGAGAGAAGAGAGAGAGAGAGGAGAGAGAGAGAGAGAAGAGCAAGACAAGACAAGACAAGGCAAAATTCTTTTATTCGAGGATAATAGATAAGAACTCATGTGCTTTTTTACATCCAGTCCCCGCCCTTTTCAGGGAAAACGTCAAGATAAAAAGATACTAAACAGTAAAACTATATGCAAGTACCAAACAACATAAAGGAATAAGGGAGAGAGAAGAGAGAGAGAGAGAGAGAGAGAGAGAGAGAGAGAGAGGAGAGAGAAGAGAGAGAGAGAGGAGAGAGAAGAGAGAGAGAGAGAGAGAGAGAGAGAGAGAGGAGAGGTCAAAGTGAACTGTGCAGAAGGGGGAGAGTATGAGTTCTGTATCTCATCTGCCATTTCCTAAACATTCCTTTGTTTTCTGTGTGCTGTTTTCCGCTTTCCAAAGATTTTCCTCTCTGCTTTAAACTGATTTCTAATTAGCGAAACAATGACAGGAATCCATTGCCTTTTTTATTGCTATAGACATGCTGTTCAGTCTGTCGGATAGTTTCTGCTCACGTCTGTCTGCTCTCAGTCAGTCAGTCAGTCTGTCTGTCTTTCTGTCTGCCAGTCTGTCTGTCAGTCAGTCAGTCAGTCAGTCAGTCAATCAGTCAATCAGTCAGTCGTCAGTCAGTCATCTCTCTCTCTCTCTCTCTCTCTCTCTCTCTCTCTCTCTCTCTCTCTCTCTCTCTCTCTCTCTCTCTCTCTCTCTCTCTCTCTCTCTCTCTCTCTCTCTCTCTCTCTCAAGTGACAGGCTGCTGTATTTCTATGACTGTCTCTGCTCTTTACTGCCTGTTCTTTTCCCTGCTTGTGTTGAGTGGGGACATTAAACTGAACCCGGGACCCAGGAATTACGAAACAGCCTACACTAACTACAACGACTACAATGAGTACAACTATTTCTCCTATTTTATGCAACAAGTGCGAATGTCTTTGGACAACAAATTTTCAGACTTCATAAACTTTCTGCAAAACCACGCTGACGACGTTTGCCACAAAGTGGATGAGAAGCTGGAAAAACTAGAATACTCCTTCAACCGCTTAGCTGCAGACCTGTACTCCCTCCAGAAAGGAATGCAAGAAGACAGGGAGGACATCCATCAAATCAAACAAAAGCAAAGGTACTTCCATGAACGGATAGACAGAATGGAGCAGGAACTAGAACAGCTGCAAAAGGATTCCAGACAGTGCACACTGAAGTTGATTGGAGTCAGAGAAAATGACTATGAAACTACTCAGACCAGTCTTCAGATTGTCGTTGATCTGCTGAACGAGTTTTCATCATCACGGACATGGCATGAAGATGACATCGACAGGTGTTATCGTGTGGGTGCTCGCCGAACACACAGAGATCCTCCACGGCCACTGATTGTCCGTATGCACAGATGGGGGGACAAGATGAAAATCCTTACGGACAAAATGCTGAGAGATCTCCTCCGACGTGAGAACATCAGGATCACTGCAGATCTTACAGTTCGCCAACGTGAGGAAGTGGAGCACCATCATCAGCAGGGCAAGCTTGCCTACTTCAGAGCAGGCCGCCTGCAAGTGGAAGATTCCCACCAACGACCCCCCACATACAGCTAAAACCACCAGAGGGAGTTGCGGAGGAACCGGGCCCATCTCCTTCCCCCACCTGGAGGAAGGCTGTAGAGGTCACCAGCGTCCAGAGACCGAGTCCAACACAGGAGGCAGTGGAGCAGGTCCGCCCTCGGCCCCAGGAGACAGTGTGTGGGCAGCGCAGGACCCGGCCCTGTCCCGCTGTCTGGGGCCCTGCCAGCTCTGAGCCTGCTCTCTCTACAGCACCAAAAGCTGGAGAGGGTCGGGAATAGGGTGTGGTGTCTGCGGAAGAGCATGCTTTGCAGAGATGCAGAGATGGAGCAACGACATCACCGATGGCAGTTCCCTCCCTTCCCCCCTCCGCCCAGGGGTTAACACCGACAGCAAGTCCCTTCCTTCCCCCCTCCACCCAGGGATTGTTGTCTGGCCCCCATCCTTCCCAGACTAGCTTCACAGGCAGTAACAAAGGTGGAAGGGTAAGTACGACGCTACTGAGTACGGCCGGGTGCACCGCAGGGTGCAGGGCAGCAGACGGGGATTCCCCAGATCGGCCACAACAAAAACATGCACCTGTACCGAACATTGGAGGCGAGCAGAGCAATGGTGCACGCAATTTAAGTGACACCAGTTCACAACAAACCTCAACAGGCAGACAGACACGCAGAACGCAGGCAAGACTGCCAACTAACTGGATGAGTGCTAACCACCGCAAAAACAAGAAACAAGCTTCAAAGAAAAAGAAATGACGTCAAGGTCATGACCCCAAGACAATGAGAGACAGTGTCTCACAGCCCCCATGTCAGTGTACAATACTGTCCTGAAATGTGGAAGGTTTGGCCTCAAAGCTAAAAGACAGTTCATTTATATCTTTTGTGTCACAATATGATTTTGTTTGTTTTATTGAAACTTTTATGAAAGATTTTTGTGCAAACACATTCTCTTCTTATACCTCTTTTCATGCTCCAGCACAGAAATTTTCAAAACAAGGAAGAAATAGTGGAGGGGTAATTGTTCTTGTTAAAAATGAATTTATGCACTTTGTTAAAGATGTTTCATTTCCCTATAACAATACGATAATTCTGCAACTGTCTAACAAACTGTTTGGTACGTTGTCTGATGTGTTTATGATTTGTACATATCTAAACCCAACTGACAGTCCATTTTATGACAATAGTGATTTCACAGATGGTATCTCAATGCTTGAAAGTTGTATGCTAGATATTGTTGAAAATAATAATGATGCACAGTTCATCGTATGGGGTGATCTCAATGCAAGAACAGCAAATAAACAGCCCTGGTATTTTGGTGGAGATTCTTTTTGCTTTGAGCGAGACGAATCCCTTGATTTTGTAACACATTCAGATGCTGATGTATCTATTGCTCCGATAAGATACTCACAAGATCATAGTAAGAACAGGTATGGGGAAAATGTGCTATGTTTGTGTACAAGTTTTGATCTGTACATACTAAACGGTTCCACCACAGGTGACAGAAATGGTTCCTTTACATTCATCTCTTCTACCCGTAACAGTGTCATAGATTACTTTTTGTTTTCTTGTTCACTTTGTTCAGTCCCTTGTGTCATGCATGTCAAGGAACGCATTGATTCCAAACATATGCCCATGCTTTGTGTAATGCCAATATTGCTAAGCCATGGTCGCAGGACAAACATGACACTTTCTTAAATAAACTTGAGTCACCTGACCACTTACAGAAACTAGACGAAGCTTACCTACTTAGTGATTGGACACTAATGAGTCTGTACATGTGTTCACTGATATGCTGTCATCTGCTGCTTCCTGCTTTAAGAAAACATTTGGGGGACAGAGAAAGAAAGGGAGTGCATGGTTTGATGGGGAGTGTGTGCGTGCACGGAGGTTCACTCGGTCTGCTCTCCGTGCTTGTTTACGCACTCAATCTCCACAGGATAGAATAATGTACTGTAATGCACGTAGAAATTACAAGGAGCTTTTAGCCACCAAAGAAAAGGAATACAAAAGGAAAAGCAGAGAGGAAATTACAAACAGTATAAATGATTCCATAAAGTTTTGGAGATACATAAAGAAACTTTCTAGAAAGGCATCAGAGGTAGGCCATATAACTAAGGAACAATGAGTTGAACACTTTAAAGGGCTTTTTGGTGGTGGGGGAGGTGAACAAGAAGAACAGGAAGAAGTCACTGACAGCAGTGCAAGTTTATCCGACTCTGAGGACATTCCGGAGGATGTTATAGATTTAAACTCAGAGATCACAGAGGAAGAAATAATTAAAGCTATTAAACATCTGAAACATAACAAAGCTGCTGGCCTTGATGGGATTATCCCTGAAATCTTTAAGTCAGTGCTAAATCATAGCAGAAGAATATCCTTTCTAGTCCATCTGTTTAATAAGATTTTTTCCTCTGGACTCTATCCACAATCTTGGACAGAAGCTATCATCCACCCCATACATAAGAAAGGAAGCATTCATAATCCCGACAATTATAGAGGTATCTCACTATTGAACATATGTAGTAAACTCCTAAGCTTTATCATCAATAAACGTATATCAACTTTCGTAGAAAACGGAAATATTCTTGGTGAAATACAAGCAGGTTTTCGAAAAGATCATTCCACAGTATATCATATTTTTACATTATATGCTATTATTCAAAGACAGCTCCTAAGAAACAAACAATTATATGTTGCTTTCATTGACTTTAGGAAGGCTTTTGACCTTATTTCCCTAAGCAAACTCTGGCCGACCCTGCAGAAAAATGGTGTAAAAGGTAAAATGTTGAAAAATTTTCAGAGTATGTATGCAACTGATAAAGCTCGCATTCATTTTGGGACCAAGATATTGGAAGCCATATTGTGTTTCAAGGGCTTGAAACAAGGCGAAATAACTAGCCCTCTTTTATTCTCATTGTTCATCAATGAGTTAGCCCAGATTGTCATTAAAAATGGAAAACATGGCATTCATCTCTACCCGGATACAGTAGAAATTTTCATTTTATTATTCGCTGACGACATTGTTCTGATATCTGACAGTGTTGCAGGCTTACAAAACCAGCTAAACGTTCTAGCAAGACAATCAGAAAAGCTAGATTTGCATGTAAATTTGAATAAATCAAACATTGTCATTTACAGAAAAATGGTGGATTTGTGGCTAAGAAAGAGGTTTGGTTCTACAAAGGAAAAGAAATATCTATTGTAAATTCCTATAAGTACCTGGGAATGTTCCTTTCTACTAGGATAGCATACAGCAAAGCAGCGTGTGAACTCTCATGTAAAGCTAGAAAAGGGGTAATCAACATATTCAGAATTTTATGGAAACTGGGGGATTTTTCAGCAGACATTTTTGTCAAACTTTTTTACTCACAAATTAAACCAATTCTATTGTATGGAGCAGAAATATGGGGCCTGTCTCAACAGAAGTCAGTGGAAAATGTCCACACTTTTGCGCTAAAAAAACTGCTAAATGTAAGCCCCAGAACCCCAAATGACATGGTTTACAGTGAAACTGGTTGCTACCCATTATATATTTCTAGCTGTATATCTACAATCAAATACTGGCTATGGCTCACAGAGTTAGAAGAATCCAGACCCCCACGTAAAGCCTACAACATGCTTTTGTCCATCCATAATGATGGTAAAATGTGTTGGGTTTCAAATATTCATTATGTTATATGAGACTGGTTTTGGCTTTGTATGGGAAAACCAAGGTGTCACTAACCATAAGGCTTTTTTAAATCAGCTTAAGCAAAGACTGATTGATTGTTTCTGTCAAAAGTGGAATGAACATGTTACCAACAGCACTAGATTCAGTGTGTATCTTACATTTAAATCAGCTGTATATATGGAAAATTACTTTACCCTGGTGTCTAATAAGCATATCCGTGAAATTTTGATCAGATTAAGATTAGGAATATCAGATCTACGCACAGAAAACATTACACTGCTACATCTGAGCAAGGTCTTCAGTGTTCATTTTGTCACAATGCTATAGAAACAGAACTGCATTTTCTCTGCTATTGTAATGTTCTATGTGACTTACAAGTAAAATTTATCCCAGGAAAATATAGATCTAGTATGTATCCATGGCTAACTTCATTTCAAAGATTAATGCAAGACGGTACTTGTGTCCATGATCTTGGCAGATATATTTATCATGCCAACAAACGTTGCTAAAGTCATTATGAAACCTTTTCTTGTTTCCTT